>CM061920.1:45110127-45610233 GCA_031002005.1 Vandiemenella viatica | reverse complement strand
AAAAATGTTGTAACAAAGAATTTCAGTTAATTTAATTTAACTTAAATTAATTTAATTGCAATGGAGCGATTGCTGCTAGTGGTGAAATATTGCATCTGTTTTTATTTTGCATGTATAAGATAGCTGTTCAGAAAGTAATTTAAGTTTGGTAAATAAATGAGGACAAAATGATATAATTTCACAAATCTTATAATATGTTTGTTCAGTATCCCTGCCATTATCAATACAGTTATTCAAGCATAGCACAAGCATTTGTATACTGTGGTTATTGAAAATGGCTACCTGTGCCATAAGCTATTCAGAAAATTTGTCATCATTGTCTTCAAATTACAGATTACAGAGAATCTGTTAATATTTTAGAGAAAGATAAACTTGTTCATTGTCAGGGGAGATGATCCAATTGTTTACTTCCACATCATTAGAGGCGATCAGATTATGCATGAATGCTTGAGCGTTTAAGATCTCACAATCAGTGTTTTATTGGATTGAATTAACAATTTGTAATGTCAATCCACAATGTTCCAAAGGCCTACTCAAATAAGCAAAAATAATTTAATTTAATTGCAATGGAGCACAGGCTCTGGTGGCAATTTCCCTACATCCCCATCTTTCCCCTATCCTGCAGAGCCACCTATATTTGCCATCTACAAAATTTTATCTTTGAATTCTTTCAACATTAGCAGTAATTATTTATCATTTCTTTTGTAACTCATTCCCATCCCTGATACCCTTACCTAAAAAAGATAATCTTCCCACACCCTTGTGCCTGAAATCAAGTGCCAGCTTGTGGTCATGTTTATCTTTCCCTTCCACTCACTACTTTTCATACTTACTCAATATCTTTCCATGCTCATCGCCAGTATACACCCTGTACACTCCCATTACCCTCCTCATCCTGTCTTGTAATGAATCCCATTTCAGCTCCTTTATCATATCTGTCACTGATTGCATTCTGCGATAATTTCCAGAAACAAATCTAGCAACCATTTTTTGCACCCTCTCCAACTCCTGTATTTAAATACACCCATACTACACTACCATATTCCAGCAATGGTCTGACCAAAGTTTTATAACCGAACTCCCTCACTTCTCCCGTACATCCCCTCATCACTCTCTCCAACAAGTGCAGATTTTGAAACCTTTTCCTACCACCTGTCCCAATGTGTCCTGCCCAGTTAAGCTTGTTATCAAATGTAATGCCAAGATATTTACATTTAAAAGTCTTCAGCAAACATTCTTTCCCACCTTATAATCATAATTAACCTTTTGTTTTTTATTTGTGTATCTAATAAGCTGACTTCTTTGCATTTATCTTCATCCCATGTTTACCACCCAACCAGATATCCTGTCCAGATCACCCTGCAACTGTCTACAATCCTCTATCGTTTTGATTCTTTTCTATAGCATTATGTCTCTGCAAACAATCTAATTTCAGATAGTAAACACACAACACAATTATTCATTAGAACAATGAATAGCAGTGGTACAATACACTACCTGCGGCACTCCCATTTTTACTTTCATTCTTTTGATACTACATTTCCTACACTAACTTTCTGTTTTCTACCTTTTAAAAATTCTTCTACCAGCAAATCACTTTCTGATCCACTCCATAGTTTTTAACCTTATTTACTACTATTTTATGGCTCACTCTGCAAACGTCTTTGACAGATCTAGTGCTACACTATCAATTTGGCCTCCTTGTCCATTTCATCTGAAATATCTTGCATATATTCTACCAACTGAGATTCGCATGAATATCCTTGCCTGAACCCATGTTGCCTGCTTGAAAACCACTTACATTCCTCAAATATATTTCTGATGTGGTTGCATATCAATCTTTCGATTAATTTACCTACCACTGATATCAAACTGATTGGCCTGTAATTCTCAACTCTATTTCTCACCTCTCCTTTATGTACCGGTACTACTATTGCACTTTTCCCCAGTCCTGTGGTAAGCAGCAAGTATCCTTTAATTCTTACACTACTCACTGTGAAACAGTTGTGGATGTTCATGAGAACTGGCTTGCACTGCAATGTGATGGACAAAATTCCAAAAATCCTTAAAACTGTCACAAAATATCCCCAAATATATTATACTTAAAAATATTAACTAAACCTAACATTTCAGTGTTTCCCTGAAAACAAACTTTTGTTCTGCTGATAACTGCCTTGCCAAAATAGGTATGAAACATGGTAGGTAAAGAAATCATTTATAGATGTCACCAACAGGGAACATAGAATAAGCACAAAAAGAGGTGAATGGAAATCCTTTTGCAAATACATTTAAATTAAAGCATTATATGTACAATGATAAAATCTTATCAAGTTTACAACCATGTTAATATATCACTCTTTTGGGATATTTTGCTGGTCCAGTTCTGTGGTCTTATTTACAACCGTTATTTGAAAATATGGGCAGAGAATTGGAACCTCACAACATCCCAGGAGTGTGACACTACAATTAGACTAGAAGCTTAAAAAGGTATTATTTATATACAGCTTCATGAAATGCTCCAATCTTATAAGTAAGTAAGATGTTTAACCAACACTAGATGACTTAGTAACTGACTGAAAGTAAAACTAACAGTAACATGACATTTTGAATTTTACAGAAGTTCAAACAGTCACTAACTTTTAATTAATATTTTAGGAAATTCTTTTAAATAGAAAAACATTGAAATTTGCAGCAAATGCTTCCAACAAAAGTTATACTTTTTAGCAACAGTGAGCAACTTTATTTTTTCTGTATCAAGTCAATGAATTCAAAACAACATTATAGTTAAAAATTTGTATGATGAATACATATGTTGTCATGTTTGTGTTAATCATAATTTAATATCCGCTGTTGACGGAAGCTGATTTTTCTTTAGTTACTTGTTAAAATAATAAATTAATATCTAATCATAGGTTTTCCTGGTGAATCTGATTCTGGAAGATCTTTCCGGCATGCAGCCGGTTCAATTGATTCCTGGATGAACGAATTTTCGACAACTTAACGTGTCATCATCTTCAGGTTGTGTCTGCTGGCTGACGTTGGGAGCGCAGTCCAGATGTGACTGCTGGGCCAGACCAGCCTTGTTGGTATTTATACCCTTCGACCCTCCCCTCCCTCCCACCGCGGCGCTCCGATAGTGGTGATGGGAGTGGTACTCTACAACACATCAACAGTAACCATCAGTTTGTATGCCACCTGCATTGCGCACTGTGTCTTGGCTCTGGTGTTTGCGGAGCCGCTTCAGTGCTGGGTTCCAAGCTTGGCTTTGTTGGAACGCGTTATCTTTGTTTATGAGGTTACTCCGTAGCCGGATCTCAATGGCTTCCTTGTATAGACAGTCGAAAAGTGAGATGTGTACAGATAACGGTGTCGCATTTCGATGATTGCATTTCGTGTCATATTTCTGTCTTAGCTCGTAATTTTACTTTTTTAAACCTTCATTTAAATAATAAGTAAACTCGTCTGACAATTAATAAACATTTATTAAAGTTTAATCATATGCTTTCAACTCCGAAGATTGCAGGTTCTTTTCTCAAATAACTCCTCGTTCCAACTCGTGTTCATGCTCTCGCTCTAGCTCTCATTGATACCCAACTGTTACTATAGCAACCTCTTACTTACAGAGAGTAATCTATAAAACCTTTGTTCTTCGTTATGCCACAACCCCTCCCAAAGTTTACCATATATTTAAAAGTAAAAAATTATGGTAAACTTTATATGAGGTTGGATGTAAGAACTTTGCATTCTTCGGGATCTTTTTACAATAAATGATCACAATTTGCATTCTTATAACTGATAGCACACAGAACCAAAACAAAATCCCAATGTCCTGTCACGGTCGCCATGTCGCATTTCGATGATTGCATTTCGTGTCGTATTTCTGTCTTAGCTCGTAATTGTACTTTTTTAACCTTCATTAAATAATAAGTAAACTCTCTGACAATTAATAAACATTTATTAAAGTTGGAACCGGGACAGGTGTGAATTCGAAGGTTACTTGTCAATGAACACAGCACTTGAACTGAGAACAGGTTTATGAGAACTCAAGCATACACGCAGCACTGACTGCCTCTTGGGCGAATGCTCTTCTATTTATACACAGATAGAACATACTAGAGATTACAAGAGTAGTTAACAAATGAAATGTGTAGAAGTTACAAGGTGACCTTGGGAAACATGTAGAATCTGTCTGGAATAATAAACAGATTAAATAATTTTTGTCAGTGGGCGGGGATTGAACCGGCGACCTTCGGTACCGACCCCGGCAATTCGTGAACGCTACCCACGCTGCGCCATGCTGGCAGACGGTACACTGCGTTCATATGCGGCATTGCTCCCTCTCCTGAGGAAAACAGCGTCCCGCTGTTAGATTTCTTTTGGGGCACGCTGAAGTGTCCTGGATCTTGATCTTGTCGTGGGTCCTCTGTATGGCAGTTCTGAGGGCCCCTCCTGTTTGTACTATTATCTTCCTGTCCGACTTCCTCAGTATCCAAACCGTCCTCAGAGTCCTTGAACAAGAAGCTGGTTGTGCCTAGCTGCTCGTCAGGATTGTAGTAAGGCTTCATGCGGAGGACGTGAACAATGTCCCTTCGCTTTCGTCGTTTCGAAGACGGCTCATAATCCTCGACTTCGTATGTGACGTCTGACCGGCGGCGTATGACACGATACGGACCAAAGTACCGCTTCAGTAACTTTTCTGATAGCCCAACCTTCCGGACAGGGGTAAAAATCCATACGAGATCTCCTGGGTTGTACGCAACAGGTCGGTGCTTGCCGTCATACCGCTGACGGTCCCTCTCCTGGTGGCCAGTGTTCGTATGCGAGCCAGCTGTCTTGCTTCTTCGACCCTGGTAATGAGCTGTTTTATATAGTCATCCTGAGTGTCGTCCGGCTGGAATGGGAACAGCGTATCCATTGTGGTCTCAGCTTCACGGCCATGGAGCAGAAAAAAACGGAGTGAAGCCTGTCGTATCTTGCCTTGCTGTATTATAAGCAAATGTGACCACTGGCAGTATTGTATCCCAATCCTTCTGCTCAACATCCACATACATCGACAGCATATCGGCTAATGTCTTGTTGAAGCGTTCTGTGAGACCGTTTGTCTGAGGGTGGTATGCAGTTGTCATCCTGTGGACAACGTCGCATCTTGACATGACCTCTGATACTAGTCTTGACTGGAATACCTTTCCACGATCGGATATCATCACACGTGGTGCTCCATGCTTCAAAATAATGTCTTCTACTAGAAATTTTGCAACCTCTGGAGCTTCTGCAGTCGGCACAGGTTTGGTGACAGCGTAGCGCGTGAGGTAGTCGGTGCAGACTATTATCCATCGGTTACCGGTTGTCGACTTCGGGAACCTCCCCAAAAGGTCGATCCCAATTCGGTGGAATGGAACTGCTGCAGGTGGAATTGGTACTAGATGACCTGGAGGTAATTGCGGCACATGTTTCCGTCGCTGGCACTCTTTACAGTGACTCACATAATGCTTGACAGATCGGTAGAGACCCTTCCAGTAATACCTGCGTCTGATTCGGTCCAGGGTCCTTCACAAATCCCAGATGACCGGATATTGGAGCGTCGTGGAAATACTTGAGAATAGCTGGCTGGAGATGAGCTGGAACGACCAGAAGCCACTTGGGGCCTAGTGGATCGTAGTTGTTCTTATACAATGTCCCATCTATCAATTGAAACCCTCCTTTGGCCGGTTCTCCTTTCTCCAAGGCGTCTATGGTTCTTAATAACTCTGAATCTTCCCTCTGTTCAGCTGCAACGTCACCTAATTCAGCGAGGGCTGAAATTCCATTCATGCTGTTGTGTTCTATTAAAGGATTCCTTGAAAGGCTGTCGGCATCCTTGTGTTTGCGTCCGTTTTTGAATACCACCGTGACGTCGTACTCTTGAAGTCTAAGTGCCCATCTTGCTAGTCGACCTGATGGATCCTTCAAGCTGGTTAGCCAACATAAAGAATGGTGGTCTGTTACGACGGTGAAAGGTTTGCCGAATAAATACGGACGAAACTTGTTGATAGCCCAGACAACTGCGAGGCATTCTTTCTCGGTTGTAGAGTAGTTTATCTCGGGCTTAGAGAATACTCTTGATGCATAGGCTATCACCTTCTCAGCACCTTCCTGAATTTGCACAAGCACTGCACCGATCCCATAACCGCTGGCGTCAGTGTGAAGTTCAGTTTCTGCATTCTCGTCGTATAAGGCTAGAACTGGTGCGGAAGTTAGAGCCTCCTTAAGTGCCTGGAAAGATCTTTCTTTAGTTTCATCCCAGTAAAACTTGGCGTCTCCCTGCAAAAGTTCTTGCAGTGGACGTGCCATGTTACAGAATCCTTTTATGAAACGCCGGAAGTATGAGCACAGCCCAAGAAAGCTTCTCACATCACGAATGTGCTGAGGAGTTGGAAATTCCATGACTGCCCTTACTTTATCTGGATCAGCGCGGACGCCATCTCCGTTGACCAGGTGCCCCAGGATTTTTATCTCTCTGGCGACGAAGAGGCACTTCTTCGGATTGAGGCGGAGTCCTGCAGTCTGAACACACTTCAGCACCGTTGACAGGCGACTCAGATGTTCTTCAAATGTTTTCGAGAAAACAACAATGTCATCTAAATAACAAAGACACGTCGTCCACTTAAGGTGTCGAAGTAAGTTGTCCATCATGCGTTCGAATGTGGCCGGAGCGTTGCATAATCCGAATGGCATTACTTTGAATTCATAGAGGCCATCAGGTGTAATAAAAGCCGTCTTTTCTCTGTCAGCTTCGTCAACCTCGATTTGCCAGTAGCCTGTCTGCATGTCCATGGTTGAGAAGTATGTAGCTCCTTTCAAGCAGTCTAAGGCGTCGTCGATGCGCGGCAGTGGGTAGACATCTTTCTTTGTGATTTTGTTCAGCCGCCGATAGTCGACACAGAATCGCCACGTACCATCCTTCTTCTTTACGAGGACCACCGGAGATGACCAAGGACTCTCCGAAGGTTGAATAATGTCATTATGCAACATCTTCTCCACTTCCTCTCGAATTATTCGCCTTTCGACTGGTGACAATCGGTACGAGCGCTGGCTAATGGGCGGATGATCCCCAGTATTGATACGATGCTTTATCGTGGGCCGTTTCGTCTGACCTTTTTTTTTGCTGGGGTGTGAATACACCAGAGAATTGGCGTAGTATAGCTAACACCCGGTGGTGTTGTTCCTTGGTCAGGCCGGACCCTATTGGCAGTTCCATAGTTGTTTCCTCCAGCGTGTTGTCGGTACTAGTAACAGAGCATGGATCTTCGTTAATGACGTTGAGCTCGCCCTCCTGGACTGGTTCAGCTGTCCCTATGCACATTCCCTTGGGGATAATTTGTGACTGCTCGTGACAGTTGGTGATCCAAATGTCTCCTCGACCACCGATAATGCTTATGATAGCCGCTGGTATGTAGATTTCTTTCGTGAGCCTAATAAACTTTCTACTATCGACAAGCACTTCAAGGTTGCGGTCGTCCGTGTTTTTGACTGGGACTCTTCTCATTGCGAACGGCGGGATTGTCACGTTGTCAACGGCGAATAACTTCCCAGAAGATTCTGTGTTACGTGTACCCGTCGCAACGACTTCTTCAATTTGCAGCTCAGACGTTCCACAGTCAATGACAGCTTGGGATGCCTTAAGGAAGTCCCATCCAAGGATGACATTATGACTACATTCTGTTAAAATGACAAATTCAACTGGCTGGGTCCTGTTGTTGATGGTTATTCTCGCGACACAAGCTCCAGCTGGCTGGACGTACTTTCCATTTGCGACCTTTAGCACAGTTGCCCCCGTATCACGGAACATTGTCTTCTTTAGTGTGCGACGATAATTGTCCGACAATACGGAGAAAGAAGCTCCTGAATCAACCAGCGCCCGGACAGGTTGGCCGTCGATTATAACGTTGATGAGATTTCCCGACATCTTAGTGACTGTCATCCATGGAGGATTTTCATCTGCGGCGGCCTCACCTCCGTAGATGGTCGCCTTGCTTAGTTTTCCTGCGTGCGGCGGCTAGGGGAGCGGCTGGTAGCTCTGTCCGGCGACGATGAACGGCAGCGGCGCGTCGGGGATCGACCTCGTCTAGGGTACGGCGATGGGCTTCTTCCCGTAGGTCGACCGAACTCGTCAGCGGGTGGCTGCCTGGGGTAGAACTGTTCGGATGGCGGACGTCTTGCGGCAAAATAATCGTCAAATACTCGTCTTCTCTCTCTGCAGTAGCGTATGACATGTCCAGGGCGCCCACAGTGGAAACATACTGGCGCGTTGTCTTCTGTCCTCCAGACGTCCGTTCGTCTGCGGGACGTCATAGGTGCCGGAGGATTTGGTTGTGGCCGTGTCGGCCGGTTCCTAGGCTGCCGTTTGGCAGCTGCAGCATACGTCATATCAGGGCGAGGCCATTCTTCACGTCGAGTGCGATTGGCTCGGCAGACAGGAGCTATTGTCTGAAATACCTCTTTTTCCGCCGCGTCGGCTCCTTCATGACCCACTGGGCTTACATCCATGGCCATGATCTGATGCTCACTCGGTTCAAGAGTCCCAGCTGCCATGAACTGTTGTAATTCTTCTCTCACAATTTGTCGTATGAGAGACGCAAAGTCGTGCTGGTCTTCCACAACTGCCATAGGGACTACGTTGGGAAGTCTGTCATACTTCTTTCGCCCAACCCTCCTTTGTTGCATCTCCTCAATCCGCTGGCACCACTTGATGAACTCTTCCGTCGTAGCGACGTCTTTTATCAGAAGAGCTTGGTACATGTCTTCTGCAATACCTTTCATTAGGTGCGTGATTTTGTCGGCTTCAGTCATATTCGGGTTGACTACGTTGCATAGGGCCAAAACATCCTGTATGTAAGATTGCGTCGGCTCCCCATGTCGTTGGGCCCGGTTCTTCAGTTGTTCTTCCGCCGAGCGGATTTGTCGCTGGTGGTCCCCAAACGTTTTCTTAAGTTCCGTCTGGAACATTTCCCAGTTATTCAGTTTTTCTTCGTTGTTCTCGAACCACTGCTGGGCGGTTCCGTCCAGATAGAAATAAACATTTGCCAAGCACATGGTATGATCCCACCTGTTGTACTTGGCGACTCGGTCGAACCCTTTTAGCCATTTGTTAGGATCCTGTCCAGCGTCTCCAGAGAACACCGATGGGTGTCGAATGTGCAGCTGGCTTGCCGCCATGGGTTTCCTAATGACGCGGACTTTCGGAAGGACGTACTGAGTATATCCTTTGTAGTCCGGTTCCAGTCCGTGTAGGCGGCGACTTTTACGTTGCCTAATCGGAGCCACGACGATGCAGCTGTTGCACAGGGTACCCGGCGTCTCCACCAAACTATGTCGCGTTGGAACCGGGGCAGGTGTGAATTCGAAGGTTACTTGTCAATGAACACAGCACTTAAACTGAGAACAGGTTTATTGAGAACTCAAACATACACGCAGCACTGACTGCCTCTTGGGCAGAATGCTCTTCTATTTATACACAGATAGAACGTACTAGAGATTACAAGAGTAGTTAACAAATGAAATGTGTAGAAGTTACAAGTGACCTTAGGAAACATGTAGAATCTTCTGGAAATAATAAACAGAATTAAATAATTTTTGTCAGTGGGCGGGATTGAACCGGCGACCTTCGGTACCGCAATTCGTGACGCTACCCGCTGCGCCATGCTGGCAGACGGTACACTGGCGTTCATGCGGCAATATTGAATAATATTCTGGGACAATTCTACTCATAATCCAGAGCACGAAACCTAGTAATCAAAATTATGTGTGGGGTTAGCAGCAGAATTTCATGTAGAAAGATGTTCAAGAGGTTAGGGATTTTAACATTGGTGGCCGTGTATATATTATATACGCATTAATGTCCTTTGTAGTCAAAAATTATACTTTGTTTGGAACAAATTGTGAAATATACAATTATGGCACCAGAAGTAAAAATGAGTCATTGTCACTTGTTCGAAGAGAGGTCTAATACTCAGGGACACATATACCTTCAATAAGTTCCCAACACATATTAAATGCCTAGCTGATGATAAGAGTAAATCCACGAAAAAATTGAAAGAATTTTTAATTGACAACTCCTTCTACTCTGTTGAAGAATTTATTCCCAAGCATCTACGAAAATAACTGCCAGTAGTTTGTGTATATGTAGTTAACCTATTTTATGTACCATGTATGCTATGACTGTACATCTTCTGGTGTGTGTATTATTTTGTGATGTAAATTGACAACTTTCCTCATCAAACAGAGCCAGTCTCATATTGGGATCAATGGAAAATGAATGTATATTGTAATACTTGATAACAAACTCAACTGGGCAGGACACATAGGACAGGGTTTCAAAATCCTGCATTTACTGGAGAGAGTGATGAGGGAATGTACCAGAGAAGTAAGGGAATTGGGTTACAAAACTTTGGTGTGACGATGAATATTGTGGTGTAGGATGGGACTCACATTTTGGGTATCAAATACAGGAATTGGGTGGGGTGCAAAGAAGGGCTGCTAGATTTATCTCTGGATATTACTGCAAAAAAAATCAGTAACCGATATGATAATAGAGCTGGAATTAACATTCAACTGAGGGCAGGAGGAGGGCGAAGAGTGTCATGGAAATGCAATCCACATATTGGGGATGAGACATGGAAGTAATTGGTGTCCAAATTATGAATAGTGCTTGGAATAGAAAAGATGACCACGACTGAAAGCTAGCACTAGATTTCAGGAAACAGGGGTGTGGGAAGATTTTCTTTTGTAGGTAAGACGGTCAGGGATTGGAATAAGTTACCAAGAGAAATGATGAATAATTTAGTAACAATGCTGAAAGAATTAAAGTTGAAATTTGTGCAGGGTAAAAGTAGGCAGGTACAAGAAAGGGGGAAAATGGTGTGTGGGGAAATTGCCACGGAGCCAGTGTTGCCACCTTAGGAAAACAAAAGTCGCTAGACCTGATCTAAAAACTCACTAGATTACGGGATATTTAAAACTAAAAGATTCGCTAGAAATCGCTAAATAAAATAAATGAAAATGGTAAAGTAAGTAATATAAAAATATTTTAATAATTAATATTTTCATTAAATTCATCATAATAATGTATTTTAAAATCAATATCAAATTCTTCAATCGGTATTTACTATTCATCATCTTGGTCTATCGTTGGAGTTGCAGATGTGGAAGGATGAGATGAATCGCCAGTCTTAGTTTTAGAAAAATATTTAGCATCTTGACCAATTACAGCAATGACATCAGTCGGAAGATGTCGATTTTTTTCCCACAATTTTTAATTGGTTCCTTATAATAACAATGCTATTAAGAATATTTACTGTCATCCTATTTCTCAATTTATTTTTAACAATGTTTATTGCACTGAAAATCCTTTCTACTGCGGCATTCCAGTGAGGAAGTGATAAAGCGGATATGGCTAAATCAGATAACTCCAAAAGGTATTTCTTCCAGCAGCATTCTTGTATTTTCGAACTTCAGCCAAAAATTCAATAACATTGTTTGTATCATTAAACTGAATATAATTAATATCATGCCATTGCTGTAGGGGTTTGTAAATTTTTTTGTCATCAAAACCAAGTTCTCAGGCAAGATCTACTATTTTGTTGTCTTTTCCCTGGCTAATTTTCCATGCTCGAAAGACGCATTTTCTCCCAAATAATGCAGTTGAAAGGAAGCGAGTATATTTTTCGAAACTCTGCAAGGTTGAATATCACTAAAAATCACCAAATATTCTTTTAGAGGTAACATGTTTAAAAATATCGCTGTCGAACTTCAAAATTCACTAAATCTAGCTACAAAATCACTAAGATGGTAACAGTGACTGAAGCATGCTCTCCATCGCAGTTAAATTAAATTAATTAAAATTCCGAAACCAGTGAAGCCAACATGGAGATCATTATTCAATTTAAATGAAATAGAGCACATGGCCTGGTGGCAAATTCCCAACACTCCAACATTTCTATTTCATGATTTTCTTTTTTATCTTAATGGCAACACCACCATGTAACTACTTTTGGCCTTTATGAATTTTAAGCTCTTTCGGCATGTTTGGTAAATTATTTATCACATTAATTGGCAATTTGTTCCTATACCTTACTCTCTTACCTACAAAAGAAAATTTTTCCACTCCTTATGCTTGAAATCGAGTGCCAACTTGTGGTCAGTCATCAGTTCCCTTCCTTGCACTACTCCTAACTCTTCTACCAATATCTTCAGAAGCCTCATCACCAATATACACACTGCACTCCCAGAATTCTCTTCACCATCCTCCCGTCTTCAATGAATTACTACTCAGCTACAGTATACTATCACTTACCGATTGTGTTCTATGGTAAAGTAAGCAAACAAATCTAGCTGCCCTTCATTGCATTCTTCCAAATCATGTGTTTTATTCCCATACTGTGGATCCCATTCTACACCACCATATTCAAGCATCAGTCTGAGCAGGTTAATGTAACCCAATTCCCTTAATTTTTCTGGTACATTTCCTTGTTTACCTCTCCAATAAAAGTAGGATTCTGAAATCTCTCCCTACTAGTGGCTAATGTATTCTGCCCCACTTAGTTTAATAGCAAATATTGTACCAAAATATTTACACATTAAGTCTTCAACAAGCAATTCCTTTTCCACCATATAATCATAAAGAACCTTCATTTTATCTGTGTACCTAACAATAAGCTGACTTTTCTTGGCATTTATCTTCATTCTATGTTGATCTACCCAGATAACTATCCCATCCAGATCCCCCTAAAGCTGTTCACAATCCTTGCCCCCACTGAAACTGTTAGCAAAAAAAGCTAACTTATTACTATTATAAACTCCACGATTCACTAATAGTGTGTGGCGGAGGATTCATTTCACCTATCTGAAAGTGTAATTGTTTGGAAGGGATATACAGGATTTGGCACAAGGCGCCCATTGCCTATTTTGAGGAACCATACCGGCATTTGCCTGGAGCGATCTAGGTAAACTATGGAAAGCCCAGATCTGGAAGTGATTTATCAAGAACTATTCCTGTCAGATTTTAAATTTACTCGCCTGATAAATCATTCCTATTCCATTCCCTAATCGCTCGTGGAAAGACTGAGTATAGAAATGAATTTGTTCTCACCCTGATTTGTCTAATCTTATTTTCGCGGTCATTCCTGGATATGAATGTTGCTGGTAGTAATATTTGTTTGCTGTCATTATGATATAAGTCAGTAGTGAATTTTTCGATTAGCTTCTGTAGAGAGCACCACATTCGGTGTTACAGGTCTTCCCAACCTAACTCCTTCAACATTGCACTTACACTTTCCCTCCAACTATATATACCTGTCACGAATCGGGCGGCTCTTCTTTGGACCTTCTCTAATGCCTCCATTAACCCCTTTTGATAGGGACCCTATACAGAACAACAATATTTTAAGTGAGGATGCACTAGTGATTTGTATGCAATCAATTTAATTTCCGGTGTGCACTATTTTAAATTACAACCTAGAAGTCTGAGCATGTGATTTGCTTTCCCAATTACCTTCTCGATATGCTCATTCCATGACAGATTATTAAGAAATGTTACCCCTAAGTATTTAGCGGAATCCACTGTTCTAAGGACAGTGCCATTAATTGTATATTCAGAGCTAAATGGTGTAACCTTTTAACTTATAAGCATAATTTGGCACATTCTAGCATTCAACTCTAACTGCCAGTCTTTACACCATGCAATTATTTTCATAATATCTTCTTGTAACAAAGCGCAGTTGTCCTGGGTTTTGATTTCATGATAATAGCATCATCAGCAAATAGTCTTTTCTTCCCCCTTATTACATCACACAAATCATTAATGTATATGAGAAAGAACAGAGGTCCTATCACACTTCCCTAGGGAACCCGACCTCACTTCGGTAAGTGATGAATGCTCACTGTCCAGAACAACACACTGTGTTCTGCCCCTCAGAAAGTCTGCAACCCAGCTGCATATTTGTCTACATACGCCATAACCAGGTAGTTTCCTAAGTAACCTAGTGTGAGGCACAGTGTCGAAAGCTTATCTAAAATCTAATGGAACTGGGATTATTTGTCCATAATATGGCACACCACTGACATCATTTATTAAAACAAGAAACAGTAATGGTCCTGACATACTTCCCTGTGACCCTCACAGTTTCACCACTTTGGACTTTAGATACTCCTGTTCCCTTTTAAGAATTGATTACTCCGCAAGAAACTTGTTCATCCTCTACAATAGTTTTTACTTTATTTAGCACCATTTTATGGCTCAGTTTGAAAATACTTTGGAGAGATTCAGTGCTACAAAATAAAGTCGACCACTTCATCCAAAATATCTTACACGTAGTCTACTAACTGAAATTACATGAATATCAATACCTGATCGTACGTTGACATTTTTAAATTGGTATCTTGCCTCATAGACATTTCAGTATAGTTGCATCCTCTTCATATGCCCCTTATTACTATTAATACTCCCAAAATATTTATACTGCATTAGATTATCTGATACACTGAGAGGTGATGTCATCTGTCCAGCAACACGGTATTTTTGTTTTTGTGGTGTTGATTATTAGTCCCCACTTATACTCCAATACTAACTTCCTTAGCAAGTACACTAGGTCCTCTTCATACTCTGCTACCATTACCTGATAATCTGTAAATAACAAACTAAGCACTTTGTTCTCCATTTCTCTACAGCACCTTGGATATATATTTTGAACAAAGCTGAGGAAAGATAACAACCATGCTTTAGACCAGGGGTCCCCAAACTTTTTATCACGTCGACCCCCTCACAGAAAATTTGTCTTCTCATTGACCCCCAGATTAAACGCTTAATAAAAACCAGTGCCGGATCTGGGGGAGGGGGGTGTACTTAGGGGTGCCAACTTGAAGGGGGCTGCAAAATCATGTTTGAAGGGCGGCAATTTAAGTCGGTGAAACCTTTTTTTAGCTCTACTAGTACACCTGTCCGCGACAACATTGTGTTGACAATCAAGGCAGCGACACTTGTTGTCAGACAGCAAAAATGGGAGCTGCAAATAATGTTGCAAGGGGCGGCATTCCTACAGTTTTTGCCCCGGCTAGAAAAATTCCTGGATCCGGCATTGATGAAAATTTTAATTAATTTTTAGCATTTCTGATGCTAAGCAATAAGGAGACTTGCAGGCCCGCCGTAAGCGGGCGTGCAACGCGTGCGCCGCACGCGGGCGGCACATCGAGGGGGGGCGGTAAAACGAGCGATCGACAGTCGCCACCCCGCGATAGTTGCCACTCCATTGTCGCCGCGACGAAATTTGCACAGCGTATTATGTAAGGGGCGACCTTTTTTTTTTTTTTTTTTTTTTAAGCTCAACAGCTGCTTCGGGCGGCCGGCGACACTCGGAATGGCAACAATGGGGGCGGCAAATATGTTTGAAGGGGCGGCAATCTCACAGTTTTCTGACCCGGTTCGGAAATTTCCTAAATCCACCACTGGCTAGTTAGACAGGGGGCGGCATAATCGGTATTGCACGCGGGGCGCTCAAACAGCTAGCGGCGGGCCTGGAGACTTGCATAACAACCTAAAGAAAGTATTTATGGTTCCCACACCTTAAAAAATCCACCCAACAACACTAATGGAAAAAGGAGATATTTTACACTGTTATTATAATCGTTAAAAATAATAACAAAATTATAGATAGATAGAAACTAGCCTATAGCCGTAAGTGTCATAAAATGTAAAACACAAAATAATCATTAAAAATTTAAATAAATTATATACGATAAAAAACATCTGCCATTTTACGACTACTATTGAATACATTAAAAATATTGCAACATACCTTTTTATTAAAGTAGCTGATGTTAGTGAGATGGATGGGTCTGAAGGGCAGCAGTAAGATTACTGATGTCCGGTTGAAAATTGGCAAGTTTTAGTCGCAAATTACCACGGTTTCCAAGTTCAGTCTGTTTTTCTGTTTTGTTAAAATAGCGTTCGCGTGGCTAAAGCCAGCTTCAACCATGTATGAAGTTGGGAATGCAAGTAAGAAAGGTTCGGCTTCCGCTCTGAGCTTGGGGTATTTTGTAGCAATATTGTTATTGCTCCAAAATTCGCTGAGGTTTTTATTTTTAAACAACGCTTTAGCTTCCAGATCTACGCATATTTCAATCTGTTCATCTTCTAAGCCAGGTTCATTACCTTCATTACCAATTTTAACATCAAATGTAGAAGCAAACCATTCAGGAACATGCATGTTCTCCAAGTCTTTGAAACGTGCTTTGAAGTCTTGTCTTAATTTATCGAGATGTTTAATATATATCTCCAAATCACGGTCAGATATCTCTTAATTTTCTTTTAGTAGTCGAAATTTTGAAAAATATTTAAAATCTTTACGTGCCAGTGAAGATTTTAACAGGTCTATGTTTAGTTGGAAGGCCATTATAATTGTTCGAGCTTGAGCAATTTTAACATTTTTTACTTGCAAACGCTTCTGTACTACCTTAAATTACAAATAAAGATCTGCCAAATAGAACAGATGGTTCCTTCACTGTTTTAACTCGTCACATAATGGATCCACATTCTTAAGAAACTCTGCAGACGAGTCGTATAAGTCAACAAACCTCTGCAAACTATCACCTCTTGACAATGACCTTACCTCAGTGTGCAAAAGTAATTGATTGAATGGTTCATCATTTTCCTCACATAACTTCGGAAACAGTCGGGAATTCAGAGGATGAGCTTTAATTTTATTAATTGACCTAATGCACACTTTTAGAGTATCATGCAGTTCGCCACTCAATTTTTTGGCTACAAGATGCTGCCTATGTAGAACATAGTGAACGGTACGTAAATTAGGAACCTTTTCCTTCAGAAAGATGAAAAATCCTCTATAACGGCCTATCATAGCAGGTGCACCGTCAGTAGCTACTGCAGTAATATTCCTGAAAGGAATGTTGTGCTTGTTGCAAACATAGAAAATTGTCTCACCTTTTGAATCAGTTTGAAGGTATTTAGCAAACAGAAATTCATCAACAGTGTCATTCAGGAATGGACTATGGAACCTAACATAAGCCATGAGAAGATTTGAACTTCCGAAAGTTGATTCGTCAAGTTGAATAACAAACCTACAATGCTGAAGCTCAGAGGTCAAAGATCTTTCCACGTCATCGGCCATTTCCTCTATACGTCACTGCACAGTATTTGCACTCAATGGTATACACTTTAAAAATAGTTGAGAGTCTTTCTTCATAACATTTTCAATTACATCTGTTATAGCTGGTACTATAATCTCTTCACCAATAGTGTACGGTTTGCCTTTCTTTGCTATGAGATGCTGTAGGATGTCCTCAGTCCTCGTGTTACGAAGTGATAAAAGTAACGCCTGAGTGTTAGTAACGCGCAAGTGTTAATATGGTGCAATGGGTGGCAAAGAGAGCCAACAGTGAACGTGTGTGAGGATAAGGTTGCATCAGATAGAGGGCTGCGTGGCGCGTGGGTGACGAAATACGGGAGTAAGCTTCTAGAAGGCACGCGCAGGGCAGCGGAGTGCGTCACGCGCAGCTATAAAAAGAGCCCGCCTCAGCGGGAGGGGGAGGTCTTCGAGAGTCAGCGAGTGAGCCAGCAAGCAAACAGCGCAGCGGAGAGACAACGTGTATTCAGCTACTGTAGTCGCCGTTGTTACTGTTAGGATCTTCAAGTTTTATGGATCTTTGGCAGAGGGAACTGCTATTAGTTGATCCAGACAGAGAGGTATTTCCCTATCAGTCCTTTCTGGAGTGCCTGTGGTGGGTAAACTTCTTTCACCGACGTTTTGGGTGGACCGACACGACTATTGAAGACGTTGTCGAAATGTTAATGCTGAGGCAGTACCCCTTGTAATAGGTACCTCCCGTAATTCTTGAGTATTCTCAGTGAGAGATTGTCGGTTTCGTGAGTCACAAGTTGTTTCTCATAACCTCTTGTGTTCTTCAATTTATTTCTCCTGAACTTTTCCTATCCCGAGTTCCCGAATTGTAAAAACCGTTACCCACTAGTTTCAGTTTTGGAGTCTTTTCATCTCTCTGTTGCACAACAGGACGCAACAGAGACCTCATTTCTTGGTGTCAGGTGTGGGGTAGGCCTGGGAAAGCTACGAGTGTTTGATATTGAAACAGAAGTTTCATATAATTGGGGCAAACATAGATTTGCCTTTCGAGGGTTTGTTAGGAAGAGATTTTCTAACCAAAAATAAGGCCGTAATAGATTACGGAAAAAGAGTTATGAATATTCGCGGGAGGCGAATTAGATTGTATACCGCGCAAGAAGGGCCGTGTATGACGCAACGTGGGACGCGTTGTGTTAAGAAAATAGGTGTTGCAGGGATTGCGACATCGGATGAAAGACGCACGCTCACTAACGGAACTGTGAGGCGTGGCGTTAGGCAAGGTGTTGCAGGGATTGTGACATCGGATGAAAGTCGCTCGTTCACTAACGGACTTGTAAAGCGAAGCGGTAAGAAGGGTGTCGTAGGAATTGCGACATCAGGTGAAGTATGCCCGCTTGCTAACGGACCTGCGAGACGGGATGGAAAGAAGCGTATCGTAGAGAATGCGATGCGTGGTATGTGTCCGCCCGCTAACGGACCTGCGGGATGGAACGGGAATTTCCCGAGGACAGTAGGCGCTGCCTCGAGAAATGTCGTAGGGATTACGACGCGAAATGGTGTTTGTCCGTCCACTAAAGGAATTGTGAGACGTGACGGAAGGATTCCGAGGGCACTGGGTGACTCGAAGACAGTAGGCCCCGTGAAAAGGCGAGATTGTCCGTCCACTAACGGAATTGTGCGACGCGACGGAAGGATTCTGTGGTCACTGGGTGACTCGAAGACGGTAGGCCCCGTGAAAAGGCGAGATTGTCCGTCCACTAACGGAATTGTGCGACGAGACGGAAGGTATCCGAGAGCAGCAGAGTCTGCTCCGAAGACGGTAAGCCCCGCAGAAAGGCGGCATGTTGAATCGAAAGCGAGATGCATCGATTCGTTGGCAACGGGAGTTGCGCAATTAACGGCAAGCAAACCAAATATGGTTGCGAGAGGCCATGTGAAGCCCACTTACGCAGAAGTGGTGCAACGTGGTGGTAACAGTAGTGGAGGAGCCAAGGGTGCTCAACATTATGAGGTAACAGTGGGCCCGCGCGAAGAAAAGATTGTAAAGGTAAGGATTACCCTAAGGAATGCATCAGAAGCGATCATCCCAAAGCAGGAGATACAACCAGGAATATATGTGCCCGAAGCGTTAGTATCAGTAAAAAATGGAATGTGTATTACAAGTATGCTTAATCCCGTATGCAGTATTTGTTTTCAATACAACACCGCATAGTGCCACAGGATATACGCCGCATGAATTATTCTTTGGTCGAATATGTAATTTACCGGGAATATTACAAAAGAAACCGGAGGAAGTAGTATATAACTATGACGACTATGTAATTGAACTAAAGGAAAGGTTACGGGCTATGCATCAGTGTGCGCGAGAAGCGACAGCACAAGCAAAAGAGAAAAGTATAGAAAATTATGACAGAACGCAAAAACCGGTAGTCTTTAAGCCAGGGGATAAAGTATTATTGCATGATGAGAGTGTACGAAGGGGTCGTTCAAAGAAGTTGGACAGTCAATGGAGAGGCCCTTATACGGTAGTGGAAACTAAGGGACCAAATGTTGTGATAGAATTAAAGATAAATAAATTTACAAAAGTACATGCCAATAGGCTAAAGAATTCTTCTGAATTGCAGGAAAGATGGCAACAGCTTGGACGATAGCAGTGATCGTCTTGATGATAGGTGGTACATCAGCAATGGAACAGCAGGATTTAGAAATAACGAAGTTTCGGTCATCACCAGGTCTATACTACGATCATAAGGGAACAGTGAGTTTGTATACGGTCACTTGGAAAGTAGTGAGTTATTTTAATTTAGATGACTTAAAACATAAGTTTGAAGCTACGCATGATGCAGCGTTGAAAGCAGTAGACTATTGTCAGCAAAGGCTTAAAGAAATAAACACAAGTGTTGCAGAATGTAAAACTATGAAGCAGGCGGTAGATTATTATATAAGTAGGATAGAAACCTCTCAACGCCTAATTGGGCAGCTAGCTAAACATGAGCAGAATAGACGAAAGAGAGGAATCCTAAATTTTGTTGGAGAAATAAGTAAAGTCTTGTTTGGGACGTTAGATGAAGATGATGCATCATATTTCAAATCAAAAATAAATCTATTAGAGCAGGAACAGAAGGAATTATTGAAGTTGTCAAAAGAGCAAGTCACTATTGTAAGGGCAACATTGACTAGTTTCAATCATACTGTCGATTCAATAGAGAGAAATGAACGGGTAATTACATCCGGAATACTCAAACTGAATGAACACATACATCAATATGAAACTAGTACGGATAAGAGAATAAATAGACTCGGTATATGGGTAACGTTGAATGAACAGTTAATACAGTTGACAACAATCTTCAGTGAATTAGAGAAGGAATATGATGTAATCATTACTGCCATAGTAAATGCACAAAAAGGCATTCTTCAACCTCATTTGGTTAGTCCAGAACAAGTTGTTAAATACCTAGGGCTAATAAAGGACGAGATTAAAGACAAAAGATTGCCAATAAAACTGACGGAAGCCGGAGGGTATCAGTTACTGAAGGTGGTCGACCTGGATGTCTTCATCTCGGGAAACATTCTAAGTTATGTGCTGAATATTCCACTAGTGGACAGTGAAACTTATAATATTTATAAATTATGGCCTCTACCAGTTGAGGTAAGCCACCAGAAACGGTTGTTTACATATATAGCTCCGGAAAAAGAATTCTTGTTAATGGATGACGCCAAAAGGCGATATGTTAAAATAAATAGTGATCAATTGGAGTGTAAAAAGCTGGAGGCTATTCATAGTGTGTGTAAACAAACATTTGTGCTGCTTTCAACTTATGACCATGAAGTTTGCGAAGCTAGAATGCTTCAACCTATAGTCAAAATCCCCGATGATTGTATTCAAAAAGTTATTGTATTGAATGAAAGCGTGTGGACACAGATTAGAGGAAATGAATGGTTATTTGTAGCACCAAAGGGAGAAGGGCTCACAGTATTATGTAATGACAGTAAGCCCACAGATGTAGTAATTAATGGTACAGGGAAACTTAAGTTTCTGAGTAAAGGCAAGGGTTATGGTGCACAAGTACTAATTCAATCCGAACATATCATTAGATCGATGGCACTGATTAATGATATAGTCTCAAACTTAAATATGGAGGTAGATTGCTGTCTAATAGACAGGAGAAAGAAAAATATAACCGAAATCCCTCTTTATTTGCCAATCGAACCAGTGGTCCGTCAGTTAGATGACCTTAAAGCCGCGGGACATAAGTTAGACGAGCTAGAGGACGCAATAGCGTACCAGCAAAGGACTGTGTTCAATATGTTTTCATTGGATTCGATACCCATATGGAGTTACTTTGGAGCAGGAATAGTTATGATAATAGTATGCTGCATATGCAGATATTGCAAATGTTGTAAGGATTGTTTTAAATTCTTCCGTAAAACAATGGGTGATGACTGCTGCCCCAGAATATGTGTAAAGAATAAAATTGTAAACCAGTACCCTGACACTGGTATAGTTGGGTATCATCCTGCTGGAATGAAAGTGAACAAATTACTTTTGGTCCTGTAAGGAATAGGTATGTGACTGAAGCAGAAGGTGCGGTGCTTAGTGAGCGAATACTAACACCGGAAAAGAGTGTTAAGTATGAACCAAGTGCACCAGTAATGTTTTACTATAAAGCGGATAAACGCTAAGACGAACTGATATGGTCACAGTGATTATGTTTGTAGAAACATAAGACTGTAATGTAAGAAAGAAGATATTCTGTTACATGAAAAGAATTTGTAAAATTATAAGAATGATGTATTTTAAAAATAGGCTTCACTTTATAAGAGAGTGTAGTACTAAAGAAAAGTTTTAAGAAGAAAAAGATATTGTAAGAAATAAAAAGTAGTAAACTGAGAGAAAAATTCTCAAATTAGAAAAAGAAGGTAATGTAAAAGAAAATAATTAGAGCATTGAAAAAGAAGATTTTTAAGATTAAGAAAAATAATGTGTTGTAGAAGAAATACTTATTATAAAGAAAATGATGTATTGTAATTGACGTTTTCTCTTTCAGGGTATTATAAGTAAAAGAAATTTTGGTAAATAATAAAAGACAAGTTAGAGGATAAGTAATGAAATAAAAATGTGAACCATAGTAGTTTGTGATGAGAAAGTAATAAAAAGGAGACTCACATAGCCGACATACAACTTAAAAATTTTGCACTCTCAAGAGAGATTGCAATATTTTCCCCAAGGGGGGGAGGTGTACGAAGTGATAAAAGTAACGCCTGAGTGTTAGTAACGCGCAAGTGTTAATATGGTGCAATGGGTGGCAAAGAGAGCCAACAGTGAACGTGTGTGAGGATAAGGTTGCATCAGATAGAGGGCTGCGTGGCGCGTGGGTGACGAAATACGGGAGTAAGCTTCTAGAAGGACGCGCAGGGCAGCGGAGTGCGTCACGCGCAGCTATAAAAAGAGCCCGCCTCAGCGGGAGGGAGGTCTTCGGTCTTCGAGAGTCAGCGAGTGAGCCAGCAAGCAAACAGCGCAGCGGAGAGACAACGTGTATTCAGCTACTGTAGTCGCCGTTGTTACTGTTAGGATCTTCAGAGTTTATGGATCTTTGGCAGAGGGAACTGCTATTAGTTGATCCAGACGGAGAGGTATTTCCCTATCAGTCCTTTCTGGAGTGCCTGTGGTGGGTAAACTTCTTTCACCGACGTTTTGGGTGGACCGACACGACTATTGAAGACTTTGTCGAAATGTTAATGCTGAGGCAGTACCCCTTGTAATAGGTACCTCCCGTAATTCTTGAGTATTCTCAGTGAGAGATTGTCGGTTTCGTGAGTCACAAGTTGTTTCTCATAACCTCTTGTGTTCTTCAATTTATTTCTCCTGAACTTTTCCTATCCCGAGTTCCCGAATTGTAAAAACCTTTACCCACTAGTTTCAGTTTTGGAGTCTTTTCATCTCTCTGTTGCACAACAGGACGCAACAGAGACCTCATTTCTTGGTGTCAGGTGTGGGGTAGGCCTGGGAAAGCTACGAGTGTTTGATATTGAAACAGAAGTTTCATATAATTGGGGCAAACATAGATTTGCCTTTCGAGGGTTTGTTAGGAAGAGATTTTCTAACCAAAAATAAGGCCGTAATAGATTACGGAAAAAGAGTTATGAATATTCGCGGGAGGCGAATTAGATTGTATACCGCGCAAGAAGGGCCGTGTATGACGCAACGTGGGACGCGTTGTGTTAAGAAAATAGGTGTTGCAGGGATTGCGACATCGGATGAAAGACGCACGCTCACTAACGGAACTGTGAGGCGTGGCGTTAGGCAAGGTGTTGCAGGGATTGCGACATCGGATGAAAGTCGCTCGTTCACTAACGGACTTGTGAAGCGAAGCGGTAAGAAGGGTGTCGTAGGGATTGCGACATCAGGTGAAGTATGCCCGCTTGCTAACGGACCTGCGAGACGGGATGGAAAGAAGCGTATCGTAGAGAATGCGATGCGTGGTATGTGTCCGCCCGCTAACGGACCTGCGGGATGGAACGGGAATTTCCCGAGGACAGTAGGCGCTACCTCGAGAAATGTCGTAGGGATTACGACGCGAAATGGTGTTTGTCCGTCCACTAAAGGAATTGTGAGACGTGACGGAAGGATTCCGAGGGCACTGGGTGACTCGAAGACGGTAGGCCCCGTGAAAAGGCGAGATTGTCCGTCCACTAACGGAATTGTGCGACGCGACGGAAGGATTCCGAGGGCACTGGGTGACTCGAAGACGGTAGGCCCCGTGAAAAGGAGAGATTGTCCGTCCACTAACGGAATTGTGCGACGAGACGGAAGGTATCCGAGAGCTGCAGAGTCTGCTCCGAAGACGGTAAGCCCCGTAGAAAGGCCGCATGTTGAATCGAAAGCGAGACGCATCGATTCATTGGCAACGGGAGTTGCACAATTAACGGCAAGCAAACCAAATATGGTTACTACCCACTAGTTTCAGTTTTGGAGTCTTTTCAGCTCTCTGTTGCACAACAGGACGCAACACTCGTTCACTGTCAGCGCTAACAGATGACTTCAAATATGTACTTAAATTTGGCCGATCTCTCAATTTATCTTTTAGCATTTTGAAATACTCAATATCTTTGTTTTTCTTATCAGAATGGATCCTTTCCAAGTGGTCTTTCATTTTTGCCGGCTTCATAGCATCATTGCTGAAAGTTTTTTCACATAACAAGCACATAGGAATAGTTTCATTAGCAGAAGATGGCAAAAAATTATATTTCAAATACTCATGTGAATATTGTCTGCATTTCCTGGTAGACGACATTGTAGGTATTAAACTCATATTTATAATATGAGCAACATGATACGATCGCAGCACAACAAAACAGCAGCAGTAAGAGAGGCAACTAATTACCGCACGAGCTATAAAGAACTGCCTGTACTTTCTCAGAGTGCATTGTTGCTACTTTTTGCTAACAATAGATATCTAGACTTGGAAGGAATAATAATTACATCTAAAAGTAACCTATTCAATAGAATTAGATAGGAAAAAGATAAAAAAGAAGTATCTAAATTTAATGGTTTTCGGTATATTACGATATTTTCTATGTAAAGGACAAAATCTACATTTAGATATACAATACATAGAGTGGAAACCATACTAGAGTTTAACAGTGCAATTTGTGAATAATGTACCAGTAGCGTTCATTCCCTCCCCCCCCCCCCACCTTCTGTGGCTTTACGTCTCGTCGACAGCGCGGTCATTAGAGGCAGGATGGAACTGGAAGGAATTCGGCCATGGCTTTTTGGAGGAAGCATCCCGGCATTAGCCTTGAGTGATTTGGGAAAACTTTGGAAAACCCAAATCCGGATGCCCGGACGGGGATTCAAACCAGCGTACTCCCGAATATAAAATGCTTAAATACCTGAAGTAAATAAAAAATAAAGTTTTAATACTTGTTGAGTTCATTACGTAGCTTAGCTAAAATAAATGTGATGTTGAACTTCTTTCTTATCCCAAAGACGGACCTTAGAAGAGACAATTCGTAAATTGGTCTACATTCGTTTCTCACAGGAATAACCACTAGCAAACCAGCAATGCGAGTGAAGAAAAAAGCGGTGAAATCAAACAGTTTGAACGCTAAGCTTTGCTCCATTATTACCTCACCGCTTTGCGCCCCAGTATGAGTCACCGCAACAATCCAATTAGCTTATTTGTTTTCGCTGCTTTGTTCTGCGCTCTCGTCGTTGCTATGCTCTCCGCTCCAGTATGTTTTCTCCTTAACACATATCTAAAGCGACGCAGGCTTCGGTAAAACTCAAATTAAAACGGGGGTAGTCAGTTATTTTGGATTTTTGTTGGAATATACAAATTTTTTTACTACACCATTTAATTGATCCTCTTTATTATCAATCGACCCCCGGAGAACTCTTAACCCCCAGGGGTCGATACCGACCATTTTGGGGACCCCTGCTTTAGACCCTTATTGATTCCTTCCAATGCTTACAACAGCTTTCACTTTCTTATAAATATTCTTAATGGCTCTTACATATACTCCTATTACCCAAAATTTCGAAAAGTTTACGCAATGGCACATGAAGGCTAAATGTCTTTCCAAGTGTCTATCCCTCCCTTTTCTCCATTAGTTGTTTTACGGGGAAAAAATATCATTGCACGATCTTCCTGCCCAAAAACCTGTTTTGCCCTTCAGTAATTAATACTATTTCCTTTTCCATCCTTCTTTTCAACCGTAGTGCCTTTCCAGGGACCTGGTCACTTTAATCTTCCAATAATTATTTCATTATTGCTATCTCCTTTTTTGTAAATGCAGCTTTTAATCCTTGAGGGGAATTGGTTCTATTTTCCAGGTTACTTACTTCATGGAAAACTTATTTAGATTTACAGTCAGTAAATTCTTAAAATGGTCTACCCATGTGTCCATGTTAATAAAAGGAATTTTGGCCTTTTCCTTCTTTACATCTACACTACATTATTATTTCCCAATCTTCAGCAACTTTTGCACCTTCCGATATAGATATTAAGTTTCTCAAAGGTTGTGTCCAAGATTTCTTGTTTTGGTTTTGAGCTTCTATTTTTACTTCCCTATTCACTGTATGGCTATTCCGTCTCTGGATCTCAGATGAAAGCCATTTTTGCAAGACTTGTTTCTTTTCTTTAACTTTCTGCTCTATATCTTGGGACCACCATTCATGTTTCTTCTCACAAACAGGTTCCAGTAATCCTAAAGCTTCTGTTTCTGCACTGTGTGTACATTCACTGACTATACAGTCTCCCTCATCCACAAGTGTATACTTCAATTTGTTCGCTAACCTGTTTTTAAATAGGAATTTAATAGATTCTTTTTCCAAGCTCTCCAAGATATATTTTGTTGTTACCACTATATTTGCTTTGTCTTCTTCAATATTTTGGTCTTGATTTGATTTGTGGTTTCCTTTATGCTTAACTAAAATTTTGGCTCAAATCATTATGTGGTCTGAACCACATCTGAAACCTCTATATACTCTTACATCTTTTGTTATAATCTGCAAGTTTTTTTTTTGTATTTTTTGTATTTTATTTTTACGCCAATTGTACAGAAATATTTTACAAAGAGAAAGCCAAAGATAATTGTTTAGGTTAAATACAAAAAGTTTTTACACAGTGAGAGACACATGAAAATTATTTTATAAACTTAATCAGTTAGTAGTAATCTTTTAATGTTTGCTGAAAAATATGATAGTGAACCTCCAAAAAAGTTAATGTTTGCCGAGTACAGGTTCACCAACCTGGCAATTCTGTTTCTGGATGCATGGTAGACATAGTTTTTGTTTGTGCTTTCAACCGCAAGTAGCCTTCTGGTTCATAGCACAGACTTTGAGCTATTCACAGCTATTATTTCCTTGTTTAATTGTTTCAAGTGTTCACAATTACTCAGAATAAAACCCATATCTACAGAGGTCCTTACCAAAACAGAGTCAATACTCCTCTCCCATTCCCAACTCCATCACCATGATACATCATACTGGGTTCAACTTCAGTATTCAGTTTCATTCAATGACCCAAAATAAAATGATTAATTTAGTGCCAAAATTTAATAACTGTTTTCCTGAACATTATAATCCTGATGCCCACTATATCGAATTTTTATATTTACTTCATGTTGTGTAATATGATGCCTACACCAAATATGTAATAGAAAATGGAGCAAAATGTGTTGTAATGTGTATAATGTGGAAACAACAATGAAACATATATGTTATACAATGAGATTTGTTCCTTCTGGCAATGGAAGCTCTGAATTTCATCTGGCAAAATAACATACCAATTCTCTGCTTAATGAAAGAGCAAAACCAGAAAATACTTTTTCTAGCATATTCTAGTTAATATGACAAACAGTGGCTGTTCAAAAGCAGTATTTACTTTTAAAAAAATACTTAAATCTGTAATTATTTTATGAAATAAAATGTTTAAATATAAAATCTTTTTCTATCTTTAAAAAATTTTAGTAGCTATACAAAGCAAAAATCCATGACTCAACAACATGCCATTAGGACATCATTTAGACAGAGTTTAGGATTAAAAAAAAGGTTTTTAAGTGATGGCTGATCAAAAATATGAAAATTTGGATATTATTATTATTATTCCGCGATTAACTAAAAGTGTATGGTGGAGGGTGCATTGCACCTATCCAAAAGGGTAATAGTGTGGAAGGGATATACAGGATATGGCAGGAGGCATCCATGGGCTAACAGAGGAATCATCCCAGCATTCGCCTGGAGTGATCCTACCCTATGAGGGGTGCAAATAACCATAATTAACAGATTGATGAAACTTCTTTTTGTATGAATAAAAATTCTTAAACATTAAAAATTCATAATTTTTTCCATTAACTATATAATTTTTTGGCTTATTTTTAATCAATTTGTGCTCAATTCTTGAATATTATCTGAAAGTAAATTTTCTTAGTTCCAAAACAAAAGCAATTTCAACTCTCTACCTAGTTTTTTTTAGTTATATACAGTTAAACAAATTAAGTATTCCAATATTTTCCAAATGTATGGACTTTTAGCCAAATTTTGGAGGCCCTTAACTCTGCCCCTCCCCCTTTTTTTTGTAAAATCCTTTCAGAATATTTATTAAATCCAGTATGATTATTTATAGCAACCTTTTCGAAAAAAAAATCACAGTTGGAACATTATGTGTCAGAAAACCATTAGGCGGGAACAGAATTGGGGGGGGGGGGGATTTGGAGTGTAGGGTAATTGACACCGGAGCCTCCATCACAAAAATATATATATTGAACATTGGATAGAATAAAAAACCACCGCTTACCAAAGAAGGGGATTCCAGCGGCATTGGTACACGAAAAAAAACACGAACACACAAAGAATAAAATTTTCGAGCATGGCTCTTCCTCAGTAGAAGTGAGATGGCTGCACGCAAGCGCTGCTGGCAGCCAACTGCGTGAGCCACAATTTCGGTGGCTAATGGTGGGGGAAATACATCATGGCAGGAAGTGAGGGAGGGGGTAGAGGAGTACAGGCTGGAAAACGGATATGAATGGCAAGTATAAAGCAAAACTGTACAAGGTCCTGACGCGGAAGGGTAGTATACCTCAGTTAATCAAGTGATGGATACAAATGGGGGAAAAAAAAATAATAATAATAATTAAAATTTTTTAGTTGAAACTAAAACTAAAATTTGAAAACACCATCTATAAAGATAGGCTCTGGTGAGCGGTGGTTCTGTGAAGGAAGGTGGAAGTGACGGGGATGGGTGGGAGGAAAATTGGTGCTATCTTAAATTTAGACCTGGAGATTGTCTGGTTCCCAGTTGGTACTGATAGGCCAGTTCCCACCTCCTAAGTTCTGAAATACTGCTTTCATCTGGGAGGACTCTGATGGTACGGACCGAGAAACAGGTATTAAAATCGTTGGTGCCATGTATAGTGGCATGATGAGATACAGGGTGGTCAGGGTTCTTGGTATGTACTGATTGTCGGTGTCCATTCATTCTGATGGCTAGTGGATTGGTTGTGAGTCCGATGTAGGAGGCTGGGCAATGGTTATAAGTGAGTTGGTATATGAGGTGGGAGGATGTACAAGTGGCAAATCCTGTGATGGGAAAGCTTTCCCCAGTTACGGCGTTGGTAAAGGTGGTGGAAGGCGGGTGCATACTGCATAATTTGCAACGGGATCTGTTGCAAGGAAATGAACCTTGAGGCTGTCTTGCAGGCTGGGGGACCCCGTGCTTATGGACCAAGAGTTGGTTGAGGTTTGGAGGTCTGCTGAAGCAGGCTCTGGGTGGGTGAGGGAGGATTTTAGGAAGGAGGTTTCTCATCTCAGGGCAGGCTCGAAGGAAGTCGTAACCTTGTCTCAAGACTCGGTTAACGGATTCCAAGCCTGGGAAGTAACGGGTGATCAAAACAGGGCTATGGTGGGTTTTAGAGGATTGTGGATTGTTGATAGGTTGTGATGTGGCACGAGAAACCTGTTTGTGAACTAAAATTGGCAGTTAATTGTGGGAAATCAGGGCTTCAGAGATATTGCTGGCATATTGTTGAAGGGCTTGTTGATTGGAACAAATGTGACTGCCTCGAATGCCTAGGCTGTAGGGGAGGGAACGTTTGATTTTTATCCTATCCAATGTTCAATATATCCGCTTTTAGCGCCTTTGTTTCCTAACAATATATATATATATATAAATAAGTTAGGATAGGGAAAATAAACAGTTACCCGTCACTTACCACAGATGAAGGCAGGAGGGCGAGACACGTAAAAACACAGAAACACACGAATTGCACAATATTTCGACCTTAGTCTTACTCATGTGGGAGGCGAGACATATGGCAGGGGGGAAAATGTGGTTATCTTTCCCCCTGCCATATGTCTCGCCTCCCACATGAGTAAGACTAAGGTCGAAATACTGTGCAATTCGTGTGTTTCTGTGTTTTTACGTGTCTCGCCTTCCTGCCTTCATCTGTGGTAAGTGACGGGTAACTGTTTATTTTCCCTATCCTATCTTATTTTCAGTGCCTCGCAGCAGTTTCTTTGTTTCCTTTATCCAACTATATATATATATTATTAAAAAAAAAAAACCTTGACTGAAATACGCTTACTGGAAGGAATAAAAAAACTGTTCTGACTCAGATTGCTCGTGTCACCACACAGCTTGTTGATAAAATAAATCTAATTTTGTTTTGTCAAGTGAATTTCAGCACATCTTTAATTATAGTGCTAAGTGAAGTATTATTTCAAGTAAAAAGTGTGGTGTGAAATGCTGCCGTACAATAAACTTTACTAAGTGTATCGGAAATGTCTTTCAAGTGAGTTTTCAATTTACTAAACAAGTATGAGCTATCAAAATATTTTAAGCAGAACAAATAATCATTACCTGGTAATGCAGAAAAGATGACAGAACTGCAGCAAGAGAAAAAAATGCAGCTCTATTGTTAAGGGTTTTTTGACACAGAAGGTATAGTTTGTTCTATTTTATCAATTAATAATGAGATGAGAAGAATGTTTTTAGCAACACGTCAGGAAGAAAAAGATCTTTGCCTGTACCTCCAAAGGAGGTTTTCCCTATGATTGATGATTTTCAAGAGTGGCTTGTGTCATCATTTCATTATAAATTTTTATAATTATAAACGTATAGAGCACATATAGGTCATTTTCATTATACATACAATAATTTTAATGGCAGTTTGGTAAGAGAAATCAGCACAAATTGTCTACTGCAATTAATAAGGTAAAAAAGCTATGTTCCACACAGGGATGATGTGCAGTCAAAAGCCACATCAGGCTACGTAGAGGAAAGGGAGGGGCATTTCAAAAGAGACCAAAATGAGTCACGCAGTTTATGGATGTTCCCTTATTGGAACTTGAGAAAAACACTTACAAGATTGTTTGGTATGTTGCTGTGTTGTTGCTGCTGCCTGCGTAGAGCTGGTGTTCCTTCCTGTGTAGACCCATTACGACCCTTTGTCTTAGGAACAGTGCCAGTGTGTCGACCATTAACACCCGGTGCCATGGTTCATTCCACTGAAACACCTACATTAAAGTTGTATTTATCAGAAAAAAAGCATACTAGTCAGTATATGCAACAGTAACAAGTTACACAAATAAACAAAAATACCAGCACAAGGTTATCCAAGAGATACCAGCAAATTATCCCATTTACTGAGCTACTCCTGAAGTATGAAAATGACAAACCAACACTTTTAATTATAAGAGAGCTATTAACATGGACAGGAAAGATGAAATACTCTCAACACTCACGAAACAGGAAGGGAAGCAACAACAAAAACACTTCACAAACATAAAGAATGTAGGTAATATTTTAGGCTATGCCATAAAAAAATCAAAATAGGAACATGCCTGAGCTCGAACAACCTCCTGCTGTGGACACAAAGGAAGTAGTTTACACTGCGATACAAGCCATCACTAACATGGCATTCATGAAGGCACAGCTTATTTTGTTACTATTTAACACTAAATTCCCTGTGTCTTATGCTGCAACATGAGCATTCTGATCCACACTGCATTTCAACCTAATTACTATCTCCACTAATATTGCCACTACAAAATCAAAAGATATTAACACATTAAATGCATCGGAATGACATTTCGCGAAGTAGCAACATTTTCTATATCAGGATTTATAATTAGCATAGCGTAAATCGTCACAATTAATTTTACCATACACCTTCTGTACCAACTGCAACTTGATTAAAGCACGCGCATTAACACAGTCACTGTATCATATTGTAAACTTGACCCCGACACAATCACATGAATGTTGGTTTTTACCTTATCATCAGACTGGGGGTTGTGTGGGGAGCAAAAGCAATACCAGTGAAAATGTTAATCACAGGAAAGAAATTAACAAAAGCAAATAAAGGAGACAGGTAAAGGAGGTGACAAATTATTTAAAAATCTAAAAGCTAAATATAGGAAAAAATTTGAAACATCGATCTGATATTTGTCATCTTTATGATTTTCGTTCCAATATGCTGACTTGAGTGTTTCACGAACACAAATCAATTTACGCCATGAAATAATTATAGCACAATTGTTTAATTTTTTAAGAAAATATAATCTAAAATAAGATCCCGGTAAAAAGATTAACGTGATTTTAACGTATAACGTAATTAACAGTTAATGCTCAACTCGTCATATAATTACATTGCTGCAAAACACACACCGCTATTATTCCACGCCACTTAAACCATTACTCTTCATAACATAAACTAATACACTTTATAATAGGCTCCGATGAGTTCTTTGTTATCTCTGATAACACAGCGACAGTAGTCAGTCATCTTTGATGTCATGTCAATGTACCATCATTATTGATATCGACTAATGATGATTTAGTGAAAATGGAATTTCTACTTAAAAATTAAACAACTTTTAAGATAATTATGAGTTCCATCAGATCAGGAAATAATCAAAAGTAAATACAATACACTACAATGCATTCATTTACCACTGATCTCAATATAAGAGACTGGCTCATTGGGATGAGGAAAATATGCTCTTTTTTTCCAAATGATTATTTTTAATCATAATAAATCAGTTGTGGAGATGAAAATGTAAGACTGGCATTAACGTTAAATAACTGTGAACGTTTTCGCGGCGGCAGCACTGTAGATAACACTCTCGGGATTCTAGCCGCGTCAAATAAAAGTCGACTGGCGACGTTTCGAGAGCCGGCACTGCTCCCATTGTCAAGCCCTGCTTAACTAACTAAAACTGCCTAGCGGTAGTCTCTATATAGGGCTACCGGACGGGAGAGGAGGGGGAAAAATCGGCTATAGTAGAGCACGCCCTTGAAAACTGTCATGAGCCGTGCTTTGACAAGACGACACGCCTCTGCCATGCTAATAATTTTTGGCATAGTGTCGTGAAAGAGGCGATTGAAATCAGAGTTAATAACAACGTGATAAATCGGGATCAAGGACTTAACATAAGTCAAACATGGAGGCCAGTTATTAGACAATTACGAAACACACGGGAACGGACCATATTTGGGCATAACAACAACCGGAACATGACGTCACCAAGCAGACCCGCCCTCCGCGCGAGTCCCCCTCCTCTCCCGTCCGGTAGCCCTATATAGAGACTATCGCTAGGCAGTTTTAGTTAGTTAAGCAGGGCTTGACAATGGGAGCAGTGCCGGCTCTCGAAAAGTCGCCAGTCGACTTTTATTTGACGCGGCTAGAATCCCGAGAGTGTTATCTACATGGCATTAACGTTATTCTGTATTTGAAAAATAGATCGCACTTGTAATTTTTATCTTCTCTAAGTAAAACCAACAAATAAAAGCCGTAAAAAACTGGAAGTCACTTATAATTTTTTGCATGTATTCTTTGTATCAACTCCATTGCAAAACGAAAATTACCTAAGCAAATAATACGAAACTTAAATGTAGAATGTTCAGTTCCAGTATTGGATCGTCTATAACAATAAGATGAAACAATGATATGAAACTGTGATGACACCACGTTTCTTTCAACAAAGTAATAAAGATACGCGGAGCAGATATATTTAAAGTTTTAAATAAGTATTTAAATACAAAACTGTTTTAGTAGAGTAGGTTCATTAATTTTTTTTTTTCAGCTCTCACGCAAGTCATTTTCTGACGAGACAAATTCCCACTTTGAAAGATTTGACTCTTAGTTTTTCTTTGTGTTAAAACCGTTTACAAATGAAGCAATTACACTATCTGGAAATTACACTCACATATACCAACAAACATGGGATAATGTGTATTTGCAAATTACAATCGCAATCAATTATTCAAATGGATTTTAAGTAATTATCTAGTTATCAGTTGCTATTAATATTACTGATTTGCCAATAACTATATATATTCTTCTACATCCCAAAGACCCCATTTCCAGTGATGATGGATTAGGACTGTGCCTTCTTTAGGTTAGGGGCTCCTGGTGAAGGCATGCAAGAAAGAAATATATGGAGACGAAATACCGCTTAAGGTCGGGCCACACTAGACCGCACCGTCACTTTTCTTATTGTTGTCGTTCACTCTATTGAAGTGAGTTCAGACAACACCGCATGTCGGCCGACACTCGGCCGTGGGTTGGCCGTCATTAGTTTGGTTTATTTTTAGAAGGTGCGGGCCGGTGTCGGGCTGCTGTTGGGCTGGTCGATATGGAAAAGCATATAGAAAGAGTTCTAAAATTCAGGTCCTTTACTACTAAATATTGTTTTAGTGTTACTGATTGCTTTAGAAAAGTGTCTTTCTTTTTTTTTAAACCTCACTTCAGGTTCATCAGATTTTCGTAAAATATAGGTAAAGTCCTTGTATGTTTGCATTAACAAATCAAAGCTTTGCCATAGGTGAATGTCGATTTTGAAGGTATGTAAAATTTGCATTCGACACCAGGATTTTGAACCCGGAATTTTCCATACCAAAATCACACGCCGCAAGGATCTGAATCTAGAAGTACTGAAAAACGTGTATTCAGTCATATAAAAGTACATTTGTGTTTTGGGGTAACAAAAGAAATTATATAGAAAAAAGTACGTTTATTATGTTTGAATTTTTATTATTTAGTATATCCAGATTTGTCTCTTGACTCAGATGGTTAGGGCGTACGATTGGGGTACTGGAAGTAACTGGTTCAAATCCCTGTCTCAGCTATAGTTTTTATGGGTCTTAAAGCTTTGATTTGTTAATGCTAAGATGCTAGGACGCTCTGTTGTTCGAATTTCTCGTTAATCTGTAGGTTTCCTTTTCAAATTAAGTGAGAACAATAGAGGTGTACTGCGCGGCCCATAAGAAACTCTGTGACTTGAATTTTTAGATCACATGGAACTATTGTTATTTTAAAAAATATTTGCAGTCTGTATTTAAATTAAAATGTATAATAATCTTATTATTTTTTTTAAAAAAAAAAAAAAATATTGAGTGAATGGAAAGTAACCTCAACCAAAATAAACACGTAAAATGTGACATGAGGAACGCTTGACATTTCATTGTGACTATGTAGAGAAACATGATAATCTTTCAATCCAGTACAGTGTGACGATCATTTTTTAAAACTGCGCTGGAATAGTATTTTTGTACATTAGAGATCAAACTGTGAGGTCAGGCAAAAAAAGAAGAGTATTTTAACGTACTTTTTACTTTCGTACATTATAAAGTACGCCTACGCAAAATAAAGTACAGTTCTCTATAATAATGTACGGGTGGTAGCAGCAGCTACGGTCCCAAAATCACTCATACCGTAATTTTTTATGATTAATTCCCTGAAACAGCCAGGTGTATACGCTAAAAGAGACTGAAGGCCTCGAACGAACCCGTCCGTCACACGGCCGTGCTACGGACCAGTGCGGTCTAGTGTGGCCCGACCTTTAAGACCCGGTCAAACAGAGCGCGAGCTGTCCGCGCGGGCAGAACGTGGTGGTCTGATAGAAGTCCGCCGAAGTTGTAGTGGACGAACAGAGCGCGGGCAGCTGAACGGCGGACCAGTGTTGAAGCAATCGTGGACGAAGGAAGGAGTAATTCATTTTTTTTATTTTTGTCTGCCCCCTCCTTGTTAACATGACTTGCAGTTCATCCGACGAAGAAGAATTGCTTCTTCGCTTTTAATAGTTCAAGGCGGAAAAGTCAGTATATACTTCACAAAACTATCCTGCTACCTAAACCATTACCACGTCCATTCTTCACGTATTTTTAGGCGATGAAGTATTCAAACTTATTTAATGCGCCCTTTTGCAAAAACTACAATTGTAAATGATGAAGCGGAAAAAAAAATCCATAAACATTTTTATAGGGCAGGACGTGTAGTAGAAAATTCCTTTGGAATTTTAACTCAGACGTAGCGTAAATGTTTTAGGCCTATAGAGTTGGATGTAGATAGCAGAGTCCATGTTGTCAAAGCTACATGTTGCCTTCACAATTTCGTAAGAAGTTACACAAAACAGTTCAATGAAATTAAACTACAAGGTAGTAGAATAATAACACATCAACATGTCAATGCTTTCTCAACCGCAAGTCGATTGAGAGAGATCACTGATGCTGCCTACTCGGTTCGAAACTTTTGGAGACAGGATATCTTGAGAACTAAAAGAGATATCGAAAATTTTTATTGTTTACTTTCAGTTTCTCTCGTCGTGTTACATAAAAATCTATTATCAAATTTGACTTTATGGATATTTTCTTTTGAATTTCAACCCAAAACACCTCACTTTTGAGACAGTATATCTCGAGAACTAAGCAGGATATCAAAAAGAAAACATTTTTTGGCTGTCTCGTCGAATTACATAATAATCCCTCATCAAATTGCGGTTCCACAGTTGTTGTATGATTCCCTTGAGGTTTTTGTATTATTACACGTGTTTCTGCGGCCGACCAATATGGCAACCTCCGCACCCCACAAATCTCTTCCCGGCTTCACTCCAGTGCGTAGTGAAAGTACCATGGGTCGTCTCCATATTTTCTTTCCTCCATTCCTGATACACATGTTGTTTATTTGGTCTCCAGCCCTATATGTCACCATACAGTCATAAGCCATTTATTCAACTAGACTTTAAAATTATATTTTCTCGTTTTGGATTTACGTGCTGTAGCGTGGTTGCCGTGAGCAGAAAACGGATACTCGTTGGGAAAGGTGTACCAAGACTGTTGAGGTGACAGGAATTTTGATGTATGTTTTTTATACCTAACAACTGAATATACCAGGTGATTTACATCGCCTGTTTCTGAACTACTACAGACATCTTCATTACTGAGATTTGATCGATGCCTGCACTGTAGAAAGATACCATGGTTGAATCTCATTGTAAATATAGAAGTACCTCTAGGACGAAAGAACTGTAGAACAAAGACAGTTGGGAATCCGTAGATGAAAGGAATCGACATGTAGGCCTCTAATATGTTTGCTAAAATCCTATTTGTTTTTCCAGTTATCCAATGCTTTCGTTTTAACTGTATGTGCTACAACGAAATGGATTTTGGGGATAGAGACATTCATTGTAAGATGTAACCGCGAATATGTTACATAACCTAAAACTATCCAAATTCTGTCTGTGCTAAGTTCTACTTTGCATCCTCCGCCGACCTCTTGTATGTATTTTGTTAAAGTAATTAACTGCAATAAGTAACAATGGATGAAAGACTATTGCTAAAAGAAAAGTACGTCCCAAAATCACTTTCACTCAGTTTATTCTGAGTAAGTTTAAAGGTAAGTTGTTATCAGTTTACAAATAAAATTACTGAAGATTATATCAGACTTCGATATCCTAAGTTGAAGATGCATGATATCAGAACAAAATCCACATTCACGCGCTTTCGTTCAGAAAACATTTACGAGTTACCCCAAAGTTCGTAAATTTAAGTAAAGTTTGCTTCCACTATATATTCAAAAGCTTCATGGCGAAACTATTTCAAAACTAATAACCTCATCACCTAATATCCTCGACAGAAGTAAATTCTAAGTCCGATCTCCACTGAAAAATTTTCTATCACCGAAAATAATTCTAAGTCGGTTGCTACAAGATAGAGCAAATTTCTAAATCTTTGTTGTTTCTCACGCAAAATGAGAGAGATAAATAATAAAGAAGATAATCTCGACAGTGAACTATCTAGTATAGGAATCAATGTTGCTCTAATTACAGAGACAAAAAATAAATCGAAGAGAATAAAAGAAATCGATAAATATACAATGATTTACACTGAAGTTGCACGAAAAGAAATGGTAATATTAGTTGATAGGAAATGGAAATATAAAATAGTCAATTACACTATGATAAATCGAACAAACTATAAGACTGACAGTAGTGAAAGGTAAATTAACATTCATCGCTATATATGCCCCAGAAGAAAACAAAGGATAATAATTGAACAATTTTATGAAAACCTTGAAATAGTGATAGATAAAATTTTCTAATAATGTTCGATGATTTTAATACTCGAGTAGGAAACAGCTCTATTCCAGATGTAATGGGAAATAAAGATGAAGAAACGTTAAATAAAAATGGTAAATTAGAGAGAATATGCATCTTTCAATCAATTACAGATTACCAATACATACCGAGCAGGGCGGTGTAACGGTTAGCGTTCTCGCCTCGCATTCGGGAGGACGGCGGTTCGAATCCCCGTCCGGGCATCCAGATTTGGGTTTTCCATGGTTTCCCCAAATCACTCCAGGCAAATGCCGGGATGTTTCCTTCAAAAGGCCATGGCCGAATTCCTTCCCATTCCTTGCCCCCCATCCTTTCCCGTCTCTAAAGACCTCGATGTTAAAAAGAGACGTAAAGCAGTTAAAAAATAACAATACATTCTTTCCAAAAAAAGAAGAAAGATATTCACAAGTTTACATGGACGGCAAGAGGGCAACGGCCTATACTTAACTACATAATAGTAAATAAAAAATTATATCCAGGTATAGTAGACATCAGAGTACATAAACGTAGTGATCTATATACATTCAGATCACTATCTCTTGCTAAATGGGGAAAAGGCTGAATAAAAATATACAGAATTACCAAGTAGTTTGTAAGGTCTATCTGTTACAAGATGAAGGAATAAGACAATACTATCAGAGCTGATTATAACAGTGCTTGCTGGAAAAAAGTACAAGTAATGATATCAACAAATAATGGGAAACTATAGGTTCATCAATACTGAAAGCAACAGATGAAGTCATCAGCAAGAAAAGAGAAATTTAGAAGAAAAACTGTACTTAAATTCTGTAGTGAAGAAGTTGCAAAAGCAGTCACACAAAAGCAATAGTCTTATCTAAAAATGATAAAGGATTGAACCCCAGGAAAAAGAAAAATTGTTAAGGCAACAACAAATAAGTTGAAACAAAAATCATGGAACAGATTAATAATTTCAATAGACGATGTCCATGGTAGACTAGAGATGGCTTATAAACTTATAAAACATGTTAACAAAGATGAAAAGAAAATTGCCAGTATGAATGTAATTGAAGAAGAATCATGGATAAAATACTATAAAAATTAAGGTTTAATAGTAATTACAAAAAGAAAGAAGGCGTAGGAGTAGATCATGATTATGTTAAAGAAATTGATCTTTTAGTAAATCCAGCGATAAGATCATTCAAAAATAGAAAAGCTCCTAGACTAGATAAAATTAACTTAAAATTGATCAAATATGGCGAAATGATTCTGAAATTAAGGTATTTACTCTTAATGTGTTTGAAAAGTATAATCATCCTAGAATAATGGCGGAAGACAGAAGTTAGTTTACTGTTTAAGAAAGGAGATAAAAATTTATATGATTGCTATCTAAGGAATTAGTTTGTTAAATATAAGACATGAAATATATACAAAATGGGTACAATGTAATAACAGATGCCCTTCTATTAGAAGAACAGTATCGATTTAGGAAAGGAAGATAAAGTATAGATAACATTTTTTACCTCAAACAGTTACTGGAATAGAGAAGAGAACTTAACACAAATACTAACATTACTTTCGTGGATATTAAAAAGCTTTTGATAAAGTAAATACGGGAAATAATGCAAGAAAATGGATATAAACTACATTTAATACAAGTTATCCAGGATATCTATGAAAGGACAAAAAATGTTTTGCTTCTGGGTTATAAACTTACAGCGGAGATAACAATTAACCGAGGAATGCGGTACGGTTTTAATCTCTGTCCAACACTTTTTAATATGTACATATGTACTCACTTAAGAAATCCTGGAACAAAAATAAAGGACGGTAACATGTATGTATAAACACTACGGTATATAAAACTCTCTGCAGTATATATCATGGAGGGACTTTCACCACGCACTGGAGTGAAGCTGGAAGGGAAAGTGGGATGCGGAGGTCGCCATATTGCTCGGACGCAGAAACATGTGTAATAGGCACAAAAACCTCAAGTGAATCATACGACAACTGTGGAACCGCAATTTGATGAGAGATTATTATGTAACTCAACGAGACAGACCAAAAATGAAGAATATTTTTTTTTTTTTTTTTTTTTTTTTTTAATATCCTGCTTAGTTCTCGAGATATACTGTCTGAAAAGTGAGGTGTTTTGGGTTGAAATTCTGAAGAAACATTTTCCAAAAGGTCAAATTTGGTGATAGATTCTTATGTAACACGACAAGAGAAACTGAAAGTAAACAATAAAAATTTACGATATCTCGTTTAGTTCTCGAGATATGCTGCCACCAAAAGTCAGAAGCTTACATTGCGTTACGTTGTGTCACTAACATGGTGCTTATGAAATTACTAACAACTAATAATAAATTGTTTGTCCCTCCTGGTACAGGCTGATTTCAACCTACCTACATTTTCATTAATATTGTCGCTATAAAATCAAACAATCTAGTCACACCTAAAAACATGAATTGCATCGCGAACTAAATTTCGGGTAACAACAACGTTTGCTTCATCACCTTTCATAGTTCGCACAGCACAAATTATCACAATTAATTCCATCGTACACTTTCAGTGTAAACTGAACTGGAGTAAAGCATGCAGAATTCCATATTCATTGTATCGCGATGTAAACTTGACCCACTTAAATTAGACTTCCTACACTTGTTACAGCCTTTTATGTGCAAAGTAGTAACATATGCGGATTGTCTACACTACACCAACAAATATTTGAGAACGACATTATCCTATTGAGAGCAATGAATAAATTTATAATGATAGGCCCTAATGTTGCAGTTACCTATCAGACACTTCAAGAACAATAATTACAATGTGACTTATTTATGAAACGTTATCCCAGGTTGTTTCCTAACTTGTCTGTTGGTGCAACCCTGTGCAACACAACTTTGAATTATAGAAAACTTCAGAATATTAGAAAATGAAATATTCTCAGCAGCAGACACAGTGCAAACAGCCAAATGTTTTGGGGTTATTCCTATAGCCATCGCGCGAGCGCAGTAGGAGACGAGTTTTTATATGAGGTTTCACAGATTTAGCGTTAATTCGTCTCCATATATTCCTTCCTCCATGGTATATATAAATCTTTGGTTAGATGATCATTGGTTGTGTGAGTTGAGAGCTGGTCACAAAATTGCGATTTTTCATCATCAGCTAAGTTTCTGTAGATTAAATAACTTTAAAATCTTTAATCTATCATCTAAATTCTTAAGATAATTGTTAGTGAGAAAAATTATTTAAAATTTCCTCCATAAATAACAGTTTAGAGTCTCTTTTCTAGTTATTGCATGTTTCATTGAATTATATGTAGCATAAGCTTGGTAGTCAATTTAATTAGAATACTAAAGCATAGGTAAACATTGTGGTATAAGATATTTAACAGTTCTAATTTATTATATTCCCTAACATATTTAAGCTCTGTTCGGTTTAAAATATAATTGTTATTTGATTAGTTCTGGAACAGTAATATAACAATTTGTTAATAATAAATAATAAAAATAATTATTCATAAATAGCATCCTGTTGTTCACAGTAGGTTTATACAGTATCGTTATTCTAATTTCCACAATCGAAATTTAAAATTCCGCAGCCAAGTTAACAAAAACAAAAGTGTACGTTAAAGTAATTAACCTGTTCTGTGTGAAATATAATTGTGTTTAATAGCTTTTCAATACATTAAAATAAAAACTTCCAGCATTTTTCTACAAAATTTTTTGTAAGGAACTATTTATTTCTTATCCACACTAGCACTAAATAGTATCGAAGTTCTATCGGGAGTTTATTTTGAAATTCATTAGTATAAGTGTTATTAATTGGTAATTGTTATTTATATATCTTCAACCTATATATGTAACTTTAACAGTCGATTGACTTTAGAAATCTACAAGCGTAAGTTAAATTCATTAGTCTGATCTGTCTGAAATATAATCGTTCTTTAATTATCTTCGAATACATTCTAAGAATAACTACCTATTATTTAAAATATTCTTTCCTGTAAATAACTCATTAGTTATTATTCTCATTTTAGAACTAAATAGTATCGATCTGTGAAATTCAATCTTCACGTTAATTTTGAAGTTTACAACAACAAGTTTTAGTTTATTGGCTTTTAAATACTGTTCTCCTAGTTATTATTTACAACAAAGCGATTAGAATGTAAAATTTCAATAAATAATTTTTTTATTTAAGTGCAGATTCATTTTTTCTTTTATTAGACTACCAGTTAAATTAAAGATATATAAATTTTCGTAATTTAATCCTTAAGATTTGTTTAAAAAATACCAAAAGGTCTGGAAAGTATGACGCCTGTCGCAGACGGGTGGTGAATGGTTTAGATTGCAACGGGAGTAAAAAGTGGTTTCACTGGAAATGTAGGGCAATGGGGAAAAGGGAAATAAATGAGGCTATTCAGTGGTATTGTACACTCTGTTTTAAGGACAGAAAACTTCCAGAGGAGGATAGGAAAATTTCAGAACATGACGAAACGATCAGGGGGATGTGCGAAACAATCGGGGAAATGCGTGAAAGGTTCAGGATCCCTGAAGCTTGGCCTATGGAGGCTGTGTCTGGGCAGGATCTTCCTATAGAGGCAGAAAATGGAGATGGTAGGCAATTGAGGAAGCTGATAAGGACGGACGGACTGATAACATGTCGTAGCGGAAAGTGGTTAACAGAATGAAGAAGCTAGAAACTCCAGAAATTGTCGAGAGAAATAGGTTTGACGTGTTACCAGAGTCAGCTGGGGAAGATCCTCGTGTAGATGTAGGGGCAAGTAAGGTGCAGTTAGCATATAGGCATATATTTTTTTTAAACTGTTATCGTCTCTCAACAGCGAGGTCTTTAGAGACGGGAAAGGATGGCGGACAAGGAATGGGAAGGTATTCGGCCATGGCCTTTTGAAGGAAGTATCCCGGCATTAACCTGGACTGATTTGGGAAACCATGGAAAACCCAAATCTGGATGAACGAACGGGGATGTGAACCGCCGTCCTCCCGAATGCGAGGCCAGAAGATATAGGCATAAAAAAATCGGAAGAAAAATTCTGCTGCTAGGTAATAACCATGGGAAAAGTGTAGGTCATCTTCTGCTCGATCAGTTAGGCTAAGGCTACCGGATCATACGATTTTTCAAACCCAGTGCAACATTAGGGCAGGTAATAGAGAATATAGGATGACTTTGTAGGGATTTCACTAAGAAAGATACAGTAGTGATAGTAGAAGATGGGGGTAATAGAATTGATAGAAACGAGAGTTATAGTATAGAGAGTGACCTGAGGAAGGTGAACCACGCTGTTAAGCAGGTTATTGTGGAAGCAGAGATACTACTTGAAAGAGTCATTAGTTCCAATTTGGGGGTTGTACCTGTGAACACCATTTACTAAGTTGTTGTTGTTATTTGTGCTTTAGGGCGCGTCAACATCGGGGTTATTAGCGCCCCATTTACTAAGCATGGCCTACACACAAATAGAAGGAATAAGGGAGTACTTTCTGATTTGTTAGCTAAAGCTGTAAGGGAGCCAAATGCCAGTTATGACGGGATCAGGACTGTGCCTTTTGTTAGGTTTGGGGCTGATGGTGAGGGGATACAAGTAAGTGATCAAAGGAATACTGATGCACTATAGGGAATAAACACATATGGCTAAGAAACGGATGAAGATATTGAAATAATAATGGAATTGGGTAAAACTGGAAAGACAAAGGCTAACCCTGAAAATACGACAAAGCCAAAAATAAGGGTGTTATTGGTGAACTGTAGAAGTATAATGAACAATGTGATAGAATTTGCAAACTTACATGTACCACATGTTATTATGTGGGTAGGGTCTCTGGTTGGCAAAGATTACTACAGTTTAGATCATGACCACAAGTTACTAGTGGTAGATTTTTGGTTTGATAAAAAAGAAAGGAAAAAAAAATCAGGGTATTCTAAATTCACACTAACAGCTCAGAGGTGAACGTTGAATAGTCATTATTGAAGGGGATTTAAATTTACCAAGTGTCAACTAGGTAGGAAATAAGATTAATAACACAAGTGAACAGAGATCTGCAAATACCTTAGTAAGGGAAGGAAGTTATACACAAGTGGTAGAGCAAAATACGATGGGACCAAACCTGTTTAATATCTTACTCATATAGCCTGATAAAAATCTTGTGTAGAGTCAAGTAACTGAAGGAATAAGTTATCACAATGCAATACTGATGGATATTAGGAGATTCAGTAAACAGTGGCCAAAACAGAAGGAGGAAATAGGAAAGGAAATAAGAATAATTATTAAAAGAATCGAAGGGAAAGGTTCCGCAAATAGCAGGATGGCACAAGTACAGTGGAGGCGAAATGGAAAGAGATTAAGTACGAGGGTGCATTCAAGTTCTAAGGCCTCCGATTTTTTTTTGTCCAGACTGGAAAGAAATAGAAACATGTGCCTTGTTTTAAACTGAGCGTGGACTCGTTGCCAAAACATGATAGAGATGGCAGCACTGTACGACAGATGGAACTCTAGTGGCAGCACAGAGAATAATAATTGTTTTACATATTCAAAATGGCAACGTTTTCCTTACGTACTTGAACAGCGTGCAATCATTCGTTTTCAGAATTTCTGTGGTGTGTCACCAAATGAAATTCATCCACAGTTGAAGGAGACATGTGATGATGGAGTTATGGATGTGTCGAAAGTGCGTTCGTGTGTGCGACGGTTTAATGAAGGCAGAACATCGTGTCAACAAACCAGAACAACCTCGGCCTCGCACAAGCTGGTGTGACGACATGATCGAGCAAGTGGAGAGACTTGTTTTTGGGGATTGCCGAATGACTGTTGAACAGATCGCCTCCAGTGTTAGCATTTCCGTGCGTTCTATGGACATAATTCTGCATGATGACCTGAAAGTGCGAAAAGTGTCCTTCAGGTAGGTGCCACGAATCCTGACGGACGACCACAAGGCTGCTCGTGTGGCATGTTGCCAAGCAATATTGATGCGCAACGAAGGCATGAATAGGACTTTCTTTTCGTCGATTGTGACAATGGATGAGACGTGGATGCCATTTTTCACTCCAGAAAAAAGCGCCAGTCAGCTCAATGGAAACACACAGATTCAACGCCACCAAACAAATTTTGGGTAACCGCCAGTGCTGAAAAAATGATGGTGGCCATGTTCTGGGACAGCGAGGGCGTTATCTTTACCCATTGCGTTCCAAAGGGAACTACGGTGACAGATGCATCCTACGAAAATTTTTTGAAGAACAAGTTCCTTCCTGCACTGCAACAAAAACGTCCGGGAAAGGTTACGCGTGTGCTGTTTCACAACACGATCATCAGGCTAACGTTACGCAACATTTCTTCGTGAAAACAACTTTGAAGTGATTTCTCATGCTCCCTACACACCTGACCTGGCACCTAGTGACTTTTGGCTTTTTCCAACAATGAAAGACACTCTCCGTGGCCGCACATTCACCAGCCGCGTTGGTATTGCTTCAGCGATTTTCCAGTGGTCAAAACAGACTCCTAAAGAAGCCATCGCCGCAGCCATGGATCCGATATAAAAATGTAGCCGAATGTTGGTAATGGTTCCAATCCTAAATGCTTCATTTTTCAATTGGTCTAGTTTTCTATTATTGACATAGAGTTGAAATATTTGTTTCTCCTGGTACACGCTACAGCTTCCTGCACGATATATATTATCCCAGATAAGATTGATAGACAACAGAACACTCTATGATGATATCTTCGTCACAGCCTGCAGTCATACTTACCTGTCTTTAAAATAGCCATAGTTTCTGTAGTAAATATAAATAGAGTGGAAGCTAGTTTAGACATTCCCTAATACCTAGAACTAGGAAGAGCGTCCTACATTATCTTCTGGAGCCATTTTAGAACCATCTGTATAGATATATAAGGCGTTGCCTCAATTTCCTCGAGATACCTTCTTGTTGAAAGACTGAGGTTTGTATACAGATTATCCCCGAAAGTCATATAATACACCTGGAGTTGTTCCATGTTGAAGATGGATTGCTTAGCTAACATCATTATGGCAAATACCACTTCTCATCCTCTAAAATTGTAATGAACTCATAAATTTATTCGAAGTTGGATTCAGTAAGCGAGGTGCAGGGCGATCTGCTGATCGTTCACCGGTTGTTTTTTGACAGTGGAATTCGCTGACACGAATCGGCAATTTCCGAACGCAGCTCTGACGCTAATCGGAAGTTACGAGGAAGGTCGGCGTGATCCGTTGGCTCTCTTGGGTTGGAAATCGTACAGCGTTCACATCGGCACTCGTTCGGCTCCTCCCGTTGCCTAACATTAGTTGTCGTCACCTGCCTGTCACTTAGGCTGATTGATGGGGAAATTTCGACGATCTTAAGGCGACGTGGAAACGCTCCTCGATCATATCAGCTGGAATCGTCTATAATTTGTGGCCAATATATGGGAGTTAAATGTTCGCGGCGTTGATTTCATTCGAGAATATTTCCTCGCATTCTATTCAGTTCTGCGACGGGAAAAGTAAATCGCAGTGGTGCCAGAAAAGTTTCCCTAGTAACAATAGCAATAGGTGATGCTGAAGGGAGTAGTTGCAGACATTCCAAGAATTATAGAAAACGCCGCGATAAGTATTCGCTACAGATTGATGGAACTTAAGGAAACCCTTCCCCCACATGCCTAAGTCATTCAGCCTCCTTGACACCTCGCTTAAGCAATGTTCATAATTAATTAAAAATGAAAAAAAATCCACTAGTTTTGAAAGAAGATTTCTCAGCACTGAGTAATGAATATTGTTTATTCCCGGGTCTGTATTATGGGTTGTTGTCAGCGCTTTCTCTATTTCAAGACTGATAAATGTGTCATGACAGGATGTGAGTACTCTGCTTCCACTTCAGAATGAATCCAGAAAGCATTTAAAAATGAAGTTCTATCAGCTTTGTCTTCCAACCAGATCGGATCAGCATCAAAAGATCCACCTATTTTTAATTTTTTTTTTAACAATCTGACTTTCCTCCAAACGTCGTCGTTTTTCAAGCTGTTGCAGTATTTTAACCATTACTCTTTATTTTCAATGTTTTAAGAACGTTTTTTGTTTGAACTTTCTTTCGCTTAAATTCCAGGAATCGTTAAAGAATCTATTTTTTCCGATATCTGTTCAGTGTCAGCCTGCGCTTTTGAACACTTTGTATTCCACCACAATGCTTTTTTAGGATTCTACAAAAACTAGCAGTTTTATGGTGATGGATTGACTTGACTGCAGCTTTATTAATTGTTGAGGTTGGGGTAACGTAGTTTTCTGTTAGAGACAAATTATGTTCCTGATTGTCTAGTTGTTCTGAAATAACACAACTGAACTCTGTGGGAAGTCGGAAGGAGCCAACCTACAGCATAATTGTTTTCAGTAGTATAAATACTTACAAACCAAAAAATGCAGTGTTCCTTTACAGCTAACGGAATTCTACGATATTCAGTAATTATTTTATAGATGCGTTTGAAAAATTGTTCCATGGAATGAAAAGCTTTATCAAGAAAACATTCCTTCAGTATTTTCCATAATTTACTTTTTTATTTTAAGACGAACTTTGAACAAAAGTTCGGATATTGTAGAAGATATGTATTCCTGTATCCTTTATGAACAAATGGGTATTAGTCCTATTATCTTGGTTCTCCGGATGGAGCCGCGTCGATTTATTAAAACCTAACGTTTCTGCCATCGTGCTGCGGCCTTCTTCAGAGGACTGCTTTGTCAATTGCCTCTATCGCCTTAGGCTGGCCGTCCAGTGGCCGCGTATCCGCGCGAACACACGCGAATACGCGCGAAGAGTTCGCTCAAATCCAAACAAAGGTAATTTAATGACTCCGTCCACTGCGAACGCTTGAGTCGCGCGAACATACGCGAAGGCGACGAGATCCAAAATTGTTTGGATTTGATCGCGTGAACACACAGTTCGCGCGATGGATATAGACAAAATTGTTCAAGAAAGAGCCACTTTTTGGGATCAAAAATTATCTCAATACCACCAGAGGAATGTCCAAATGAAGATGTGATAACATTTTGGAAACAAAAATGAATTTACCAGGTAATTAATTCTATTATTTATTCATTTATCTAAACAAAATGCAATATTACATATCTATTATTTTCACATAGTATAGGCTTTCTTTTTTTCTAGCTGTCATCAGTTTCTCTACTGGTTTGAAGTGATAGGTATTTGATGATTAAATAGAATCTTCCTGGCAACAATTACGGAAACAAAAATTACTGGAAATTGTCAGTAAACGTTTTAAGTGCAAGTAGAAAATATAAACAAGCATTCAGCAGCATATTTACCAATTAAACGCTTTCAAACATTCAAAATCTCATTCATTACCAATATTTCTTGCACTGTACTGTACTGCTTTTAATACAACAGTCATTCAGTTCATTTAAACCACTTTCATCCATTAAAACACAACATTGATGATATGCTCGTAGATTTACAATCAATCATTTTGTTTTTCTCTTAAACAAAAATTCAATTAATTACGCGAATTGTAATTATTGGTGAATAACCTTTGGTACGTAACAATATGTATAGTATTTGTTATGTTTGTTATCGTTTCTAATAAAATTACAAAATTACTCAACATTATGCATAATATTACGAAACAAACCACCCTCAATTTATAACGATTATTTACGGCGTTGTTCAGTTCATCTAGTTTAGCTTTGAGACATTTGTTTGAGACGCCCGCGCCACATCAAATTACTTGTCCCATTTTCAAATAATTATTTTTCTCTTCAGACGAAATTATTTTTAAGTATATTTTAATAAAAAGTTAAATAGTTAATGGGTTACAAGATTAAAATGAAATGGTTGAGAATATTTGAAGAAAAATCAGGAAAAGGCGGAAAAGTCTCAAAACAGTGGCCCTGTTTCAACCAAATGGAAAACTCCTTTCTTTTGGCAATAAATATTACTGATCCATTCCTATCTCCTTTTTGCAGTTCCAATGCGTATTATTCCAACAACTGAGAGAAAGGCATTGCTGCTGTTTTTTTTTAGTTTTTCAGTTCGCGCGAATATAGGCGTATTCGCGCAAACATTTCTCGCGAGAATACGCGTCCACTGGACGGCCAGCCTTATATAGTAGCAGGAAGCCAGCGCGCGCGCGCGCGCGCTAATCGTCTGCGGTGACGTCACCGTGCGCAGTGTAGACGGTAGGATAAGGTCATTCATGTGGGGTTTTCCTGAGCAGGTATGACTATGTAAGCACCTTAGAATTTATTAAATTCTACTTTTCTTGGCTATATGGCGTAGGGGATAGTGTAAGGACATCAGAATTGTAAAATTGTTCACCTCGTCACTACAGGATATTGGAGACGGGATCTATACAGAAGGCGATACTGCAGCTCACTGGCAAAAATACGAAAATTTAAAATCAAGAAAGTAATTCAGTATATAATACAAGCTCCAAATAGAACGTTAATAATAGTAAACAACTTGTAAACTCACATTAATCAGTGAAATCCTCAGTTGTTCAACTTGTACACAATAAATTACGATTACGTGACCATATCGCTATTTGTCAACACTTTACGTTGTTGTAAAGTATATTTATAATAATAATGAACCGAAAGAAAGTAAAATTCACCATAAATCAATAGTTCCAGGCAGAATCAATAAAGTAAACACGATTTTAAGACTTCGTCAAACACACTCGCATTTTCAACATTACTGAACAACACGTTTTCGGTAATTTCCAAACCTAATAAATAGTTTTTATATAATAATAAAGAACACTGTATAACATATAAAAGTTTCGAAGCATTCTACACAGTTAAACAAACATTAAATCAGTTTTTAAAGTAATTACGCCATAAAGGAAAACGTGGCAACTTTCAAAATTAAATTGTGAACTACTAAGACCACCTCAGTAAACAAAATCACGTTTAAAATGTATACTAAAATCAAAGAAATATTCTGACCTCAACACTTTTCTGAAATAAGCCGGACCTTAATAATAATTAACAAAATATTAGTTTTTTTCCAACATGTCCGCGGCGTGGTTATTACCTTAATTTTTGTGAATTTAATAACTTCTACAATACACCACCGATAATAATAATAAAAAAGACAGCATTTAAAACAGGAACAATCATAGAACAAAATGACAGGGGTTTAAGCACGATAACTTATACTTGAGCAGAAATTTCCAAAATTGTGAAAGCAAAGTGCCAGCGAGGGGAAAAACCGATGTCTTATAGGAAGTCAGTTATTATTCCGCAAACACATTCGAATTTTTTTTACAATAAACTGAGTAAGTTTAGAGTAGAAGTAATCACAAACTCAACAAATCTACAGATCGCTTATTATACACTAAAATTTTGAGCACTAAGGATCACAAGATTTTTCCAGACTATTTTTGGTAGCAAGGTGCTGCAGGTATTATGCGGCGAAAGGTATATAACGCCCAAATAAAATAAAATAAAATGGAACTACAGCGGACTTGCTTGCGTCGGTATTTTTCGAATGTCTGATGTGCTCATTGAGCCTCTCCTTAACGGTGCGTCCTGTTTACCCAATGTATACATTGACGCAACTACAAGGAATTTCATATACCTCTGGTGTTTGCAAATGTCCTCTCTTGTCTTTAACGCTGGTCAGTATTCTGGGCAATTTCCTAGGGGCCTTGTATACGGGCAGGGGCCGCTCTAGGGGGGGGGCAAACCGGGCATTTGCCCGGGGCGCTAAAATTTAGGGGCGCCATTTCGGCTGTAAGTGTGAGAAAAAAATTAATAATATTAATGGGTTAGATACCCAATTAATAAAAGAAATCCACATACCGATTGTTTCGTTCGTTAAAAACTTACAGTTCTTAGCTATTTGGGTGCGCCCCTAGGGACTTCGAAGAGACGGGGCGCGCCGTTGTCTCGCCGCTTCTGTGTGAATTGCGCCATAGGAGCAACTTCAAAATGCGCCGCGTCCGCGCCATGTCTCAGCCCGAAGTCCGCGCCACGTCTCTTCTGTGTGAATAGAGCCTTAGCATGCGAGTAGAACGCGTTGTTGTCTCAATTTGCTTATTATTACTGATTACAAAAGTGGTTTCATTACACCACATCATTAGTCTTACTATTACGTTATTAGTGATAAGTGGAAGTTCATAAAATTTACTTCAGGATTTCATAATTTGTAAAGGTAAGTACATCTATGATTAAACTGTTTTTCAGTTGGATATACGACATTAGCGCACAAGGACAAAAGCACACAACAGAAGCCCAGTAGGTGGGGGCTGTTACACCTGCCCTCGGCTACCTGCACTGATTCCGACGTTATACTGTCCACAAGTTACTAGATGCGGTGAAAAGGAGTGTTTTTCGCAATTGCAGCTAAGCTCTAATACATGGAATCGATAGTGCTCGGCGGGAGATGCTGAGTATTTATTTTATTGAATTGATGAACCAAATCAATATGGATCTTAGTTATTGGAAATCGAAGTGGAATAATTTGCATAATAATTTCTTCTCGTAATCCGAGCCCCACAGATTTGTTGTACAAATTAGATACAGGCATTGTAAGTGTTATGGTTGGGTTAAATTACATACGCTAGCTTTGATCGCCTTATGAAAAAACTGTCGTTTAGTGGGTGTGGGACAGTACTTACAATCATTAATAAATAAATAATATTACCAGCTGCTGATTATCGATTAGTTACTTCACATACCATTAGTATATTTAATTTCGAATGCTAACTGCTAACATATAATAATCCATGATGCTTATTATATATACGAATGCGGTTTACAGATACTCTAATTGCTGCATTTGTAAATCGTCTCAACAAAAAGAAATTCATTAACTATTTTAGTGAATGTGAATAACTTTGTCAATTGGTTTAATAAGTGCATTGTGCGACAATCACTCCAAAACATCATTTTTTTGTTTGTGAACTTGGAACGTATTCCGTTTAAGCCTATAGAAATTGCCATTCTGAATACACGGTTTCTGTATTTGCAGCAAATTTACGGATAGTATCCTCGGCGAATAAGCTTTGACTGTGTAGTAACACCAGACTTTCTTTATGTTCACAGGGTATGGAAAATATTTTGTGTTGTGCATAATTTTTTTTTAAATCGACTGAGAATAATTTATCTTAGTTATGGTTTTAGCTTATTTAGAGCAAGGATAAATATTTACTTTTTATATTATTTTATAGTGTACATTGTTTGAGTTACGTGCATGCCTCTTCCAAAATGTCTGACGGTCAAAGAAAACTATCTGGTTACCAGTACAAAAAAAGAAGGTTGGGAAAGGATTCGTAAAGGCAGAATCAATCTGGCGCGTTAAAAAAAATACTGTATTCAGGGTTTACCTAAACAAATCTTAGAATCCAATATCAGATCGGGATACAAAAGAAGTATAGAATCGTCAGAGAATAATAGCGAACAAATGAACGAAGTTTGTAAACCAACTGGAACCGACACCAACGTGAGACTCACAGAAGGCGTTCTAAAACTTTGTGGCCAAGAATTTTATGAGACGCTGTAAGAAGCTTTTTAGTAAGGCAAGGTCCGCATAAACTATTGCATAATTACAAATTTCCTTCCAATGACACAGATCGACGTTTTAGCGTAAAATATTATGCACGAATTTTCAGCAACGGAGAGCAAATATTGCCAGATTAGCTACTGCGTTTACTGCTTCTGTTGCAAAATTTTCAGTTGTTTAGTTAGTTCTCTAGGAGGGTTTTAAAAATTGGAAGCACCTCGACGAAACTATAAAAGAGCATGAAATTTCGAAAAATCATATTCAGGCAAAAAAGATTAAATTGTTGTAAAACTGTAGATGCTGCCACTCAGAGTTATTAAGGCCGAAATAAATCATTGAAATGAGGTGCTTCTAAGAATCGTTGCAATTACCAAAATGCTTGGTAAAAGTTGACTGGTTTTTCAAGGTACAAGCGACAAGTTGTTTGAGCATAATACCGGTAATTTCTTAAAAATAGTTGAGTTACTGTCTGAATACGATCCCATTATGGAAGAGCACGTCCGTTGAGTGCTCTAAAAAGTAGAGATTAAAGCTCAATATCTTGGGGAAAATATACAAACCTGGATAGTAGATCTGCTGCATCAAAGTGTAAAGTCTCATGTTATTAATGAAATAAAAAAATCAAATATTTTTCCATAATTTTAAACTGTACTCCTGACTTTAGTAAGATACAGTAAATTACTCTTGTAATCAGATATGTTTCAACCAATAAATTTAATCCTGATGTTGAAATTAAAAATAATTAAAGCTTTTAAGGCTTCTTACCAGTCGAAAGATCCACAGTAAAACAAATGTCTGACATTATAGTTGGAGAACTTAATGACTTGTGTTTAAATTTGCAGGATATCAGAGGACAGGGACTGACAACGGGTCCAATATGAGGGGCAATAAAGCAGGAGTGCAATTTAGAATTAAACAATATAATTCACGAGCATTCAATGTTCCGTGTAGTATCCATTCTCTCGATCTTGTTATTAATGGCAAAAGCATCATTTGAAGCCGCTAAATTCTTCAACATGGTCCAAAAAAGATACTTATTCTTTTTGGCATCTACTTTTCGATGGGGAATATTTTTAAAGCATGTTCAGGGTTACCTTTGAAAAGATGGAGTGATACTAGATGGGAGAGTAGGATAGAGAGGATAGAGGCATTAAAACCTTTAAAATATCATTTGGGAGACGTTAAGCATTTACAAAAACCAAGAAACTGATAATTTAATGATTTAGCCATTTTGGCAATTGAGTATGAAATTGCTGATGAAGTAAATTTTAAGATTTAATAAAAAATTCGCAACCTGAAAGTAAGAAAAAAAGTTGTGTTTTGGTGATTTTAGCGTATTTGATGTAATCTCGTTTTATTTTCAAAATAATGGCATTTAGATTGTTTGTGTGATAATATCCATCTGTAATAGCATTTAAAAACGTAAAAATATGGTTAATTTGTGGCTATGTACAGATATTTCATAATTAATTTCTCTATTTTGTGCCGCTAGATCAAAATTCAATAAGTTTACTTATGAATATATGATTTTATTAAAATTTAAAATTAAATATTTTATTCGATTACAAATTAATTATTATTTTTAAATATATAATTCTACATAATCATAAGGGGCGGCAATTTGTCTATTTGTCCGGGGCGGCAATACTGCTAGAGCGGGCCCTGTATACGGGACAGATGTTCTCCTTTTATTAGCAGCCGACCAATCTTATCCGTCACTCCTTGGATGTTTGGCAGGACGGCCACTGCCTTGTCAGGTGGTTTGTTGTTCTCCGCCGATGATGCTGCAGTGCGAAACAAAGTGGAGCGGTCAAGGCATGCCGAAGCTTTATTACAACCAGCTACGCTATAGCCATTGGCTATAAATGTCTCCTTTAAATTTCTCTTTTCAGCGGGAACACTCGCTTCGTCACATACCACGGATGCGCGGAGAGTTAATGTTTTTAAAATTCCAATTTTGATCGCTGGATGATGGTAAGAGTCAGCGTGGAGTTACCGATTACTATGCGTTGATTTTCGGTGTACTCGGTGGCCCAAAGAGCCATCATAATTTCTTGTAACTAATATATCCAGAAACTGGAGATGGTTGTGGATTTCAATCTCCATAGTAAACTTTATCTTCCCATGGCGGCTCCTTCTTTCTGTTGGTAGAAGTGGTTCTTGTACTGAAAGAAGGTTGTTTTCAGGCATAACTCAGTAAGTTAAGCCCATTCTTGTGGCAAGTTGAGCGATTCTAATCGCTCTCTGATCATATTAATGACCTCGTCTACTGGCACGTTTGTAAAAAGCGACGTGACGTCGAAGTTGACAATTTCATTTTCTCCTAGTCATCTGTACCTGATGATTTCAATGAAGTGGGAGGAATTTTTGATGGTGGAGGAATAGTTCCTACAAATCTCCAACTTTTCTGCTAAATATCTGGCCAGTGGATGCGTAGGAGTTTGAATAGCGCTAACGATAGGTCGCAAAGGTACACCATCTTTGAGGATTTTTGAAAAGCCGTAAAATCTAGGAGCGAGATTGTTTGAAGTAATTAATTTCCTCTTCGCCTCAGGTTCAATTGAGGTAGCTTCAAGTATATTGGTGGCTACAAGGGGTCTAATCTTCTGTAGAAGATTGATTTTTAACTTCTCGTCCTCTAACAGCGTCTCCACCTTCCGATGGTATTCATCAGAATACATGACAACAAAAGCGTTGCCTTTGCCAGCTGGTAAAATAACTATATCTTCCCTCTCTTTCAATTGACGCAAGGCAATACATTCTTGTCGAGTGAGATTCGGCGCAGGTGACCTTGCATTTGATAAAATCTTCGCCGTGGTGCTTCGGATTTCGTACGCATTGTCAGATGTTAGGCAGGAAACAGAAGACTCCACTGCAGCAATCACCTCGTCCGTCGGTATTTTGGCCGGTATTATAGCGAAGTTAAGTCCTCTAGCGAGAACAGAACTAGTAGCGACGTCTAAAGCTATCTCAGTGGGATTGACCACACATCGCTCCGACATATTTGCTTGCTGCTGGGGATGCTGATGATCTGCTAATTTTGAAAACTTCATGATTTGCCTCTTCCTGGTTTTTTCAAAGGCGTCGTAAGCTTGATTCCGCGACAGTTGTTCCAGCTTGGTCCAGTCACTGGCGCCTAACACGTTGCTAAGAAATAAATGCAAGTTGAAGATTCTTATTTCCAGTGCTGCTAATTCTCTTCGCGTTTGGTGGATTCGTTCACGAAGCATTGCCTGAGAGCTCCTCTTCATGATGCGGCGGGCTGACGGCGTCTGCACATGATGTTTGATCATGACAAAACCTGGGAGGACGTCTTTATAACGCACCTACAAAGAAAGGGTAGATGGCTAAGCTTCACTTTCTTCTGTCATAGTGAGCGGGTATTAGTCCTGTACATTGTGAAGATCATTTTTACTCCTAATTTAATTTATCTTCTTTGAAACTGAACAATGTCCACGATGGAAATTTTCTTAATCATCTACTTTCGAATTATACCAATCTTTATTTTAAATTCTTTAAGTGTCTGAACCAAATTCTTCAGCGTATTCTTCATTAATCTATACAAGTCCCTGACGGAACAAAATAAAATGTTCCCACTTCCTTATTCTTGAACTCAAGTGCTAGTTTGTGGCCATGGTCAACTCTTCACTTCCATGTACCAATATTAATTCTTCAAGTCAGGTCTTGTAGTCAAACGCTCACAGCACTCTCATGCGCCTACTTTTTGCAATGACGTGCAAACTGTATCTTTTATTGTTCTCCAGTTACGTCCACAAATAAATCTAGATACCATATTTGCACCTCCATTTCCGGTAACGTGATCCTCATACTACTCGACCATACTAAGAATGTGAATCCCAGATCCATCTTTCCTGGCATATCCCTTTTTTCTGTCTCTATCAAATGAAAGGTCTATAATCTTTGCCTACCATCTGCCAATCGTATCTTCCTTATGTTAAATATCAAATGATATGTAAAAATTATTACACTCTATGTTCCCACAATCAACGATTCCTTTGCCTTACAATCTTATGAAACATTTGCTTTTCTGTGTGTATATCAATTAATATGTTGCATTGTTTACATTACGCTTCAGTCCACCTTGACCTTTCCATAGTTGCTCACAATGCTCTTCCATTGCAGTCATATTATTACAATCGTAAAGATCCTAACTTCTGCATTGAACCATTAACATAATCAGTATCTCTTACATAATGATGGAGGTGTCTGTGATCAAGACTTTTGATCATTTCCTAAATCTATATTACTTTACACGCTGACTGGCATCGCGCACCTGGCCCCCGTTGGTGGAATAGCAGTAGCAACGAAATAAAGATTATAGGTAAATGAATTGCCAGAATACTTTCATTAAATTTTCATAGAGCTGGGGGATGTGCTTTGTACGATTGCGAAGTTTTCTATGGTATTGGTAGTTATCGTCTGAGGAGTTTCGTCTGTAAAGTCTATGAGCGGCAACTCTTTCGGTCATAAGTTGTCTTATGTCTTCAATTAGCCATAGTGCTGGAGCTCGTTTAACTTTCCTTTTCTTAGGCGGGGCGTGTCTGTCATACAGTTCAATAATCATATCGGTCAGTTTTGTGACTTTATGAGTCATTAGAAGTCAGTGTGTGAATTTCGTTCCGAAGTGTTTTGGTTGCGACTTTCAGTAACGCCTCGTAATTAATTTTTCTAAGGTTTCTGTATGTTATTGTTCTTGGCTGGTGTCTCGTAGCATCTGGATGGTATGAAGTGTGTATGATGTCATGTCCTGATATACCTGGGGCAGATAACTGACCGTAGTTTAAAATTTTATCTTTTTGCTTTATTATAATGAGGTCAATTAATGTTTGACTATTTCCGACATGAGGGGTGGTATTTAGTGGGAGGATATTCAAACCACAAGCTTCAATGGTTCGCTTTAAATTTGTGGTGGAGGGTTGATTATTTAATAAATTGGTGTTAAGATCACCCATTAAAATTACTGTGTTCATATTCTGGTACAAGTGATGACAGAGCTGCATAAAATGAATCTAAATTCCCAGCATTTGGGGGTGTATATAAACATTTTATTTTATATAGTTAATTCCAGACAAATAAATTCGGGATATGTATCCCTGGTACTATCGGAGACAATCCTAATTGTAACTTTTATGTTAGATCTGATGTAAGCAGTCACTCCACCTCCCCTTCTCATTAAATTATCATTTCTACAGAGAGTATAACCACTTAACTCTATGAAGTTGTCGCTAATTGATGGTTTTAACCATGACTCTGAGGCAAGAATTACGTCGAATCTGAAGTTTTAAAAAATATATTGAAATTCAATAAAATGTGCAACTAGGGATTGTGTAATAATATGTGTCACGTGAAGCGCTTGTGAACTCATTTCGGTAACATTTCGCAGTGATACACAGCTGGGGTGGGTTGTTGAGTCTGCGCGCATGGAATGTGGAGGGGTGGCGAGAGTCGACATTCAAAGGGCTATCCAAAGAAGCCACGAAGCGGTTAGTTGGAAAGAACAGCGAAACATTAACAAGTTTTGTGCTTGAATGTGTCACAACTGTCAACCAACACTTTTCAAATTAATTTTACAGAAACAGTAATTTAGCTAATACAAATATTAAATTAAATAATGATATAAATTAATTGCAATAAGAAAAAATGAAAATAATTAAATCAATTATGTTACTTAAAATTAACACTGGTTGTATAAACTTATAAAACAAAAAATACTACAGAACTATAGTTTGAAGTCGCAAATTTTATTTGATGTTTTTCAGTTCTGCTACTGTGCAGATGGAGATTTTTGCACTGCAATCGTTTATTAAAATTCTACCGTCATATGTCCAAATATTTTCAACACCAAACTTTGTTCAACAGTTTCAGACGTTCAGCCATGAGGTCTTCACGGATAGTGACACCAGTTTTTACCAATTTACGCTTTACACTGAAAACTTCCGCCCTCTTCCTATAAAATACAAATTTTACAATTATCGCTCTAGGATTTTTAGCGCCAGGTCTGTGTCTACCAGCCCTATGGCTTTTGTCAATATCTGCTAACCCCAAGTTTATTTTCTAATATGTCCAACACAATGGCGTCAGTATTTTCCCCTTTTTCTTCAGCAACACCAAATATGCGCAGGGTATTTTGCCTTTGATGTTGCTCGAGTTCGTCGGTGACATTGGCGAGCTTATCTTGTAACTCACATATCTTTTCCGCGTCCTTCGTTAAGGACTCGTTCAGCTGGGTTATGTTCTCACCACTGAAGTCAAAACTGCTTCGTAGATTTTCCACAACTGCTGCAGTGACTGCTTCACTGATGGCACGCACTATGAGGTCCATGGTGTCTTGCCCTTGCCTCCACTTGCTTTCGCACCAGGTCGGGGATGCCGGCGAGGGCGGCCGTCATAGCCGCTGGAGCTTGATCCTTCTCTGCGCTGTTTAGCCGCTTTGCCTATTTTTGCACAGTATCGTGAGTATGGCAGTATTGTGTTAATTCTGACACTACAGGAACGTTCCTTTCAGCACAATAAAGAAGTTATACTGTGCACTAGCCCAATAATCACAAATAACACCTTCTGTATACGAAAACTTGCGAGCTGCAAAAATAAGCGTCTCACACGCTAGCCGCCATGACACTACTGTCAATACATTAGCTGACAGCAAATTCACAACAATTTTTGATGTAACAGAGGATACTACTTCTACTGTTCACACTGAAGTAGCACCTAGGGCAGTTACAGAACTGAGAAAGGGTTGTTTACCGGGAGAGTGTGATTTTACACACACACTATTAGAATTAGCAAGTCGTCTTTTGTCTCCTACAGACTTTCAGAATCTTTGTAATACTCACCAAGTGATACCTTCCAGATATAAAACGTTGCCTACTGATGTTAATACCACAGGTAACCTGCCTTTGGTAGATACTTCGGTAACGCCACCTCGAGCTACAGCTGTTTTCGAACAAACTATAAAAACACCTGATCTGCCTGTAGCTCATATTTCTGAACAGCCATCAGCTAATTATACAATACAATACATTCATTTTCCATTGATCCCAATATAAGAGACTGGCTCTGTGGGATGTGGAAAGTTGTAAATTTACAGATAAACAGTTGCATAACAAAATAATAAGTACACCACTAGATGTACAGTCATAGTATACATGGTACATTAAACACTTCCATTACAAAATAATACATACACCAGAAGATGTACAGTCATAGCATATATGGTACATTATTAAAAAAAAATCCATAACAAAATAATACATACACCACAAGATGTACAGTCATAACATATATGGTACAGTAAACAATTACGTAACAAACTAAATACATACACCAGGAGATGTACAGTCATAGAATACATGGTAAATTAATAATGTGAACTATATTTACACAAGATACTGGCAGTTATATTTTAGAAACCTTCGAAATAAATTCTTCTACAGAGTAGAAGGAGTTGTCAATTAAAAATTATTTCAATTTTTTCCTGAATTTATTCTTATCATCTACTAGACATTTAATATGTGTTGGGAGCATATTGAAGATATGTATCCCTGAATATCGGACCCCTTTTTGAAAAAATGACAATGAGTTGTAAGTCCGGTGAAGATCATTTTTACTTCTAGTGCCATAATTGTGTATTTTACTATTTGTTTCAAACAAAGTATAATTTGTGACTACAAAGGACATTAATGTGTGTATATACTCAGATGCTAATGTTAAAACCCCTAACTTCTTGAACAGCTCTCTACATGAAGTTCTATTGCTAACCCCATACATAATTCTTGTTACACACTTTTGGGCTCTGGACAATTTGTCTCTTGGGGTAGAATTGCCCCAGAATATTATTCCATATGACAATAAGGAGTGAAAATAAGCAAAATAAACTAGCTGCCTCATACAGAGATCACCTAAAGTTGAAATTGTACAAATTGCAAACGTGGCTGCTCCCAATCGCTTTAGTAAGTCAGAAACATGTACTTTCCAATTTAAATTATGATCAATTTACAAACCTAGAAATTTCACACTCTCTACCTCTTGAATGGACTGGCCTGCAAATTTTATGTCTATATCATGTGTTAATCTGAGTGATGTACTAAATTCTATATACTGAGTTTTATCAAAGTTTAAAGACAAGCCATTAGCTGAAAACCATTTTTATTAATCAGTTCAAAGACGTAATTTGAAATATATTCTGTAGATAAATCTGGAGTGTTTTTAATTGCTATGTTTGTGTCATCTGCAAATTGGACAAATGTTGAGTTTTTATATGAAACACAGGGTAGATCATTTATATATATTAAAAACAATAGTGACCCCAATATAGAACCCTGAGGTACTCCACATCTGATTAATTTCCACTCAGAAAACAGTGGACCTCTTAAGGCAGCCTTAAAATTCTCCATTGAAACTTTCTGTTGACTAAGCCATTTATTAACAATGCCATCTATACGATAATACTTAAGTTTCTGTATCAGAATTTTATGATCTACACAGTCAAATGCTTTAGATAAGTCACAAAAAATTAATTTATCATTTATTCCTTCTAAAATATTGTCAGTGAATGCAAATATAGCTTGTTCTGTCGAATGACCCTTTTGAAAACCAAATTGTGATTTAGTCAGAATATTATAATTTTTTAGATGTTCATAAACTCTATTGTACATTGCTTTCTCAAAAACTTTGAAGGCTGTTAGTAATGAAATTGGTCGGTAATGCAATACGGCTGCCTTATCTCCATTTTTATAGAGTGGTCTAACTACAGCATACTTAAGCCTTTCTGGAAAAGTACCCTCAAGTAAAGATATATTAAATAGATAACTTAGTATATTACTTAATCCTGTGGAGCACAATTTAATTAATCTGCTGGAAATCCCATCATAACCACTTGAGTATTTGCTCTTAAGGGATTTGATAATTTTTCTTATTTCTTCTGGAGTAGCTAATTTTATCGACATAGAGTTAAATTTTTCTTGGAAGCCTTTTTTGACAAAATCCATACTGTATGTCACTGAGCTATTAGCAGTCAACTTATCAGCAACAGATAAAAAATGTTTATTAAAATTATCAGCAATTGAAAAATTAGATTCTACTGAATTTTCTTTGACAAAAATATCATTACTTGTTTGATTACTCTTTCCTGTTTCCTTTTTTACAATGTCCCATATTGTTTTAATTTTATTTTCAGAATCATGAATTTTATGTTTGTAGTACATACTTTTAGATTCTTTAATAACCTTTTTCAGTATTTTGCAGTACTGTTTGTAATGTGTTTTAACATTAGCATTCTCACTGTTCCTAGTGGCAATATACAACTTCCTTTTATTAATGCATGATGTTCTAATGCCAATAGTTATCCAAGGCTTTTGTTCTTTTTGAGAAGCAAGACACTTTTTCAAGGGGAAGCAACTTTCAAAGAAATTTAATACAATGTTACTAAAAATGTTGTATTTTTCATCCATACCTTGAGCACTGTCAATCTGTTCCCAGTTTGTGGTATTCAGGCACTTTCTAAAACAAGTAACTGACTCATCATTTATTACACGCTGAAGTTTAGACATTACTCTTAGTGCTAGTTTCTATTGAAGTGTTGATGGTTAATAACTGGGCATCATGATCCGAAAGTCCATTGATGGATGGCTTGATGGTATAACTGAATTTTGAAGTATCTAGAAAAACATTGTCTATAGCTGAGTGACTATTATTCATTATGAGCAGATTAGTACCTTACCTTTTGTAGAAGATAATCTTGGACCAAACCTTATTGACATTGATACTGTGGATGTATCTCAAGTTGAACACATTACTGATATTTCAGGCCCTACAGCAACACAGCTGATAGATGATATTTTTGGAATTAATGTTGAATCACCTACACTCATATTATGAACAGGGGGTTCATTGTTCAAGTCAAGCAAATGGTCAGTCTCTAATTTGTAGTATAAAGAGAAATGTCATGAATAGTATACTTTGTCAAGATGTTTCAAGTAATGAATTGACCTTGTTTTTCAACTCTTTCCACGTGTGGGAACACTCATCTCAGCTAGCATGCAAATTTTTAAGCAGTATGACCATTTGTCAATGCTGCAGTAAACAAAACACAGAAAATATTCTGCATATTTTTCAATCAAAGGCTCAGGTAGGAAACTGTGATATCTGTTCAAATCACAGTTGTCCATTCTCGCCACAGCAAAGGAAGACTAAGAGGAATAAACTTATTTTCAGCCATGTATGCTTTGGAAGGATACCCAAGATTAAAAACTATGTGAACCCTTTGCCCTCAAATAAGAAGACACTTTTCGCTGGTAGAAGGAATGTCCTAAAACTTAAAGTAACCGACCCTGACTTTCAAATGCACACACAAACAATCTACACCTTGAGGGGTTATGAGACAAGCTACCTTTTACTGGACCTTTTTCATTTTGGTTACATTTGGATATTAAGTATTTATTTTTATGAATTTATTACTCAGCAGAGTTTGATTTTTGAGGTGATATTGGGCCATGATGTTTTGCAGACGCATTTCTTATCTATTGAGTACTATGATATTATATTGTTTCAACATCTACCTTGGGAAATCATGCACCAGCTTAGATCGGATAGGATTTCTGATTTGCCAAGGGTGGAGCTTACTAATGTGGAGATAGAGTATCAAAGGGTTGAAGTTATTTGTGGAAACGAGGAGGCAGATGCCAATGTTGAAATAGTAATAAGGCAATAATTTTTTTTTTTTTTTTTTTTTTTTTTTTTTTTTTTTTTTTTTTTTTTTTTTGTGCCTAACGAGCAAAAATAGCGGAATGACACAACACACATGAATAAGTTGAGTATCATCGAAAAGAGATTTGGATGAATATAATTGTATACATAGGAAACATTGTGAGTCAACATACACTATAGAGATAAAAGCGGAAACTACTGAATTTGTTGCAGATGATGAATTCTCTGAGGTACGGCATTAAAACAGATGTGAGTTAAAATTTTTGTAGTTGAAGATTCTTTTGAGGACTATTTTGGAGGTTATGTATTGTCTTAAGAGTTTACTTTATGTACCGTAGAGTAGGTTTTGGGCAAGCAATCCCTATTGTTTCATACACTTAGGAAATCGAAGGACGTTTAGAGATGTGATGAGGATGTACACATTCTTTCAGAAACTTTTAATAGTAAGGAATTCGCTATATTTTTTCTAATACTTCAAGTTTGCATAGTCTTATTTTTCAAACTAAGTTTGAGGATTTTCTTTGTGCTTGGGTGCATCATAGGTATACTATAGGCATTATTTATAACATTTATGATATATAGTCTTACTGTGTCTGTAATATTTTCAAGCTAATTTGTTGAAGTCCAAGACACAATATTTGAGTTATTTAGGTTAGCTGTAGGCTACCTTCATTGCGAAACAAGCACTAGAGCTATTTAAAACTGGACATTTGTAAACCAGTGTACTGGTATCCACAACTTTGTTGTGTTAGTATAAGAACGATTATTTAGGACTAGCTGGTAGGCCTACCCACGACTTCATTCGTGTTTGTAAAGAATTTGGATTGACAGCTACCGGCATCTAACCACCATAGTGCACGATGAGAGACTCGATGATATTACCACACACAAACGCTAGTCATCTGCGCTATGTAGTTCAGGCAGTAAAATAAAAATTACGGATACACATGTCTTTGGACGAAATACGAAAATATCCTTGACCGGCCACTTTCAACTACCATATCTCCTACACTCCCACAGTTACTGAAATTCGGCCAATGTTGTGATTGAAAGGTGATTCTGTGTTACTACCACACACAAACGCCAGTGATCTGCGATAGATAGTTTTTGCTGAAAAGTAATACACCAAGACACATGCTGTAAGCTACCTTTCATTCTATTTTCGAGATTCCTTCTAAATCCGACAAAGTTTGAGGTTAACATCAGTACACGATACCATAGTTGAAATCGAGATAACAACACTTTGAGTACAGAAAAGTAAATAAACAGCACATAGCAAACGTAAATAAACCATCAATTGCAATAAATCTATGATATTCCAGCAGGAAATAGGTTATTCCAAATATAAAGTAAACTTTCACTATCAGATCCTAATATTGGTTAGGGAGATATCCTGAACAGATTTTAAGGAAATAATGTTAAATAACAGTAAATATAGTATCTAAACAAACCTTTTATCATAACTACTAAACACCATTCCAGAGGGAAATAAATAATTTCACTATAAAGCAAATCTAACCCTAAAATTTTGCCATACCGTATACAAGATTATGGTATTCCTGAAGAGATTTTAATACAGTAAAGATTGTGAGAAGCTAATGAAAGCCAGGCCTAGACCTACAATAACAATAACTTCACAGTAAAATATAGTTCCGAGGAGATTTTAAAGAAATAAATACGATTGCTGGACAGTAGACTGAAGCAGGATGAAAGTAACAGATTGTGATGTAATTTGACCATTTAAAAGTTCCAAAAGTAAATATAATAATGCCGGAGACAGTTTAGAAGGATAACTAATAAGTTTCTAATAGTTCCTAACCATTTAATAATAACATGAAGTAGTTTTGAGGGAAGTTGATAACACATTCGCATAAGCAGTTTACATAAACGATTTTAGGCTTTTCAAGTAATGTCAAGAGTTAAAAAGTAGATGAAAATGCAGTAAATAATCGTCTCTTTCAGTTTTAATAGGTTCCAAGTAGTTTAAATACGGAGAAATATGAAAAATCAGTGAAACTAGGAAGCCGGTAAACAGACGTGAATAATCAAACTTTTCAGCATTAATTCCAATACTGTTAAACCATTTTGAAAGCGATAAGAACAGGTAAAAGTTAGGAGATACACGTAATTAATTTTCTATAACCATTAAAAGACATTTTACTAAGCTGCTGCTTGTTAATCCAATTTCGAAATAACTCGCCAGAGGCACCGTACACAAAATATGCTTTTTCACTAATTTTAAACACTGTCACACGACAGAAAGTAAATAATAAATTAAAACAGTCCTAAAGAGAATTAAATTCATCTAAATCTCGTAGTTTCCAACAGTTTAAAGAGCTTAAATGGTTATTCGAGCATACAAAATAGGTCACCCAACTTTAACATTTTCTTATTCAAAAGCTTACCAAGATTTCGAGATAAAAAGTAGTTTGCCTTAAAGACCCACTCTTCTAGTTTCATATACTTTAGTTTCATGTCATTTAACGCAATAGAACAGATGTTAGCGAATTTTCAAAACCACACGACAACAGCCCACATGGCAGGAACAGAATATTTTTATTGTGCCCAAGATATCGCACCCACGAAGATGGGACAGCTTTTAAAACATGTATTTTAATACAGACTACACTTTAGTAATTTTTCCGGCTTGATAAATCACATACCTTCAGAGTTATACATAGAAATATACTCATAATAAAAATGGCGGAAGTGTGAAATTTCTATTTTTAGTGATAACTCAGTCAGTTCCTAACCGATTTGAATAAAATTTACACTTTTGAGCGGTTAAAATCCGGGACAACACTTTGATCATGGTTTCATGTTTATAACTTATGCCGTTTGTAAATTCCTAAAAATTTCTGAACATGTCGCAACCAGGGGAAAGTTTGAATTTTGCAGTGACGTCACCTTAAAAATAAAAGTTAAAAAATAAATTGAAATTTTGCCATCCAACATGACACCCATAAACGCCCATAACCCGTAAAATCTTTAGATTTTAAATTGATCACCTTTGGAGAAAGTTGTAAAAATAAATGTAAGGGAATATTTTAGACCGCGGTAGAACACTGCCGGAGGGTAGCGTCCTTGACCCACTCCTATATAAGCTCATGTGAGGGAGGGGGTAGTCAGTCGTACAGAGTCCAGCAGATCGCTTTGATGAGAACACATGTACTTGGTGTGTTCTCCTGTTTTAAGGAGACCGGCTCCAGGCGCGCAGTGATTGATGGAAGTTAGGCGTGATGGCATGATGGCCGACCGGCGCCATTTCTAAATTCGGCATGACTGACATAACAGGCTAACATTTGTCGGCATGTGTTTATAACAGAGTTCAAGTTTCATTTTGGGGTGGTGCGGTCTGTTCTGTTTCATGATTTGTAATCTTTGGTAAATGATTTTCTCCGATTGCCATTGCTAACTGTGACTTTTGTAACTTATGTGAAAATTTTCAAGAATATATTTCAGTTATCAGGATTCAGACTTTCATTTCTATATTAGTACCTTTCTTACAGGAGGTTAATCTGTAAGTGGCGACCGCAGTAATTATTACAGTTAGCATTCTACATGGTTTAACACGGTTATTGAACCTTTTACGAACTTTGACAACTTTTGGATTACTTCAAGTTTAGGTGCAGAAGCTGATACCAACCCCTGTATGCAGCTTTGATCCTAACAATGCGTCTTTGGCACAAATATGAAATTGCCGCAGGTCGACCACTTTCAACCCCCATATCTCCCCCAACCCCATAGCTACCGACATCTAACAACTATAGTGCATGACAGGAGACACGATTCTACAACCACACACAAACACCAATGGTTTATGCTATGTAGTTGTGGCAGAAAAGTGACATATGCTGAGACACATGTCTTTGGTCGAAATATGAAAATATCCTTGACCTGCCACTTTCAACCATCATATCTCCCACACTCACTGAAAATCGACCAACACTGTGATCGAAAGGTGACTCTGTGTTACTACCACACACAAACGCCAGTGATCCGCGATAGATAGTTTTTGCTGAAAAGTGATACACCAAGACACATGCGTATTTGGCACACATATGAAATTGCCGCAGATTGACCACTTTCAATCCCCATATCTCCCACAACCCTACAGCTACTGACATCTAACAACCATAGTGCAGAACAGGAGACACAATTCTACAACCACACACAAACACCAATGGTTTATGCTATGTAGTTGTGGCAGAAAAGTGACATATGCGGAGACACATGTCTTAGGTCGAAATATGAAAATATCCTTGACCTGCCACTTTCAACCACCATATCTCCCACACTCCCACAGTTACTGAAAATTGGCCAAACCTGTGATCGAAAGGTGACTCTGTGTTACTACCACACACAAACGCCAGTGAAAAGTGATACACCAAGACACATGCGTCTTTGGCAGAAATATGAAATTGCCGCAGGTCGACCACTTTGAACCACCATACCTCCCACAGCTACCGTCATCTAACCACCAGAATGAACGATTGGAGATTCACTGCTACTACCACACACAAACATCAATGGTCTATCCTATGTAGTTGTGGCAGAAAAGAGAAGTAGAAGGAGGCACAAATTTTTGATACAAATACGAGGGTGTTTCAAATGAAAACCTTAAAAGTTAAATAAAATTTAGACAAGTATCGTGATGGAGTTGGTAGGTGGCAGCAGTGTTCCTTGAAGTTCACAAAGTGACCGACAGGCGGCACAGTGATGTTACAACGCTAGAGAAGGTGATGAAATACATAACAAGATGGCCGCCCCGCTGTCAACATGCACCGCGATTGAGCAGCGTTCAGTGATACGTTTCTTGAGTAGTGAAGGGGTCAAACCAACTGAAATTCATCGCAGAATAATAGCACAGTATGGTGATTCGTGTTTGTCGTTGCAGCAAGTGTACGAGTGGTGTAGGAAGTTTAAAAGCGGTGTAACGTCTGTGGAGGATGCCCCAAGACCAGGGCAGGCGAACCGCGTAGTGACGGACGAAAACATTGCGTTAGTGGAGGAGCTTATAAAGGATAATAGACGCATAACTCTGAACGAAATAGCCACAATTTTGAAGATAAGTATTGGTTCAGCGCATAATATTGTTCACAACGTACTGCACTTCAATAAGGTGTCTGCAAGATGGGTGCCACGTCAGTTGACTGCCGAATTGAAAGCCCATCGCATTGATGCCTGTGAAGAACTTTTGCGTCGTTTCCACGCCGAAGGTGATGCCTTTCTGAGCAAAATTGTCACAGGTGATGAGACCTGGGTTCACTACCACCAACCAGAAACGAAAAGGTCAAGCAAGGAATGGCGCCACACCTCATCGCCGAAACCAAAAAAATTCCGCACTCAACCGTCTGCAGGAAAAGTCATGCTCACTGTCTTCTGGGATGCAAATGGAATAATTTTGGAGCATTACATGGATAAGGGGGTTACGGTAACCAGCAATTCCTATTCAAACATGCTGAAACATCACCTCCGCCCTGCAATCAGGAGTAAACGACGAGGACTTCTGACTTCAGGAGTTTTGCTGCAGCATGACAACGCCCGACCACATACAGCCCGTAGGACAGTTGAGACTATTCAGGAAATTAAATTTGAATGTCTGGTACATCCTCCTTATTCACCAGACCTCGCCCCTAGTGACTTTCATCTGTTTGGTGCACTCAAAGAAGGAATAGGGGGCAGGCATTTCAGAAGTGACGAAGAGGTGAAAGCCGCGGTGCATGACTGGCTACACACACGACCAAAAGAATTCTTCCGTCGTGGTATCTATGCACTCCCGAAGCGATGGAATACATGCATTCAACGTCAAGGAGACTACGTCGAAAAATGACATGTAAGTTTTTTGTTCATTGTCACAAATAAAAAAAATATAGCACTTTTAAGGTTTTCATTTGAAACACCCTCGTATAAAAACGCCCTGCATTTACCAACTTTAATCATCATATCTTCCACATCCCCACAGCTATCGGCATTCGGCCAACGTTGTGCAGGATAGGAAACTCCATGCTACTTCCCCACACAAACACCAGTGATCTTGGTGGCTGAAAAGTGAAATATAGGGAAAAACACGTCTATTTTTATATACATATAAGATTTGTTAAGCAGTGTACCTCTGTCAGGAAATGTTGTTTCCCTGCTATAATAGGAATATTCTTTGTAATAATACTAGTTTTTAAGTCAAGAGACACTCTACAACTTGACTTTTAAAAATAAATAATATCTTACCTATATGGTCTAATGATTACATCAGGGCCGCATTTAGGCTTTGTGGGTCCCTAGGTTATACATGTGGTACGGGCCCCCCTGTCTCGGCAGTGGCCCCTCTGACCAGGAACTTCAATTCGAAATTCGGTCCAATAAAATTTATGGGCGACCTGTCTATTTTTTTTTAAGCTCTACTACTTGTGGTGCGGGTCCCCTTTTTGAGCTGCCCGTCCATAGGCTACAACCTATGTAGCCTATGCTTAAATGCGGCCCTGGATTACATTGTGTATACCTTTAAATGCTACTTAGAAAACAAGAGACTTTCTCTAACATGCTCTTTAAAAATGAGTGAAGGCAGACCCATATCGTGTAATGTGTTACATTTGTGTTTATGTTTATGTGCTACATAGATTTCAAAGAGACATTCACCACAAAGCTCTATCATTTGTTTACAGTAGTTAATACACTCCTTGAGGTTAAATTTCAATGGTTCAGTTACAAAAAGAGACATTCTCCAACATGCTCTTTAAAAATTAGTGAAGTCAGACCCATATGGTCTGTGTTAAATTTGTGTATACGTTTATGTTCTACTTAGAATTAATGGAGCTACACCACAATGCTCTACCATTTGTTTACGGTAGATGATACTTTCGCTGAAGTTAAATTTTGATGGTTCAATTACGAAAAGAGACATTCACAGACATGTTCTATGTGAACACACCCTGTGTCATTTACTTGGGGGAACATGTATTTTCTCATTTTTACTATGTCTGTTTCTTTTATACATGATTGTGTGTATTTAAGTATTTAAGGAATTTGGTCTCATACAGAGAACACTATCTTTTTTCCAGCACTAGGTGATTGTTTGATTTCAAACTAAACTTTTTAGTAATGACTTTTAAGCTTTATCTTACGAATCACTTTGATTTATATTACTACATTTTTCATTACTTTAATACCAAATATGATTATGCTTTCTTACATTTCCACTGTAACTTATTTCTATGTTGGATTTTAACGTTACGCTATAGATAAGACTAGAAACTAGTGCTATTTTTCTTATCGACAGCTCACTGGCACGAGTTTTCCCAATGATGCGCTGCTGTGCCAGCCATCTGGGATGGACCTCACACTTGGCAGTTGAAGCTGATGGGGCTTTGTATTATATTCTATCCCACCCCGCAACCCTAGACAGATTGTCAATCGTGACAGGACTTATAATTCCGTCTGTTTTAGCAAATTTTGGTGTTCCTTTGTAGAGACTTGGAAAATAAGCCCAATTGTAGAAGTTTTTGTGTTGTATATGGAAGAGTGATTATAGTGGTATTTTTCAGAATTTTAGACTTTAACAATTGAACACATAATACAAACATTTCATATAAATATTTAATATGAAAATTTGTTAGAAAAATGAATATATTGATGAACAGTCTGAGAAAAAAGTTAATATTTTGTAATCGTAACACATGCTTCGTCAGTTGTAAATAACATACAATAATTTAAATTTGATAATTTTGAAAACAATGAGTAATGGCGATGGTAAATATGATATAATATTTTGCAAATTGTTGGTTAAGAATTGGATGAATGTGAGAGACAGAAAGAATGCATGAGTGAACAGACCAACCCAAAGAGTAGATAGGAAAGAGGTTTTCAGTTTTTTTTTTTTTTTTTTTTTTTTTTTTTTTTAAATTCAATCAGTTTTCTTTTGGAAATAACTTCAATTTTCGAGAGGCAGGTAAGGTAAACAAAAAATTTTGTAACTTTGTAACAAAATTTGTTCACAGAACAGCGAGATCAATTAAATAGCATTACAGATTAAGTTTGGTTATTTGTGTACAAAATTTCAGAGTAAAACAGTTATAGAAAGTCAGAAAGTAGTATTAGCATATCTGGTTTTTGGATTCAGATTATTTCGTAAAAGAAAACAGTACCTTCATCTTTTCAGCTATTTCATACTTTGACTAGTAGAAGGTTTGCTTGAAGAGATATGAGACTTTAAAATTTGAAACCAGCCGGCAAATGACGTTTAAAATTGTAAAATAGTCAAACTTAGGAGAGAATTAATTCAAAGGAGACACCAATTTTAAATTAAAAAAGATTTTTTTTTTAGGAATGACACTAAAACCAGTTTTTTAATTGGTGCAATATTTTGGCTGATTTCCGAAAAATAAGATTATTGATAAACTAATTAATATGGCTTCTACCTGTAACTGTAATATGAGAATTAGAATGTACAAGAAAATTTTCTGATCTAGTGAAGTAATAATAGAACTACTTGAGAACTATTATTAGAGAGTAACGACTTGTTATTAAAAAGGGAACGTAGAATAGTTTAAAACACGTTTCTGAGCTGTCAGTTGAATAGGTCAAAATATATCAATTTCGAGAGTAAAGAAATTGTATAACAATTTTGATTCAACCTGTTAGAAAACAAACAAAAGAGCAGTAAATTAGAAGAAAGTTAAAAGTTATTTCAGCTTTGTAGCTTCAAAAATGTGGAAGTTATAAACATTTTTAGACTGGCACAGAAAATAATTTTTTACTAAGAAAATGTTATAGCTAAGAAAAAATGTATAAAGATTTAACATATACAAACCTGTCTAACTACTGCCAAAATTTCAGACAGATAAGAATTTATTTAGGGAAGTTAAGGAAATCAGATGTCAGAATCCATGATCGCGGAAGACTATATATACTTCATCAGAAGTTGGGACTTTTCTCATGTGAAAGAGGAAGAGAAGCGTTCACACGAGCTTTCTATAAATAGCAGTCCTAGGCTCGCCTCGTCCCAGTCTTTGAAAATGAGTTGGAGGGTGACCACGCTACTTCGTAGTGCCATCTGGGTGCGAGGCTAGGTGAATGAAGATGACCGGGCAGTAATGTTGAACTTTGAGGTTAAGGAGTTGCAAAATTAACATACCTCATGTGACTGTAAATTCAGTAACGGGTAGTGAAGTTGGTCTGTCTCGAATGTGTTAATTGTACCCATGGAGGAAGGAATATACGGAGACGACGCAAGGAACCTTCACCACGCACTGGAGTGAAACCGGGTACAGAGAAGTGGAGTGGGAAGGCCACCATATTGCTTGGTCGAAGAAACATGGGGAAAAGGCACGAAAAACTCAAGCGAATCATGAGGCAACCATGGTACCGCAATTTGATGATGGACTATTATGTAACTCAATGAGACAGATCAAAAATGAAGAAATGAAATTTTTTGATATCATGCTCAGTTCTCGAGATATACTGTCTCAAGAGAGAGGAAGGAGTTTCGGGTTGAAATACAGAAGAAAAATTTCCCTAAGGTCAAATTTGATGATACATTATTATAAAACACAAGATAACTCGAAAGTGAAAAATATATATTTTTGATATCTCGCTTAGTTCTTGAGATATGCTGTCTCCACATTGGGGTGGTTAGGTTACGTTAAGACAGTGATTAGAACTTTTTTTTTTTTTTTTTTTTTAAATGGACTCTTCCAAAGAATTCATAGCTTTTGCGCTTACTCAGAAGATATTGTACTGTTAGTGGCCTACGTAACATCAGTTGATTTATCTTCTCACCATACATCAAAAGTCAGAATGTTAGATGGGAGTAGTTTACATCGCGATAAACATTGTATCACTAACATAGTGCTCATGAAATTAGTAACAACTATTAATAAATAAATTGTTTGTACACTTTTGGTGCACGTCGCATTTCAACCTACTCACATTTCCATTAATATTGCCGCTATAAAATCAAACTATGTGGACAGATCTAAACACATGAAATGCATCGTGAACTACAATTCTGGTAAGAACAACGTTTGCTTCATCAAGTTTAGTAGTTCACACAGCACAAATTATCACAATTAATTTCATCATACACTTTCAGTGTAAACTGAAACTGGACTAAAGTATGCACATTCACTATATCGTGAGGTAAACTTGACCCGCTTAAATTAGACTTTCAATACTTGTTTACAATAAGGCTAGCCTTTTGGGTGCAAAGTAGTAACATATGCTGATTGTCTACACTACACCAACAAACATTTGAGAATGATATCATCCTATTGAGAGCAATGAATAAATTTATAGCCATAGGCTCTAACCTTGCAGTTACTTATCAAACACTTCAAGAACAATAATTACAATGTGATTTAGTTACGAAACGTTAGTCCAGGATGTTTCCTATCTTGTCTGTTTGTGCAACCGTATACAACACAACTTGGCATTATAAAAAACTTTCAAATATTAGAAAATGAAATGTTCACAGCAGCAAACACAGTGCAAACAGCAATACATTTGATAACAAGCTTAGCTGGGCAGGACACATTGGACAGGTAGTAGGAAATGGTTTCGAAATTCTGCACTTGTTGGAGACAGTGATGAAGGGATGTATGAGACAAGTAAATGAATTGGGTTACAAAACTTTGGTCAGATCGTTGCTTGAATATGGTAGTGTAGTATGGGAACCACTTTTTGAGTATGAAATATAGGAGTTGGAGGGCTGCTAGATTTGTTTCTGGAAATTACCACAGAACGCAATCAATAACATACATGATAAAAGAGCTGGAATGGGATTTATTGGAAGACAGGAGGAGGGTGACGAGGGTCGCAGGAGTGTACATGCTGTATGTTGGTGATGAGGCATCAAAAGATATTGGTGTAAGTATGATATGTAATGCATGGAAGGGAAAAGATGTCCATTGCCACAAGCTGGCACTCGATTTCAGACAAAAGATTGTATGAAGATTCTCTTGTTTAGGTAAGGGTGTCAGGGATTGGAATAAGTTACCAAGAGAAATGATGAATAATTTACCAAAAACATTGAAAGAATTTGAAGTTGAAATTTGTAGAGGGCAAATGTAGAAGAGTTCAGGAAAAAGGGGGGGGGGGGAGGGGAGGAAATGGGTGTACGAGGAAATTGCCACTGGAGTATGCGCTCCATTGCAATGAATTTAAATTAAATAAAATCAGAAGATTTTATTTTACTGTGTAGCACAGGCTGGTGATCATTTTCGTTGACTCAAATACTCAGTGGAAGGTGTTAACCTGAGTACATCTCGAGGCTTATTTACCATAGATCCAGTTTATTCACTCAACCCCATCCCATGGGACATAAATTCTCCCTGAAAACCAATAGAAAGACCATAGGCATACTGCTATAGTGCCCAGGAAGCATTACAATCTTCATTATACTCTAAATGAATCTATTAAAGGAACAAGAAAAACTTTCTAATCAGAGAAAGTTGTAGGCAGCCTTGTTCTGAATCAGTTTCTGTACTCTCATAGTAAATTAATTAAAATATTATTTATTATGATATCTTACCTAGAGACTACTGTAGGTAGATTGAAACGGTCTGTGTAATCAGTAGGTTACAAACACTAAAATTAAACAAATAGTATAAAAACTACAGCAATAGATGATGTGACTTTGAGGTAATTACAAAGATCTATGTGTTATTTAACAAAACTTATATAAATTTAGGTATGGTAGTTAAAATATAATAATTCATGTTTAACATTCCATTTTAATTGCCTCTATTTATTTTTATGTTTTATAAAAAAAGGCACAAGAAAAATGTTTCTTGTTAAATGAGAAGCAACTGTAAAGGAAATACACTACTCTGAATCATTCTGATCAGGCTGCAATCATAAATCTCCAAATAGCATAGTTAACAACAGATTTTTCAAATTAACATTTTTTTTATTGCAAGTAACAACTGGTCATCACTACACTTTAAATCTGTGATGTTTAAAATACCCTGTAAATCAACACTTGCTGTGAGATGTCTTTTATTTACTTAGACGTGTTAAAAAGAGTCTTTTAAGATATTCCTGATATAAACATCTTAGATGCTCCAAGTTATATTCCTTACTTCAAATCCATTTCAGTATACATGCATGGCAATTTCAGTGAATGAAAATTTCCTTTTCAAACACGTTTGTCTTTTTCTTCATTCAGTGAATTAAAAAATATAATTCCGAACCAACAAAAATTTACAGTCGTATTTTCAGCATCAGGTGCAGTCATGTGTGTTTGATGTAAGACCTCTTAGTTCACTGTTGATGGTCCGCAACAATGGGTACTTGCCACAGCCACATCGGTTTCGGAAGTCATCAAGGTCTAATGCCCATATCATTCCCCCACCAAGGCCCAGGCTCTTTATAAACTGAGTCTGGAACAGAGAATTTTTAGCAGCTTAATTTCAAAGTTTTGATCTAATTACTCTTATTTACAATATACTATCATTAAAACCTTTTTTATGATCATTCTTTTTAAATGGTAGTTAGTAGAATATTACTGAAAAACTTTTTAATAATTTGCACATTATAATAGATATTTCAGATAACAAACTTCTGTTTACATAGCTGCGTGCTAAGTGATTTCGTAAGAGATTGTACAAAGTAACAGCATTAGAAAAGAAAAGAAGGTTCTGTCCCACACTGGTTATGTATTTGTGAGTTAAAAGTAAAAACATTTTGTATTAAACCTCACATTCACTGACTTACTTTCTATAATTTCTTGCTCTTTCCTATCAGATGTGTGAGGGGAAAATAAGTCCAAAGTAAGACACTAAAAAAATTTCCTATACTCTTCATGTAGCGTATACCTTTGGGATAATCTTGCTGATGTTTGCAGGGAAGATATTATCCTCAAAGCCCACTAACAGTACGCAATCTTTACAATTGTAGTTGATCTTAAAGGAAAGAGCAAGGGCCGATGGATCATGTTAGGCTCAGATGCCTAGTCAGAAAAAGAGGGTCCACCTGAAAATGTTACTTGGTTATCCTACGTAAAAAGAAATATAATAATAGTAATATTCATGTTCCACAGACATACATTATAGATCAGGCCTGACTGACTGACCACAGTAAACATATAAAATGGATGTAAAGTGATAGCCATTATGTCTCTATGTAACTGGCAAATGGTCATGACTCCATCATCTATCTTTGTGCCTTGTGTTATTAAGGGACGAGCCGTCTATTATATGTATGTCTATGCTCAGCTGCTCTCTCACTATGTTCATTCTCTATATGGATGTCGCACGTTCGGTCACTTTCAAATTCTTGTTGGTTAGAAATTTCTCGGGTGGGTATGGCTATCCACCATACTATCTGCTGACCATGGAAGGAGCCACTGTCAGTGAGCAGTTTTCACAACATTTCAAGGAATTATTCCACTAACTCGTCCTTTTACTTGGTCCATCAAGAGGTGTTTTTCTGACTAACAGTGAAGCAGTAACAATGATGTGTGTTCAAGTTGTTCATTAAAAGCAACTAGCAGTTGATTGCATTGATCAGGCAGCGTTTTCTTCATTTAGAAAGAAAAAAATACATAAATTATGTGTTCAAAAAAATGACTTTCCCTGCGAGAGATATAGTAACATACAATTTCTAAATGAGTTAAGGGAAAAATGAGCTGAATGGTTTTTGGAATTTATTATGACATATTTCCTGAACTACTCAAATTGGATGGACCAAATTTCCAGAAGGAAGATAAAAAAATGTGAAAAACCATACCATCTGAGGAAATAAAGGGAATCCATGGAAGAAAGACTTAAGTCATCAAAACTTAAGTGGTTTGGGCATGTCAAGTGAATGACTAGTACAACACTACCAAAAACTTATCTGAGAAAATATTGGTCTTAACTCCACTATATTTCAACTGTGAGAAACTATGTGTTTTTAACAATCAGTTCGGGAATTTCTTCTACATCATTGGGTTATTTAATTCCTGAAACATGCAATTTGATATATGAGGTTTAATGGAAGGAATATTTTATGGTATGCAATAATTATCAGAAGAGTTTAAACATTATTTATAAAAACCTTAAACTAATTATTGCACAGTATTTAATTAAATTATAGAACTTGATAATTAGAATCTTGAGCAGTTTCATTATTATGAATATGTTATGCTATTAGCATCTGACTGTGGGGGAGAGCATCGATAATAATAGGCTGGATCAGGAAAATATCAAAAATAATTCTATGAATCACTAATTTAAAACAGTCTAATACAACAAGACCCTCATAAAAGCCATTCATTTAAACCATACAGGAATGCAGCACTCTTCAATGTCAACTGGAAACGTATTATAGTAACAATGCAGTCGTATCTCCAGGTTATTTTATTTATTTGTCATATGGCTAAGCAACTAATATAATACATATAAATATATACAATGACAAGAACGTTGGCAGTATTCACAAGTTGATCCCCAGTTCTTCCAGCCATTCTATGAAGGAAGTTGTAGCTCCATCAAATTTTCTTAGAGGGCATTCTTGATGAGATGCTCCACATTCTGGGAAGGCGCACCACAGTCACATGCAGGGGAATCCTGAAGACCCAACTTATACAGCATGACAATGCATTTCACATGGCCTGTTCATTTAATTTGACCCATTGGTCTCTATGTAGGTGGAATCCCGGAAGTCCAGTTGTGGGATCATTAATATCTGGATGTTTCACGGAGTTCCAGTTTTGTCGCTATTTTTCCTTGATATCAAAGTCAAATACATCTTGCAATACTGGATTTCTGGATTTAAGACGAGTGGGGGCGTAAGTCATTTAGGACCTCGTCAATTAGGAGATCCTGTGGATGGTCAGGATGGTGTAGTTTTATCCACTCATGTGCTGTTGCTTCTTGGCGTCTTACCTCTGGAGGAGGTATTTTGCTGATAAGGTGTAACCAGGGGACAGGGGTGGATTTTAGGATGCCAGTTATTACACTCATACACTCATTCAGATGGACATTGATTTTTCTAGTGTGAGCAGTACATTGCCACACTGGAGCACAGTACTCAGCGACAGGGTAAACCATGGTGAGAGTGGTTGTTCGTAGTGTGTCCGAATCAGCTCCCTACGAAGTATCAGCTAGCTTCTTCATGATGTTGTTTCGTGTTTTAAGTTTCTGACTTGTGTTTTCCAGGTGTTTTTTGAATGCTAAGGAGCGGTCTAGGGTGATGCCAAGATATTTAGGATAGAAATATGTTTCACTCTCTGGTGGCATAAGTTCACTTTGAGCTACTGGTGTGTTATTCTATTGCTCAAGTGGAATGCGCATACTTCAGTTTTCATCAGGTTTGGGTTCTCCACTTCCTATAATATGCATTCAAGGTTTCAAAGTCATTAGAGACAGTGCTTTCATCTTTCTCTAATGTGGCAGCGATAGCTAAGTCGTTAGCATAGCAGAATTTATTGCCGGTTGTTTCAGGCAGGTCACTGGTGTACAAGTTGAAGAGCAATGGAGCTAGTACTGACCCTTGAGGTAATCCATTTTTATTGTAAATGACTTACTTGTCTTATGCCCAACAGTGACCTTAAAATATGGGTTGGTCAGCATATTCTTCAGGAGTGATGTTAGTTTCCTAAAGGCTATATCCTTTTTAAGGTTAAGTAGAAGCCCAATTAGCCACACCGTATCATATGCCGCTGTTAGATCGACAAAAGCTACTGATGTCTTTAACTTCTTCTAAAAACCAGCCTCAATATATGATGTCAGTGCTAATACTTGCTCACAACGGCTCCGTTTTAGTCTGGATTAAACTTACTCCTCAATGGTTTTGACAAACTTATGGATATGTTGTAAAGTGAACTAAAGAGAGGTGGCCCAAAAATATAGCTTTACATAGAGTGTTAAGTCTTATAACTTTTATTTAAAAGTCATAAAAAGTAGAGTAAAACATATAAATATTTGAATTTTTCAACAATGGAAACAACTAATGTTTATTTGTTAATTTTACTGTACCCAGACATTCAATTTATAACTTAGTAAATCTTATTCCTTGTGCAAGTTTTGATTTTCAGCATGTAGAAGGCAAATGTAGAAAGGAAACTTTACTTAAACCCCATGTTTGTAAAATAATAATAATAATAAAAAATAAGAACACAGATTATCAAAGAAAAAAGTGCAGTTTCTTTGCCTCCATTATCTATTAGTAATATACACGTTAGTCAGAACATGTTTATTATTGGCCTTGTAAGTTTCAATGCACTCTTTTATACTGCTCTTTGGTACATTTTTGGATGTCATTTTTTCCTTCTTCACAACTATCATCAAACACTGAGTGAGTAATCTTCGATATTACTTAAAAACCCTTGAGTGAAAATGTGGAAAGAATGAAAGCACAACTAGTCATGCCAAGACCGCAATAGCAGGAACATGACAGGACCATGTAAGGATCCATCATATACCTAGATTCATCAAACCTGTTATAAACACTAACTTGTATTTTTTCCTTATGATTTCACCTTTTTTCAAGGAAAGAATGCTACTGTATGACACTTTAAAATCAGCTAAAGCAAAGAAGAAGAGAAGTAGGAACTACTGGTATACCTCAAAAAGTGAAAGAATTAGAAGTAAAAATTTGAATAAGTGTAAAGAAAATAAGATAGGATAGGGAAAATAAACAGTTACCCGTCACTTACCACAGATGAAGCAGGAGGGCAAGACACGTAAAAACACAAAAACAAACGAATTGCACAACATTTCGACTTTAGTCTTAGTCATGTGTGAGGCGAGACATATGGCAGGGGGAAAGATGTGGTCACGTGGTAAGTGACGGGTAACTGTTTATTTTCCCTATCCTATATTATTTTCAGTGCCTCGTGGCAGTTTCTTTGTTTCCTTTATCCAATAAGTGTAATGAGGTGTGTAAGAAAATTGCCTCCAGCGCACTATTATTACCTACACAATAGAGTATGAAAGGGTTCTGCCACTGCTTTTCTTACCTTTCTCCTGATGTCAGAAACATCATCATAAGAGACCCACTGATTACCACGATAGGCATATGGCCCCATTCTTCCCTCTGGATCCCTCACGGTTGTCCATCCTTTGTTCTTCACATTGTAGCAAATCTGTATTGAATTTAAAAAGAGATCAACAATAACTGCGTCTACATTCTAATAAATTATTTATGAACTGATTTAAATTATATAGAAATCCATTTGATATGACTTCATATCTTGAGTAATTATTACTTATGATGAAGACAATATTTACCAATAAAGTAATAAAAATTCTATATTAACACTTGACATAAATATTATTTTTATGAATGCTCCGATGATTCTGAATAGTTTTTTTTTTATATTACCAAGTAAAAATAGGTTCTTTCAAATTTTTTACTTATTTCATCCAACCAACCTTCGGGTTGTGGACTAAGTTAAGTTAATAATGAAGAATATTTCTTTTTCTTAAAAACATTTTCATTATTATTGTAATTGCTCATTTCAAAGTATGATTTATTTTTAAACGTACTCTTTTGTAATGCAAATATCATAAAAATAAAGCAATTTGTGAAAAATATCATTATATACACATAATTTACTTTCCTTGGTTAATTCATCATTCTTTTGATTATCAACTTTTCTAAATTAACTATGCAAACTACACAATAACTTTTCTAATAATATTTGGAACCAACATTTATGCACAATGTTAACTATTAGTTCGTACTTTGTTACATCTAAAGTTTTCAGTTTTATAATATAGCATTGAAGCCAAATATAATTCACTGGCATTTATTTATTTATTATATGATAATGTGAAGCCATTAAAATAAATGATATTATTGTTCTATTTTACTTTTACCTCATAATAAGCCATAAAGCCACCAGCACGAGTGAATTCACCAGCCTCTCCTGGGCCATAAGACTTCGCATTGAGACCATGCTCACTGGTATCAGCCAGTGAGAAGGACTGTCCATACATTGGCATGCCCATTACTAACTTCTTGCGGTCAGCACCCTTCTCAATCCAGTAATGCATTGTGAAGTTCTGTTGATGCAATCAAAGAAGCTTTGAAAAAGTATAGGCTAAAAAATTACCTTTCTTGTTGGAAAAAAAAAGGAATATGTTTGATAAAAATTAGGAAAAATATTACACATCTGTGTTAAAAGAAGAAAAAATATTTTTTATTTTAAATTCAAAGATTTTTATGTTATATTCAAAGATTTTATGTTATAGTCAAATTACCTTGTAAGACACAAATCATATTTAAGACTCTAATGGAATGTAGAATATCATTCTGATAGTTTTTATGAGCTCTTCCATATTACCATATAAGTGTGAATATGGGAGTTCAACAGGATAATGTGTTGGGATCATTGTTAATCATTCTTCTAATGAATGATTGTACACTGTCAGAAGGTATACAATATGATTAAAATGGAAAAAGACTATGAAAAGTATCAGGGCATCCTGACATGATATCCAACTGTGTAGGTCAACACGGTATGCAGATAAATAACAAGAAGAGTCAGCTTAAAAAACTAAAGGTTGATTATGACTAATTTAATCGTGATGAAGCACACGCTGTGGTAGCAATTTTCATACATATTAATTTTTCCCCTTTCCTGCACATGCCTACTTTTGCCCTCTACAAATCCCAAAACTAAATTCTTTAAGCATTTTTGAAAAATCTTTCAACATTTCCCTTGGTAATTTATTCCAATCCCTGCCCCTCACCTAAGAGAGAGAAATTTCCCATACCCATATGCTTGAAATTGAGTGCCAGCTTATGGTAATCTTTTCCTTCCCATGCACCTTTCTTAATTCTTTCACAAATATAGTCCTCAAATACTCTAATGATCTTGTGGGCCACTTTGGAAGTGCATCATAATTCCGCAGGCCGCATATAAAATTATATATCCCCACTAGACGCATTTTTTTGAAGTGAAAAACTGAAACATGAGTTATTTTTATGTTTACTATTATTAATTTTTTATAAAGGTGAATAACACGCCAATGCAATTGCATTGGCGTGTTATTCACCTTTATAAAAAATTGATTAACTTGCAATTGAGGAAATGGCCCACAATATCCAGTCATTTACTATTATTGTTACATGTAAACATAGATAATACAATACTAATGATACTAAATACACATTGTAAAGAAATATATAACACTAAAAATGAAATATAAAAAATATTTTGTAAAAGTGTGATGAATCTCACGGGCCGGAAAAATGTTCAAGGCGGGCCGGGCCGCATGCGGCCTGCGGGTTGGCCACCCCTGCTCTAATGACTCTCTTTAACCTCCCTTAAATCCCACTCCAGCTACTTTATAATATCATTTACATATTGTATTCAGCTGTAATTTTTAAAGACAAATCTTTCAGCTCTTCTTTAGACCCAACTTCTCTATTTGATAACAAAAATGTGGTCCTTACTACACCACCATATTCAAGCAATGGTTTGATGAAAGTTTTGTAACCCAATTCCCTTACTTGTTCGGTATACCCCTAATCATTCTTTCCAGCTAGTGGAAGATTTTGAAACCTTTTTGTACTACCTGTCCAAAGTGTATAGCCATCAGGGTTTGTCATCAAATGTTATGTCAAGGTATTTACATTTTAAGACTTCAACAAGCAATTCATTCTCCACCTTGTAATCATAATCAACCTTAAGGTTTTTTTTTTTTTTTTTTTTTGGTACCTAATAAGCCGAATTTTCATTACATTTATCTTTATATCTTGTAGACATACCCAGGTTTTCCAGATAACATTGTAGTTGTTTACAGACTTCTACTGTCTTGATCCTATGATACAACATGTCGCAAAGATATTCATGCGACTCTCAGTTGGTGGGATATATGCAAGATATTTCGGATGAAATCGACTAGGGCGGCCAAACTGATAGTGTAGCATTAGATCTTTCAAAGGATTTTGACAGAGTGAGCCATAAAATGGTAGTAAATAAGGTAAAAACTATATGAGTGGACAAAACATTTATTTGCTATTTAGAAGAATTCTTTAAGCATAGAAGGCAAAAAGTTAAGGTAGGAAATGCAGAAGTGGAAATGGAAGTGCATAGCGTAGTGTATTGGAACAATTGCTATTTATTATTTTAATGAATGATTGTCTTCAAGGTTAGGCAGTTCAATCATTAGCTTTGATTGTAAATGTATTACTTCTCGATACCTAAATTTTGTCAATATATAGCCAAATTAGTTGGAAGATGTACAAACCAGTATTAGTTCTACTGCAAAGTAAGTTTAGAATGATTTTCTTGCAGTTTTCAAGCAATACGAGGGTGGTCCCAGAAGTACCCGGACTAATCGAGAGATGGCAGTAGTTGCTTGAAAAATATCTCTTTATTTCAAAGCACATAGTCTATGAAGCACATGTTTCAAGTCTGAAGAGGCTACATTGTTTCGTATTTGTTTGGCAACAATTAATCTTGAACGTTGTGAGTAAATTTGTGAAAATGGAGAAAATTGGTCATCGTTATGTGATACAATACTTACATTTGAAAGCACTCAGCCCAACTGATATAAAAACTGAGCTAGATTCTACTCTGGGTGAGTCTTCTCCTTCGTTTACAACAGTAAAATATTGGGTGGAAGAGTTTAAATAAGGGCGTATGAGCTGCCAAGATGAACATCGCAGTGGTCGACCAAATGGGGTGACGACTCCAGAAATGGTGAAGAAAATCCACAAAACGGTACTGGATGATCGTCGAGTGAAAGTGCACGAGCTAGCAGACATAGTAGGCATTTCAAAACGTGTGGTACATCACATATTAACTGAAAATTTGGACATGAGAAAATTATGTGCAAGATGGGTGCCGCGTTTGCTCACACTCGAGCAAAAACAGTGTCGTGATGATGTTTCAATTGAGTGTTTAGCGATGTTTCACCGCAACAAAGCTGAATTTTTGCACTGTTTCATAACCACGGATGAAACATGGGTCCATCACTTCACCCCAGAGACAAAAGAAGAATCAAAACAATGGAATGAAAAGGGAGAACCTGCTCCAAAGAAGGCCAAGACTGTTCCATCTGCAGGCAAGGTCATGGCGTCTGTTTTTTGGGATGCGCATGGGATAATTTTCATTGACTATCTTGAAAAACGAAAAACAATCAACGGTGATTATTATTCGAAGTTATTGCAATGTTTGAGTGAAGAAATCAAGATAAAACAACCACATTTGGCTAAGAAGAAAGTGTTGTTTCATCACAACAATGCTCCAGCTCAAAGATCCGTTATTGCAATGGCCAAAATTAATGAATTAAAGTTCGAATTGCTACTTCATGCACCCTATTTGCCAGATTTAGCTCCCTCGGATTACTTCCTGTTCCTGAACTTAAAAAAATGGCTCAGTGGTCAAAGATTTTCGACCAACGAAGAAGTGATGTCGGCAGTTAATGGCTATTTCGAGGAGCAAGACAGTTCTTTTTATAAAAGTGGTATCGAAGCTATTGAAAATCACTGGAATAAATGTATAGAGCTGAAAGGAGACTACATTGAAAAATAAATACAGTTTTTTCCAAAATTTTTGTTTTTTCATTGCTAGGTCGGGTACTTCTGGGACCACACTCTTAAATATAAGTAAACAGTGGAATTCAATCAAAACATTTGTAAACATTTGCCATGTAAAGGAAAACTTCTAATTTCAAAATATAAAATGCTACATTCATTTTCAGAGGTACAGTAGGTCATAAGGATCAAAACAAGGTAGGATACTTTGCAGGTATAAAATTGTATTGAAGAGATAATTGATTTTGAAGTTGAATCAAATTCATGGTGCAACAACCGAAACTAAACAGTTAAATAATTCCTAAGCCCTCAGTTTTCATGCTACAGAAAAGTTTTATAGCTTAAAAAGATGCACTAAATTTTTTAGCACAATATGTAAACATTTCAAACCTGTATGTAAAAGTTAAGGAATGCTTTTGTAGGATTTTGTGAGAAATTATCATTCATGGACAAAAAAATGATTTGTTTTGATGTAGTATATTTCAGCTAAATTTGGAGGGGGAAGTATATTTAAAGAAAGCAGAAGTTTTTCTAAGCACAACACACAAGTTTTTATAGAAATCCATGTAATACTTTGGCCAGAATGGAAAAAAAATAACAAGAAATATAGATAAATGGCCACTTCCAGTTTTGAGGTTTGACGAAATAAGCTTAGAAGAAAGATAACTAGGTTTTTGAAACTATATGAAGGAGATTAGTTAGCAGTTACACAACTTCATAACATATAGAAATTTTTATGTAGAATCGTTTAAAACATATTTTAGCTCTGTAGCTTCCACACTTTTGGAGATATAGAATTTCCAAAATTTATGTTTTGGAATACAACTAGATAACACATTGCAAACAATCCAGTTTATATACCAAAAGATAGGGGAGAAAGAGCAAATCACTTTAAAATAAGAATCAAAGCCATAGCACCAATACTTCGAAGGTTAGAATGGATTTTAGGTATCACCAGTAAAGTAATTTTTTCCAGTCAAACTATTAAAGATAGGAAAATTTTCATAAGGAACAATTTTAATGTTTAAGCAATGTACTACCCATTACAAACATTTCAGGACAAATAAGGTTAAATGAGCAAAAAAAAAAAAAAAAAAAAAAAAAAAAAAAAAAAAAAAAAAAAAAAACCAAACAAACAAAAAAAACAAAAAACAGGGAATGTAGTGAACCCCCCTAAGTTGCCTATACATTGACCCTTGGGAACCATGCTAGAGTCAATTTTTTGAAAGCTCTTGTAAAGTGAGGCCACGCAGGTCATATCGCCGATTTGGCGCAATGAGTGAACAAGAACCCAGAAGTTTAATGTAGGCTCGAAGTTAACATGTCAGCCATGTTTGTCTGACTATTAAATAAAGTAAAGAAGTGGTCACGCTCTCGATGTAACTGAATCTCCAACAGTTCGGAGTTTTAGGGAGTTTCTTGTGGCTTGTATCACAGTTCATACCTGCCATCAAATTATTTTGGAAAAGAAGTTTTAATGCTATAGATTGGCCACAGAGTGATGTAATTATTTTCAGAGTATACAGTTTAAAATTGGAAGTTCTACAGTGGGCATTATTTCAACCCTACAGTGGTGGTCAGCTGGATGACGACTGCAAGACCGAATGACAATCTACCCTTAGGCCACGCTTAGGCCAAAGTTCAGGAGAAGCTGTTATGTACAAACCTCAGTATCAAGCTTAACCCTGACAGTCTCTTTCTGAATCGGTTTTCAATCCCACTGTATTTTACACTGTAATAGATCCGAGTGAAAAGGTTTTATTCATAAATGAAAAGTCACAGTTGAATGTTACTCAATATATTCTAACAAAATAATTTCACATTAGTTACTGGTATCAACTAACAACGAATTTGAAATAGAATATTAAATCAGACACTTCTCCTATGTGAAGATGCACGTACCCACAAATAGTTCCACATTCATGAGCTTTTGTTCAGTTAATGATTACGAGGTTCCAAAATTTCATAAATTTAATAAAAATTTTTTTAATGAACTGAAAATAATAAACAATGCTTCCTTTAAGAATTTAAATATTTGGTTAGTAAAGTTAACAATAGCTTTCACTTTGCGTTGCCACTGAATATTTTCTGAGTCAGAATTCTGCACACTCTACCAAATATTTTCAAGCACTGAAGTTACAAATTGGTAAATATTTCTAAATCACAGAGACAACTGGCACATACCTGCTTCCTTGACCGACTGGTGGTAGGGAAAATGGCAGGGTTTATATATGTTACATACTGGGAACCCACAAAATTCTCAGAATCCCCAATCATAATTTTATACATATCTTCCTGGAACATGGCCATTTTACCAAATGAATTATTCTGCACAATTTTCCCTTCTATTTGTTTAGGTGTAATTAAACTTCAAAACTAGAGAGTTTAAGATTTCACTTATTTGTTTATAACTTTTTTGTTACCCTACAGAGTTACTTAAACTAAATAGTTCGGTTTTCTTTCCTCTTTAATTTGGTGTTTGAATTAGCTACGTGGCTATTTTTATATGCTTGTTGTATTCAATTATTATTATGGTGTCTCACACCTACCTTAATTTTAAGGATATAAATTCTTCTGGTTAGTAATAATCTTATTTAATTATGGTTTTACATGAGACTTTCACTATTCATCTTGGAATTTTATGCTCTTTTTGATGGTCCAGATTTCACTTTAGACAAATTCCTACTTCTTAACCCCTGTGCCTGACGCAACTTTAGGCACTATCTAAGATTCCTTTTTTCATCCTTTTAACATAATTTTATTTATTTACTGTTATCATATAATTAATTTCTTTAAATTTAACTTTTATCTGTATCTGATTAAAAATTGAATTTATATAATCTAAAACATACTTAGGGTTTACCTAGTTACTCAAATTTTTGTTATGAAGTCAATGCTGACAATGAGTTGCCATAGTTATATATTTATTATCTATTAAAATAATAGTCTTTCTTTTATTCTCCCTGAAATCTGCTTCCTACGTATGTGTGTATTTGCTTGGCTAATGATGTCATCAGTTGACAGTTCTGCTCATGCTGAAAATGGAATCTTTAAACTAAATTATCATCTTAAATAAAATTTTCTGACTGTATAAACATTACTTCAAAATGCTTTTTTTAATTTTTTAAAAAGAAATTATAAAACCAGTGAAAATTTTATTAAAACTCTTCATATAACTTTCGTGATTTCACATTCAAACCTGTCTTTACAGGAAAATTAATATTAAATCTATGGTTATATAATTTGTTTACAGTGCTAAACACTATTTTCTCCGCACCTTTGGATACTGAGAAGTTGTTGCTTCATTACAAGATATACATGTTTTTTGTGTGTTATTTATATTTTTGCAATCAGTAATTTTTAATATTATTACTATCACTCTTTTTTATTTTCCCCCCCTACACATGCACATGAAATCCAACAATCAACAGACACTGAACCAGCAGCCAAATCTGAAGGGGGGAATAGGTACAATTATAAAAATGCACAGGTTTCAAACTTGAAGAGATATTTCAGAGAACGTTTCAGGAAATGAAAGGAAAGCAAGAGTTCAAGGAAGTAATAAGAAAGGGGGAAGACAAATTTATTCCAAAACAGAAAATAAAGAGAAGTAGAGAATCTGTGTACTACAATATGGAGGAGAATGTAACAGATTCAAGAGAAGGCAGGGTAGTAGGGAATATTTATAACAACTAAACAAGAACTTAATAACAGCTAAGAAGTTGGCTAAAGATGCGTTTTGTGAAGAGTATTGTCAGTGCAGGAGGACCATTGAATAATGCATTGAGAAATTTCTATGGCTATGTTAGAAAACTGAGGGGAAAGGAGGGTGTTGGGAAACTTATATATAAGGACAGGAAAGAAGTTACTGAGAATTTGAAAAAGGAAGAGATTTTCAGTAACTGGTTTAGTGAGAGCATTAGGGACAATGAATAAGAAAAGAGAGGGTCTAAATCGGATAACGAGCTTAACAATAAATTAGAAATGAGCAGACCAAAATATTTTAAATTCATCCTGAAGATATCATGAAGGAATTATGAAAGAAACATAAAGGGGCTGGTGTAGATAATATTACTACAGATGTATTAATGATAGCAGGATATGACAATGTACCTTATATTGAATTATTATTTAAACTGAGTCTGGATACTTGCTGCTTCCCAGAGGACTGGAAAAGTGTGATAGTAGTGCCTGTACATATAGGACAGGTGGGACAAAAATTATAGGCTTATCAGTTTGACATCAGTGGTGCGTAAATTAATGGAGAGTCCGATATGCAACCACATCAGAAATATATGTGAGGAGCATAAGTGGTTTTCAAGTAGCAAAATAGTTTTAGGCAAGGACATTCATACGAATGTCATTAAGTGGGATACATGAAAGATATTTTGGATGAAATGAACACGGGAGGACAAATTGATAGTTTAGTACTAGATCTTTCAAAGGCTTTTGAAAGAGTGAGCCATAAAATGGTAGTAAATAAGTCAAAACTATTGGAGTGGGTGAGAAAGTGATTTGCTGGGTAGGAGAATTTTTAAAATGTAGAAAACAAAAAGTTAGGGTAGGAAATGCAGATCAAAAGAAGTAAAAACAGGGAGGCCACAGGGTAGCATATTGCGACCATAACTATTCATTATTCTAATGAATAATTGTGTTGATGGTTTACTATCAGAAATTAGATTGTTTGCAGATGTCATAATGCTATATAAAAGGATCAAAGCGGCGGACTAATGTGAACAACTGCAGGGTGATCTGGACAGGATATCTAGTTGGGTTGGTAAACATGGGATGAAGATAAATTTAAAGAAGAGTTAATTTATTAGATACACAGATAAAAATTAAGTTTGCTAATGATTACAAGGTGGGCAAAGAATTGTTTGTTGAAGACTTGAAATGCAAATATGTTGGCATTATATTTGATAACAAGCTTAGCTGGGCAGCATAGCGAGATTTGTCATTGCTAAATAGTTAAATTAATTCACATTTCAATTCTGTAACTGCGAATTTCATGGAAATTAACGGGGAGATGTAATGGAACTAATTAATTAAAAAAACAATAACTTGATATAATTATTTATCTCATTTAATAAATTATAATTATTTATCTGATTCAATAAAGTTTATTAAAGATTAAAATTCACATGGATATTGACTAAACATGCTTTGTATTCCTGTTACAATTTGCTGGTCATTCTTAACAAAAAGATGAATTCGAAACATCATTGAGAATAGAGGTCACTTCATGCAGGTGTATGATCAAATTGCCAATACCAAAATCTGCAATTTTTCCGAAATGAAGTATCAAGTCACAAACCCTATAAATTCTATAATGGATGTTGGTTTCAATTATCTTTTCTATCAAATGGAATTATTGTAAACTGAGCCTTCCTTCATTTAAAAAGTATGTACTAATTATTTCGGATTCTGTAAGAAACACAAATGAGTAAGTTAACAGCGAAGGCGTTTCAGCAGGACACATTGGAAAGGTGGTAGGAAAAGGTTTCAAAATTCTGCACATGATGGAGAGAGTGATGAGGTGATGTACGAGAGAAGTAAAGGAATAGGGTTACAAAACTTTGGTCAGACCATTGCTTGAACATGATAGTGTAGTATGGGACCCAAATTTTGAGTATCAAATACAGAAAGTTGGAGAGGGTGCAAGGAAGGGCTCCTAGATTCGTTTCTGGAAATTACCACAGAATGCCATCAGTAACAGATATGATAAAAGATCTGGAATGGGATTCATTGGAAGACAGGAGGAGGGTGAAGAGGTTCATGGGAATGTACAAGGTGTATATTGGTGACCAGGCATGAAAAGATGTTGGTATAAGAATGAAAAGTAATACATGGAAGGGAAAAGATGACCATGACTACAAGCTGACACTTGATTTCAGAAACAAGGGTGTAGGAAGAGTCTATTTTTTAGGTAAGGGTGTCGGGGAATGGAACAAATTACCAAGAGAAATGATGAATAATTTGCCAAACATTTTGGAAGAGTTTTAAGTTGAAATTTGTAGAGCACAAATGTAGGAGGGTGCAGGAAAAAGGGGGGGGAGGAGAAGAGGGAGATGTGTGGGGAAATTATCACTGCATGCGCTCCATTGTAATTAAATTAAATTCAATTATTTTTACTGATGTGGTAGCAGGTACACAGGGAACTTATTTGGATTCTAAATCTCTCTAATTGGCTTAAAATTGCTTCAACTCCTGCAATATCTAATGCATTTCAATATATAGCTAACTGATTATAGCATTACATGTAGAAAAATAAAATTAACTGATATCAGGATAAATGTAAATCAAAGTGTAGAACAATCTGCTTAACAGAATGGGTGAAGGAAGATAGCAAAGAAAAAATTGTTCATAATACCGAAAAAGTCTTTAATGATGATTTTATATTTTATTTTATCTTCAGGATCTAAAAAGAGTGAAGATGGGCTCTTTTGTAACGATCCAGCATTGTGCATTCCGTACAACAAATGAGTATAAAGTAGTTCCTTTGCAACTGAACATTTCTTCTGAACAAATAAATTGTTTGTTAAAAGTTATATTTAAAATTGATTTGCAAGAATTTATGTGAAATCGGATTTACTATGAGTAGTAACACAAACAGAAAATTCGTATATTGTGTGTTTATTTTTTGATCAATCAAAGCCTTAAATATTAAAATTTGAGTAAACAAAAATGGAAATGAATTTCAAATAAAAATATAAAATAATCTGCACTATATGGAAATATACTGGGCATTTCTGTTTTCTGCGAATTAAATCTCATATTAAATTCTAGAGGCTAAAAAAATATATCTACACTAACTTGTAACTATAAAAAGTTATAATGATTCAGGTCAAACACTGAGTAGTGTATATCCATCCATAATCATTTCACAATTTCAATAGGAACATAATGAACAATAGACAAAGTAAACCAATCATTTACCTCAGATGAAGATTGGAGGGCTGGGATCATCACATAAACATGAACATATTTTACGATATTTTGGTATAACTCTTAATCATGTTAAAGATGAGACAAATGGTAAGAGGATCAGATTTCTACACATCATTACTTACTGCAAGCAGATGTAGGGATGAAGTTTTAAAGTGCTGGATCAATATAAAATTGTGTAACGATAGATTTTAAACTGTTACTGATACTATTTCCATTTTTACAACTAATTACATTATTCATATCTGTAACAGTGATAAAAGTAAATTCATTTGAAGCTTCTTTAATTTCATCTCTTGGCCAAACAGCAAGGTGTCATATTAATTTATTGTAATTGCAATTTATTGGGTGTATTAATATTATAAACAATATTTTCTTTCAAGTTTGAATTCCATTAGTGAGTAAACTATATTTGAAATAAATTTAAGACAGGACAGTCACAGCCAAAAACTAAGTAGATAGTTTCACAGTAGCAATATTTGAAATCGTTAAATGTCTTTCATGATGTTGATGAGTCTCTATGCATAGCTATGTGGCTGCTGTCATCATTTCTATTGAAATCTGTTAGGAATTACTACTAAGCAAAACAACTAACCCATAGATGAAATATTAAATCAGCTGGGAAGTACTGGAACAAATAATATCTTCAAAAAATAATCATTGCTAATGTAAAAGCTAGCAAAATTAGCATAGGAACAATGGTTTCTTGTAGCTACTTACAGCATTAAAGTAGTCATAGGTGTCACCGGGATAGTAGTAAAGTGGCGCAACATGTCCAGTCTGCTTATCCCAGTGTCCATGGAAGTCATAAGTCATCACTGAGATATAATCAAAATACTGTGAAAGTGTTGGCACATCATAACCTGTAACATTTTCATTCACGATATGAAATGGACAGAAATAGCCAATATTCAGGTATCAAGGGGGGGAAAAAAAATTAGGCCGAATGTACAAAATAAAAGTTTTCTTTCTTAAGATTTATTACATTTGTTTTAGTTATATTGGATGCCAGCTAATGTGAAATTAAACATTTGACAGAATATAAATATTTAACACATAATTTACATTATATCATGAAACATAATTACTCTCAGTTATTAATAAAACACCATTTAACATTTTTTGACACCTTAACAGCAATTTAAACCACAAATTCATGGTAGCCTAAAAGTCTAAAAGTGACAAGAAATGAGATTCTAGGGACAAAATATGTGTTTTTAGGATGAAAGGTAATGACTCCATGACATGATCTAGCTAAAATATGAATGTGATCTGTATTTGCCCTCTGCAAAATTTTAAGACTTTCTGTGTAATTTGAAGGGACTTACATGCATTAAAAAGGGACAAAGACAATCTTGTTATATAGTAAAAAGAAGAAGAAAGAAGATTATTCAGTTATTGACTGCTTTGATACAATCTTCAATCTTTTTCTATCTCGAGCTAACCTCTTCATGTCAGCACATTCATCCTCTATTGTCTTTTTCATATATTCTCTACAGGCATTTTTCCTCCAACTATTCTCTCCAACAAATTAATCAATCCCTCATGACTTAAAATGTGACCCACCATCCCGTCTCTTTTTCCTTTTTGCTTCTCCCACAAATTTCTTTCCTAACCCATTCCAAAACACATCATTTCATAATTTAACTGTTCAGTGTCCTTCTAAAGCATCACATTTCAGATGCTTCAGTTTTCCTGTTTTATAAAGTTCATGCTTTGCTTCTATAATACTAAGCTTCACAAATATACGTTTAAAAAGTTCTTTCTAGTCCCATATCAATATTTTAAACTAAAGAATGTCTGTTTTCAAGAATGCTCTTCCAGCTATTGCTATTCTGGTTTTAATATCATTCCTGCTTCAACATCAGCTGTAATTTTATTTTCTAAACTAAACATTGTAACCAAATTCTCATACTATATATGAGCCTATGTTTATATTTAATTCGCTGTTATTGCTATCTCTGCTACATTTAATGACTTTTGTCTTGCTAGGTTATATTTAATCTAAATTCTTTCCTCGGCACTTTGTTCATTCCATTCAGTAATTTCTCAAAATTCTCACTCTGTTCTGCAAACAGTACAATGTCACCAACAAACAGCAGCATATTAATTGTTTCCCCTTGAACAAATTCAAATTTTTCTTCTACTTTCTTTATTACTTCCTCTAAACACAAGTTCAGTATCAATGGAGATATACAACAACATTGTCTCACATTCTAGATAGATAGATATGTTCACTTTGATCCCATGTGAGAATAATCTCGGGGATGTGGAACAGTACATACACTTATTAGTAATGTCAATATTACTATATAATTGATAGTATTATATATTGACAAGAAGTTAGTTACGACCCATTAGTATAACCAATATTTCCTGTAATCTACAAATACAGTCCCGAGTTAGTTAATACTTATTATGTGGAACAGTGTATAAACTTGTTACCAGCATCTAACAACCAGTTATTTTCTTACCAACCAGTTACCACAACTCATAAGCAGTCAATTACTTAAAATCCTGTTAGTGTCATAATTTTTTACAGCAGTTTTTGAGTGCATGCTATCCCATGTTAGTTACTATATATGAGTGAAATTTTGTTAACAGTGTAATTACTTCATTTGTTTCAAAAGTTTCAACAGAAAGAAAAACCATATATCATTTTAGTAATTGTGGACAACTTTGTCACCTTCCCCTTCCATACACCATATATACTATTTTATCAGTCATTCTTAGTTACCAAATTCCAAGAAGAAAATTCTATCACAGAGTAAAATGGAATTCTTTTCACTGATTTGTACATGCATTTATTGTAGTTATCTGATTCTATTATAAATTCCAAATTACTATTCTATTTAAATATTTTTTATCTTTAAAATTTTGAACATCTTGTTGCAGCAGGTATTATCAAAAGCATTTTCTAAATCAACATAACCATAAGAGTATCATTTTTTTCTTGTACCGCCCTTTCAGTATTAAACTTAAAACAACCATGGCTTCTCTTGTGTCCCAGTTTTTCTGTTACCAAGAATGATCTTCATTTAATATCTCTTAGCTACTATCCATATATTATCCTAGTCAGTAATTAAATAGCATGTGATGTCAGATTTATTGTGGTATAATTTTCATATTTGTCAACATGTGCTTTCTTCAGGATTGTCAAATGACACTTTTGTTGAAATCAATTATAATCACTCCTTTTTCATAACTTTTTGATTACATTTTGAATATTCTTTTGATTCTTTCTTATTCTAGAAATTTTAAAAGTTCTGCAGGAAGCTCATCAATTCTAACTGCATAATTTGAGTCCAGATCTTCCAAAATTTTATTAAATACTGTTCTTAGACCAGAATCTCTTAATTCTTCAATGTTGAAATAATTTTCTCTTTCCATCATACTGTTGTTCAAATCATTCCAATCATACATACAGCTTCTCTGCGTATTAGCAATGTATTAGCTCTATCTTCTAACCTTAAAAAGGATTTCCTGTAAGCACCTTTAATATTAAAACATCATTTCTTGATTTCTCCCAATACTATTTAATAATCCTATATGCTGCATGCCCTGTACCTACATATATTTCCTTTCATACTTCCGTGAACTTTTCTTGTGGCCACGTTTCACCTGCTTTCTTAAATTTCTGGATTATTTGATTCCAAACTGATTTTATTTTAATTGTGATTGTATAAGTTGAGAGTTATCTATATCTTATATAAAGATAAAAAAAACAAACTATTCTACAGGTAAAATTTTATCCAACAAACAAAAATTTCAGGAAATGAGCAGCTTTTATGAACAGTGTTTTCATGCTAAGTAGATAAAAAAATAATAATAAAAAACGGGTTAAAACAGAAAGAAACCAATCAAGAAACCCAAAGCTTTTTATCGGATAAGCAGAAATAAACTTTGGAAAATAATGTTTCGAAGAGGTTTTCCAAGTCTCTAATAAGTATAATTAAAAGTTATTAGAACAATGCAAATCTTTTTCTGTGAGGCAATCTCCAGCTGCACTCACCTCTCATAATGTTCTCTCGTTGACGAAGGGTTTTTTTCCCGAAAATTTCTTTATTATTGGTGTCTGTGTCTTTTCTGTGTGTTCGTGCCCCACATCCATCATCTAAAGGTAAGTGGTGACTCATTTCCCTATCCTAATTTGATTCCTTTCCGCTACTTAGCGTCTTTTTTTCCATTGTTATTATATATATATATATATATATATAGACCACCACTTACCTTAGATGATGGTATCATGGGGTGAACACATAAATTGTGAAACAGTCTCCCACACCACCCTCTTTCCTTCATTTCTCCTGTTGACAAAGAGCCAAGTCTCGAAATATTCATAGTTTATCCTATGTTTTGTGTTTATTTATGTGTTCACCCCATGATACCATCATCTAAGGTAAGTGTTTTTTTGTAAATCCATTTGCTAATTAGCTCCTATTATTTCCTGGTAACTATTATTATTATTATTATTGCAGCTATATCGATCCTTTTTTCAGGATGTAGCCTCTTTAAGCCTAATGAGCTATATATTAGAATTTAATTGTACATAGTGTTGCTGTAGTTCTTTCCAGGCCGATCGATCCTGAGCCGCCCTCTTCCAGTTCACGCCTGTAACTCGACGTATATCCTTATCCCAGCGATCCGGGGGTCTTCCTCTTGCTCTTTTCAGGTTTCTCGGTATCCAGTCCAGCACTACCGTAGTGCATCTTTCATCTCTTTTGCGAGCAACATGACCGGCCCATTGCCATTTTTGGGTCATGACTCTTTTTAAGATGTCTGTTACTTTAGTTATTGAATGGATGTGCACAGCCCTTTTCCTGTCTCTTCTTGTAAACCCTAGCATTGCTCTTTCCATACTTCGCTGGGCAGTTCTCAGTTTTTGCTTCGTGTGACTATTTAGGGTCCAAGTCTGGCAGGCATATGTGAGGACCAGTAATACACATTGTTCAAATACCTGTTTTTTAAGATGTATTGGCATGTTCGATTTAAAAACTATGGAATTTCTTCCATATGCTCTCCAGCCCAGCTTTATACGTCTGTAGATCTCAGGCTTTGAGTCACCATTCATATTGATCAGTTGGCCAAGATAGATGTACTGATCTACGAACTCAATACCAGAATCTTTCATGTCCGCCTTGTCTTTATCTTTTTCTGCCCATTTGTTTTGCATGATTTTGCTTTTTGATATATTTATTTTAAGGCCCACTTCACTGCACGCTGTCTCTAGTTCTGGTAACTATATATATATATATATAATAACAATGAAAAAAAAGACGCTAAGTAGCGGAAAGGAATCAAATTAGGATAGGGAAATGAGCCACCACTTACCTTTAGATGATGGATGTGGGGCGCGAACACACAGAAAAGACACAAACACAAATAATAAAGTAATTTTCGGGAAAAAACCCTTCTTCAACAAGAGAACATTATGAGAGGTGGGTGCACCCGGAGACATATATATATATATATATAGACATTGGGATAGGAGAAAAACCACCGCTTACCAAAGATGAGGGCTCCAGCGGCGTCAAAACACGAAAAAACACAAACATAATACAAATTTTTCGAGCTTAGCTCTTCATCAGGTTGTAGGATGAGGTGGCTGCCCCGCGGAAGCTAGCAGCCAACTGAGGAGACCACACGGGGTGCACATGGTCGGCTGATCGGGGTGGAGAGGGAGGGGGAGAAACAACATGGCGGGAGGCGGGGGTGGGAGGACCTAAGCCCGAAAATGATAATTAGACTGCACAGTAGAAACGCGGTTGCGGTCATAAGGTCACTGGCATTAAACAAACCAAGGAAACCCGGGGAGGGGGGGGGGGGTGGAATCTACTGAAAACGATCTATATGTGACCCCATAAAAAATTATTCCCCACGCAAAATTATTACGCACGAAAAATACTACACACGGAAAAAATATAATAATATAAAACACACGGGAGAAAAAAAAAAAAAATTATTGCACTAGATCTAAGTACAAAAAGAGAAAGCTCTGGTGAGCGATGGTTTTGTGGGAAATGATGGCAGGTAAGGGGGCAAAGGTCGGAGGAGAGAGGAAAATTGGAGCTATCTTAAATTTAGTCCAGGTGGTTGTCTGGTCCCCAGTTGGTACTGAAAGGCCAGTTCCCACCTTCTCAGTTCTGAGATGCTGCTTTTGTCTGGGAGTACTTTGATGGCGCGGACTGTGAAGCAGGTGTTGAAATTGTTGGTGTTATGAGTGGTGGCATGAAAAGAAACAGGGTGGTCAGGGTTCTCAGTCCAGACCGATTGTCTGTGTCCATTCATCCGGATGGCCAGTGGATTTGTGGTCAGACCTATGTAGGAGGCTGGGCAGTGGTTGCAGGTAAGTTGATAGATCAGGTGAGAAGTTACGCAGGTAGCCGATCCAGTGATATAGAAGCTTTCCCCTGTTACGGGATTGGTGAAGGTGGTCGAAGGCGGGTGCATCATGCAAAGTTTGCAACGGGGCCTGTTACACGGAAAGGATCCTTGGGGCTGTCTTGTGGGCTGAGGGGTTCCATGTTTATGGACCAAGAGCTGGTTCAAGGTGGGGGGTCTACTGAAACAGGTTCTGGGGGGCTGGGGAAGGATTTGTGGTAGGAGTGTTTTCATTTCCGGGCAGGCTCGGAGGAGATCATATCCTTGTCTTAGGATCCTGTTGATGGATTCTAAGCCAGGGAAGTAGCGGGTGACCAAAACTGGGCTTTGGTTGGTTCTTGCTGGTTGTGGGGTGTTGATGGATTGTGTCGGTACTGATGTGGCCCGTGTAACTTGTTTAAGAACTAAATCTGGGGGGTAATTGCGGGATATTAGGGCTTCAGAAATGTTATTAGAGTACTGCTTAAGGGACTGTTCGTTGGAGCAAATGTGCCTGCCCCGGATTCCCAGGCTGTATGGGAGGGCGCGTTTGATGTGATTAGGATGGCAACTGTCGTAGTGGAGGTATTGTTGTAGATTGGTGGGTTTTATATGTACCGACGAATTGATGCCACCATCGGAGAGGGACAGGTCGACATCCAGGAAAGTGGCCTGGGTGTGGGAGTAATTCCATGTAAATTTCAAAGTGCTGGCATTATTGAGGTTATTGAGGAAAATGAGAAGGTTGTCTTCCCCGTGGGTCCAGACCATGAAAATATCGTCAATGAATCTGACCCATAGCAGGGGTTTCAAAAGGGCTGCAGCTAAGAAGGACATTTCTAGGCAGCCTAAGTATAAGTTGGCGTATGAGGGAGCCATGCGGGTGCCCATGGCAGTGCCGCTGACTTGTCGGTAGATTTGGCCATCAAAGGTGAAAACATTGTTAGTTAAAATGAGTTCGATATATATATATATATATAAAGGGATAGCGAAATGAACCACCACTTACCTTAAATGATGGTATCATGGGGTGAAGACATAAATAAGCACAAAACACAGGAAAAACAATGAATATTTTGGGACTTGGCCCTACGCCAACAGGGGAACATCACAGAGGGAGGGTGATGCAGAATACGGTCTCATAGAATGACCTTAGTCAGGAACGTGGTGGGGATAAATTCAAACAAAGGACAGAGAGAGGGGGACAGTGAATTGGATCTAGTACAGCAGCAATGCAAAATGTTGCAAAAAGTGCAGAATAATACATTAACATGTTCATAACATAAATTTGAGAAAGTAAAAGTAAATAAGAAAACAGAATAATGAAATAATAATGATAAAAAAAGAGAATCTATGCAGATAAACATCACATCTGGTATGTGGTGGTTCAATATAGACAGTGGGCATGGAGGCAAGGAGTGGATAGAGCGAAGGAAAGTACTGACTGGATATTATCTAAAATTGAGACCAGGAGGTTGTCTTGTGCCTAGTTTGTATTGGTAGGCAAGCTCCCACCTTCTGAGTTCAGAGGAGCTGCTGTTGTTTGGGAGGACTCTGATAGCACGGACCGTGAAACAAGAACAAAAATTATTGGTGTCATGGGAGATAGCATGGATGGCTACTGGATGTTTTGGATTCTGAGTGAAAACTGTCTGTCGGTGGCCATTCACTCTTATGGTTAATGGATTGCCAGTCAAACCTATAAAAGAAGCCAAGCAATGTTTGCAGGTCAGTTGGTATATTACAAGTGAGGTTTCACAAGTTGCAGGTCCTATGATAGGAAAGATCTCACCAGTGATAGGATTGGTGAAAGTGGTGGAGGCATGGTGTATGTCGCACATCTTGCAGTGGGGTTTATTGCATGGGAAAGATCCTTGGGGCTGTCCGATGCGATGAGGAAGACTGTTTGTGGACTATGAGTTGGCTGAGGTCTGCTGAAACAAGTTCTGGGAGGGCCAGGGAGGATTTTTGGAAGAATAAATCTCATTTCTGGGCAGGTTAGTAGGAAATCATAACCCTGCCGAAGGATTCTGTTGATGGATTCAAAGCCAGGGAAATATTGTGTAAACAGGACTCGACTGAGGTTTCTGGGGGTTTGGAGTAGCCAATAGGTTGATCAGGTTGCATTGTGGTTTATGAAAGTTGTTTGTGAACCAAAGCCGGGGGATAGTTTCAGGATACCAATGCTTGTGAGATGTTGGTTGAGTACTCCATTAAGGATTTCTGGTTGGAGCATATATGACTGCCTCAAATACCAACACTGTAGGGGAGGGAATGTTTGGTGTGATATGGATGGCAACTGTCGAAATGGAGGTACTGTTGTGAGTTGGTGGGTTTGTTGTGGACTGAGGTGCTGAGGTGGCCATAGGAGAGTGATAGGTCCACATCCATGAATGTGGCCTGGGTGTGGGAATAGGTCCAAGTGAAATTCAGCGAGTTATTAAAGGTATTTAAATTGTCCAGAAAATTTAGAAGGGTGTTTTCTCCATGTGTCCAGGTCATAAAAATGTCAGCTATCAACTTAAGCCACAGGAGAGGTTTGAGGGGAACGTTCACCAAAATCATTTGTTCTGGGCGGTCCATGAAGAGATTAGCATAAGAGGGCTCCATGCGAGTGCCCATGGCAGTGCCACAGGTTTGGTGGTAGATATTGCCATCAAAGGAGAAGTAGTTGTTGTTGAGTATCAGCTCAGCTAATGTGGTGATGAAAGATGTTCTGGACCGAGCGTGGTGGTGTAACGGATAGCGTTCTGGCCTCGCATTCGGGAGGACGGCGGTTCGAATCCCCGTCCGGGCATCCAGATTTGGGTTTTCCATGGTTTCCCCAAATCACTCCAGGCGAATGCCGGGATGCTTCCTTCAAAAGGCCATGGCCGAATTCCTTCCCATTCCTTGCCCCATCCTTTCCCGTCTCTAAAGACCACGTTGTTAAAAAGGGACGTTAAACTGTTACCAAAAAAAAAAAAAAAAAGATGTTCTGGGGGCGGCTCTTTGGAGGGCGCTTATCAAGAATATATTCCATGGCACTAAGGCCATGTATGGCAATGTGGGATGTGTCTGTATAGTGATGTGACATCAATGGTTATCAGGATGGAGTTGGAAGGACGTGGTGTGGGGATAGTGGATAGATGGAAAAGGGAGTGTTGTGTGTCCTTGATGTGGGAGGGGAGCTGAGAGACTAAAGGTTGTAGGTACTGGTCCACCAATGCAGAGATTTGTTCTGTAGGAGATCCATAAGCCGCAACAATGGGATATCCTGGATTGCCAGGCATATGGATTTTGGGAAGGAGGTAAAGTGTAGGCATACGTGGATTTTGAGGAGTAAGAAGAGAGATTGATTGTGTGGCGAGACCTTGGAGGAGCCCATTAAACTGTACATATTCCTATATTTTTTTGTTGCCAGCTGGTGTGGGATCTTCAGCGAGGTGGCAGTAAGTGTTAGCATCTGATAATTGATGAAGGACTTCAGCCACATAGTCACTACGATTCATCACTAATGTGGTTGAGCCCTTGTCCGCATGTAGAATAAGGTCTGGGTTAGTCGAGACTTGTTTTTGGCACGGGTTTCAGCTGGGCTGAGATTGCTGGTAGTTGTCAAAAGGAGAAGCCCAACTGGTGGATAAGAATTCCTCAAAAATTTGTATGGGGTGGTTCTGGGGAAGAGGAGATGGGTCAAGAATGGATAGTGGTTTGAATTTTTGGAGATTGGGTTCCAGGTGAGGCCCAGATTCACTGACATGAGTGGCAAAGTGGTACCACCAGCAGAGTGTTTGGCAGAATGAAAGAGAGTCACGGACAAGGTTGGCATGGTCAAATATAGGTGTAGGAGAAAAGGTAAGACCTTTCTTTGGAGGGTACGGAGAGCACACACATATATATATACATATACACACAGTCCAGTCACATTAATGTGACCACCTCTCAAAAACCAGAATAACCACCTTTGGCAGAGCGGACTGCTGCGAGCCATACAGGAAGAGTGTCAGGTGTTCACTGGGATGTTGAGCCATGCCAACTCCAGTGCCGTGGCCAGCTGTGCTAGATTACGTGGTTGAGGATCCATGGCGTGAACAACCTGATCGAGGTGGTCCCACAGTTTTTCGATTGGGTTTAAATCAAATGAGTTTGCTGGCCAGGGGAGTAAGGTAAACTCATCCTGGTGCTCTTCGAACCACGCACATACACTGCGAGCTGTATGACACCTTGCATTGTCCTGCTGGTAGATGCCATCATTCTGAGGAAAAATTATTCACATGTAGGGGTGGACATGGTCCGCAAGGACAGATACGTACTTGTGCTGATCCATCGTGCCTTCCACAATGATGAATTCACCCAGTGAATGCCAGGAAAACATTTCCCAAACCATAATGCTCCCTCCTCCACCCTGGATCCTTCTGAAAATTGTTGCAAGGTGTTTGCTTTCAGACATTTCACACTGTTTGCGCCAACGTCCATCTGTCCGATGGAGCATAAAACGTGATGCATCGGGAAAAACCACCTGTCGCCACTGTGGACGATCAGTTGCGGTACTGGTGTGCAAATTCCAGCCTTTGTTGCCGATGAACAGCAGTCAGCATAGGTGCATTAACCAGGCATCTGCTGTGGAGGCCCATGCGCAGCAACAGTCACTGATCAGTTGTTGAGGATACACTCTTGGTAGCCCCTTGGTTCATCTGGGTGGTCAGTTGCTCAACAGTTGCACATCTATTTGCCTGAACGCATCTCTGTAACCTTCGTTCGCCTCTGTCATCTATAGCCCACGGTACACCACGTGTTCCATGCCGCTGATTTTGAATAGTGCCATTTTGCCATGCATGGTATACTTTCACCACGGGGGCATGTGAACAGTTCACAAAATTTGCTGTTTCTGAAATGCTTCCACCCTTGGCCTGAAAGCCAATGATCATGCCCTTTTGGACATCGGATAAATCACTACGTTTCTGCATTATGCCAACGATTGAAAAGCTTTCCGATGCCCTAGGACATCCTTTATATACACTCCACTGTAATGTGCTGCCACCTGCCTTCTGTGATTGGTTATTTGATGTTGACGTCGGAAGTAGGTGGTGGTCACATTAATGTGACTGGACTGTGTATATTTGCATGTTTCGGTATATTTCACTTTTAAGCCACCACTACCTAGCACAGATCAAGCAGCATGGAGTTTCCTATCATGCACTACGCTGGCCGAATGCCGTTAGCTGTAGGGGTGTGGGAGATATGGTGGTTAAAGGTGGTAGATGTAGGGCTTTTTCATATTTCGACCATCGACTTGTGTGTCCCTATACTTCTCTTTCCTTTCACAACTACATAGCGTAGACCATTGATGTTTGTGTGTGGCATTAGCATTGAGTCTCCCATTGTGCATTATGGCGGTTGCATGTCTGTAGCTATGGGGAGTTGGAGATATGATGGTTGAAAGTGGTTGACCTGGGGCACTTTCGCATTTCGACCAAATACATGTGTCTCTGTGTACCACTTTTCTTTTTAGCCAAAGTATCCAGCACAGATCACTGGTGTTTATGGGTGGTAGTAGCATACATTCACCAATTGTGCACAATGTTGGCTGAATTTTGGTAGCTGTGGGGATGTGGGAGATATGGTGGTTGATAGTGGTCATCCTGGGGCACTTTCATATTTTGACCATATTGTTCCTCTAAAATGGCTAGTGTTGATGAATTCGATAGATGGATTCAGAACTGTGCTGTAAACAGAACTGGCATGTGTTGAGACAATGTGTGTTGTGTCGTACCATAAGGAGATGCCACTGGATGACAAACGTTAGCTCACCAGGTCCGACACAAATGCTGGGAATATAGCTTGTGAGATACGTTGTCACGATAAACTGGGTGCTTCTATCCCAATAATGCTATACTGTTTAGCTCATTGATTGTTAGGCTTGCAGGTTCATTTATGTTCAGAAATCATAACATGGTTCGCTTTAAAGACTAGGTTTATTCACACCCTCTTACAAGTTTCTCCATGACCACCAACAGTTATTTTAGTTACTTGACCATGGATAAGGCATAACAGACTTCTTCTACCACAATTGCAGGTTCACACCACACATAAATTCAACAACACAACACATTTTACCCTGACACAAATTACCAATAGTTCTCAGCAATTCTCTAAATGTCTAAAATACTGAACCATGCTGCTTTACTCATAGCCACTTCTTACTCAAACATGGGAAACCATAACTCACAATCCTCATACACTCAACACGCTTGCCTATTGGCTCTACCTCCCATGAACGCCAGCTTCAGACTACACGCAACAATTACTCAACTGTTTCTATGCTGTACTCTTATGCACTCGACAATGCTTCGTGGAAAAACTGAGGCTTTACAAACCATTAACCTTATTTAAATTATTTTGGTTGCTCTTTTATATTTCAAAATGCTTTGTTAATTCTAAATACTACCAGAAAAACATTAAATTTATGACTGCCTCCGTATTCCTTCTGCATTCTGACTGATTTAATACTGTCTCGTCACAACACACTCGTGTTGGGCCTGATTCCCGCATGGTGGACACTGTCCAACATCAAAAGATAGCTGTCCCATGCAGAATGAAGTCGTATTCAACCACATGAAGGCTCTATAAAATTGTAGTAGGCTGGAGTAGTCTGCACTCGATTATCCACCACACAGACACTTTAAAACATTTAGGGTATTTAGGGTTTTGGTTTTAAAATCTTTAATATGTGACAACCAACTTTGACTGCTGTCAAAAATGAGATCCAGAAAATGAACAGTTTCATTAAAACTTAAAACGGTGTTTAATTTAATTGTGATGGAGTGCATGCTCTGGTGGCAGTTTCTCTGCACACACATTTTCCCCTTTTCCCATACCTGCTTACTTTTGACTTCTACAAAGTTCAAATTCTTTCACTTTTTGGTAAATTATTCATCACCTCTCTTGGTAATTTATTCCAATCCCTGACCCCCTTACCTACATAATAAAATCTTCTCACACCCTTATGCCTTAAATCAAATGCCAGTTTGTGGTATGGTCATCTTTTCTCCTAATTCTTCCATCAACATCTTTCCACGCCTCATCACCAATATATGTCTCATAAAATTCCATGTCTCCCTTCACCCTCCTCCTGTCTTCCAACAAATCTCATTTCAGCTCCTTTATCATTTCAGTTACCAATTGCGTTCTGCTGTTATTTTCATCCAGGATCCATTGAAAGACCAAAAAGTAAACACTAGGTTTTCACAACAGCAAAAGAAAACCAATGCATACTGGCCATTCATCTGGCCAGTTTAGTGCTTAGCTTCAATAGCCTGTTGGGCTAGATGACGAACAGAAAATAGTTAAGTCATTGATGAATTAGGAGCAACGAATGGCACTCCTTATTACTGACAAAACACTGATGACAGCAACAGCAGAAAGGGTCACACATAAAACTGACCATTCGTGGATTAAAAGAGCTGATAGTTCACAACCAACTTTGTACCAGTAGCAGTGCTGTGATAAAATGATTGTAAAAAATGGGGAAGATTTCCCCTAAAATCCTTATCCTACAACTGCTTTAAAATAACATCCTGCCTGGTAGCAGACCTATCATGGACTTTATCTATGTCCAAAAAGATACCCACAAGGAGCTGGATGCATACAATGGTGTCTTTTATTGCCGCTTCCAGCAGGATAAAGGTTATACAATGTGGATCGGAATTTGATGAATCTGCACCAAAAGCGGCTCAGCAGATTTTGTGATTCAAAACACCAGACCAGATGGAAATTTATTATCTATTCCAGTATCTTCCCCATATGTCTTATCAAGATAGCCCTACAAAAGATACCTGGCAACATTTTATCTTTGCTGGGTTTAAATAGCGTCCATCCACAAATTGGGGAAGTACCCTTCGATACAAACAGAATTAAAATTATCAATAATTTACTCCTTACTTTACTAAAATGCCTCAGCTTCTGGTGCTAGATAAGGTCTGGCCCTGGTGTGGTGTCTTTGTCACAATCCAGGGCCGACTACAAATCCTTGATGGTAAGTGGCCTGTTACAAGATTCCATACACAGTGTAACGAAGCATCAACCTTTTATTTCGATAAATATTCTCAAATGTCTGACGATAGGGTGCAAATTGGTGTTCAAAGTGGTGGCAGTGAAGGACACTCTGCTCTTGATCCAGTAATCCAGATACTGGTGATTTGGTGTACCATTTTTTAATTTAATTTAATTGCAATAGAGCACATGCTCCAATGGTAACCCCCCCATACCCTTTTTTCTTTTTACCTGTACCCACCTACCTTAGGTTTTTATGAGTTTCAGCTTAAAATTCTTTCAGCGTTTTTGGTAAATTATTCATAATTTCTCTTGGTAACTCATTACCATTGCTGACTCCCTATTTTCTCACACCTAAAATTGAGTGCCATCTTGGGTCATGGTCAACTTTACCATTCAATGCGCTACTTTAATTCTTCCACTATATTTTAACACGCCTCATCTCCACTATACGCCATGTAAACTTACATGACTCTTTTCACTTTCCTTCAGTCTTTGGACGAATCCCATTCCAGCTCCTTTATCATATCAGTTGTACTGTATACTGCATCCTACAGTAATTTTCAGAGCCAAATCTAGAAGCCCTTCTGTTACTGGAATACAGTAAAATGGTGGAATAGCTGCCAATCAGTTTTGCTGATGTTCCAAGTATCCACCACATTTCTAGCTCTTTGTCCAAAAAGGATGAGCATCCATACAGGAAAGTGTTCACTCCCACCAAGGTCACAATCCACTTCCTACTGCATGGAGTCTGCTATGGAAGGAGAACACAGCGAAAGGTCAATGGCAGAAGCAGTAGTAAAATGCGTCAGCTGGCTGGAAGAATATTTCCTCTTCCCCTATCAGGCTAAAAACTACTCAGCCTCTGGGGAAATTGGTCGTTGAACCCAAAGAGGCACAATGGGCATTAAAATATCACAGAAGAAGAAATGAGCAAGTAAATTGTTGCAGGATATACGCCAGTTCATTGTGAACATTAGATGAACTGGGCGGTAGATAAATTGAGCATACAGTCAGTTTACCACTACTACTTGTAAGATGGAGGTGAGAGCAATAATTTTGGAATCGATGGTATTGCCACTTCTCCATTTTCTCAATCACTATTGATACCATCTTTTCTATATAGGTGGTACCCTCTCAGCAGTGTGGTGTGTAGGATTAGACCATGCAAAGAGTTATGCTTCCTCTCAGTTAGCATGAAAGCTGTCACGTTTTGCTGAAGTATGGGAGCCATCCAACCTTTTTAATTTCATCCACACCAGTTTGTCTAGGTCCTCATTCACCAAGTTCATTCACCAGCATTTCCTTGTCTTCAGGTTCCAAAGACGGATCAGATTCTGAGGAGGCCTCGAAGACTTGTGGTTCTTTTTTCTGCTGAAGCCTGTTACTCTTCTATTCTCTGCCAGTTTGTGTTTTGGGAGAAGAAAGGAAGGGGATTTCACAAACAAAGTTGGGTCTGAATGTATAAATTTAGGCCATGGAACCTTCTGATATATTTGACATCTGTTGCTAGCTGATGATGTTGCTGATACTGCTGCCTCTGCAGACGCTGTTGCTGCTATGCAAGAGGCTGCTACGCTTGACTTTGCAATGGATGGCTGTGGTGCTGCTGGTGGAACCTTTGACTCTGCTGCTGAAGTTGCCGAGTATCCAAATGTATTGCTAACATCCACAGTCTTATCTGTTAGGACTTTAACTGATTTACTGCAAATTGACATGTGTATATTGATCACGTCTGTAACTGATGTCCGTGTAGCAACACTTTCTTTCATGATGGGAGTTTATAATGTATTCGCAATGTTGCTTGCAAAGATGGGTGGAACAAGGATGTTATAAAGTTTCTTAATTTTGCCATACAGTATTTGGTCCTTTGTTTTCAACTCTTGTTTCTTTTTTTCTCCATGTCTCTGACACTCCTTGCTCCTGGCAGGATGTCCCCCAGAGCAGTTGATACACACCTGTGGGATTGTGTAACCACTTTCTGGCTCATATGCCACCATTCCACATGTAGGGTTGCCTTTGCATGTCACTATAGTAAGTCTGAACCGCTGGTACTAGAAGCAGCACATTGGGTCAACAATTAGATTTAAATATCCTGATTTCACTGACATCAGCAATGTTGGAGTGTTGTACGTCAGGGCAGAGGTGGCAGTCTCATTAATGCCAATTACCCTTCGTGTAATCTGACAAACCTCAACCACTTTCTCTGCTTCCCATTTACATAAGAAATTCTTCGATCTGTAATACAATAAGATCCTGGCAGGTGATCACGCCCTTACTACTGTTTCCTGTGAAGTACACATAGCAAACTCCATGAGCTTCTCAGACTTAAGGAGTAGGGAAGCCTGCTTACTGGCAGATGTTTCCAGCAATAAGGAACCATTCCTTAACTTTTTCACAGACCTCAGTGTCCCTTCAAGACACTCTAGTCCTTTAAGCTTGTTAAATTGACAGACCTTCTTGAAGGCTACTTCACTCCTTGATATTATTATGAAGCAATTATCTGTTTGATAATCCTTTCTTTTACTCATGTTTACAGTGTTCTGAAAGGTAAATCTCTGGACCTTCACGTGCTTCACTATTCCGTGGTAGTGAAAATATTTGTTCTTTATTTATTTTGATCTCATAAGTAAGGAGGAAAAGGTCAAGTGAGGTTACATGCTAGTGAGTTGTACCTTGTGTTTGAGAGGTTTTGTTTTCTCCTTGTAGAAATTTGAACTATCCTTGTGATCTGGGTGTTGAAGCCAAGATCTCCACTCTCCTAGACACACAATTTTCCAGCATTAGACCCTATAGGGGTCGTTGAAGCATGCTTGGAGTTTATGGTATGGGAAACTTGCGGAATCCCCAAGTTTCCAGCTCGGATATCGCAGGTTCGCCAAACCCATACTAGCATTTGCATGGCAGGTCCCTGCGGGGTCTGCCATTGTCCTTAGCTTCATTACCAATAGTCAGTGATCACTGTCTAATAACTCTGACAGTATTACTTTTATATCTGCCATACTCATCTTCAATTCTCAATTAAATTTCATGTAGTCCACTTCAGACTTCTTCTGCCACTCATTACTTTATCATGTTACGTTGTGACTCTCTTGCTTCTCATACAACGAATTTCCTACTCTTGCAGAAATTCAGTAGCCTTCAATCGTTTTTATCCCTTCTACCCCATCCTGGTGTTCCCGCCTATCTGTGCCCACATGGGCATTCAGGTCTCCCATAACTAAAAGATTTTTACAATTCAACTATCTCTGCAGCTCTTCTTCAAACTCCTCTTTATCTTGCATCGGTCAGCCACCTTGTGAGGCATATATCTGCAGCAACTCCAGTCTTCTTTTTTTAATTGTTACCTTAAACTTCATCACTCTCTCAGTTATATTTCATTCTTCCTACTTTAGTCCTTCTCTTAAAACTAGACCAACTCAGTTTCTCTTCATCCTCTAATTTCTATGCCAGTACATTTGAAAATTTCTCCTCAGGTTGTCCTTTCCAGTTTGTCTCACTCAGCCCCAAGGTATAAAACATTCTTCATTCCATCACATCCACAATTTTCTCAACTTTCCTGGTCAGTATGTATATATTTATAGCTCAAATTCATAATCCATTTTCATATCTGCTTCTTTTATGCTTAGATCCATCCTTTCAAAGACTTGTTTAGACTTAGAAAGCAAAGCTCTATCTACTACTGGTTTTCTAGGCCTGTCTTACTATCACCAGAGTTCGTGTAGGGCCTTCATCATTACAACAGTGGTCTCAGAGCACTCATTATTCCCACTATACTTCACCCCCACAGGCACTTCCCTACTTCATGCTATTGTCCATCTTCCATACAAGGAGGAGTGGTTGGACTTTGAAGACAGTATGCTAATGTTTTTTTGCTAAGCAATGTTCAATGTAATGTTGATAACTTTGCATTTATGTTTACTTTGCTAAATAAACTGTTTTTTTTTTCATTGCTTCATGTTAATAAATTGCATGAAACATCATGTTAACTTCAATAGTACTTTCATAATTTTAACATTGTATTATGATTTTTCGTATTATTTCAAGTTATTGCTTTAATGATATTTTGCTCCGAAAAGACCTTGTTCAAGTTCTAGGATTACGTCCAAGATGCACAGCTTAAAATTTATGAAAATAAATAAAAAAGTCATGACTGTTTTTAGTAGTGCCACATAAAACAATAATTGGATTGTGGAATTAATAATGGCCCACCATAATAGGTGAAGAGAATATTGTGAGTGTATAAGGCTTACATTAGTGATGAGGTCTGAAAAAATTATGAAGGAATGTTGAAGGGAAGAGATGAACTCAGTCATAAAGAAGTTGTTGATTTCAGGAATAAGGGAGAGGGGAAATTTTCATCTGTAGTTAAGTGAGTCAGGGACAGGAATAAATTATCAAGGGAGCTGCTGAACAGTTTACATGGCACTATGAAATAATTTAAGTAAAATTGTTTGTTATCCAAAAGTAGGTACCTATATTGGGAAAATGCCAACAGGGTCTAAGCCGCATCACAGTCAGTAATAATAATGCTCTTTGTTCACAACTCCATTAGTGTCTTAATTACAGTTTTAAAAATCATTCTTGATTAACTAAATATTATCTTTGTTTTGTATAAACTATAATAGGAGCATTTGCTTTGTATGTCTCAGATGTGTAAAGATTAAAGGAGAAAAATTGACATTATTAAATTGAGTTGACACAGATTGTCAACATTAGTCATCAAGCAACTTTGTTAACTTGCGTGTAATAGCGGCCTATAACCTGGATAGAGGTCTGAATGAAATCAGTCAGGATACTGATCATAAGAACTTGGGAGCATCTAAATTTTTAATGACTACAAATGGATACAGTAATTTAAAAAAAAAAAAAAAACAATACATCTATGAATATTTCCAGGAACTAACATTTGCTCTGTTATGTAGAAAATAGATCTATATACTGTAGGTCTGTTGAATGTTTCCAACCATCACCATTTCAATTGAAATGATCAAAAACTTTATAAGATAATTGATGAAATCAAGATTACCACGCACCAGGAATATTTACTTTTGTGACTTTATTTAATTCGCCTGCTAAGATGCTCTCTCCAGCTTTGAAATATTCTGCTACCAGTGATTTTTTTATTAAAATTTAACAAATTAAAATAAATTTTGCCTCCAATGTCCCTTCTAAAATTTATATCTGACACTTTCTGGGAGTATGGAGATCGACTATTCCAGTCTATTTTCCATGTCTAGAGTGCAAAACACTCTGAAAATGGAAGTAATGTTCCCAGGTGTATTATAACATGGTGAAGATCACAACCAGTTGACACAAATGTAGGAAGGAAAATAGTTAATATATGAAAATTGGAGGGGGAATGTTGGATACATAGAAGTCACTGATGACGAATGTGTTGGCAAAATAGCAGTAAGCGTATATTTTAAAAAGATATTTAAGATGTAACTTTGTCGTTATTTAAGAGAGGCCACTTTATTCACCATATGAGAGTATTGTCTTGGATAGCAGATTTATTTAAGATTCAAGATATGTTTGTTGATATGAAGCATAGCTCAAGGTGGAGGAGAATGAGCAATGAAGGAATGTAATTAATTTAAAATTCCCTTTATGAAACAAGAAAACAGGTTTTCTCTGTTGACCTAGCACCATTTTTTTTAAGCTTTATAATACTCGTAGTACTCATTACAGCATGAGTGACATTACTATACTAGTAATCTATTATCCATAGTACCAGAAGGTATAATTCAAGAGCTGGCTCTGGACTTAATCTGACCTGAATCTATGACTACTTTGCTCGGTGACACAGCTGATGAGAGCAGAAGACCACGAGGCTTGAAAGCAGTACTAAGTTCACGCACCAAATCAGCAAATCCCTGCTTATCTGAGTCAGGCCCAGCATTGCAGTCCACCTGGGCAAACATAAAGTATTTGAAAATCATTTAATACTTGATATTCATGCAACTGGTAATAACAAAAAAGATTATTTTTTGTTTGAACATGCACCAAAATTAATTTAAAAACAATGTCATTTTCAAAGAGAGTGATTTATCAATATAGATTTTGTTAATTAATAATTATGATACTTTTAAGTTAAGCTTGGTATTCAATCCAAAGGTTGGTCAGACATCTCCAAAGATGATATACTTAGGTTGGTATCAGAGGGAGGGTTGGCCAATTCCTTTCCTTCTTACCAAACCTATCTCGACAATCCTACCAGGAAAAGGGGACCTATAGTTTAATGGAATACAAACCATGGATATGTTCTAGTGTACTTTACAAACACAAAGAAAGATTTTACAGAGTTGAAGGTCAGATTAAGGGCCTCAGCAGGGATTGAAAATGGGGATCTTTCGATCTCCAGTCAGATGGCTTAACTATTAAGCAAGCAGACTGCTCAAAGGTTGCCAGAACTTAGCTTGAAACTGGGGTTGAGGTAATCGCTAGTCCTGAACTTTGACTGAGGGTAGACTGTCAATCAGTCGCCATCCAGCTGAAAACCTCAGTGGGAGAAGGTGGGTTTGAAATAATGTTCATGTAGACTTCTAAATACATTTTGAAACACTGTATTCTTCAAAAATTCCATTAAGTACAATTACCAATCTACAACACCCAGACTTCTTTTCCAAAATAATATGACTGCAGGTATGAACCACAATTTATTTAATTTCTCTTGTCCAGGACATAACATTACAAGTTGAAACAAAAAATAATAATTAACTAATAAGCTTATGGACTATAGAAAACAATTAAATGGAATGTGACCAGAATTCCGCAATCCTGATGGCCTTCTCATTTGCCCTAAAAAGGTTGTCAGGTTACACGAAGGTTCCTACATACCAGAAGATGCTGTGGGTTCTACAGCTCACTACATTCACATAGTTCATTTTCAGTAGTGTAACCATGATATAAGCCACAGTTAACTCCTGAAAACCACTAACTGATAAAAAAAAATCAGCTACATCAAGAGCGATTTTACCCCAGCACTATCTGTTGAAAATTCTAAGATGGATGCTCGTCATATCCCATTTCCGCCTTGCTTCTTCTCCAAATTTCGCACCTAATGGGCCGCAATTAGCCACAACCATTCTCATTCACTACTTTCTATAGACTAGCCCCCACCCTTACCTACTCCTGGGATGCCTTATATAGAGGACACCAAGTCTTGCACAAGCTTTTCCGGTATTACGAAATATCCGACCCAATATTACAATTAATTTTTCTTTTGTTTGTTCTGAAATTTGGTGAGAGGTAGTCCCTTATCTAAATGTCAAAATTGATCCTTCTAAAATTTTCTTCATCTCTAATAGTTTAGGCGTAAAAAATTATTTCAATGTTACTACCTAAAATCTACTCTCACGTTCAAAGTATGTTAGCTATGGTGTTGAAACAATTTTTGAAATGATCCCTATCTTTATCTATCTTAGTGTAATTTATTTATTTACTTGTTTACGGACTTTGGGTACATTTGTACAACTTTAAAATTTCACAATGGTTGGTGTACACTGCTTTAAATATCATACCAAACAATTTAATAAAGAAAAATGGTTTATTGTCTACTTTTACTAGAATAATAAACTTTTACAATATACTAAAACTACCATTCAAAAAAAATTAATTAAAATTTACTCTTACTTGTTCATTCATATCTTAAGATACAAGAGCGTAACAAACGCTATTATGACAGTTAGCAAGCTTGCACATTCTTGTTAGGGTATTATTTTCTGTATACAAGTGTTTATATTTCATTAGGGAAAATGTTGTTGTTTGACGAGTAATTCTTGGGGAATGTTGAATCTTAAATTTCTAGCAATTCTGAACAATCAATATTACCACTGCACAAATTTAACAAAAATTTAAAATCATTTAGTTCACGACATGATTGCAGAGAGGGTATTCTTAAGATGGATGCAATTTGGGTGTATTTATGATCACGAAATGGGTCTGAAAAACCCATTCTAAATGCCTTATATCTAAAAAATGTATGCTGAACAGGTTCCATCCTTTCCTTTTAGCAGCAACCACCTGTGTCTAATTAAATCAATTAAATGTATAGTAGCCGGTACGGCTACAACCATAACAACTTAAGAACTGCACTTTCAAAATAACCACAACTTCGTATTTGGTTATCACAAGGCAATTTCCATGAATTATCGTTAATTTACTTTTTTAAATTCTTGCCAAAGTACTGTGTGGAGTTTCATAAAAACTAGTGCATTTTGCTAGGAAAAAAAAATTCTTCCTTCCTTTTAATTACACTTCTCCCTCTGTATTTAGCTGAATTCTATTAGGTAAAAACCATTTTCTTGTAGAATCATCATTTTCCTATGAAAACAATATTTAACTTTTACTTTCAGGTTTCAAACTTACAAAGAATATGATACAAAATTCAATGGATCTTTTAAGCTATAAAACTCTCCTGTAGCTATAAAATTAAGCGTGTAGGAATTATGGAACTATTTATTCTTTACTTTTGATTCAACTTCAAAACCAAATACCTTTTCAGTACAATTTTATAGCTATGAAGTGTCCTACCTTGTTTTGATCCTTGTATTTAATTACATCTCTGAAAATGAATGTGGCATTTTCTATAAGCAAATAAGATTTTTTCCTTTACAACAGTTATGATTGAATTTCACTATCTACCTCAACTTATCCATTGAAAACTGTAAGAAAATGATTCTAAATTTACTTTACTGTAGAACTGATATTAGCTCAGCACTCTTTAAACAAATTTTGGTAATTTATGAGCAAGATTTAGGTTATATTACAAGGTATTTATATCAAACACAAATATTTTTTCAGTTTTATCTGGAACTCTTGGTACTATTTACATTATCCAGTTTAATGTTTTTGTATCACAGTAATAATGAACATAATGAATTTTATAGAAACTTCTTGAGCCTTCAATTTGGGGGGGGGGGGCACATCAATCAGATGCCGTTCTCTTACTCCATCTTCTGGTGAATTACCAGGTTGCTGTTACATAGACTCCACTGGTCAACAATTTCTGCCGAGGTCATAGGCCTGTGCACGAGCGCCTCTGTGCCAAGGTGACGGGGTTGGTAGAGTGGTGAGAGATATGGGAAGTGGGCGAGGGACATGGCAGGGATACATGCGGTGGAGGAGGTCAGATATATCACATTGTCCTGTCTTTCTAATAGGAACACATTCTCTAATCTGGAATTATTGAAATCGCTGTACACCTCTTACTTTCATTCAGTCTTGTCATGTAGAGTAATTTTGCGAAGAAACTCTACAAAGAATAAAAATGTTTTCATATTGAAGGAAAGAGCTGTTTGGATTCTGCACATTGTAAAACTAGGAAAATTTCTGCAGACAATTGTTTAAAAAGCCAAATATTCTTATAATGACTCCTAGGTATATATATCTTCTTATGTACTTTGTTAAAGAACATTTTCACTTGTACAAAGAGGAGTAATTATTCTGGGACTCATCTGTTTGATAAACTTCATAGTTTGTATATAATAAAGACGTACTTAAAGGAAAGCTGAGGAATTATCTTATTGGCAACTCCTTCTCCTCCAGCCAAGAATTTGTACAAAAGAATCAATTGCATTTAATATGCCTCTTGCATAATTTAGATATGGGATGGGGTTTTTTCTAAGTACTGCTGACACCTAAATGAAGGGGGAAAGGCTTACCTTCTGAGTTTTAAGCGAAAGTTGAAAGAAAGCCCACTTCCAGTTATGATGCTGTCAGGAATGAATCTTTTTTTAGATTAAGGGCAGTTGGTAAAGGGATACAAATAGGTTATCACAGAGATACTGATAGCAGATGAATGGTGGGAAATATCACAAATGCCAAAGAATTAGATGAAGCTGTTGAAGCAGTAACAGATGGAGCAGAACTGGTAAGGCAAAGACTAATGCTCAAAATATCACAAATCCTGTAACAAAAGTGTAACTGGTATAAGGAACAATTTAGTAGAATTTTCAAATTTAATAGAGGTACATGAACCTCAAATAATTATAGTGAAGGAATCTAGATTAAAAGGAGTACTAAACAGTGAGATTTTCCCTGATAAAGGAACAATTGGATGAGGGCTATTAATATTGGTTAGCAAAGATTACTTCAGCCCAAAAGAGTCAGTCAGATGACACATCTCAGAAAAATGTGGCACAATGTTCTGCATTGCTTCTCCAGTTGTTTAACTTGATGGTAAATATCTTCCCTATAGAGGTTAGTTATAAATGAATAAAGTTTTTCTCCGTATTGCATATTAATACATTCTTCTTTGGAGACTAGCCGAGTAAAAATGTTGCTAATATACAATATTTTGAGACTGCACTTTCCATCGTAAACCAGGACTGTATTTTCAAACTTGATGATCCTTAAATATCAGTTATTGAGGCTGCTTGGTATTAATGTTCCATGTTTTGCACTCCACAGTGTGTGAATGACGACAAAGACTGCTGCTAGGCGAATTAAAAACATCCTCCACATCCATTTCAGGCAACCAACAACCCACTCTTGTTAACCTATAAACTTCAGGTTTTCCTGCCTGATCACACTTCTTCTAAAGATGACAATCAAGAGTACAGTCATCGAAATATTGTGTGTTAACATTTTTACTCAATTAGTTTCCTTAGAAAAATATGTTAATGTACAATACTGAGAGTAGCCTTATTGATTTATGTAATCAGAGTGTATGATATTAAATATTCCAAAATTAATTGACACTATCAGATAAAAATGGGTTAATGGGATGTGTCATGATGGGGTAAATTAGAAATAATTATGGATACTTCCATTACCTGGCAAGAGAAAGTCAGAGGAAATGGTTGCATCGTATATTACCTTGCCTTTAGATGATGTTATATGTGTGACGTTAGGATTCTACATTAACAGATGAATCAGAAAAACATACATACTATTTGGAGTATTAATGCACATGAAAATCATGATGTGGGGTAGTTGGTAGATTTCAGTATTGTATTTTAATTTATGCTATGATTAATCTCCAGAGTTCTAATGCATATTTAGACAGTGCTTTAGCCAACGCTGCCAATTATACGGATTTAAAGTTAGGATTTTCATATTTTGTTAAAATATCTATGGATTTTTCATAATTTTTATTATTTGTTAATGTTTCCTCATATTGGAGTTTTGTTAAACTTTGAGCGTATAGTGAATCATTTCCTTGCAACCGCTCGTGTGAACCAACGATTGAAATAAAACTCCTATTTTGTTTAATTACAGATTTTATAGATCTTAAAAGACCGTAATACTATCGGCACACTCACTATGCTCGGTGACATGCTCGTTGGCACAGCTTACACAGCAGTGCCTTCCATGAAGGCCTAACCAATATCTGGAGAATCAAAGGGGTCACAGTTTTTAACATTTCCCATTACAGAAGATATGCTAAATTTAATATCAACAAATAAAATGTATTAAAAAAAAAATTAAAAAAATAGAGTAGGCACAGCAGCTGCAGTAATGAAAGTGACACTGTACGAAACAAGTTCAGAGATATTTATTACTTTTAATGTAGAATATTATCTTGTATTTCGAATTTTAAAGACCTGGAAATAAAAATTATTCTTAATTTTAACTCTCTCTTCAATAATTATTGTTCTAGTCTTTCATTTAGCGAGTCTCCGGATTTTTGTACTCAAACTACAGAAATTTTAGCGGGCATCTACGGATATTCAAAACCACAAAGTTGGCAGCACTGGCTGTAGTGGTGGTGAGCCAATACAAAACAGTGTTATGAATTCGATTCTATACAATGAATTAGTGAAATGAAAATAATTAAGGATAGGGAAAATAGTCCATCACTTAATACAGTTGAATGCACTAGGGCCAGGATAAACACAAAAACATGAAAACTCTTTACAAAATTTTGGTAAAAATCCTTAGGCATATTAGAGGTGAGACATATGCAAGGAGATAAGATATATAACATCGATACCTAAATTTGTATCAGTTCATCAAAAAAGGAACCTGAATCCATATTTGGTTGGTTTTGAGGTTGATTTTATGTTTTGGAAGGTGTTTACATCGATTGGTGTAGGACAGGATCTTCTGCATCCAATCCCTCAGACTGTAGAAGGAATCTCATTTCATCTTTGTTTGCAAAGAAGAAGCCTAAGATAGGGGTTATGTCCTTTCTTGTAAAGATACCCATTTAAGCACTTCCTCTCTACACTAAAACAATGTGAAGAATGTAAACTGAAAAACATTCAGAGCCCAGTTTGTTTTATGACTTCTTTAAAACTATTTCAAGAAAGAAAGTAAGGGGGGGGGGGGGGGTGGGGAGGAGAACAATTGGCTGTCTTTGGGGACTGCTGACAGAAGTGAAAACTTAAAACTATGAATATCATATGCGTAATATGTCATACTTATAGCAACAGACATACTAAATAATAATAATTCTGTGTAGTCATAATGACCTGGTGACAAGTTTTCTAATGGTGGCACATTCCATCACTGTCTTAGCTGCCTTAACCTAACCTGGAAGTGTTACCAGGTACAGGGGACTTACAGTTTAATGTGATGTGGGAGATTCCACCGCCCATAATGTTCTCATGTTGACAAATGGCTCATCCCGAATTTTTTTTTTATTGGTTGTGTTTTTGTCTTTTCTGTGTGTTCCCGCCCCACATTGTGCCAGAACAGAAATATTTTCATATGAAAATTATATTTTTTATTTCTGAGAGTAGATAGAAATTAATAATATATATACTCTTAGAGAGAAAAAGCAATAAGAAATAAGTTGCCATGGAGATAAGGACTCAAGAGATGTTAGTTATCAGCGTAGATGAATAGATTGAATGCTTTAGGAAATCATTGCCAAAAAATTAACCTGCATCTTCTGAGAGTAACCAATTTCATTGTAATCCCTAGTAGATTCAAATTATATATAATAAACCATATATGTTTTGATCTAAACAACTGAGTTATTTATAATTATAATCAGTCCATCAATCAACGACAAGCGTCACATGGCGACAGTGCAGATGATTCGGTAATGAAAACAGAGTATTCACTAAAGCAACTAATCTACGGAAGAAGAGAAAATATTTTAACAGTTGCAACAAAATTACGCAATGCCATTAGCAGAGTCGCAGAAATCTATCAGTTTACAACGCTACGATGACGGCAACAACTGTTATAATCCCTGGCTGTTGGAGCATAAGTTTGACGAACATCTAGTCGCTGGTAGCAGACACGACGATGATCTATTACATTGTCTCTGACAACGACTACACTACGATCTTTGCTGTAAACATCTATCTGCGGTCGGCAAGATTTGTTTACAACATTTGTGTTAAGTATACTTTTATAAGGCGTTATCAGTGCAACATCTTGTCACAAATGACTTTGTAGTTAATCGAATAATTACAAACTTTTGAAGTTGAAAAATTCACATTATACAAACAAACTTTGGCGTTGCGTAGAACTTGTTGAATCATTTCCTTTCTTGTTTGTTTGGTATATTTTAATTATACTGAACCCTCGCGTGGCTTATTCACACATTAGTATTCATCAAATGGTGTGTAACTCTCTTACTAAGATTGTAATTTCTTCTCATAATCTTGCTGTTGTAATTATGAGAATTACTTATTTATTTTTTCGCAGAAACTTTTCTGGGTTCCTAAATACTAATCTAATCATCTCTCTGGTTCTTCAACATGGAGAGAGAATTAACTGAAGAATTATCGCCAGTAGAGGAGGTTATCTCACATGCAGAATCCAATTTTCCTACTAACACAATATCAGATATCAACCTTCCCACCAACAGCATTATGCTGAATAGTCCGGATAGGGATTCTTTGAACATGGCTCATTTTTCTACTTCCACTCCTGACAGAGATTTTCTGGGGTTTTCAAATCAATCTCAGCCAAATGAAAGGATTTTACCAGCACTCATACCACCAAACCTTCTACAGATGAGCTCCTTGTCCTATTGATTGCACAGATGAAGGACCAAACTTCAAAAATAGTTAGTCAAAATGCACAGATTTTGGAATTAAAGGCAGTCAAAAGGCAAAGATTTTGGAATTAAAAGACAGTCAAAAGGCATAGAGTTTGTGTCTCAACTTTTAATGGTACATCGAGTTAGTTTCATTAACAGCTTTTGAGATATACTCCTCCTTTAACTGTATGAAAAATAAATTGTGTTTATCAACACCTCAGGGGAACAGCGAAAGCATGGGGAGAAAAACAAATCATAGCCTGTTCTACCAGGGTGAGCTCAAGGACAACTTCTTGCATAAATTTAAGTCTACAGAAGGACAAAATGATGTCAGACGCAGCTTAAGCACGGGTTTTAGATACCAGGCACATAAAGAGACTTTACAAGAATTTTTTGCACGAGAAGCTTCAAAGAGCTACCATTTAACAATTTCTGTATTTGAAACCGATATAGTCAGAGACATTGTCAGCAGAATGCCTAAGTGGGTGAGAACAGAATTCACACTCAACAACATTAGAACATTAATATATTTTTCTCGAGCTTCCAGCCGTGTTAATATGTCATATTAACACGGCTGGAAGCTCGAGAAAAATATATTAATATTCAACGCCGTGAAAAATTACGATCCTACAACATTAGAACAGTCAAAGACGCTGAATCACTGTTGTATAGGTTGGATATTGTGCAACAGGATAAAGACCCAGAAGACTGCCACATGGACCAGACAGATCTACGTCATTCACAAAACACATTCAATATGCAACAACAACTATACAATTTTCAAAGAAATGCTCAAAGATATGTTTCTGACTACCAAGAATGTACAAATCGAGCACAATCGAGGAGACAGGAACCAAATATACAATTCATTAGCAGGGGAAAAGGTGGTAAAAGGAACAATAGGAACTATCAAAACAATAAAACATTTTCTCAGCCTGATAGGTCACCTTCTCCTGGTACTAGTAACCAGACAGACAATGTACAACAAAAAAATTAATATTTGCCGATGTGATGGTTCACACTGAGGCAGATAAGAGCACAGGATATAATACATTTACGACAATAGATAGTATTTATCAACATAACCCTAGAGAAGACCTACTACATGAAGACCCATTGCCTACTAGGCCTTTTGTCCTATCCCAGTTACTGCTGTTCTCATTCATGGACAAATTGTTGAAGTATTATTGGGAACAGGGGCAGAGATTTCATGTGTTTCGGAATCATTGTTCCATGATTTGGACTCATCGGGGGAAAATATACCATCCTTGCCAGTTACTGGAATGATGGCTATCACAGTCACTGGTGGGAAAAGTAAATTAATCAGATTACAAGCTTTGTTGGAAGCAACTATTCAAAGCTTACATTTGAAGTAGAAGTATTTGTAGTACCTGGATTAACTCCAGATTGTATTTTTGGCATTGAGTGGCTATATTCTGTAAAGGCGATATTAGATTGTGGACATGGATCTGTGAAATTTCAAGTAGGGGGTAAATGGATTACAATTGCCACTAAACAAATCTGGAGAGAAACAACGACAGAATCAATTAAGGTATTCATACGAGAAGAAGGAGTAGGAAGAGGAATTGAAGTAAACTATTACAAGAAGTTGGTTAAATTCTTTTTGGCTACAATTAAGGGTACAACCTATCATAGTAAATGGGAAAAAATAGTGTGAAAGGTCGACATTAAATATCAAAGTGACTTAATGAGCATTGGGGAAGAATTTGCAGAGGTGTTCTCTGATAAGCCTGGTCTCATCCACAATTATGAATGTAATTTCACCATAAATTGCACATCACCTTTCTTTATAAAACCCTACCCAGTCCCAATGGCTAAAAGAGATCAAGCTGACGAAGAAATTAACAAAATGTTGAACAGCCCATTTAATAACCCTCTTATTGTTTTAATGAAAGCAGATCAAACAGTCCGGCTAGTTTTGGATGCCAGAGCGCTCAATAAAGTATTGGTCACAGAGAGGGACCACCCACCACCAACCACCAATTCATGAAACTCTACACAATTTTCATGGTAAGAAATTCCTTTCATTCATTGATCTCACATCTTCATATTGGAAAGTAAAGATTGCAAATGATTCTAGGAAATATACCGCTTTTCTTTATCAAGGTAGATCGTATCATTTTAAGGCATTGCCATTCGGATTAAACAATGCTGTTGCCAATTTCATCAGAGCACTAGACATGGTTTTAGGGCCAGAAGTGTTGAAGAAAGTATATGTCTATGTTGACGATATCCTGATTGCAACTGATACCATCAAAGAACATTGGGAAATATTACGACAAGTATTATCAGCATTACATAAGGGAAGAATGACTGTCAAAAAAAAAAAAAAATGTGTATCCTTAACAGACAAATTAGAATTCTTGGGACACACAATAATTCCTACGGGAATTGCTCCTAGTGAAGATAAACTCCGGGCCATTCGGAATAATTACTCAACGTGAAGCACTGGCTATCATTTGGGTGTTCCAAAAATTCCGCTATTTGTTGCTGGGAAGGAAAATTATAGTGTATACCGACCATAAGGCCCTTTCCTTTCAGGGCAAGTGCAGATTAGTACATGGTCGATTAACCAGGTGGGCACTCCTATTGTAGGAATTCCAGTATGAAATTAGATACATTCAAGGAAAGAATAACATTGTTGCAGATGAATTATCCTGATTGCTGGTAGCAATGGAGGATGAACATAGGTATTTCCCTCAAACAAACAAAACTTCTTTATTTAAGACGAGTCCAGGGTGAAAAGGAAGTCACCACTTGTTTAAAAAATATGAAGCAAGAGCAATATGAAGACCCTGTAATAAAGGAGGTAATAATTAAGTTACGTACAAAAGATGCTCCTACCAAATTATTAAATTATTATTGTATAGAAGGTGGAATTCTATTTAGAAAAAACAATGAAGAAAGAGAAGATTGGAAATTATGGACTCCGGATAAATGGGTTGAAATTTTTATCACTCATCATCATTTAAGTTATGGACACTTTGGAGTCACTACATGATACAAAATAATATTTGAGAGTTTCTATTTCCCCAACATGTATAGAAGAATTAGAGATATTATTGCTTCTTGCATTTTGTGACAAAGAACGAAATCAGACAACAAGAAAAGAGCAGGAGAAATGCAGATTATTATACCTAATAAACCACATGAAATGATATCCATAGATATTTATGGACCTTTACCGATGTCAAGGGGTGGAGTTACTCAAATCTGTGTTCTGCTGGACGTATTCACTAAGTACGTTAAACTTTAACCCATCAAACGAGCCACAGCCAAAACTATTTGTACAAAAATCATCAATGATTACATTACCAAAATTGGTAAACCGCTTAAAATCCTTACAGACAATGGACCTCAATTTTCAGGTAAGTTTTGGACACAATGCATGAAACAATTAAATATTGAAATGATAAAAACCTCTTTTTACAATCCACAGGGGAATGTTGTAGAACGTGTCATGAAAGAACTAGTCAGATGGTTTCGAACCTATTGCAACACTAGTCACCAAAGCTGGGCATTGGAAATAAACAACATTGAAGATGTATTAAATAGTATCCCACATGTATCCACTTCATTTTGTCTGTATGAGTTGATGTTCCTTAAGCAACCACATAGAATGTTGCATGAATATATTCGGCTTCCACCGACTCAATCTACTCAAAATCGCGCTAGATGAACTCCATAAACATGCAAAAAGGAGAAGAGAAAGACAAAGTAATATTAAACGTTTGGTGAATGATGTTGGTCAGTTAGTTTTAGTGCAAACACACTAAATCCTCTGCTGTTCGCAAGGAAATAAAAAAATTTCATTTTTTGTATGAAGGACCATATGAAATTTTTAATAGGACCAATTTCAACTCGTATACTTTAATTGTCCCAGGTAGTAAGACATTGAAGGAAACTATCATGTGACTGCACTTAAACCTTTTAAGGAAATGAAACATGACAACTAGTTGAATACAATAATTTTTAGGTCCAGGTACATTTTTCTTAGCAAGTAACTGCTTCCAGATATCTAATCTGTTGTTACTTATACCCGAAAGTGTAGCTTTGACTTGGAAAGATTGTGGTCAACTACATTTTACTATGATGTCATAGTAATGTGATGTTAAGCTAGAATTTTGTTCATTACTGTATGTATGTATGTTTGCATTATGAGATATTTCAAGACACTACTGCGACAGGACTTACATTTGTGTGAATTTTCGGACATGTTTTTTAGTTCATTTCATTATGTTGTTTGTATTAAGAAGAGAATGTGTTGTAAAATGTTTTGTAAAAAATTCTACTAGGAATATGAGAAATGGGGATCTCAGAGGATTGAGATGCAAGGTTACTCTTATAAGTTTACCAATGTCTTTTTAAACTAGAGGAGGCATGTGCCAGAACAGAAATATTTTCATAAGAAAATTATATTTTTTATTTCTGAGAGTAGATATAAATTAATAATTTATATATACTCAGAGAGAAAAAGCAATAAGATATAAGTTGCTATGGAGATAAATACTCGAGACATGTGAGTTATCAGCGTAGATAAGTAGATTGAATGCTTGGGATAATCATTGCCAAAAAACAAACCTGCATCTTCTGAGAGTAACTAATTTCATTGTAATCCCTAGTAGATTCAAATAATATATAATAAACCATCTATGTTTGGATCGAAAGTACTGAGTTATTTATAATTTATAATCAGTCCATCAATCACAACGACAAGCGTCACAACATCCATCATCTACAGGTAAGTGGTGGCTGATTTTCCTATCCTAATTTAATTCCTTTTCGCCACTTAGCGCCTTTGATTTCATTGTTTACTATATATATATATATATATATATATATATATATATGGCCCGCATCACAGTTATCGTCTAGGGGTGTACTGATCTTAAAGACCCGCACCACAAGTATAGCCTAGGGGCCTATGCACCCTAAATACGGCCCTGATACCTTAACACAGGCATTATTGGTCTTGTTCTTTAAGTAGATGTAGTTAGACAATCTGTTGTCCACAGCAGTAGTTAAAGCCAAAAAATAACATTTCACAGCACACTCTTGTCACTGTGGATTGAAGAATGATTAATTCACACACAATTTCTGAAATGGAATAGCCCACACAATGGGTGCCAACTACCATTCCTCATTCCTAGGTTGTTAATTCATGAAGCCACAATCACATCAGAAAACCTTTTACATCACTCATGAGAATATAAAAGAAAGCCCTGACACTGAATATCATATTTATACATTTTTTTTCATGATACTACCTTCATCTGGATATTTGCATGTTCCTATCCCATGACTTTTGGCACTTAAAATATCTATCACTCTAAGATATCAAGAAGAGAGTTTTTATGCTTTACCTGCCAACATTTTGGATATTCCCAGTCAAAGTCAAGCCCCTCAAAGCCATACTTCTCAATGAACTGCACAACATGTTCTACAAATCTTCGCCTGGCAGAAGGACTGTTGACTAGACGACTGTACTTGTCTCCAAGAGAGTCATTCCATCCACCAATGGCCAAAAGAACCTTGATTCCTTTCTTTTTCAATCCTGACACTTTAGTGTAGAATTCTGTAGATTGTTTCAAGAAACAACAATGTTACAAAAAACTGGGTTTAACAGTCATTCAAATAAAAAATTTGTGACATAACAAAAAAAATCTAAATACTATTTGGATAATTTCATGCACATTCAATATAAAAGCTGAATGCAGCCTATGAATTTTGTAATAATTTTACTTTCTTATGGCTATTTTAGAAAAAAATATCACTGAATTCCTGCTGATATATCCATTTAATTACTATACAATGGGACTGTGCTCATAATGATGGATGAGTGTAGCTCTGAGGTAACACATTTGGGAGGACCACAGTTTGAATTTGGACATTCAAATTTCGCAAAAGCTCACCAGATGAAAGCAGGAATGGTTCATAAATATGTACCTTTTGCTTTACATTCCTTGCAAATGATCTGTTCTCAGCTCTAATGATAGCATATTAATATTATCTATAGCTTCAATGAAAATGCTGATAGTACTGAAAATAAAGAAGGATAGGGAAAGTAAACCTGTCACCACACATAAAAGCACAAGGACTGTGATAAATTCATTAACACACACTACTTAAGAATTTTTTTGTATAAACCATAATCATGATTAGAGATCAGATGTGTATACACTGAGACTTACAACATCTCTCAGCCAAAAATTAAATAGTATGAATGGTGGGAGAAGAAACTGAAAAAATCCCCGTAGTTATTGTTAGTCAACTTCTCCTTCCACCATTGCCATATCCATCCTTCCCAATGGTATTTGAGGCTTATTCATTTGATCAGTCTCCTTGTGTACATATCTGATTCACTGTCATATGTTCTCCTCTAATCATAATTAAGGTTTAACTGAAATATTATAAAGCGTATTTGTGTTCATGTGACTGTCACAGCCCTCATCCATACATTGGGTGTGAGTAAAAGGTTTACTTTCCACATCTTTCTTTATTTTTATCAAGATTATATGTATTTGGACATGGATATGAAAGAAAAAATGTCCAAGTTAGCAAGTATAGATATAAATAAGGAAAGAGAGAGGAACTATCATTTACCACATGGTAAATGGGGTAGAAACTACTAAACCGTTAACACATCCTATCCTGCCATCACCTGTCATGAGTAATGGCTCTTCTCTTTCCTGATCAATATTTACTGATACAGCATTTTCATTGTACCTATTATTGAGTGTCGCTTTGCATACAAAAATAAAAATTACTGCTTACCATAGATGGCATCAACACATAAAAAAGGATGTGAACATAAATTAAACATTTTAATTATCAGGCATATAACTATTCCTCAACAGAAGAACAAGACAGGTGTGATGGGCCAAATGTACTGATTTGTGACAATTGATCAGAGGTAATCTCCTATGTTCAAAAACGGAGGGGAATGGTCAGAGATTGGAGGTAAAAAATGAATGGATAATGTCCAAGCTTTGCCAAGTAAGTAAATAATTCATAAAAACGCATCACTGGTCGATGAAAGAGTTGAGAGCAAATTTTTATCAAATATATAAAAACTAAAATTACTCATAAAAGTATATACATCTTATCTTTTATTTTGCTGTCCAGTTTCTTGCAATGTCTCTCTGCATATATTTACCACCACTTACCTTAGATGATGGTTGTAGAGCGTGAACACATTAAAAAGACAAAAAGCACATAGGATATAGGAATTTTCGGGCCTTAGCCCTTTATCAATAAGATAACATTATGAAAGATGGGTGTTGTAGGAGAGTGCAATCTCCTACCCTCCATAGCATTCTCTTGTTGATAGATGGCTAAGACCTGAAAATTCCTATATCGTATGTGTTATTGTTTGTTTAATGTGTTCATGCACCACAGCATATCATCTAAGATAAGTGGTTGTTCATTTCCTTATCCTAATTTGTAATTCCTTTTTGATATTATTTTATTGATTACTATATATACATATATATCCCTGTTTTATTTTTGTTTGATTAATTTCTCTCTCATGAATAAAATTTCACCTCCAGTGGTGTGGCAATGTTGACTGTGGTTACCTGTGTGAGCTCATTAATGTTTCTATTTTCATGAGTAAGGATAAAGCCCGAAATATTTTGTTATTTGTGTTTGTGGAGTATTCTTTTTTTGGTCACTGTTGTCCTCCTCTCAAATTTGGTGAATGATGGGTTTATTCTATATATTATTTCTATACACATTATAATTAGCATTAACCCACCGCTTCGCACGCGTGATTCTTGGTGTGCATAGAAATATTCTACCCCTTTTTTTATTTTAGTACAACATATTCACTTGGAGAAGCAAAAAATCTAAATTTCATTTTAAAATTTTAAGGTTTTAGTTATACCTTAGATTCAGCTTACATACTATTGCTAGAAAGTTTTTTTGATATACTTATATTTTAACACAACATAATATATTAAAAATTAGCAATTAAAGCTACGTGAAACATCATCGCTAACAGTCTGTAACATAACAAGTGTCTGCGCCAGGTGTCGGCAGCAGACGACGCTTGCTAACGATGTATTATCTTTGAGTAATAGTAGTCAGTCTGTCTCTGACCGCCGGACGAGAATGTTCGCGCGGAGGCATATTTCGGTCCAATAGTGTGGAAATTGTTACAGACTCGAGTAAAGTATTCAAGTGATTTATGTAAGCGTGTGATGAATAGAACTTGTGATTTGGAGGAGAACATTTTTTTTAAAGTAGTGGTGAGAGGAACTTTGATCGATGTGGTAGATACATTTTGTTGTAGAAACTCTTTATCCTACGAACTTGTAATTTTCGGCGAAGTTCGATTACTTATCTAGAATTTCATATTTGGTGGTGGTATTTTCCCGTTGGGTGTAATAGCTACAGCTTAATTATTGCAATAAAGTCACTTTGTGTGAAGTTGCACATAAACTGTTGAACTGTTCTTTTTATATAGTAAACCCAACGCTCGAAATTTACCTAAACCTGGCGACCGCGGCAAAAGAACCTTTTTTTATCTGTTTAATGAACCGATTTGTGTTTCTAAGTAAGTGACTGTGTGCTCAAAACAGTATTCAGAAGTTTAACCCAAATAAATATAAAGACTTTTTCTCATAGTAGCCTTGCATGGCGCCTCAGTGACAGGACGTGTGGTTAAATAGGCATCTGGAGGAGAAATTAACTTTCGATTCCCGAGCATACACACTAGGATAAAGAGGACAAAGGATAAATTACGGCGAAGTGGGAATAAGGTGACAATTAGGCGCGAAGACGACAATAGTCAAAGTGGAAGATATACCACACCAGCAGCACGAGTTTGTTAAGTCAAAGACAGCTAGTGAAGATAGTCTACTGGAAGACTGGTTGGAAGTGGCGCAGCCGAGTGGAGAACGAGGTAACTACAAGAGCATCGCCGAGCGGAGCCGAGAGCAGACGACAGGCGGCGACGTATACGCAGACCCGAGGGTGCCCGGGACCAGCCGAAGGAAGCCGAGTGGGAGCAGCTGATTCGAGCCAGCCGAACGAAGCCGAGCGGGAGCTGAGCAGACCTGACAGTGAAGACACCAAAGCTAAGTGCGCGAGTTGCTGCTAGCGAGCTGCTGCGAAGCGTCTTTCCCTATCTGTTCCGTTCCTTTAATATTTTTTTTCCTATAATTTCGAATCGCACATAGGAAGGAAAACCGAGTTGAGTTTTTCTCTCCTTTTTTGCCCATTCCTTTGTCATTCTGGTGACACTTACCGCATGTTGACGCAGCACAAGTAGTTGGTTTTAATTTGCATGCATTTAATTCTGATATGGTGGTTGAGTTTCGTGAATAGCAGCGTTGTATTGATTTTGTTTGCTGTGAATTGAAGGGGGGAAGTAAAGCAACTGAGTTATTATCATCATTGGATTTTTCCCGTTGGATTTGTAATAGAAACTTACTGAAATGGGGGAAGAGATGGAGCCAAAAATGGCTGAAATGCTGGCTAGGTTGATGGAAACCCTTAGGGACTCTTATGATAAACTTGATTCTAAACTTGATTCTAAATTTGAAACCTTTAATGGTAGACTTGAAGTAATGGAAAGGGACGCAGAAGTTCGTCACGATAGCTTAGTCAAGGAGCAGAAATTGCACATCGCGGAGTTAGAAAGAAAACTTGAAGAGTATAGTGTTAGGTGTGTTGGTCGGACGGAGGAGTTGTCCTCTCAAGTGTACAAGTTAGAACAACGGGTTGAGCAGGAAACGAGTGGTTTGCGCCAGGATACCGGTGCCTTACAGGCGCAATATTTACGGTTAGTAGAAAAAAGCGACAGTCAGAGCCACCGCGTAGGGTGCCTTGAAGATCAGATGCAAACATTTCAGGGTGATGTCAAAGGGCTGGCAGCTGACGTAGGAAAGGTTTATGAAGATGTTGAGAAGGTGAAACTACATACCCCTCTAGTGGTGAAACAAGAACTAGTAAAAACAAGTCCCCAATGTAGTTAGGGAAGAGCTTGGCAAGTACCAAGAAGTTATAAAGACCTCAGCTTTTCCTGTTAAAGTCAATGATGAGAAGATAGATTGGGAGGAATTTTCCGGAAAGAATTGTATACATCCTGTAAAGTTCATTAGAAATTTTGAAAATTTCGCACCTTTCCTGATGGCTAGTGAAGAAAATAAAATTAGAATGGTAATTAAACATTTGAGAGGAGAACCTCGTCTTTGGGCTGATCAATTCGAAGACCGTTTTGAGACGTTTGCTCAGTTTAAAACAGATTTTTTAAACTATACTGGTCGGCAGAAAGACAGATTGCCGTGAAATCCGAATTAATGTTGGGCGAGCATTACGATCCGAATAAAGAGACACAAACTAATTTTTTTATGAGGTGTTACTCATCTTGTAGGTACCTAGACCAACCTCACAGTGAGGAAGAATATGTTAAAATTATTGCGGCTCGCCTACCCGAACGAACGCAATTTATTCTCACCAGCCATAAAATATGTTCAATTAAGGATGCCATAGACATGTTGGGAAGGTTGGATGTCCAGGAGGAGAGGATGAGGAGAGACAAGTCGAAGTTTCAGAATGGTTATAGACACTTCAGGATAGGGGTACACGAGGAGGCGGTTATTGGAGAGAAGAAGGAAGGAATAACCGACAACAGCCGGTAAATACATACCAACACGGGGCCAGGCAGAGAAACACTTTTGAGCCGAATAACCAAGCGGTAGAGACAGAAACTAATAATCAACACCAACGGTACCATGACAACCAACCTCAGAACCGGGAACAGAGGGTAGCCACAGTAGCTGCGAGTGGTGAAAATTGTTTAAACTAATTTCTGCCACTGTCGCGGCCTCATCAGGGGCAGAACCGGTTAAGAGGCCAAATGCGGACGGAATTTCACAGAACGGAAGCGGAGGATTAAGGAAGAGGAAAATTCAGGAAGACGTTTTTTTGTTTGATACGGTATTAGGGGATGCCTTGGAAAATGGAGATGAAGTGAATTGTAAAAGTATTATGGCTGCGGAAACAGACGTTCAAGGGTGTCAGGAGGAATTTGTGGAAGACGATATAAAAGAGAAATTTTTTGAAGTAGCGGATGAAATTTTTTATGATGCTCTTACAAAGGAGAAGTCAAGATTACGGGAGAATGAAGTTATACGAATTGACGTCGAAGGATTGTTCACGGTAGCTACGGGAGAAAAAAGCTGAATAGAATTAGTGCAGAGCGACAACCATATGGCTTTGACAATAGTAGCGGAAGCGGGGGCAGTGACCGACAGCAGCCACGCAGTAGCGTATGCGGGGACACTGTTGACGCCTGGGCCGCAAAAGTTTTGACCGCCGCAACACTGGCGAGCGCGGAAAGACGAGCGAGCGAGTTAGGTCACTCACTCGGAAGCAATAATTTAGCTGAATCAGTCATTTTCGATGGCGGGAGATATGAAGAAGTAACTGGTAGACCAAAACCTTTCCAATTGGTAAATGAAGAAGGTAAAATTGACAGGAAATTCATACGGTGGAAAATTAATGAGGAGAAGGAAGTCGACAGAAAATCTATACGGTGGAAAACTAATGAGCCCCGACAAACAAGTGTCAAATTTCCCGATTGTGATCAGACGCGTGGAGAGGAGGAGAGTTTCTTTACGGACGAACTAAGTGAACGGGAAATATTTCCATCGAGAAATTTACAGAGCGTGTCAGTTTACCATAACGATCCCAGAGATGACTTGCTAGAAGAAGAACGGAAGTTAATTAGAAGAAAGGTTAGGCACGATAAAAGGGGGAAGGCTACTGACTATAAGCCAGGTGACCTGGTGCTGGCGCAAACTCACTATAAATCTTCGAGTCTCAATAATGAAATCAAAAAATTTAAATTCCTTTACGAAGGACCGTACATGATTTCTAGCTGTCCAAGAAAGAATTCTTTTGTACTGGTAAATCCTGTGGACCAAAGTGTCCGAGGTGTATTTAATGTAACTGCGCTCAAACCTTATAATTCTTTGCAAGAGGATGTAGATGGTTAAAGAGAAAAGTAATCCTATCCTGTTATTTCTATGTTTTTTTTCAATTATCAATCCTGTTTTCGAGAGAAAATCTCTGTACTACTATAAATCCTACTTTTCCCTTACCTTTGAAGGCGCGAACAGCAATGTAGCAGCTCGAAAAAGTGTGGTAAAGTGGATAAAGTCACGCGTGTGATGTGATGCCTTGAAGCATAAGTGTGAACAGGTCATTGACCTGAGTGCAGCTTGTGTTTATATCGGAAGCGGGGCTTCTGGCAGCAAGTTGCTCAACTTGCAATTGAGTACTAATTTAGATTGTCTTATTATTTTGTGTGCTGTGTTTTTTTTGGGTTTCTACCAATTTGTGTTTTGTTTCTTATGTATATTGTTTCTGATTTGTCTTGTGTGTAACATTTTTCTTATATGTTTCTTGAATTTAATGTGTAAAATGTTGTCTGTGAAAAAACGGAATACCACCAGAGTAGAATTTAAATTGATTTTTTGTTCTGATAATTGATATGGCCAGACGTTATCAATTATCACAAGCTGTTAGGGGGGGAGTGTAACATAACAAGTGTCTGCGCCAGGTGTCGGCAGCAGACGACGCTTGCTAACGATGTATTATCTTTGAGTAATAGTAGTCAGTCTGTCTCTGACCGCCGGACGAGAATGTTCCGCGGAGGCATTTCGGTCCAATAGTGTGGAAATTGTTACAGACTCGAGTAAAGTATTCAAGTGATTTATGTAAGCGTGTGATGAATAGAACTTGTGATTTGGAGGAGAACATTTTTCTTAAAGTAGTGGTGAGAGGAACTTTGATCGATGTGGTAGATACATTTTGTTGTAGAAACTCTTTATCCTACGAACTTGTAATTTTCGGCGAAGTTCGATTACTTATCTAGAATTTCATATTTGGTGGTGGTATTTTCCCGTTGGGTGTAATAGCTACAGCTTAATTATTGCAATAAAGTCACTTTGTGTGAAGTTGCACATAAACTGTTGAACTGTTCTTTTTATATAGTAAACCCAACGCTCGAAATTTACCTAAACCTGGCGACCGCGGCAAAAGAACCTTTTTTTATCTGTTTAATGAACCGATTTGTGTTTCTAAGTAAGTGACTGTGTGCTCAAAACAGTATTCAGAAGTTTAACCCAAATAAATATAAAGACTTTTTCTCATAGTAGCCTTGCAAGTCCAATAAGGAATCAGTGACCTCTTGGTCAAAAAGTTGGAACACACTTTCCTGAGGATAAAAAATGCATATTACGGCAAAAAGAAATATACCTTAGATGTAAGGTAACACGAAATATACCATCTGCAATAGTGTTGGCAATACAGTCAACGACCATTTCTAAAAATATCTTTGTCGTCAACAATAGCATTTGCAACAACGAATCTAAAATCGCTGTAAAGTTTTCATAATACCATTAATTTTTTGACGAACACCACAAGGCCAAGGATCTTTCAGTTCAATGAAGAGAATGCACTGATAACATAGGTCTTGGTTCTGGTGGTGATGGAGTCAATAAATCGAATAATCAAATATTAGAGGGTCATTTAATAGCATTTCTAAAAAATTTCAGGGACATGCATTGACAGTGAGTGGCGATTTCAATCTTCTGTCATAAGTGAGTACATGTACATTCAAGTCAAGCAAATGAGATAAGGTTAGTAACTGAAACATTCCTTAAATCATTCACAGAAAATTCTCTTGATTAGATGGTTGAAGAGCCAAAGACACTTTATTCATTCTGCATATTTTTCTTATTAGATACAGTTTTTGTAGAAGACAGTATAAGCGATCACAAGGCAGTTGTAGTAACTATAAAATCTAGTCTGGCAATGAAAAATGATAAAGATAAACCTATATATTAATTCGATAAGGCAAATGATGTGGGTATGGTTGCTCACTTGGCAAAAAATTTTAAAACATACATAATACTAATGTTGAGGAGCTTTGGTATAATTTGAAAGCAATAATATGGACTGGAATAAATTACTATGTTTCTAAGAAATTTATTACAGTTTAGTAAGAACTTTCCATGTAAAATTAGGAAGTGAAAGTTTGTTCAGGAAGCAAAGGTGTTTACATTGCCACAGTACAGAAATCAGAGGACTCATTGCGATCAATTAGTCCAGTTCCAAGTGGAAGTGTGAAAGGCAATGCGTGAGCTTTTTAAAGAATTCCAAGTCAGTAATTTATCTAAAGCTCTAATTACTAATCCAAAAAAGTTCTGGTCGCACATCAAAGTAATAAGAGGCTCTCGTAAGGTTATGCCACCACTAAATAAGAAAAACGGGGACTTATAGAAAGCAGAAATTTTTAATAATATCTTAAGAAAGCTTTCACAACAGAAAGCATAGAGGAGATCCCGGCATTAACACTCATACCAACAAAATTATGAAAGATCTCATTCTTGATGTCGAGGGAATAACAAAACTACTTATCATGTAAAAACCAACCAAACCAGATAGTATTTCTACTAGATTCTAATGTAGCTTACGCAAAGGAAATTGTGCCATATTTAATGAAATCATATACCACCTCCCTGGATGAAGGAAACATACCAGCTGTAGTGGAATACTGCGATTGTTAAGTCCAGTATTTAAAAGTGGGAATGTTAATGATCCTCAAAACATATAGACCAATCTCATTAACATCAATATTATGCAGGATTTTAGAAAACATCATCTATTGAAATGTTATGCAGTTTTTGGATGTAGGGGATCTTTTGATCCCAAATCAACATGGTTTCAGAAAAGGCCGATGCTGCAAGACACAACTTGCACTTTTAGTTCAAGTTTAGTAAATAGATAGCTGGAGGGAAAGCATACGTGCGATGTTGTAGAGTTGGGTTGGGAAGATCTGGAACACCGAACACATTGCTCTCGGCAGAAGCTAATTGAAAAACTCATAACTGACCTACTTCAGGATGACATCAAACACAAATTACTACCAGCAACATTCATATATGGAATGACTGAGAAAATAAGAGAAATCAGGGCCAGAACTGATTCATTTCTATACCCATTTTTTGTTTTTCATGGGCAATTAGGGAATAGAATAGGAAGGATTTATTGAGTGAGGAAAACTATAGGACTTAGTCTCAATAAACAACTCCTGTCTTCCTGCTCTGGGTTTTCCCAGACCGCTCCAGGCGAATGCTAGTATGGCCCATGGGCAATTCCTGCCACGCACAAGTGGTGATTCTGATTTGGCTAACCTGGAATACTTTAGCGAGTCACTTAATAATATTTATAAAAAATTTCAGGGACACATTGATCGTGGGTGATGATTTTAACCTGCCATCAGTTAACTGGGACACATGCATGTTAACGTTGGGTGGAAGAGATAGGTTTAATAACTGAATTGTTCCTAGAATCATTTGCAGAAAGATCTCTTGAACAGATGGCCGAAGAGCCAACATGGTGGGACAAAGATTCCTTGTCCATTTTGGATCTATTTCTTATAAGCAATGCTGATATTGTAGATACAGTTTGTATAGAAGTCGGTATAAGTGATCACAAGGAAGTTGTGGTAACATTAAAATCTAGTCCGAATTTGAAGCATGACAATCTCATATATTGCTTTTATAAGGCAAATGATGCAGGTATGGTTGATCACTTGGCGAAAAAGTTTGAAACGTACACGCTAAATACAAATGTTGAGGAACTTTGGTTTAATTTAAAATAAATAATATGGATCTGTTTAAATCAATTTGTTCCTAAGAAGTTTATTAAGGTTGGTAAGAACTTCCCGTGGTTTATTGGGGAAGTCAAAAGTTTGCTCAGGAGGCAAAAGCATTTACATGCCACAGTGAAGAAATCAAGGGACTCATCTAATCGTGCTAAATTAGTCCAGTTGCGAGCGGAAGTGCGGAAGTCAATGTGTGATGTGTTTAAAGAATTCCAAGCCAGGAATTTATCTGAAGATTACTAATCCAAAAATGTTCTGGTTGTATGTCAAAGTAATAAGGAGCTCTTGTAAGGTTATGCTGTCACTGATTAAGGAAAATGGGGAATTATCAGAAAGCGTAAAAAAACCCAGAAATTTTGAATAATATATTTAAAAAAGCTGTCACAACTGAAAACTCAGAGGAGATTCCAATATTTAACAAACTGCTTATGAATGTAAAAACTGATAAGATATTCCTACAAGATTCTACACAAGGTACACAAAAGAAATTTTGCCATATTTGAGGAAATTATATACTGCCTCCTTGGATCAAGGAAAAATTCAAGCCAAATGGAAGACCACCATCATAAGTCCAGTGTTTAAAAATGGGAATGATAATGATCCTCAAACTTATATGCCCATTATCGTTAATCTCAATATTTTGCAGGAGTTTAGAACACATCATCTATTCAAATGTCATGTGGTTTTTGGATGAAGGTGAGGTTTAAACCCAAATCAACATGGATTCAAAAAAAGGCCGATGCTGCGAAACACAAACTGCACTTTTAATTCACGACTTGTGCCATATTATAGATGAGCAATCCTAGGTTGATTTAGTTCTATTAGATTTTTAAAAAAGCTTTTGACACTGTACCTCACACTAGGTTACTTAGGAAACTTTGTGGTTACAGCATATCTAGACAAATATGTGACTGGGTTGCAGACTTTCTGAACAGCAGAACACAGTGTGTAGTTCTCAATGGTGAGCGTTCCTTACCGAGGTGAGGTCCAGGATTCCCCAGGAATCGGTTGTTTCTCATATACATTAATGATTTGTGCAATATAATATGGGGATGATGCTATTATTTATAGTGAAATCAAAACCCAGGATGACTGTGCTTTTTTACAAGATGATATTATGAAAATAACTGTGTGATGTAAAGACTGGCAGTTGGAGTGAGTGCCAAGTCATGCATGTAAGTAAAAAGGTGACACCATTTAGCTCTGAATATACAATTAATGGTACTTTCCTTAGAACGGAAGATTATGCTAAATACCTAGGGGTAACATTTCGTAATAATTTGTCGTGGAATGAGCATATCGAGAATGTAATTAGGAAAGCAAATCGTATGTTCCGATTTCTAGGTTGCAATTTAAAACAATGCACTCTGGAAGTTAAATCGATTGCACACAAGTCAATAGTGCGTCTGCACTTAGAATATTGTTGTTCTGCATGGGGTTCCCATCAAAAGAGGCTAATGGAGGCATTAGAGAAGGTACAAAGAAGATCCGTCCATTTTGTGACAGTATATATAGTTGGAGGGAAAGCGTAATTGCAATGTTGAAGGAGTTAGGTTGGGAAGACCTTTAACACCAAAGAAGCTAATTGAAAAATACACGACTGACATATTCCAGAATGACAGCAAACAAACATTGCTACCAGCAACATTCATATCTCGGAATGACCGCAAAAATATGATAAGAGAAATCAGGGCCAGAATCGATTCATTTCTGTACTCATTTTTTCCACCAGTGATTAGGGAATGGATTAGAAAGGATTTAGTGGGCGAGATAACTTAAAATCTGACAGGAGTAGCTTTTGATAAAGCATTCTGGCCATCCTGATCTGGGTTTTCCATGGTTTCCCCAGATCATTCCAGGTGGTTCCTCACAATAGCCCATGGGCGCCTCCTGCCATATCCCGTATTTCCCTTCCAAACTATTAGCCTTTCGGATAGGTGCAATGCACCCTCCGCCACATGCTTTTAGGGAATCATGGATTAATAATAATAATAATAATAATAATAATAATAATAATAATAATAATAATGGTTACACTTTAGGATAGATAAAATACACCCTCTGTCACCCATGATTAGTGAATCATAGAGTAATGTAACAATAATAATAGATAGATCAAGGAGTGTCAGAGCGCTCAAGTAAATACTTTTCATGTGGTGAGTTTTGGTAAGACTACCCACTCAACATTAGGGTGAAGCGAAGCTGAGCTATGTTCCGCCTGTGAAAAAGGCTGAAGAAGGTTATCCAACATGGCAATATTAAGATATGGCATACCCTGGAGTATGGAAACTATGCATACTGGCCATGGAAACCTTTGGTTGCAACTAATTGATGTTGCTGAAGGATCAATACTGGGTTATTAATATGCAATGATACAAAATCTATCAAAACTTCAGCAGCAAATGTTTTTTCATACCAAAATTAACTGAATAAATCAAGGTTAACGAATGAAGAACACATAAAATGTTAAATGCAGCAAGCACAATCAATTCTGAAAGCTGGTGAAGAAAGAATACAAAGCTGATGTCCAGACTTTGTATTTTCGTTTTATTTTCCTATACTTTCATTCATGTTTTTTATGTGTGTGGATGACTTTAGGAATTTTGAAATATATGACTTAATCTAATTCAAATATTCCCACAGAGATTTGTCTCTGCATTTTATGTAATGATTTCATATTATTTTCCAGTTGATGTTTTTTTTTTTTTTGCTGTCGTCAGTCTTTAGACTGGTTTGATGCAATCCTCCATCCCTTCCTATCCTGTGCTAACCTCTTCATTTCTACATACCCCTTACAATCCACGTCCTCAATTATCTGCTTCATATATTCTAATCTCTGTCTACCTCTGCAGTTCTTACCTTCAACTGTTCCCTGTTGATGTTACAACTCTACCAAAGTCCTGATATATACAGTAGGAGCTGATTACTGCAGTTAAAAAACTATGTCACAGTTTATATAAAAACAAATAATAGCAAACTGATCAGTTGAGTGGAAGGAATTGAATGCAAAAATACTTTAGTTTTCTCTTGAATCTCATACCTTTCAGTAATAAACTTTTAATACTAATATAAATACAGAAATAACGCTCTTGTACTGAAGTTAATGACTTACAATGTTATGAATACTGCTTTTACTTTCGATGTACACAAATTAATCTGTTGCGGTTGAAGGCTTCCGCGGCTGGAATAAATATTTTCTATACCGTCTGGGTGAAGCTAAATTCTAGTATGAAATGCTCATGTTTGGGTTGACATGCTAGACTTAGAAGGAGGCCAAATTATATCAGGTGAAATATTGACATTTCACACTAGTATGTGGTGCCACCTGGACAGCACTCTGTTGATCAATATTAAATAGCAATAGATACAAAAGTAGTGTTCTATACATAGTGGGGATTTATCTAAATGATACACTGAGGGTCTTACCAGGTAACCTAAGATCAATTCTTATGGCATGACTGTATTTAGTGGCTAATATACCTGTGCCATATCTCACAAGAGAAAAGACAGCAACGATTACAGAGATCCAAGAATGTTAAGAACAAAGAAAGTAGATGTGACAATTAAGTTTTTCCCGGCGTTTGGTAGACAGGAATTCTTCATGGGTCTTCTGCCGGATAAGATCTTTTAAAAGATCTTAACCGGCAAAAGAAAGTAGATATCATTTAATAAATGAATAATAAACATACCAACAAAAAATAAAAATTTCAATCAAGTTTTTGAATCAGTAAATGCCAAAAGCAATGAGTTCACTAACAAGAGCGAGCATTTTATGCTGTCGTAAATGATGGCTTCTTTGCCTTTAGTAATCATCCTTTCATTCCTGTATAAGACAGAATTTTATCTTGTTGATTGAATCTGATGGACAATAAATAATGATTGATATAATTTTCATACTTTAGTATTTCAGCAAATGTACTCATGAAATTTAGGGCAATTGTGATTGTTTTTCAGTTCATAAGAAAACTTAATTCAAAATCATGAGATCATTTAGGTTTAAAAGACTACAATACTGTATTTAACAGGTAATCTGAAAGTAGAATTAAAAACAATTGATCAAAATAAACCAACAAAAATAATATCAAACATATTAACACTTACCATTGTCTAAGTCTGCCCATGAATCATGAGGTTTTATTGTGAGTGTGTTGCTATCCAGCACTGCAAATCCATAGGCTATATGCGTGCACAGTGTTGTATCTATGTCAGATGGTAGGTACTTTCCCAGGCCTTGTCTGCAAGCGAAATGCAGTTGTAACTTTTTTTTTATCAACTGAATAATATAGTAGTCATGTTTTACAAAATAGGCACTCCAAACAGAAAGAATATAAAATCATGTAATTAGAAACAAAAATGATGCTATTTTTTCCAGTTATAACCATAACAGTATCTGCATAAATTGGTAATTAATGAAATATTGTAAATTACTTATATAACTAAAGGTAAAGAAGATAAAAATTAGGACAGAGAAAGAAATAACCAGTTACCATATTTTATGGCAGTGGAGGCTGAAGTGATTTGTTCAGCTTGTGACAACACTGAAATTTTTCGACATATTGCTTATCTTCATTGTTAAGGGAAAGGTGCCAGGAAGAACAGCTCAGGGTTGACTAAGAATCTCACAACTTAAAAAAATTTGTAATGTGTGAATGGCTCACATTACCTGCATGTACTTCCAGATTAAGTAATTGAAGTAATCAATAATAAATTCTTTAAAGGTGACTGATTAGCCAAAAACTGATGAGTTGACCTACAGGTGGTGAATTACTGAATAAGGCATGAGAAGGCATTAGTGTGGGATCTCCAACTTTTAAGGGCCTCCTGAGTGTTAACATTTTTTCATTAAATAAAAATAATAAAATCATCTAAAATAAAACAAAGTAATATAAAAGCATGAAAATTATATTTTTTTGTTTCACTGTAGTGTAGAATAAATGAAAGTAATTTCCAAAATATCATAAATTGTAAAATTTGTTTGCTTAATTCTACAAAAATATGATCTATTCAATTAATCATTTAAAAAAAAATTTCTTTGTTTATATTAAATATAAATTTTTTCAAAAATAGAGGCCCTCAAAAATTTTGAGTGCCTGGGACCCCAAACTTTCTTAATTCTGCACTTATATATTTATCATATTTAACAAGGTACACAATAGGTTAAGACACATGTATGTACATATCACAAGCTTGTACAATTTCATATGTCTAGAATTAATGTTTTAATCCAGTCAGCTGCACTGATCGATGCATCATGTATTTCTGCTATTGTTCCCTTGTAGGCCTGAAGAGGTCTGTCAGGAAAGATGTGATGGATTATCTGTAAGGTGGCTCCACAGTCACAATTTGCAGAATCTACCCACCCTCATTTGAGTAATAAGTAGCAGCAGCTGCCTTGTCCTGTTTGAATCTGATTGATGATTCTTCATTGCCACCTGGGGAGATCGAAACCTCGTAACCATACTGAAGGGTTCTCGACTAGATTTTTATTGGCTACTGATGACTGCTCCCACTGAGTTGTCCACAGCCTGTTGATGATGAAAGAGGATTCTGTAAGGTTGAATGCTGAACACCATGGCAGTTTTCTTGATTTCAAGTGTTGGTGTTTTGCTTGAATAATGTCTTGATGTATAGGCAGCTGAGGTTTCTTCAGGATATTTTTCCATACTTTTAAGAGAACTTCTGATCTTCTTAGTGCTGGAGGTGAAACGTTACATAGCACTGGAAGCCAAACTGTGTTCAAACTCCGAATGGATCCCGCAATTATCCACGTTGCCTGATTGAGTTGCACATCTATCTTCTATGAGTGGGCATTATTGATCCAGGATGGGCTGCAGTATTTAGCACCAGAGTATGACAGAGATAAGGCTGTGGACCTTAGAACATGAGCACTGGCTCCCCATGAAGTGCCTGCAAGCTTTTGAAGAATATTATTTCTCATTTTGACTTTGTCAGCCACTTTTGAGAGATGCTGTTTGAAAGTTAGAGTTCTGTCCATTATACCCAGCTATTTTGGTGGGCTGCAACATGGAAAGAGTTGGCCTCTGAATTTCACTTTTGGCTTATAGTGTGATTGTTTGTTGTGTAAATACCAAGGGTGTTGGTGTAATGGTTAGCATTCTCGCCTCACATTCAGGACACCGGTTCGAATCCCCGTCCGGGCATCCAGATTTGGGTTTTCCATGGTTTCCCAAATCACTCCAGGCAAATGCCGGGATGCTTCCCTCAAAAGGCCATGGCCAAATTCCTTCCCATTCATAGCCCCCCATCCTTTCCCGTCACTAAAGACCTCGCTGTTAAGAGAGGTTAAGCAGTTAAAAAAAAGTGTTGTAAATTAAATGTCAATATAGCTGTTTTCTGAGGATTTAGATGGAGGTGCCATTTCTTGAAGTACACATCTAACTTTTCCAGATCAGCTGATCAAGTTGTTTCTGCATCAGAAAAGTTGGGGTTCTAGTTCACCAAGTTGAACCCCATCCTCCTGCAAATCCCAAAATTTCCCTGATTCTCACAGTGTATTATTTTTTATCCGATTTTCTTGAAACTTTGATATGCTATAGTAGGATTTATTTAGAATCTTTTAAGTAATAACAACTACTCTTTTAATTGTACTAGTTTAGCAGTTATTAATTTCTGAAAGTTACAGTTGTCCATCTCACTTTCTGCTTTGATATTATTATTCCATTTTTCATTCTGCTAAACTGTTATATTATCATTATTAAATGAATTTTTCTCTATATTTTGAGCATATTTTTGTCTTTTCAACTATTTTGTTTAAGAATTTTGGATTTTAATTTCTTCTCAAAAACATATGTATTTTTTCTATAAACTCTAAATTTTGATCAGAATGTGTCTTCCTAGCTGACAACACACTGCCACAGTATAATTTAAGTTATCCTTTAAAATGAATTAATTTTTGTTCATCTATGTGATTCCAATTGTTTCCATTTGTGACATCCAAGAACATGGTGAAATAAACATACAAATATCCCTATTTTCTTTAGAAAAATTCCTAGACTATATAAACCACATATCAAAATGCTTGTTAGGCAACTATTGCTATGACTAGGAATGATTTATTTAATTATTTTGATATCAATAGATTTATTTTGCAACAAAAAGATAAATTTTGAATATTTGAATTTAAAAATCATAAATTTAGGCTAATAATGACAAAAGGAAGCAAAATACTTGACCATAAGTTCCTAGGAATATACGTTGATAACTTGCAAGCTTGCATGTACATACAGATTTAATTTGTAAATAAATAATAATAATAATAAAAAACAGAATAGGGTAATTTTTCTAATCAACCAGTTGTCAAAATTTTTTAATAGGAATGATCTAAAATTTGCAATAACGTAATATAATTTTCTCAGATATTTTGTAAGAGACTCATGCTGCCATATGAATGTCTTTACTGCTGTAGGAAGGTGTATTAGAATGATATACAAACTGGATATGTATGCACCAAAATGAAATATTCAGACATGAAAATATTTGTCAGAAACTCGGCTCCTGGGGGACCAACTCTTCACAGCACCAAGCTTTACTGATCTTTGACCGTTTACTCTGGCCTCGGGGTTTAACACAGTCGCCAACTACTCGAATTACCCCAAGCAGTAAAGGTTTCAAAAACTCCTATATAAAACACTGGGAGGAGCAGACTACAAATAAAGAATCGTCATTTAAGATAAAAGTTCACAGTATATTGTTCAAAATAATCAATATATATATACAATTCCCGAGTACCAGAGCGTGTACACCTTAAAGGCAATCCGACTTCATCACCGAAAAATAGATTGCAAAGTTCAGACATGCAGCATCATCACTTGGTCCTTAAAATAATTCCACGTTGCTTCTAACATGATAACTGCCGCCCAACACCCATGTGCCTCCCACACTAGACCAACCACGACGATAGACGACCGGCAAATAGCCCATGTGTAGGACGCGCGCTGTCTTAAATAGCCTCCTAGCGACATTCAGATCACTACGCGCCAATCAAATCTCATAATCTAAAATTCTTTTTTGCGTCACCTAGATAGCTTTCCTTTGGTATAAAATCTTAGATACTTCCCTTGCCATCAACTTACCAAAATATCCACCCCTTTATAACTTTTCATATAAATTTATTTGATGTGACCCCGGAACTATTTTCTCTCCTCGAAGCACGTGGTTCTTTGGCGCGAAACCAACTCATGGTCTTTAACAGTCATGCTTATAAATGGCCGATATTTTCATATAATTTCGAAATTAAGTAACTTCTCTTGCAGAACTGCGATTTCAAATCTAAGATCACCAGTGTATGCTTGAATTTTCCCCTAATATAGTTAACAAATTCTAATCGGAAATGATTTGTTGGTTAAACTAACTTACGCGGTCCCACTTGAATAAATGACTGTGGCTACTGCCTGAAGCTACCTGCCTATGGAAAACCCAAACTAAAACATCTTTCTACTCTTTTACACCTGAAAATAATGCTGCGACTTCAACTTTTCTTAACTGAAAGTAAGTTTAGGGGTTATATGGAGGATGCTAGGCCCCTGACATATTCTGACTGTATTTCTACTATATTAATTTATAGTAATATTATTGATTTGATGTAATCTACATTTTAATAATACAAATAGCAAAATTCATGAATATGATGCTCAAAATTTAATTAATGTCAAAAGATAAAGATTCCAATTTAGCTGATAAGGGAACTTAAGACCATATAACAAGCTCCGTGTCACGGAACATAGGCAGAGTGTCCATGATGGCATTATAAAGTCACTTTTATAAAATGATAACACACATTGTTAAGTTTATAGTTTGGTCAGCATGTATTCATGAACCACATAAAATTCTGTACTGCTACTGCCGATAACTTTAGTTAATTTATTTGACAATGCTTGGATAAGGATATCAGAGCTTCTTTTCCAAGGTTACAAGTTCTTGCCACATATTGGCTTAGTGACACCACACACTGAAACTCTTGCAAAAATCAAACTAATTTCTATACCTCCTTCAAAACTTGCTGGAAACTTTGTTCAAAACATCTGAATCTTGTGACAGAAAGTTCCTTATATTTTGTACTACACTTCAGAAACAATTTTAACTAATCTTTAAATATTTTTACACCACTTTAGAACCTAAACGGAGTGCAGAGTAGGGATGTAAAGGAGCTCCACAACTGCAAGTGTGGAACTTTCACGTGAAATCCTACCTCCACTTCCACATTAAAATTTTTAATGCGGATGTATAACAGAGGTTTTTTTTTTACATTGCAGTATATTTTATTCTTTTCTCTTTATACAAGATTCAGCCCATTGTTGTTTAACTAACAACAACATGGTTGCTTTTTGCAATAAAAGTAACAATGAACTGAAAGATGTTATTATCTAAGCGACGAATTGCAAGTCTGAACTTGCATGTAAAGTAAAACGGCCTATGCAAGGTTCAACTTATAAGACATCCTTGTAGAACTACCATACGATGCTCTCACCTATTCACAGTACTAGAAGGGGTCCAACAAAATGTTCCAAAATTTTACAAGCAATCTTTTCCACTTGTACTTTCTCGTGGCACACAAGTTGGACTGTGAATGGGCCGCTAGAGCGATGGAAGGAGGATGGTAGACATGACGTTGTGTAGTATTGTGGCTTTGTGCTTGATGCTTGAATTAGTCAAGCTGCAAACTCTGCAAAGTTCGTGTGTGTGAGTGTTTTTTTTTTTTTTTGGTGCATGCCTGGTTGTATAACTAATTCAATTCACTTGTGAAATTATCCCACATTTTTTGTTATTGAAATATGAGGCAAAAAATAAATCAATAAGGCAATATTGTATGGAAATAGACTTTGCTTATTAAAAAAATATAGAATTTTGGATAAAAACATTTTAAGTTTATTTGTGATAAAATATTAAATTCTAAATAATTATAATTTTTTCCACATCCGCATCTGCAGATGTCAATCACTGAACATGCACATCTGCATCCGCAAAGATGACTTCTGTTACAACCCTAGTACAGGTTTGTGACTGTGCCACAATACAGGGATATTGCATTACTGAGCTGCCATTCTCAAATTGATATTGGAACTGATGACGCCAATCAAGAAGCTTGGCCTTTTATACAGCACAGATGGTGCCCGACAATACTTCATGACTAAACAATTAATCTTATTGAAAATAGTTCTTCAAACTCTAAAAATACTTTATCTTCACTCCAAATAATTTTTAAACCTGTTAAGCTTAATGAATATATTCCTGTAAGAAAATTTCGACTGACTTTTCTATGGAATCTCTGCATCTACAAATCACTGTCTTCTCACATCCCATTGTATTTAAAATCCTTTACAGGAAAAGAATTTAAAACTGGAGTAAAACATTATTTATGTTATACAACTAATCACTTACTTTATTAAGTGTGGCTAGTAAATAAATAAACTTCATTTTGCAATGTAATTTATTTTGTATCCCTGTCAGGTCCTGATTTTATTAGAAAGTTGCAGTCATGAGCATATTGGCCACAAAAAATTATAATATTTTAAAAGTAATGCATAATATTGGAATTTTGTTCTGTATTTGACTAGCTTTTTGAGTTTAGTAGAGAATAATGTTAATAATTTGAAGAATCACTCTTAATATAAATAGTTTCAATGAACAAACATTTAGTTACGTCATTTGGGAAAATTTAATTGGATGTGAAGGGAAAATGCTACCAGTGTGAGCACTCTATCACAATTACATTAAATTAATTTTAAAAATTGAACTATTATTTGTTATTAAATCTAATGGTTTGTTGCTGGAACCGTATCCTGCTTTTGTACAGTTCACGTAATTTAAGGATGAGTTTCAAATCTATGAATGACTCATACATTTATGGAAAATTTAAACAATGGATACAAAAACTATCCACTATGAAGTATTGCAAGGTGGCTCATGGAATGATATATAAAATGGTGCAATAGGTGTAATTTTTTATTACAATACCTGTACCAGGCCCAGTTGGTAAAGTAACAGACTACTTTGTAGTCACCACTAGGTGACAAAGCTGGGGTCCCAGTGGTGCCAGGTTCTGAAGGCCGCATGCTAGTCATCACAGTGGCAGGAGAAGGAGGAGGTTGAGTGCTTGAAACCATCTCAGGATTGTGTGTACTGATGACAGGAGCAATGGATGACATTTCTTCCTTGCCCTCTCCATCACAGTCTGTGTTTGAGGGCCAGTCACAGTGATCCTGAAATGGAATGAAGGCAATTTCATGTACAATTGGTTAAAGATTCATAATTATTTTTATTTAGTATTTGAAGACTTCCCATATCTCACAAGCTAACATAATAAATCACAATAAAAAAAAAAAACTGGGTGCTTACTTGTGGCTTCGAAGCCAGATCCTTAATAAGTCCAGTTATCAAGAACACTCTACAACAATTACCACAGAAAAATTTAACTGCCTGTTCTGATACATGTATCTCATATTCTCAGTGCAGTTACCTCACCAGCAAGTGCTTGATAAGCTTTTGCAACCTAATTTTTCTGGTTCTGTAGTAGAATCTGTAATTATCTAATGAACAGATGTAAGTGGAATGTTGTTGTACGTTATCTCTCCGCAGTTGCTCAGCAAATTAAATTTTAATAAATAACGCTAATGCAAATGTTTTCGTTTGGTTTAATGCCATACGCATTTTGCCTCTCATTGAGGCATTATCAGTGATGAATAATTTACATTGGGGTCTCAGGGTTCATAACCACACATCTCTACTTTTTCTCCAAAGCATTTTATCACTAAAGCCATTTGTCTTGAATTTAAGACAAGTGTCATTTGTCTTAAATTTAAGACAAATGGCTTTAGCGGTAACAAGCTTTGGGAAAAAATCAAAGATGTGTGGTTACAAATTCTGAGAACACCAATGCAAATAATTCATCGCAGATAATGCCTCAATGAGAGGCAAAATGCGTATGGCATTAAACCAAATGAAAACATTTGCATTAGCGTTATTTATTAACATTTAATAGATTTAAGGCTTCAAATGGTCGCTTTGCCTTCCATCTGATGAACAGCCCAGCTGAGATTATAATGAAATAAACTGAGTAAGGTGTGTGAATGGTAATGCTCTGACCTCACATTTGGGAGGACACGGTTTCAAATCACCATCCAGCCACCCAGATTTATGTTTTCCATAGTTTTCCCAAATCACTCCAGGCGAATGCTGGGATGGTTCCTTCTAAAGAAATTCGCTGAATTCCTCCCTATTCCTTGTCCCCAATCCCTTTCTGACTCTAGTGATCTTGAAATTGATGAGGCTTAAAGCCAGAAGTATAAAAAAATAATCAAATAAAATGTTGTTTTTATTCCCTCTACTACCTTTTAACAGAACAATAATATATAAATGTGTGAGTGGAGACTTTCCCGGCGTAGTGATGAAATATAATCTTCACGGGTGTTCAGCCGGATGGTGTCAAAGTAACACGACGTTTCGACAGCCGAGCTATATTTCAATAATATATAAAATTTATTTCCCTATCTGCCTACCTAATTATCTATTTACTTTAAACTATTATCTTCCTAAATGCTAGCACATTCAGCTAGATATCCTGGTAAGATTCCTACTTACAATCATTACCACAGAAAAATTTAACTGCCTGTTCTGATATATGTATCTGGTATTTTCAATGCAGTTACTTCACCAGCAAGCGCTTGATAAGCTTTTACAGCCTAATTTTCTTGGTTCCCTAGCTGTCTCTTTTATTATCTAATGAACAGATGCAAGGGCAATGTTGTTGTAGACCATTTCTCTGCAGTTGTTCAGTAAATTAATGCAATCCCATTATACAGTACCAAGTCATCTTCAATCAATCTAACTTCTTACTGTTAACCAGCAACTGAATCATTCATTAGAATAATGAACCATAATGGTCTCATTACTATGGAACCTATCATGACATCATCTCATTCTACTTTCCATTTTTGTTTCTTATTAATTCCACCATCCAGCAAGTCTCATTCCAATTTTATAACTTTTCTGGCTTCCAGTTTATAGTGCTGGATCGATCTGAAACTTCGAAAATTTGGTGGACTGATCCAGAGCCATGTTATTAACTTGACAATCACTTAATTTAATTGGTATGGAGTACAAACTATTTTTTTCTTTTCTTATTAACTTTAATCTTAAATTCTACGAGTATAAATTCCACACCCAGCTGATTTTGCCGTTTATGAATTTTATCAATTTTAAGTCCATTCCGAGTTCTGGTAAAATATTTATCAATTTGCTCATTAATTTATACCAGTCCTCAACTCCATTACTTATGATAGAAAATGTTCCAACTCCCTTATGCCTGAAATTGAGTTCCAGCTTGTGGTCATGGTTATCTCTTCCCTTCAATGCACTATGTCCAATTCTTCAACCAGTAGTATCATTTGAAGCCTCATCACCGATACACACCTTGTACAATCTCAAAATTCTCTTCACCCTTCTCCTATCTTCCATTGAATCTCAACCCATCTTCTTATTTATTTTGGTTACTGATTTTATTCTACCTGACATTAAAATAAGTAAATAAATAAGTAAAAAACCCACTAAACAGTGATCTGAAATTAAATTCAAATCAAGTAGTCAGTAAAGCAGCAAACCAGTTTAAGCCAAACTCACTAACATTAAACAAAACAAATTTCATTGAGTTTAAAACAAAAATTATTCACTGCAAGACTTACACATAAATTATAAAACTAACAAAATCTTGGAAATAAAGTGTAAAATTACTTGTCAATCTAATCAAATATTTGATAAACTCAATTAGCAAGAACATATCACATTACTGCTAAAGAACTAAACAGTGCCACTTTTGCAAGAAGAAAATATTCTGTAACTGCTAGAATTAATGAAACAGGTGTACACTTTGTAACGTAATACGGGTGTTGTTGGGGCTTTTAAAATAATTAATGTTAGTTGATGCAGTTGTGCAGCTATATTTCTTAACACAATGTTCAAGGCTTATCTCCACTACTTATTACTTCTAATTAGAAGGTTCGGTTGCCGTGCGGTCGACAGTCTGTGAGCTTTGCTAATTGGATAAGCTAATTGAATTACAGTTACAGAAAAACAGGCAAGAAACTACTGAGAAACACACACACGTGTTAGCTTTCACAGTTCACTCAGATTTATTCTTCTGAAACTACATAATCCAAAAGCAAACCTAATCTTCTTCACCAAAGAATGCAGATTCGAGTATAATTAAAGCTGGAAACATTGAGTACAATTAATTATTAAACAATCGACATGGTCCAACTCAGCAGCAGTTCACCATACACAGTTTATAGGAAATCATGTCACTCAGAACAACCTTCACAGTACACAAAATACTTCAGCACTGTTCACACAGTGTCCTGTCTCTCGGAACATCGGTTATGCAGCAGTACAGCGGATTCGTACAGCACATACGCGGAACACACACACACGCACACGGCTGCTGTCCGTTAGTTAACGCCGGCTGTAACGTACTCCACCGCCGACCATAGCAGACTGTTCCAATGCGCGCTAGACGATCGTCCAATGCCAAAGACATTATATACACATCTCAGATCACAATCTCAACTAAAAAATATCCTTAATGTTCACGGTTTTGTCACAACTTCTTATTTTCATTCAGTAATGTCATGTGGCATAATTTTTTTCCTCAAAGAATAAAAAAGTTTCAATAGCATGGAAAAGAGCTATTAGGTTGCATGTAAGGTAAAAACAAGAACATCTTGCAAAAAACTGGAGTGGAGACCTAGATTTGTTTGTTAATATTAACTCCGAGTTTAATTTGTACTTGATATGATGAAGTATCTGGGTTGAAAGTATTTGAGACAGGAGGCAGGGTGCAAGACTGCTAGGAGTGTAGAAGGAATATATTGGTGATGAGGCATAGATCAATACTGGAAGAAGATTTAGATGTAGAATATGGAAGGAAAGATGCAACTGTATATTTAACTATCACTTGATTTATTATTATTTGTTTTATTTTCTTGGAGCTTTGGTGGCTACTTCCCTACACTCTCATTTCACAAATTTTTATCTTCAATTCCATCTCTGTTCCAGGTAAATTGTTTACCATTTCCCTCAGAATTTTTCTGTTACACCTAAAATCCAGTGCTAGATTATAACCATAGCCATCACTTTCCATCCAGATACGATTCCAAATCTTCTGCCAATAACCACCCTAATAACATTATCATCAGTATACACATTTCAAATGTCCAACACCTCTATCATGTCTCCATTCTTGTAATAACAACCAGCCTGACTGATTTATCATATTAGTTTCAATTTAATGTAATAAATTTAATAACCTACTTTTGCCCTTTATGAATTTTAATTTTAAATGCTTTGAGTATGTTGGAAAACATCCAGCTCTTTCCTTGGTAATTTATTGCAATTGCCCACTCCCTTACCTACAAAATAATTTTTTTTTACTCCCTTATGCCTGAAATCGAGCACTATCGTGTGTAGAAGGTTAACGTCTTATTTCTTCTACAAATATCCATCCAAGCTTCATCACCAACATACACTCTTCAAGCACACTCTTCACCCTCCTCGTGTTTTCCAGTGAATCTCAATCCAGTTTCTGTCCTCTTTACACTCCCTCCCACTTCTGTACCTAGTAATCAAACTGTGACACCCACACTACACCACCATAGTTCAAATAATAGTCTGACCAAAGCTGTGTAGCCCAATTATCTCACTTCTCTGATACATCTCATCAAAATCTCCAATAAATGAAGGCTTTAGAATAAGGTAAAAAGCATTGGAGGGGATGAGAAATTCTTGAAAGCTATAAAGCAAAAAGTTATGATAGGAAATGCAGTATTGAAAGAAGTGTAAATGAAATGGGAATGCTACATGATAGTGTATTGGGACAACTTATATTCATCATGATGTTGTTAAGAATTTACATTCAGATGTTAGGTTGTCTGCATATGACAGAAATTTATTTAACAGGATCAAAACAGAAAACTGAACAGCTGCAGGTTGACCTCAACAGCATATCTAGCTGGGTAGGTTAAGATGGAAAGAAGACAAACAGCAAGACCAGTCAACTTATTAAGTACACAGATAAGAAACTCAACTCTGTTTATAACTATAGACTGAGGAAGGAATTGCTGATGCTTAAATACCTTGGAATAACACTATAGGATAAAATTGTGAGAAAGTTGTTTTGCAGATTAAATTTATTTCACAGAAAGTAATAAAGTGATTTAAATGTAAACTGTTGATGGTAGACATGAAAAAACTGTAAAATTTAGAATTTTTGAATGTTTGTGCATTACTAAGAAACTAATGGACAAAATTTAATTCAACTGCACATAGTGATAGCTTATGCAGTCATTTAGGATATATATATATAGGTTAATGACACGCCAATGCAATTGAATTTTATTTTATTTTTTTGTGTCAAACATGTTTCACTCTATTTCCAAATACCACAGATGTCGCTGATGATGCCCTGGAAATAGAGTGAAATGCATACGACACAAAAAATAAAATAAAATTCAATTTCTTTGGCATGTCATTAACCTTTATGTATATATAAATTATATTTCCTATGATACAGAGCTGAAAATCATAAATTTAGAAAGTTTTTTCTGACTGTCTGTGCATCTTGTATAAACAAATGAATGAATTTCAATGAAATTTTAACAGTTTATGTCACTGGTTAAGATATATGATACTTTCTATCCTAGTTAGAACATATTTTCCAGTGACACCAAAAATTTAAATTTTCAATTTTTGTTTATATTTGCATGCATCTCACAAAAACTAATGAACAAATTTCAATAAAATTTAGGATGTTGTAAGTATATATCATCAGTTAATATATAGGATACATGTTATCCTGATTATGATATTTCATACATGATACAAGGAGCAAAACCATAGATTTTTGAATTTTTGTGTATCAATTTAATATTGTTTTAAGAGTTATCGCCCCATAAAAATGCCTGCCCATATGTGTGGTCATGATGTGTTCATTATTTGCATTCTATTAGCGTTTTTATATCACATTTGGCAAGGGATATGCTTTGTATATATCTTGCTCCTACATGATTGAGTGTTTTTAACTGAAATATTGTAAAGCGTGTTCATGATTTTTGTATTTGTTTGGCCCTCCTGCATTCATTTATAGAACCAGTAAGTGACAGGTTATTTTCTCTACCATATCTTATTTTTAATATAGCATTTAGTCATTTCTATAAAATTTATCAAACTGTTCTCTTTTTGCATTTAATAATTCTATGTATTATAGATAGGAGGATAGAATGTTTCACCTTCCCTAGAAATGTTATTTTAGATGAGTCTGGAGACTTTCTACTTGCTAGAGTGTGATAATAGTACTGGTTCATAAAAGTGGGATGACAAGTATGTTTTAAAACTACAGGCCCATTAGTTTGACATCACTCGTAGCTAAATTAATAAAGAAATTGATATGAAACCACATTAGAAATGTCTGAAGAAAAGATTGGCTTTCAAATTAAAAACATGGTTTAATGCTGGGATATTCATGTGAATCTCAGTAAATGGAATATTTATAAGTAGAGACAGGATTATATGCAACATAAAAAGCTAGAAATACACATGAAAAATGCTTAAAATATGCATGAAGGGGTCAAAATATGCAACATTATATAATATGAAAAATAGTAATTTTCTTTCTTTTTTATTTCAAAATCGGCATGCAATTAGTAAGTAGTTGAATAATATATATATATATATATATATATATATATAAATTCGATAATTAACAATTATTTAACTTTTTTTTTACTTTTGTATATGTAAGCAATCGTGTACTGTTCCGAATATTCAATAGTAAGATTGTTCTTCGATCTCCCAAAATATTTTTATAGATGGAAATGGATCGTTCCATATTCACTGATGTAACTAGGAAGCATTTGAGTTTGTGTGCTGTGTTAGCACTCATTGTTCCTGGGAAAAGTTCACTCGTCCCATTAATAAAACTTTCAGTTTGATATGAAGGTTCAAAACCTGGGTTATTGTTCAAAATATTTTCAAAAATCACTTTAATTTTATACAGGCAGACTCTGGCAATGTGTACTTCATTTGGCGGATTTTATTCATTAATAGACTAGATTATCAACATCAAATCTCGAGTTTCAAGCTTTTTAATACTCGCGGATATGTGAGAAAAATGATTACTAGTCACAGCTATGGTTTTAATACTAGAATTTTCAAATGCTTCCTTGTACTAACATAGTGTCATATCCTCTGCACTATCAAAGTTATTTACCACACCTTTAATGACCTCGAAATGTTCATTGTAAAATAGTAAGCTTCAACCGATGTTCTCCTTCAAGTTACCACTTGTTCTGGAGACAAAGGTACATTTGCAAAGTTTTTTTTTTATTCTTATTTTTTTTAAAAAAGGGAATTATTACGAGAATATGGTTTAAGAAACACTTTCTTTGTTGATGAAATCAGTTTATTTACATTCCCAAAAGTGGATTGTTGTACTGCGTGAGCAAAGCATGTTACATGAGCAAAATTGGGATAAAATATTTGGAGAGCTTTGGCTGCCTTGATCATATAGGAAGCAGCATGTGAGAGAAATATAAACACTTTTTTATCTGCAGAAGATTCAGGAAATACTTTTTTGAAACCCTCATTCACAAATCTGGCAATCGTAGAATGCTCTACCTTTTCAAGTTCTTTGCAAGCCATCAAAAAGGAAGAGTAAGGTTGTAATTTTAATGCGCCGAGCATTAAATTTGCAAAGCAACAACCACAACTGTCGGTAGTTTTGTCAGCTGAAATCCAAATAATGCTGTTCATGAATTAATTGCGTATTTCTTCAAGAACATGTAGGTAAATTGTTTGTTTGTAATTTTTATGAAATTTTGATTCATGTGTTTTATTTTGATTCAATCAATATTTTTGCAGAAAATCTTTGAAGGCAGGATTTGTAAGTTTGTGAAGAGGAATATTACTTGAAAACAATGCTTCACATAAATCCATGCTTAAGTAATCTTTTGATTTGCCTTTGCTGCTAATGCTACTTGTCACTGTTAAAAGTTGTTGTCGTGGGTCTTTCTTTTGCAAGACTTGGTCTGTTTGAAACTTTTTTGTGCACAAAATCGTTTTCACGCAAACTCGACAGTATAAAACATTTCCGTCGAATGTAAATGTTCCAGGGTAGTCACTATCCATGAAAATACCTTTTTTTCTGGAGGTATGGTATATATATTAAACTTTGTGGAAATTAATAAAAATTAAACATGAAATGAGCCCACAAATGAGCATGCGTAATTTTTCTAGTAGGAAGAGTGCTGCAGTACGTGAGCGCAACGCAGAATGACATCGGCCGTCTTTATCTCCCGTTACTGTTTTATTTGCCGCACAATATTATCTATCAAAACAATAGACACACAACTGCTAAGAACCATGCTGCTAGTAGGTTTTTCTAGCTACAATGTAATATTTTATTTATTAACTAGGTACACTGCCAAAAGAAAATGTTATAAATATAGTGAAAATAAGCATCATCAGTAAGTTTTAGGTAAAATGTGGAATAACCGGTGAAAATGCACTTAATATGCAAATGCACATGCAAACATGCAATTGCATATAATCCGCTCTCTACTTAAAACAGGGACAATATGCATGCAAGGTCAAGAGTAACTCACCAAGTGTTATTAGAAAAATCAGTACAACTCTACATGAGACCCTCTCATTGCATGAAGAACATCTAGCCTAAATTCAAGTTCCTTCCAGGTTTTCTGTAGCATCTCGAGCGTAACGGAAGTGACAGCATTTCGTATGCGGCCACGAAGCTCTTGAAAATCACGAATTTTGTGGCCTGTATACACTTTTGTCTTCCACATGTCCCCACAAGAAGAAGTCTAGAGCGGTAATATCTGGTGATCGATGCGGCAAACTTGTCGGTCCACCACGCCCAATCCAGCGACTGGGAAATTGGGTGTTGAGAAATTCTCCAATTCGGAGGGGTGCCATACTGTTGAAAGATGACATTCAGCTGCAAATGCATTAACTGAGGTACAACAAATTGTTCCAATATGGAGAGGTACATACTGCACGTAACTGTTTTTTCTACAAAGAAAAAGGGGCCAATGATCAAACTGTGTATTAATCCGCACCACACATTTAATTTCAGGCTGTCATGAATATGTTCCATAATGCATTGTGGGTTTTGTGATCCTCAAATACGAGCATTGTGTGTGTTGACTTTGCCCAATAAAAAAATGTGGCCTCATCAGAGAAAGAAATTAGAGCTAAAAATGTTGGGTCTTCATCAATGTGATGTAACATGTCGCTAGCAAATGCCTGCCTCGTATCACCATCATCTGTTTCCAGTTCATGAAGCACCTGCAATTTTTATGCATGAAACTGAAGAGAATAATGCAGTACTTAATATACAGTGGACTGCAATTGTCGAATGTCGAATGGACTTGCATGGGCTTTGTTCAAACGCCTGTCTCAATGTTTCTACATGCTCCTGTGATACGCTCTCATTACCACCACCATGCAAATTCTTCACACTTCCCGTTGCCAAAAAGAGCTGTTTCCATTTCTTAATGGTGTTCCTTAATAGTGGGTCCTTCTTGAACACACAGAAAAAGTTGCGTTGCACTTGACTCACTGAATTTGTTTCTGTGTACTACCAAATAACTTGTGCTCATTCGTGGGGGGATGCCATTTCCAGTTAAATTACTGCAGTGTCACCTACAACCACTTGCGCAGGTTTTCAAAGATAGTCAACAGAACTTCCACAGTTTCTCTACATATTGCAATGCATGTTACCAAATTACTTCATTCGTTGATTTTTGGCAGCCAAATGAAAGGTGTCAGATTCATGGTGGACACTGTAATTTACATCGATAAAACTGTATTAAGGAGATACTTGAGATTTAGTGATATTCTTAACTACATGGGGAGAATGGCACCAAAACAATTTTTTTTAATGTGGCAACTATAATTTTTAACTTACAGCAAAGCTTTATAGCTCACTAGCTTTGCCTGGCATCTGCTGCAATGCTTATTTTTCTTGTAGTGCTTTGGGAGATACATTTTTGGTCTTTTCGTCTTTTGCAAAAGTTGTTTGTGGGTTGGATGTGAAAATTCTGATGTTTTGTCCCTTTTGATCGAAATGTCGTAAACATTCTGGATCACCATCCACTTTCAAGATATTTGCGAAAAACTGAATGGTTTCATGTGTAAATTTTATTTAAGATGGTGATTGGTGAGAGTGGGTGGGTTTTTGTAAACCTAATGTAGTCAATACATTTTCTCTTTGTTCTAAAGTACACGTGTGCAGTGTTCCATCAGAAATCTGATGAAAGCTGTGAGTTTCTATAAACAAATACTGAGATTAAAATGGGTGGTAGTAAAGGGGGAGAGGGGTTGGATATTTGCAAACCAAATGTAGACAGTAGTTTTCTGTTTGCTTTAAAGTATACAAGTGCAAAGTGTCTTCAAAATGGGATAGAAACTGTAACTTTGTATAAAGAATACTGACAAGAACTAATGGGGTAGAAAGAGTGAGAGGGGTTGTGTTTCTGAAAATCAAATTTAGACATTACTTTTCTGTTTCTTTTAATGAATACGTATGAAAAGAACGATTGAAATCAGATGAAATCTGTGGGCACATATAATGAATATTCACAAAAACAATGGGGTGGAAAGGGGGAGAGGGGTAAGGTTTCTGAAAACCAAATGTAAACATTATTTTTCTGTTGGTTTAAAAAATATGTGCGCAAAGTTCTGTCCATATTGGATAAAAGCTGTGGGTATGTACAAAGAAAATTGACAAAAATTAAGGGGGTGGAAAGGGGAAGAGGGGTTGGGTTCTCGAAAAACAAATGTAGACAGTATTTTTATGTTTGTTTTAAAGTACATTTTAAAGTATATGTGTGCAAAGGACCATTGAAATCGGACAAAATTTATTGGTATGTATATGGAACGTTTAAAAAAATTAAGCGGTTGGAAAGAGCCAAATGTAGACAGTATTTTCTGTTGGTTTAACGTATATATATGCAAAGTTCTGTCGATAGTGGATAAAAACTGTGGCTGTGTGTAAAGAACATTGATAAAAATTAAGGGGTGGAAAGGGGGAACAGGGGGGGGGGGTTGGTTTTTGCAAATGATATGTATAAACTATTTTTCTGTTTGTTGTATACGTGTCTAAAGTTCCGTCGATATTGCATAAAAACTGGGGTTGTGGGGGGGAAAAAAAAACTTTGGCAAAAATTATGGGGGTAGAAATGGAAAGAGGGGTTGGGTTTCTGAAAACCAAATGTTGACAGTATTTTTCTGTTTATTTAAAGTATATGTGTGCAAAGTTCCATCGAAATCGAATAAAAATGTGGGTTAGTATAAAATTAAGGGTTGTAAAGGGATTTTGTCATAAACCTTCGCAAGTGTGCACAGAATAACTGACCACAGTTTCATCATAATTGGATAAATGGTATACGAACGCATAGAAGATGAACATACAAACATTAATTTTTGAATGTAAGATAAGAAGCAGAAAAATTCAAGCCACACGATATAGAAAATCAGATAAGCATAAGAGAGGTTTTTGGCAAATTATCACGTTTCAAATTATGCGGAGTTTAGCTAGTTACAGCAAAGAGAGTATATTTAAAGTGAAGTATGATCGTTACTGTTCACACGGAGCGAGTTTCTTAAAGATTCAAGAAATATTGAGGCCATAAATGTAGAATGAAAGTTGAAATTTAAAACAGACAAATAGCGGTTACATGCCAAAGCTAGGTATTACTATGAAAGAAAGCAATACAAAGGAGATTAGATAGCGAGTAAATAACATAACCATCAGATAGAGAGTCATTGATATATGTTACAGATTGGTAGCACTCATATTTTCTGAGATAAACAAAATCTAATATTTTTTAAATTGCACACAATTACAGTTAAGAGTAGCTTTTACTATGAAATACATTTAGAAACAAGCCATTTTATACATAGAAAGTTAGGGAATTTTCTGTAGAATGTTTTTAGTGTAGAATTAGTGTCCAGGTTCATAAGACTTTTTTAATTAGAAGAAATTTCATTTTTTATTACTTCAAGAATTTTTAAAGAAAGAACCATTACACATAGGGAGCATGCATAAACCACATAGCTCCAGTTTGGCCTCCTTTGAACCTCCCCTCCTCCCCCACACGTAGTCCGACGTGGCTTTTGTCTCTACCCCCCTCCCCCCCCACTGTTTTCTCTAGTCAGACTGTCGTAAATTACATACGGGGATAATTAAATGACGGAAATAAATATTTACATTCTTTTGTGTGTTCTGTATCTCATTGTGACAAACAATTTGAAAGTAAAGCTACGTGGCCAGGATCGGAAATCCCCCCTCTCCCCACGTAGCTCAACGTAGCTTTCTTGCCATCCCCCCTCTCCCCCAAGACTGAGCCATGTAGTTTATGCACAATCCCTTATTGGAAAATTTGTAATAACTTAATTTAACATTTCGACTTGAAGCTACAACATATAAAATTTTCAGCAAGATTAGAGAAGAAATAAGAATAAGTGTTACACAAGACAACAGAAAATTTCACAACTGAGAGCATTCTGTTTCCGAGAGACTGTAGTGAGAGGTGTACGTGCATGAAGTAAATTGCACCAAGTGCTCTGCTGTAGAGGGTGAACACTGTAGTATTGTGAGGTAGCATTAATCCTCCACAGGAGCCTAACATTGGAGAAAAGTGATGTCTTGCTTTCAATGATTTACAGCTTTTGATCAATTTGGGGTTTATTGGAAGCTGTTTACGGTGTGTTGCATTGGTTTAACCAGCAATAATGATTTTGGAAAGAAGTCTGATGTCGTCTTCTTTTTTTTGGTACCAAAATACTGTTAAGAACTTTAGAACAATATACAGTTTTAAAACTTCATTAGTAGTCTACAGTGTAAAATTATTCATGAACATACCTTTATATCTTGGTGTTATTACAAGCGATTGGTGACCAAGACAAAGAACCGTTAGGGACCAGTTACAGTTATAATTTAGAACGTATTTTGTTAGCACCAGCCCCCAGCAATAGTTACGCTTAACGACTGTCTTGTCCAAATTTCAATAAAAATGTTTGTAATCGTTTTGTAAAAAGCTGTTGGAAATATGTAAACAAAGTAAAAATGAGGAAAAAACATATTTCTGAGTGGTTATTGTATTTATTAATGATTGTCTCAATGGTTATTCAGTTTAAGGACAATTACATTCAGGAGTTTGCCTATGGGAAATTTTACATGTAAGATGAATTCTACCAGCAGTACGCCAATGAATTCCTGGATATGTGTTATGTGCCTGGAATATGATCGACTTGGAACCATGCTTTATTAATAAATTTAAGTCAAAATTAATTATATCTGAATTTCATGTTATATTCCTCCATTAAATTTTAAACCTCAATGAATCACAAGGTGTTTTATTTCCATTTCGATCATCCTACCACCAAACCGGTTTTTATTGTTTTGTAGATATTGCATCATTTGGCCTAATACCTCGACTTTTTATGTGTCATCGTACATTCATCCCAAACGATTTGTGATGCAGCAGAATTTTGACCATTGCACAGTTCTTCAAAAGGTTCCATGCTGGAGTTCCATTGATTTGCATATTCAATGGAAACTTGAATGCGGAATGAGCTGTTTGACCACCTTCCAACAACATAGCTGCAATTTCTGATGAACCAAAAGTGCAATTTTATTCTGTGTGCAAAATCAATGAAATCAAAAATGTGAGTGGAGACTTTCCCGACGTACTGATTCAATGTAAGCTTCACAGATGTTCAGTCGGACAACATCATAAAAACACAATGTTTCAACAGTTGCACTGATGACACTTTAGCCATGTGACCACACGGTATCCTAGCGTTGGATGAATTTCTCGATCACTTTAACGGAATTCATCCCAACATACGCTTTATGAAAGAAGTAGAGAAGGTGTAATGAGAATTTGTACATTGGGGTTTTGCAACACTCACGTTAACTTGATTGCGTTGCCTGTATAACTGATACTTTTACTGCAAGATGCTATAGTTCTTTAAACCAGCTGGCAAGCTATTAGTTTACCCTGTAATAGCTAACAGGTCATACATAAATGAAAGAAAGTCATTGTAGTTACTAATTCTGAAAGTTTTATGAAGTTAAAGCTGGTATCAGATTACACTTGTTGAAAACATTTAAAAGCCAGAATTGAACTTTGTAATCACATAAGAAGATGCAGGTTATCTTTCACGGTACAACACTGAAGAAGTATTCACTCTGGCAAGTGTCCTTATAATTACACCCCTAAGTTCAAAGTGAGTTTAGTGATAGTTCTAACCATTGCTACTATTGACTTCTTTATACATCATTGCAAAAGTTTTTGATGTTAAATTTAAAGTTTTCTAAAGCAAGTATTTGAGCTCGCAAGATGAGTAAACTGTTAGTAGTTACATTTTGAAATTAAATGTCGAGGAGCGATAAGTACTGCTAAACTGTTGGCCAGATACTGTATGCCCGTTCAAAAGCACTCCTTCAAAATGCCTCTTAAAAACTGTTCCTCGAAACAGCATGACACTACCGCCTACTCGAGGGAACGCTGTTTGACTTTTTATAGCCTTAGCTGACTCACCATAGAACAATAGTAGTTTCCTGCAGGGAAATAAAATAAATTTGATAATAAAATTCCATTTGTTCTCCCTTTAAATATGGAATTATATTATTATTAAATTATTTTTATCTCTTATTTAAGCCTACTTTTATCTCCCTAGCTCTTCTATTTAAAAAGTTCAAATTCTTTATTTTTGCAATATCTTCTTAAATATAATTTTAAGAGCATACAAAATACACTTTGAAATGATCGTTACTCTCTCCTTAGTGGAAAAGAATGCAACAAAATTTATTATGACTGAAAAACAACCCTATCTGAATCTTACGTCTTTTATGAAAATGGTTTAGAATCAATTTAAAAAGTTCTTTACTGTTAAGAAAATAGTAATAACATTTCTTTACTACACAACTATATGAGATTGGCCCCGTTCTAAATGGTCTTAGCAAAATAATGGATGTAAGGTTATTTTCTGAGGTGAAAAGTACTATTGAAAATGATTATAAAAGTTATTTGCTATTATATAGGTAACAATGAAAGGAAAGAAATGCTGCAAGGCAATATTTACATGGAAAAGAAAGGGAAAATACACCCAACACTCACCAAAGCTGAAGGGAGGAGGGCAGCAGCAACACAGCACAACACACAAACAAAGAAAAAAAACAATATTTCGGGTGAAAATCCCTTTTTTTCAAGTTAACAGAGAGGTGGCTGGTCTTGCGCAAGACTTGCGTAGGACGTAGCCACTCATAGAACGCAACAGACCATCAGAGGTGGTGGGGGCAGCAACGATAATATAACCGCGAGTATACGAAAGATTAGTTATTAAAAATATATAATTGAAAATTACAAAAAAAAAATGAAACTATTGAACTATTGTACTAGCCAGTGGTGGGTGTATAGGGTGAGGATGGAAGATGTTAACGGAAATTAAGGCCTGGGGGATGTCTAGTTTGAAGGATGTGTTGATATGCCAATTCCCACCTGCGGAGTTCAGATTGGGAGGTAGTGTCTGGAAGTACTCTAATGGCTCTTACTGTGAAGCAGTTATTAAGGTCACGGGTGTTGTGAGTACTGGCATGGTGAGCAACGGGGAGGTCCAGGTTTTGGGAGTAAACTGTCTGTCTGTGACCATTCATTCTGATGGATAATGAGTTTGAGGTCAGGCCAATGTAGGAACTTGGACAGTGGAAGCAGGTGAGCTGGTAAATGAGATGGGTGGTTGTACAGGTGGCATGACCTATTATGGGGTAGGTTTCACCAGTAGTAGGATTGCTATTATGTGTTATAGGCCTCCTGATAAACAGTTTAGACAAGATATTAAGTACATAACGAAGGACAGATGTCACCTGTTTCTGGACATCATGGTATAGTGCAAACCTGATGGAACTCAATCACAAAATGTATACCGAAAACACACCAACATTGAGCGTTACTTGGGAGTAGACAGTTACCATCACCCAGCTCAACGCAACTGCGTATTGGCCACACTGGTATACAGAGCGAGAGTCATTTCCGATCGTGAGAGACTGCCGAAAGAAATTAAACATCTTAAGACCGTCTTTGAACAGAACAGCTACTCTCGGCAGCAGGTAGAGCATGCCTTTTTTTCACAAGCCACCTACACCATCCACTGAGCAAGATAAACCTCTGAAAACTATTGCTTTCCTTCCATACGCCAGGAACACATCCGGAAAAACTGGATGACTCCTGGCGCAGTATGGGATAAAAAGTATCTTTCAGCAACCTGCCAAGATTTGTGACATGCTGTGATAAGTAAAAGATGTCTTGGGCTTAACAATTCCTGAGATTTATTCCATACCGTGTGAATGCAGCAATGTCTATAGCAGTCAGACCATCAGAACCATCGAAGATCATCTTAAAGGGCATAAACAACACTTAAGGCTAATGCAACTGGAAATTTCGGCAATAGCAGAGCACCCTCTTGACGAAGAGCACAGGATGGAGTTTAAAAAATGGTGGTTCTGGCCAGAGCCTATTCCTTCTGGGACTCAGTCATAAGCAAAGCGTTGGAAATAAGGCTGAATGATAACAACATCAATAGGGACAGCGGACTCTACCTGAGCATAGCACGGATGCCAATCATTAGAGATCTCCAAAAAGTGCGAGCAAATCTTCAAAACATGGAGTAATATATGCTACTGACACCACAGATTAAGCCAGCCAATGCTTATCACCATTCAGAATGGACCAACCAGCATCGCGGTCTGCCAGCATATTGGCCATATTGTCCTACCTTCTGCTGTGCATGGACTTTGCAAGTGTCAGTAAATGGTTCCTGGCTACCCGGTACGGCTCCACACACAGACCGTAACATAAACACACCAAGTTAGTGGATCGCACCTTACAATTCTCCCATGCTCTGACTGGACAGCCCAGAAACCGCCAGCAGATAGGGTCTACCTTTCGCAAGGTTTCTGCTGTGCATGGATAGGAAGCATCAGTAGACGACAACCTGGTATGGCTCCACCTCCCAGTTCTGCCATGCTCTGATTGGGTAGTCCAGCAATCACAAGCAGACGAGGTCCAATCTTCACCGAAAAAACATTGACACTGGACTCAAAACTCCTATACAACCACCATATTACTGATCAATGCCACAAAAGCCTCAGTATAGTAATGAATCTGTTTAGGATTTTGTATAGTAAATCTTTATCAATAAACACCAAGTTACAATTGTATGAAACCATGATTCAGCCCACATTACTAGATGAAAGCAAGGTATGGATGGGGTACAGCAAGCCACACCCACATCCAAAAGATGCAAAGAATACAAAATCAATGTTTATATATGGTCTTACAAGCGAACAGATACACTAGAATAGATGACCTTCATGACTGGATGAATATAAGTAAACAGAGACAGACAGATTCCATGCAAATATTAACAAGAATAGACATAACGTAAAAAGTTTATGAAACGTCGGTAATTATATGCCAATAAGATGGCACCAAAGTCCTCTTAAGTGTAATGTTACAACCTGAATAAAATAAAGTTTAATACCCAACACCACTGTCCTGTATACACACCTTGGAGGTTTTCCCCCTTTATGGGTTTTCTGCTCCAAAGAGTGCAAGCAAAGAGAACAAACAACACCTACTACACAGAAAAAAAAAATCTACCAATGGTAGCAGAGCTTGAAAGAACAAACATGGGACACACACACGAAAAGGACTGTGTTTTGTAAGTAACGGACATCTATTAAGCCAGTCTAGGCAGTGACTTCTAACTTACAACTGAAGCTTTCCTCACCTGATGAAGACAGCAGAGCCAGCTGTCGGAATGCTGTTTTTTTTTTTAATGATATTATCCGGCTGAAAACCTGTGAAGCTCACATTGAGATCAAAAATGTTTTTCACTTCCACCAGCAACACGCAAGTTCCATGGTTCACAGCTTTCATGAGAGTGTGATATGCATATTTTTGCTGACGATTCAACTGTGGAACATTCGTTCAAATTGATTCTCTCAATGCAATATTGTTTTCCGTGTTTGAACTTTTCATTAAATGTGTTATGAATCAGACTACAGGGCGCTGCCATGCTTAATTGAGGTAGTACATGGTTTGATATCATAAAGCACATGTCCTCAATTAATATAAATGGAATAGAAATAAAATAACTGCGTTTGTTGGAGAGATGGTTAAACAACACTAAAAACAAAGGTAATTTTATTTTTCTCCAGATCTAGTTTTTTTTTGTTCTTTTAAATAAAAAATATTTAATTGAGTTATTTACATGCCAGGAAATGAAGGAACAAACAAAAAACAAAAAGAATTATGTATGTCCATCGTTCAAATCATTAGTTATGATCTTGAGTTTGTACTAAAGTCAAACAGAAAAAGCACTTTCAGTTTATCCCGAATTTTCCTGGCAACTTTTTCAAATTTTTCTTTCCCTAAAAACCTTACAGTATTACCAAAATTTTGCAGTTTTAATTTTTCTTTCTATAAAAACCTTGTTCAGACTATTACAAACATTAAAAAAAAGCCAAATATGTACATAGAAAAAAAGCACTTTCAGTTTTTTCCCAAATTTTCAATTTTCGAGCTACTTTTCCATTTTTTTTTTCCTTATTGGACTATTTTGACTATTATAAACGATTTAAAAAAAGATGTTCCAATTTTCCAGGCATCTTTTCCAATTTTTTCCTCCAAAAACAATATTAGGACTGTCGAAATCCGTTCATAGAAAAAAGTACTTCCGTTTTTTCTCCAGTTTTCTGGGTAACTTTTTTCAATTTTGCTTTCTCTAAAAACCTTATGACCATTACAAACTTTTTTTTTTTTTTTAAATTAGCCAAATCAGTCCAGTCGTTCTCAAGTGATGCGGTTACAATGAACACCATTTAATTTTAATTTATATAGATATACACCTTGAACACTGCCAACTCTCACTTCACTCTCCTACTGTCTTCCAATCAGTCCAAATCTAGCTCCTTTCTTATATTGGTTATGGACTGTGTTCTGTGGTAATTTCCACAGACAAATCTAGCTTCACCCCTTCCAGCTGCTGCAATGATTCCCAAAATGTGGGTCCCATGCTACACCACCTTATTCAAGCAATGGACTAACCAAGTTTTGAAACCCAATTCCCTCTCTATTCTCGGGCATATATCTACTCATCACTCTCTCCAATAAATTTAGGATTTTGAAACCTTTTTCCTTCCATCTGTCCAACGTTTCCTAGCCAGTCGAGTTTCATAGTTCGTCTTAACATAAATATCGTATATCTTGACAGAACATCATCTGAAGAATTCTGAAATAAGTCTCCTCCTTTTATTGGATATAGATTAGTCTCTTGTTATTGCAGGTCAGAGATGAGAATGGGTGGTGCAGCAATATATGTAAGAAAAATACTGAGACAAAATCGTTTTAGATGTAAGTAAATACTGTATAGAACAAGATTTTGAATGTTGTGCAATACAGTTAGAATTAGAAAACAAATATCTTATAGTGCTGACAGTTTATAGGGCTCCCACAGGAGACTTCAGTAAATTTTGTAATAAACTTGAAGCAGTTCTAATAAACTTATCACGTACTAAAGGGAAATTATCCTCTGTGGAGACTTCAACATAAATTTTGCTGTAGAATGTAACCAGGACAGATTATCTTCTAGGAATGCTTAGATCATTCAATCTCTATCAAACTGTAAATTCCCAACTAGAACACAAAAAGATAGTAGTACCATTATTGATAACATTTTGTAGAGCACAATAAATTAGAAACACATGGATCAATTCCAATGGAAAATGGTTTGTCAGACCATAATGCTCAAATAATTACTTTGGATGTTGTGGGAAACGAAAATAACAAAAAGAAAGGATTTGTCAGAGTTTAGGCCATTAAAAGAACAATTCAATAAAAACATTAAATGATGAACTTCTCAATGAGGACTGGAGCACTGTTTATAAATTAAAAGGGGTAAACAATAAATTCAATTACTTTCACCAAAGGTTTTTAGAAATTTACAAAAGGTGTCTCCCTACAAAACTAGCTCCATGTTGGTCAAAACGAGTAAACAAAAATTGGCTTACAGTTGGTATTAAAACATCTTGCAGACATAAAATGGGAATTGTATGTAAAAGTTAGGAATACTGATAATATGCTTCCTCATACAACATTACAAAACTTACAGTAGAATTTAACCAAAGTAATAAAGAAGCTAAACGTTTGGCCATAAACAATGAGATTAGTAGTTCAGATAATAAGATAAAAAGTATCTGGAACATTATTAAAAGAGAAACAACTGTATCATCCCTTGAACATAAACCTATATCTATAAGCATTAATGATAAGCTTGTAACTGACCCCTCTTATGTAGGAAGTGCTTTCAATAACTACTTCTTAACAGTTGCTGAAAAATAAAAGGAAAATATATTGGGAATATGGATGCTATAGCAATACTTAAATCCTTGTCACCAAAACCAGCACCTATGTCTATATTTCCCACCAGTCAAAATGAAATTGAAAAAATTATTAAATCCCTCAAAAATAAAAAGTCATTTGGTTATGATGAGGTTTCAACCCATGTAGTAAAACAATGTAACACCAGCATTAGTAGAGTTATTAGTCATATATGTAATAGTTCTTTTGAAGAAGGTATCTTTCTGACTCACTCAAGAAGTCAATAATCAAACCGCTTTATAAAAAGGGTGAAACCTCAAAGATTGAAAATTACAGACCGATATCACTTCTACCAGCATTTTCAAAAATCTTTGAAACAGCAATGTACAGAAGGGTGTATGCACATCTACAAAAGAATGACCTACTCAGTAAAAGTACAGTTTGGTTTTAGACAAGGCGTTTCAACAGATTCAGCAATTTTGCTTTTGTGTAAACGACGTACTGGAATCATGCATAAAAAAATTAAATTCCCTAGGTATATTCTGTGATCTTGCTAAGGCTTTTGACTGTGTTGATCATGAGATTCTACTAGGTAAATTAGACCACTATGGAGTTAGTGGTAAGCCGGACATTGGTTTAAATCATACCTGGAAAATAGAAAGCAATGTGTATCACTGAAAGATGCTAATACAGGAGATGTTATAAACTCAGAATGGGGTATAGTTAAATGTGGTGTGCCTCAGGTTCAATTCTTGGCCCTCTGCTGTTCTTAATCTATATAAATGATCTCCCACATATACTAGGTGATAATGAACACATGGTGCTCTTTGCAGATGATACTAGCATATCCTTGAAAGACCCATCAGCACAAAACCTCGAAAACACAGCAAATGATGTTATAAAGAAAATTAACAGGTGGTTTAATGCCAACAAACTAATACTTAATGTAGAAAAAGACACAGTTACTTCAGTTTGTTACAAAAAATAAAACAAAGTCAGCTATAATGTGATATCAGAAGGAAAAGCAATCAATGAAAGCAGTTTCACAAAATTCCTGGTGTATATATAGATAACAAATTGAACTGGAAACAGCATATTCAACAACTTCTTACAAAACTGAATTCTGCATCATTTTCACTGAGGGTAATATCTAGAATAGCTAATATAGAAACCAGAAAGTTAGTATATTTTGCATATTTTCATTCCCTGCTCACTTTTGGCATCTCATTCTGGGGAAATTCGTCACAAGCACATTGGGTATTTAAATTGCAAAAGCGTGCTATAAGAACTATTTGTGGAGCAAGCCCACAGACGTCGTGCAGAAATCTATTTAAAAACCTGGGTATACTAACAATGCCAGCACAGTATGTATACTCTGTACTATCATTTGTAGTGGAAAATCCTGAACACTTCAATCTTAATGCTGACATACATAGCCATAATACTAGGAATAAATATAATATTCACAAGGATTACAAATCACTGTCAATTGTACAGAAAGGGTTAACATTTACTGGAGCTTCCTTATTCAATGTATTACCAACAGAAATTAAATGTTATCTACAAAAACCCAACTACTTTAAGTCCAAACTGAAAGAGTTTCTGCTTCAGAACCCATTTTACTCTGTGAAAGAATTTTCTTCTTGGAATTTGGTAACTAAGAATGACTGATAAAATAGTAGTATGGAAGGGGAAGGTGACAAAATTATTCACAATTACTAAAATGATATATGAAGTAATTACACTGTTTACAAAATTTCACTCATATATAGAAACTAACATGGGATAGCATGCACTCAAAAACTGCTGTGAAAAATTATCATACTAACAGGTTTTACAGTAATTGACTGCTTATGAGTTGTTGGTAATATAATTGATATTGCTAATAGGTTTGTGTACTGTTCCACATAAATAGCAACTAACATAATATAATATGTAGTCACAAATTACAGTGAAACATATCATGGTAACTGGTTGGTAAGAAAATAACTGGTTATTAGATGCTGGTAACAAGTGTATACACTGTTCCACATAATAAGTATTAATTAACACGGGATTGTATTTGTAGATTACAGGAGATATTGGTTATACTAATGGGTTGTTGCTAACTTGTTGTCAATATATAATGAATATTATCAATTATATAGTAATATTGACATTACTAGTAAGTGTATGTACTGTTCCACATCCCCGAGATTATTCTCACATGGGATCAAAGTGAACATATATATCTATCTATCTATCTAGTTCACAAAGCTTCTCTGCAAGCAATATTTGTCCTTGTTCTACCTCACATGTGTACAAACAAATTGCTTTATTTAATGTGTATAAAATCCTAAAGGAGTTTACCTAATGCCTCCACTCATTCACGAGTAAGATTTTTTTAACCAAAATATTGTAAAGCCTATTCACGTATTTTTTTTCTTTTTTTTGTGTTCATCTGGAACTTCTGCTTTCATCTGTGGTTATTTTCCATATCCTATCTTGTTTTCACTGCCTAATGGCAGTTTCACTTTAACCATTATCCAAAATACTATATTATGTCTCTACGGTACTCAGTATTTCATTTTGTGGTAATTGGTGATGAAAAGCATCTTATTTGAATGTTTTTATGCAGATTTCAAAACATTCATCTTAAAACACACACAGAATAATCAACTGAAGTCTTGTGATGTGTTCTGTTTGTCAACAATTAATTTAAGTATTGATTGCTGGAAGCACAAAAAACATAAATTAAAGTTTTGATGTAATTTACTGTCTTTTTTTCTTCTGCTCCATGAAAGGAAGTTTCTCAATGTATGCTTTCCCTTTCAGCAGTTCAGTTTCTCCACAAGCAGTATTCCTAAGTTGTTAACTATGGCTTATTAGTTCATCAATTAAATCACTAATCATAATGTACCCTGGTCTGTTGCAACAACTTTCAAAATAAAATTATTTTGAAACACCAAACAATTCCTTGTCCTACCTTGTAACACCTCTTCCCATTGAACAAACTGGATAACAAGACTTCCTAAACAAACATATCTACCATGCTTTCTGTTTAGACCCCAAGGATTTTTTGCTAAGGCCAGGCAATAGTTATGATTTCGTACAAGCGCCAGTTGAAGAAGACCAGTTGCAACAGCAAACGAAAACAGTTGCAGGCATTGGAACGTGGCGACACAGAAGGCAATCACAATAAAGCAGGTCAAGTGTCAGCAGAATTAAGCTGAAGCACAACAGCATTTGGAAGAAGATGGGAGGGAAGCAGCCACCATGATTGGTGGAGGATCTGCCCTACCACTGATTCCTTGGATGGGATCAGGGAGCAAAACAGAGGAACACTGAGCAGGAGGGGCTGTCTGTCTGTCTCTTGCAGAAGATTGAGGAATCGACGGAGCAATGTAACTAGTTAGGAGCTAACAAGCAATGGCAAGCTAGGCTCGAGGACTGGTGTCTGAAGGAAGACTTAGATGCAAGCAGCAGTCTACAATGGGAGCAGCCAGGAGCCTACACCAGCAACAGCAATTATAACAGAAAACCATTAGTGCAACATAATTGGGAAGTCAAGCAGTAGAAACAAGTAATGGTAATCTTGCCTATGAAGAGGTTCAAGGGAATTAAGGATGTTTAATGATGTATATAAACCTGATGTAAATCAATTCTAAATGTGTATATACCTTTACTGAGAGTGCCATTTACGATTACTACCACTCACATGACAAAGAGTCTTACCCACGATTTACATGTTCCTCTTGGGAAGTGGCAAGGCGAAAGCAAAAAGATTTGCCAGTCCACCACAATACAGCATTTTATTTGGTGTCATAGTGTGGTGTCAGCCAAGCAATAAAGCATTGGGGATGAGGGTAATAATACTCCAGTAAGTGGTAATTAAGAGAAAAGTAAAGTAAGAGAATTGTGAGATGGAAAATACTGCTCAGTTCAACGGTGTTACAGGATCAGTGCAGTAAGGGAGGTCACGGAGCAGTAAGCAGCATTGGAGTGTGGAATTGGCACAACACGACACAGCAAAAGAGAGCAGTAAAGACTGCTGATCAGCATTGCATCGACGCAACAAAACAGTGAGTAAGCAAGCTTTGCGAAAATGTCGAACAATGCGGGTAGCAGTAATGTTGCCAGAGGCGAGAATATAGTAAAAAAGGAAAAGCCGCGAGTGAGCTTAGCAGAAGTGTTAAAATTTATTGCTAACACCTTTTGTGGCGAGAAAGGAATGCTTGATGAGTTTTTGGACAATTGCGACACAGCGTTCAGGCTTGTTGGGGATAAAGAACAAGAGGTTCTATTAAAATTTGTTAAGTAACGTTTCGGAGGTTCAGCTAGACAGTGGGTTCTTCCTCGAGAAAAGGTAAAAGAATGGAAAGATGTAAGAGCAATATTAGTTGAGAATTTTGGGCCTAAATATACAGAAGACCACTATGCTATTAATATGTTTTCAAGTCATCAATAGGCTGGCGAAACAATTGTAGACTGGGCGAGTAGATTAGATGGCACTGTGAACGAATTGCGAAAAGCAACCAAAAAGGATTTAAAAGGAAGTGAATTAAATGGAGCCTTGAAATTAATTCATAATCTGAGCCAAGCTGTGTTTACAAACGGTTTAATAGATGAAATGATTGTGGCAGTATTGAGAGCGCAAGGAATGGATTTATCGTTACCAGAGATCATTGATATTGTCCTTTGTATGCACCTTAGAATTTGGGTAAATTCCAGTTTTCTTGGCTATAGAGCATAAGGGAGAGAGTAAGCTTTCCAGTAAACATAAAATTTTTCAGTTAGCAACTACAGGATATGAGAGACATGTTTCATGCAGAAGCCGATACTGCAACCTAACTCAGTAAATAAGCCGATTTAAAAACAGTAAAGTCACTCAACCCACAACATAAGCTCTAAATAAACAATTATTGTAGTAGATAACCTTTAAACTAACCTGTAACAGGGTAATCCATTATTATCCAATTTGTGAACAGTCTGATTTTGGTTACGCAATAATTTCACTAATTCTCAACACTTTTCGATGCAGTAAAGTAGTATTATAATAATAATAATCAGAAAGAAGGTTAAATTCACTAAAATTCAATAGTTTCAGGCCGTGTAAATAGAGTAATCAAAATTTTAAACACTTCGTTAGACACACTTGTAGTTTCAGCATTAAATAACCACACGTTTTCGATAATTTCCCGAACTAAAAAGTAAATTTCCTGAAAGAGTAAAGAATCTAATATATCACACTAAAGCTTCAAAACATTCAATGCAGGAGAACAAATATAAAATCAATTTTAAAGTTATTACGTCGTAAACAAAAATGTGGTAATTTCGAAATTAAACTACGATTAAATAATACATTTCCGGAAACAAAACAACTTTTAGAACACGTAATAAAATTCAAGGAAAAATCAGCTAATAACACTTTTTCGATATAAGCAACACTTTAATAATTATAAATAATTTTCTCGGGTGACTAGCCGAGTTATATGAATGTCATAGTTACACGATATTTCGGCGCACTGAATCATCGACGCCATCTTCTGGTGAAGTGAGGTCAGGAACGTGCGAAGTTGCTGAGCCAGACCAGATTACCGCTGCTAACCTCTGATTGGTCGGCTGTAGAACCAGTCGTAGCAGGGGTCAAATCTCGTTGCGGCTTGAATCGATGCTAAGGTGAAGTTACGACTAGATTTGATGTCAGTTTTTACATGGCATGTATCGGACGGGCTTAAAGTCATCGCTCCTTCGAAGATGATATCATAAAACAAAGCATTCAGCATAAATTGTTTATCAAACTGATGGGTCAACACGGATCCGTTGCGGGCCTCATATTGAGCCATGCTGCCACGTGATTGGTCAGATTTGTAACCAATCGTAGCCGGGGTCCTGCCTCGTATCAACACATCGTTCCATAGAAGGAAAAATCAGAAGGCAAAAACTTTCCCGTAAGCTGATCATTAATGCCTGAGTAACAAATTGCTCACTTATGTTACTACCGAACTTCCCGTTGATCTGGACGCGCCGTGTAATGCGTCCCGGTCGCGCTGTCGGCGAATAGTATTGATGACTGGCGTCCAGGCTTCACTCAGCTGGTACCCGCTGTCGCGGTTGACGAGGTTAGACGCGAGACGAATTTCTACTGCTTCTGTAAGGATGCTGTTCCAGAAGCTCCCAGTATGCGCCAGTACTCTGGTATTTTCGAAATCAAAACCATGGCCATGTTCTAGACTGTGTTCCGCCACCGCAGACTTGTCTTTCTGCCCCAGACGAACGTGTCGTGCATGTTCTAGACAACGTTGGTGAACACACCGCACCGTTTGGCCAATGTAGCTTTTACCACATTCACAATTAATGCTATATACCCCAGGTGTCCGCAAAGCAAGGTCATCCTTGGGGGAGCGTAAGATGTTCTTCACCTTTGGTGGTGGCAGGAAAATGGTCTTGATTCCAGTTTTTGCTAGAATCCGTCCTATCTTGGACGTTGTGGCGCCAGAGTACGGCAAAAAGGCTAGACGATCAGGTGGCTCCTTGTTGGTGTTGTTGAGCCTACGTGTCGGCTCTCGGAATGCCAGTCTTATCTGATAATCAGTGTACCCATTGCGTTGAAAGGTCTGACGCAGATGACTCAATTCACCGGGTAGACTGTCAGCATCGCATATCGCTCGCGCCCTATGTACAAGCGTGCTGAGTACCGTCTTTCGCTGTGCCGGATGGTGATGGCTTCGCGCGTTCAGGTATAGGTCTGTGTGCGTCGGTTTTCTGTACACAGAATGTCCTAGAGACCCGTCAGGTTTCCTTTCTATTAGTATGTCTAAGAAAGGCAACCGGCCTTCTTCTTCCACCTCCATCGTAAACTTGATGTTTTCGTTTCTACTGTTAAGATGATGGAGAAAAACTTGCAGGTTGTCTCTGCCGTGTGGCCAGACCACAAAGGTGTCATCTACGTACCGGAAGAAAGCTCTGGGTTTCATAGGAGCGCTTGCAAGTGCCTTGTCTTCAAAGTTCTCCATGAAGAAGTCAGCAATAGCTGGCGATAAAGGGCTGCCCATGGCCACTCCATCAACCTGTTCGTAATACTCCCCATCATACAAGAAATACGACGATTCGAGTGTGTGCCGGAATAAATCAACTATGGCAGGCTCAAAATGCTGTTCCAGTAGAGCCAACGTGTCATTGAGAGGGACCCTAGTGAACAGTGACACCACATCGAAACTCACCAATAAATCATGTTGCTGCAGGTGGAGTTCTTTAATTACGTCAATAAATCTTGCGGAGTTGGTCACGTGATGAGGACCTTTACCCACTAATGGTGTCAGCAGCCCAGTTAGATATCGGGCAAGAAAATATGTAGCTGATCCGATGGTACTTACGATTGGCCGCAATGGGGTACCCTCTTTATGGATCTTGGGAAGTCCATAGAGTCTTGGAGGAACAGCAGCACGGGGTAGTAGTTGTTTCACTGTGTCTTCTGGCAGACCTGAGTTCTTAAGAAGAGCTGTCGTTTTTCTCACCACAGCGTTGGTAGGATCCCGTGCAATCTTGCGATAGGATGCGTCCTTCAGGAGTTCTTCCACCTTTCGACGATAATCTGCCGTAGTAAGCACTACCGAAGCGTTACGACAGCTCTTCTTAAGAACTCAGGTCTGCCAGAAGACACAGTGAAACAACTACTACCCCGTGCTGCTGTTCCTCCAAGACTCTATGGACTTCCCAAGATCCATAAAGAGGGTACCCCATTGCGGCCAATCGTAAGTACCATCGGATCAGCTACATATTTTCTTGCCCGATATCTAACTGGGCTGCTGACACCATTAGTGGGTAAAGGTCCTCATCACGTGACCAACTCCGCAAGATTTATTGACGTAATTAAAGAACTCCACCTGCAGCAACATGATTTATTGGTGAGTTTCGATGTGGTGTCACTGTTCACTAGGGTCCCTCTCAATGACACGTTGGCTCTACTGGAACAGCATTTTGAGCCTGCCATAGTTGATTTATTCCGGCACACACTCGAATCGTCGTATTTCTTGTATGATGGGGAGTATTACGAACAGGTTGATGGAGTGGCCATGGGCAGCCCTTTATCGCCAGCTATTGCTGACTTCTTCATGGAGAACTTTGAAGACAAGGCACTTGCAAGCGCTCCTATGAAACCCAGAGCTTTCTTCCGGTACGTAGATGACACCTTTGTGGTCTGGCCACACGGCAGAGACAACCTGCAAGTTTTTCTCCATCATCTTAACAGTAGAAACGAAAACATCAAGTTTACGATGGAGGTGGAAGAAGAAGGCCGGTTGCCTTTCTTAGACATACTAATAGAAAGGAAACCTGACGGGTCTCTAGGACATTCTGTGTACAGAAAACCGACGCACACAGACCTATACCTGAACGGGCGAAGCCATCACCATCCGGCACAGCGAAAGACGGTACTCAGCACGCTTGTACATAGGGCGCGAGCGATATGCGATGCTGACAGTCTACCCGGTGAATTGAGTCATCTGCGTCAGACCTTTCAACGCAATGGGTACACTGATTATCAGATAAGACTGGCATTCCGAGAGCCGACACGTAGGCTCAACAACACCAACAAGGAGCCACCTGATCGTCTAGCCTTTTTGCCGTACTCTGGCGCCACAACGTCCAAGATAGGACGGATTCTAGCAAAAACTGGAATCAAGACCATTTTCCTGCCACCACCAAAGGTGAAGAACATCTTACGCTCCCCCAAGGATGACCTTGCTTTGCGGACACCTGGGGTATATAGCATTAATTGTGAATGTGGTAAAAGCTACATTGGCCAAACGGTGCGGTGTGTTCACCAACGTTGTCTAGAACATGCACGACACGTTCGTCTGGGGCAGAAAGACAAGTCTGCGGTGGCGGAACACAGTCTAGAACATGGCCATGGTTTTGATTTCGAAAATACCAGAGTACTGGCGCATACTGGGAGCTTCTGGAACAGCATCCTTACAGAAGCAGTAGAAATTCGTCTCGCGTCTAACCTCGTCAACCGCGACAGCGGGTACCAGCTGAGTGAAGCCTGGACGCCAGTCATCAATACTATTCGCCGACAGCGCGACCGGGACGCATTACACGGCGCGTCCAGATCAACGGGAAGTTCGGTAGTAACATAAGTGAGCAATTTGTTACTCAGGCATTAATGATCAGCTTACGGGAAAGTTTTTGCCTTCTGATTTTTCCTTCTATGGAACGATGTGTTGATACGAGGCAGGACCCCGGCTACGATTGGTTACAAATCTGACCAATCACGTGGCAGCATGGCTCAATATGAGGCCCGCTAACGGATCCGTGTTGACCCATCAGTTTGATAAACAATTTATGCTGGATGCTTTGTTTTATGATATCATCTTCGAAGGAGCGATGACTTTAAGCCCGTCCGATACATGCCATGTAAAAACTGACATCAAATCTAGTCGTAACTCCACCTTAGCATCGATTCAAGCCGCAACGAGATTTGACCCCTGCTACGACTGGTTCTACAGCCGACCAATCAGAGGTTAGCAGCGGTAATCTGGTCTGGCTCAGCAACTTCGCACGTTCCTGACCTCACTTCACCAGAAGATGGCGTCGATGATTCAGTGCGCCGAAATATCGTGTAACTATGACATTCATATAACTCGGCTAGTCACCCGAGAAAATTATTTATATTTGCAACGCCGAGAAAAACTACGTAATTATGTACTTTAATAATTATTAACCAGAAACCGAGTTTTCTAACATGTCATCCAATAGGTATAAACCTTGATTTTTTGTAAGACACATAACTTCTCTAATACACCACCGATAATAATAAAAGTTCCGTCTTTGAAATCAGGAGCAAACACAGAACATCTTGACATTAATTTAAACATGATAATTTTTAATCCAGCAGGAACTTCTAAAATTGTACAAATTAAGAAAGACTCAGGGGTTCACCAACTGTTTTTAGGAAATTCATTACCATTGCGCTCACACACTTTAATTACTTACAAGAAGACGCGTTAATTAACAATTATAGTCATTATACTTTTAATAAGCACTGTTAAATTTTGAACATAACGATAATTAAATTTTTTCAGACAATTTTTTGTTAAGCGGTAGATCATGGTTAGCATACAGCTGAGACTATATATTGGAGTGCTTAGGCTGTCTGGGCTGTCTTGTATCGGGGAGTCTTTATCTTTTGGTCTTGTATTGCGGAGCCTTTTGTTTCAAGTCGCGGAGTAATCATGAGCTAGTGAGTTTCGTTGGGTGTCGGTGAACCAAGATGACTTCCGGTCGTTTTTGATACTACATGTGCGTGATACGCCGCCATGTTAACTTTTCCCAGCACTGACTGGTGCTAGTATTGACTATGGACTTATAAATTTTCTAAAGGGGTTTAGTTTGGTACTTCTCCCTCTTCATGACTTGTAATTTTTGGAGACGTTTAATTCGATTGCCAATTCGATTGTAATAGCTATATCTTAAATGTGACTGTGAAATAAATTCAAAATTTTCATCACGTGGACTTTTACATGCTTTCGTGGTGGACATCAACCTTTCCTTAGCTTTTGGTTTAAATAAGCTTTGTGGCGACCGATAGGCTTTATAGTTGAATTACCCAGGCAAATACATGGTCATTCAAATTTATGAATGCAAACTTAGTAGAACTTTCAACAAGTCAGAAGTCAGTTAAGGTAACTAAACTGATACTACTCCCTGGTATACTGGTTTATTCCCTTACACCTTCTAGAAGAAACGGTAATTTTGTTGATCAATGAGAAACGGCAGTACCAAGGAGCAGAATGCAAGCTGCATACAGAATTCACTAGAGAAAAGAGTATAGGTTGGAATTCAGGAAGGATGGCGGCTGTTTGCCAAATCTGTGGAAAAAGGGGCCACAACGCGAGACAGAGTGTAAGAGCTTCAAACATACGAGAAGTAAGGCACACAACAGGAGTGCGTTGTCAGTTGGGCAACCGCAGGGATCACAAAGCAAGGCAGTGCTGGAATGATGCAAACAGGAGACAGTTCACTGCGCAGACTTATAAACAAGCTGAGGGCAGGCATTGCGACGAGGTGCGCAAAGACGCTGTGATGGAGTTGCGACAATGGAAGAATGGACCAGGGAAGTTAGGAGCTGTGAATGACCAAGAGTTTAAAGGCAACTGTGGAAGAGATTTAAATTTAGAGAAGCCAAGACTGTGCGAATGATGTAATTTGTCAGGGCACAAATGAGAGTGTCGCGACAACAGAGCAATGGAATGCAGAAAAAGCTATAGGTGGTGTCACCACTCACAGAATTGTAATGCATGTCCATAGGTAGAGCAAGTGTGTGGAGCTCAGAAAAATGGCAGAAATTCGGAAAACTGAGCACGAATGGAGCTATGCAGCCCAGTAACGTTCAAAGATGGGAGTCAGAGGAAAGTGGCTGCAATAATCAAAACCAAAATGCTTATGTTGAGTTGGAGTGTGAAGACAGTATACACAGCAAAATTAGATTACTTTTGGATACCGGAGCTTTGGCGTCTCTTATCAAGTTGAAGTGTATAAGAAAGACCCTTAAGAAGAACATGATGAAGGGAATACGAATACAAGGAATCACAGGAAACCCCATATTCAGCAAAGGAGCAATAATGGTTACTCTGAAAGTAGGCCAAGAGCTGAAAATGTGTCATAAGATGCAAGTTGTTCTGGTGGGAGTAAACACGATGGAATTATAGGTAGCGATTGGTTGAAGAAGTATAAAGCCATCGTAGATTATGGAAAATCGGTGGTGATTTGCCCTTAAGATGCATAGTGGATCAGAAGAAGAGGTTAAAAGACGACAGGGAGAACTGCAGGAGAAAAGAGTGGCACATGAGAGAACTCTATGTATTCGTGTCGGCATACAACAAGAGAAAATAATCGAACTAGCATTCGAAGAAGTTCAGGAAGATTCAGAGGCTGTTGTACCAAAGCAAGAATTGGCAGCAGGCATACTGGTTCCAGAGGCAATGATAAATGTGTGAAGAGGTGAATGCGTTAAGGCAAAGAAATATGCAGAGCCACATAAGCAAACTGCAAAAGTGCTGTGTGCAGTGCATCCAGATGTCTTCCATTCAAAGGAGGGTACACTACAATACTTGGACACAAGAGCACAGAAAATATGGCGAAAGTCAGAAGCAGCAAAGAAGATTAATGAGCATGAAGATAGCAACCCTGAGAAGCAGAATCGGGATCGGAAGAAAGAAGTGGATTGCTCGAAAATAAAGGAGGGCTAAGAGGCGAATGGCTTATGTGCAATGTATCATAATGGCTTTCATTTGAAGGTAGATATGTTGAAACATATGGCAGTGGAATGGAAAAGTCCATGAAAAGCTGGAGGTGACAGAAAAATGAAGAAAAAAAGCAGGAAGGAATACCCAAAAAGCAAGTAATTAATTTGCAAAATGGTAAAGAAAAGTCGTCACAGACAACGCTATTAAAGAAGGAAATCCACGGCTCAGGGATAGACTGTAAATATACTGTATAATAATTTCATGTGGCCACAAAAAGATCTAGTTACAGAATCTCTTACTGACTGCCCAGTGCAGCTCTATCATAGCCACCTAAATGACTGTGCAGTGTCAGCTGGTGTCGTTTGAAATAACTTCGATCGAGTGAGTGAAAACAATAAGAAAATATGGCCGAAGTCTGGCCCAGTGTAACCACTTCAGTTGGCAGAGTTCGGTTGACTGTTCGGCAGAGTGAAACTCCGCCGAACTTGGTTGCAGTATTAATGTATACTTACGAAGTACTCTCTTACTAAGGCTGAAATCCTAATCACATGGCAGAAACGAGTGGACTGTCTACGGTTGACTTCAACAACGTTACGATATTGACTATGACCTCATACTTTTGGGATTCCATAGTCAAAGAAGCGACTGAAATTCGATTGGCTGATACCTACAACAGAGATAGTGGGCTATGTCTTAGCGAGGCATGGAAACCAGCCTTAGCAACTCTACGCAGAGAGTGTGGCACACATGTTCAGCAACCGCCACAAACGGCCCAATATTAACTTCCTCGGCGCGCAATGAACAACTGTAGCCCCGCCTACTCACTGCCAGCCGCCAGGCGCGGGCGTCGGAGAGAGCCGTTGGCCTATATAAGGAGGTGTGGTACCTGGGCTGTCTCAGTATACGACGGTCAGCCAACCTGTGCAGATGTCTCGACACTTGATGAAGACGACAGAGCTAGTCGTCGAAATATCATGTTTTCAAAACACTATCCGGCGTTACACCCGTGAAGACTTCATTTCAATGTAGATATCATACTACCCCATCTTATTCAAACAATGGTCTGACCATCCATTTGCATCCCAGTTCCTTCTCTTCATTGGTACATCTTCTCATCACCCATCCTGACAAATTGAATTTGTCAATGAAAGTTATGAAGGTAAATTCACTTAGTGTCTCCAACAATCAACTCCTCCTGTACTTTATAATAACACTGAACCTTTTTTTTTTATCTATGTACCTATTACAGGATAAAGGGAGTGACATAAATTTTCATTTGGTGATAATGGAATCAGAGACTAGTGTAAAATATCAATACATCTGCTGAAATGTTATAGGAAATACTGAAAGAACATAGAGGAAAATTTGTAAAATGCAGATGAAGTATAGTTGAATTGATGCCAAGGCATATTCTCCATTTCAATTAATTAATCATGCTAAGAAGATACGAGTTTACTTGTTATTTGTATGTCATTATTTTCAGTCATCCTGCCATTAAAATTTGTATCCTATTTTATAAGGCCCTAACGAAAATTATTGATATAATTAAGGAAAATGGATTATCATTCAGAAGATTCAATTATGTGAAAAGTTTGAAGATAATCATTATGTTTTACACAAACAATAATAATCAATTAAAGTTTCAATTCATATGCATAATGATACATGTGAGAGCTGAAAGTTACTAAGTAATTAATGAACAAGACATCATTGATTGCATATTTAATATTCATTTAAAGCAGTATGAACACTGTATATCAAAAAATTAGACACATTGTCAGTTAAATTACACTGTTCCTACCTTATTCCAATACAGCCCCTGTGGACAGGCTTGCTCCATTAGATCACCAAACTGACAGAGATAGTACTTGTTACAGTCATTTTCATGTGGGGCAAAAATACGGTTTCCACAGGTCGGATCCTTAGATACCACTCCTCCTGAGATAACATTCCAGTTGTTTTCAAATGATGGGCGAGAAGTTGTAGTCGGTTTCACTCTATTGTCACTCCCTGTAAATGGTATACACTCTTTTTTAATTTAAAAATGAGTTTTATGATGTATAAAAACCTATTATGTGACATCAGTTTGTGGCTCAGCAAGAGAGCTCATAATTTGGGAAAGTAGAAACTCATTTGTGAGGCTTCAATTATTTCCATTACTTAATAATAGTATCCGTCACTTACCACAGATGAAGGCAGGAGGGCGAGACACGTAAAAACACAGAAACACACGAATTGCACAATATTTCGACCTTAGTCTTACTCATGTGGGAGGCAAGACATATGGCAGGGGGAAAGATGTGGTCACATCCCAACCCGCCACATGAATCATGTGGCGGGTTGGGATGTGACCACATCTTTCCCCCTGCCATATGTCTTGCCTCCCACATGAGTAAGACTAAGGTCGAAATATTGTGCAATTCGTGTGTTTCTGTGTTTTTACGTGTCTCGCCCTCCTGCCTTCATCTGTGGTAAGTGACGGGTAACTGTTTATTTTCCCTATCCTATCTTATTTTCAGTGCCTCGCGGCAGTTTCTTTGTTTCCTTTATCCAATTAATAATAGTATCCTATGATTGTAATTACCTTACTGGCTGCATAACCCACACCTACTGCTGCCACCTAACTTAACTCAGTAGTCCTACCAATAGTTTAATGTGGCATGCAAATCATGGAAGCATTCTGATTTACTTTACATTACACAGCAACCTGTACGAGAGCTGAAGGTGAAGGGCCTCTGAAAATCACAGCCGAGACTGGGATTTGAACTAGAGGCCTTTTGATCCCTAGTCAGATGCCTTGTAGTTATGGAGGTTGAAATAGCTAACACTTTGGCACAGGTAGTAATGAAATTGGTATAATATTCAAGAAAAAGGTTCCTAACATGTTCTGGGTTAATTTAGGAATATTGAAGTATTGTGAGGAGTCTGAAAGAATGTTTCTTGGAAAGTTATTTAATTTTATAATGTGTAACATTTTGAGTTAGAAATACAATGAGTGTGGTGTCAGGATATTTTGATACGATAAAGATTTGGAAGTTGCCTAATTTCATTTAAAAGGTAAAATCAAACTAAATAGAAGTGCTTCATGACAAAAACAGTAAATTTAAAGAGGTTTTTTGATATTTAAACATTTCAACATTAAGGCATAGTTTTTTTCAAAAAAGAAATATCACAGTTCTTAAAAACACTAAATAAATGGGCATAAATAAAATAGAAATTCAGGGGAATATTAATGCCAAAAAGGATTGTAAAAGAGACTGGTTTTGAGTAAAGTAATCTGAGGTATTATCTGATAAACAAACAGAACACAAATAATACTTTTTAGACAACAATGAAAAGGGGCATTTAAACTAATTAATTGTGGCAAAAGATATCTCGAAAAATAGTACAGTTAAAAAGAGATTGAAAAAATGGAGTTTCATATTAATAAAAGGTTGGGAAGTTAATATTTTTGTACATAAAAGAACTTAACAGTTGGAAAGAAAACATAATTAACCGATATTTTCATAATTATGAGAGATACAGAAGTTTAATAGCTAACAAATTAATGTGATTATATAAGTAACAAGATTATAACATTGGTTGGATGGTTTAATTTCATGTTTTGTAATATGGAAGTCTGTTGTTATGCAAGGATTAATTTTCATGAGTAAACAAAGGCATATTTTGAGAAAATCATAGGAACAAAAAGTGTTTTAGAATATTCGGGGCTACATTCTATCTGAATTTGATAAGCATTGGTGGAGAAATAATATTACTATTTATTTCCAGAAGGTAATACAGTACCAAAACAAGAAAATGGCTCACAAATAAGATCTGTTAATTTCTGTGCAAGAATTATTGGGACTGGTAACTGATCACATGGGAATGTATTATGTAGGTCATACTATACAGTGGATACGAACATCAGGCATCATTCTGTTTGAATTCATGCGAGTGTGTGTTATTAAAGGTAAATGTATGAGTCTTGGAAAGTTTGATAACAGACATATTGGTTTTTCAGTACTATGACATAGCATAATGTGTGAAATTTGTGCGGGATTAGCACCAAAATTTTAGGAAAAAACATTTCAGCATAATTCTCAAGAAGTGTTAGTAAGATTGTTGGTAATGGAGTGAATGTGAATTAACTGTTTGAAACTCTTCCTGGAATCTTCATAAAAGGTGAGAAGTCCATTGTTCAAAACTTTTGTATTGTGTCTGGTACTGGAATATTTTTAAGTTTTATTTTTCATTAACATTAGTGTTTTCCATATTCAACAGTTTATCATTTTTTAAATGAACAGTTTCATTACTGAACAAGAGCAATAAATTTACAATCTCATCTCCAGATAATCTGGTAGCCATGGTGAAGTGGATCAAACAGATATCTTGAACAAATATGTATTTCATATCAAACAGTTTCTGGCACTTAGTCTACAGTAATTCTCATGGTCAAGTGCATGAGTTAATGTTGATTATTAAGTAAGATTACCAACAGACAGATCAAATTAAACTAAATAACAAACCATCATTAATCCATGACAGCCTTAACTGAGCCACCAGACTGCTCTTTTCCAGTGCTCTGAAATACCAATGGAGGCAAAGAAGAATAAAAACTAGCAACTGTTGCTGAATGCAGTGTATAAAGACTTCATAAAGACATATCAATATGAATTAAATTATATTGGGTTTGGTGTAATACTGCGATTTGATCTTCTCATGTTTACTGCAAAATGGTATTATAAAAATGCTGTATTTCACAAGTATTATCTTCAGTATTCAAAATCAAAATATAGACTGAATTTGATGCAGAGGCACTGTAAAGTATCCAAGTCACCTCCCACTTGCAGTTCACTGATACTGGTCTACCAAGATGAATGTGCATTCTGCTAGAGAACCATAAGCTGCAACAATAGTACTCCTTGGATTACCAAAGTTCATGAATTTAGACAAGTGGATACAGGTTAGAAGTGCATGGATTTAATTTCACTGCGATGGAGCACACGCTCCAATGGCAATTTTCCTACACCCATTTTCCCCTCTTTCCTATACCCACCTACTTTTGCCCTCTACAAATTTCAAATTTAAATTGTTCCACCATTTTTGGTAAATTATACATCAATTCTCTTCATAACTTATTCCAATACCCTACTTTCTTACATTTTAAAGAAAATCTTTAAAGTGTCAGCTCGTGGTCATGGTCATTTCTTCACTTCCATGCACGACTTTTAATTTCTACGCCAATATCTTTCCACATCCCATCACCAATATACACCTTGTACACTCCCAGGAGTCTTTCCACCATCCCCCTGTCCCCTAATGAATCCCATTCCAGCACTTTTTTCATATCGTTTACTGACTGTGTTCTACAGTTATTTTCAGATACAAATCAGGCAGCCATTTTTTTCCAATTCCTCCAATTCCTGTATTTGATACTCAAAATGTGTGTCCCATACTACACCATCATATTCAAGCAATGATATGACCTAGGTTTATTGTACAGCCCATCATCACTCTCTCGAACAAGTGAAGGATTTTAAAACCATTTCCTACTACCAGTCCAATGTGTGCTGCCCAGTTGAGTTTTTTTATCAAATGTTATACCAGGCTATTTACATTTCAAGCCTTCAATAATCAATTATTGCCCCACCTTATAATCATAATAAACCCATAATTTTTTATCTGTGTATCTAATAAGCTGATTATTCTTTGCATTTTTCTTCATCCCATGTTTACCAACCACACTAGATATCTGGGGGCAGATCACCGTCCAGCTGTTAACAGTCCTTTGATCCTTTTATTTAGCATTATGTCATTTGCAAACAATATAATTTCTTATAGTAAACCGTCAACACAATCATTCATGAGAATAATGAATAGCAATGGTCTCAATATGCTGCCCTGTGACATTACCGTCTTTACTTTCACTTCTTCTGATACTGTATTTCCTAAGCTAACTTTTTGCTTTCTACCTTTAAAAAATTCTTCTGCCCAGCAAATCACTTACTCATCCACTCCAATAATTTTTACCTTATTTACCACTTTTTATATCTCACACTGTCAAAGGCCTTTTTAAAGTTCTATTGCAACGCTATCAATTTGCCCTCCATTGTGTATTTCATCCAAAATATCTTGCATATGTCCTACTAACTGGGATTTGCATGAATATCCTTACCTAAAGCCCTGTTACTGACTTTAAAACCACTATGCTCCTCACATATATTTCTGATGTGGTTGCATATCAATATCTCCATTAATTTACCCACCACTGATGTCAAACTGATTGGCCTTTAATTTTCGACTATTTCTCACCCCTCCTTTATGTACCGGTACTACTATCGCACTCCTCCAGTTCTCTGATAAGCAGCAAGTATCCAGACTCTAATTTAAGACTTTTATAGTAATATTACCTGTACCAGACCCTTTAGATTTTTTCAGCTTTCTTAGTTCCTTCATGATATCCTCAGGGTTAATTTAAAATTTTTTGGTCTGCTCATTTCTAATTGTATTGTTAGGCTTGTTCTCAAAGTTAGGTCCTCCCATTTCTGATTCATTGTCCCTAATGGTCTCACTAAACTAATTACTTAAAATCTCTGCCTTTTTCAATGCCTCAGAAACTTCTTTTATAATAGCCTCAATATCCTCCCGTCCCCATAGATTTCTAACATAGCCACAGAAATTTCTTGATGCCTTAGTCAAAGGTCCCCTTGCACTGGAAATACTCTTCATAAACCTATCTTTAGTCACCTTCTTTGCTATTATTAATTCCTTGTTTAGTTATTTCAAATATTCTCCACAACCTTGTTGTCTCTTTAACTCTGTTACGTTCTCTTCTTACCAACCTTTTTCACCTCCTTTTAGTAACAATATTCTTCCAAGTGATTATCTAAGCAGTATGGGACAGTTAAACATATGGTTTCAAGACTGGCAACATTGTTGGGAGCGCCTTTTTTGATAGCACTAACAAAGTGGCTAGTTTGCTTAAACTACAGGCAGAAACGTCCTCTTTTACTGCTGAGCTGATAACAATCTTTAAAGCACTGGAATATGTACTAGATAAGCGCATGTCGAATATCGTAGTTCTCACAGATTGTAAATCGGCACTACAAAAGTTAAAAGATAGAGGGTGGACACCACTTCTGTACAATAATGACCACCATAAATGAACAAGGAATGAACATCTCCTTTACCTGGGTAAAGGCACGAGAGAGTGGATTCTCTAGCAAAATTAGCTGCCACACAGGTAACCCAGTGGAACTGTTAATAGGAAGTGTCATAATTCCAATAATCCGCCGGAAATCAATTGAGGCCTAGAGCAATATGTGGTAATCTACTGACCAACACAAGGGAGAACACTATAGGCTGATAAATCCGCAAATACCAACAACACAGTGGTTGTCAGGGACTAAGCCGCTTACGGGGTGGGTATCGGCTTCAGCACCTGAACTTGAAGTCTTCCAAAAGTAGTCAAAGTTCTGAAAAGTTCTATTACCGTGTTAAACCATGTAGGATGCTAACTGTTAAAAAGGACCACAGTCGCCACTTACAGCTTTACCTCCTGTAAGAAAGGTGTTATTGTAGAAATGAAAGTCTAAAGTTGAATAACTGGATTATATTCTTGATAATTTTCACATAAGTTACAAAAGTCACAGTTAGCTATGACAATCGGAGAAAAATCATCAACCGAAGATCACAAGTCATGAAACAGAGCAAAAACCGCACTACCACAGAATGAAAATGAAAGTTAGAGCAAGCACATGTCGGAAAGTTCCTTAGTCACATTGTTCGTAGTAAAAATTTTGAAGATGGCGTCGATCGACCATTGCGTCTGAATTTCCCCTACCGAAAGTTTCCGCGCGCGCCCCGAGCTTTAGCACTCGCGAGGAGCGTGCGTCCTCCTCCCAGTTAGACTAAGTACTCGATATCACCGGCCTCGCTGTCCCCGCCTGGCTCGCTTATATAGGAGTCCTCCCAAAGACGCTGCACTCCGGCTGTGCTCTTCCGCGTTCTTAAACATTCACTTACATTTAATTCTATAACTTCCTTTCAAAGTGTTCAATTTAAAATCTAGAAACGGCACGAGTTATGGGAGTTTACGTGTGTAGTGTGGTGATGCAAAATTTTAATTTATTTTTAACTTTAATTTTCGGTCTGACGTCACGACAAATTTGAAATAATCCGGTATTGCAACATAGCTAAAAATTTTAGAAATTTTTAAACGCCATCAATTACAAACATGACATTATGGTCAAAACGTTGGCCCTGATTTTAGCCGCTCAAAAATGCAAATTTTATTTAAATCGGTTATGAAATGATTAAGTTATTACTATAAACAGCGATTTCGCCCTCGCGCCATCTTTATTATTTATGTAGTTTTATGCATAGCTCTGAAGGTATGTTACTTACTAAACCGGGAAAATTACTAATGTGTAGCCTGTATTAAACTGCGTATTTTCAAAGTTATCCTCTCTTCGTAGGTGCGATATCTTGGACACAATAAATTTGTCCTGTTTTTTCCTCGTGGTCTGTTGTCGAGTGGTTTAGAAAATTCTCTAACATCGGTTCTACTGCTTTAAATGGCATGAAATTAAAGTGTGCGAAACTAGAAGAATGGATCTTTAAGAAAAACTACTTTTTAAACCGGAATCAAAGTAGGCTTTTGAATAAGAAAATGTTAAAGTTGAGTGACCTATTTTGTACGTTCAGATAACATTTAAAAATACTTGAACGGCTGGAAACTACCAGATTTAGTTGAATTTAATTCTCTTTTGGACTGTTTTAATTTATTATTTACTTTGCATCGTGTGACAGTGTTTAAAATCAGTGTAAAAGCATATTATGTGTACGGTGCCTGTGGCAAGTTACTTCGAAATTGGATTAACAAACAACAGGTTAGTAAAATGTCTTTTAATGGTTATTGAAAATTAACTACGTGTATTTACTAGCTTTTAACTGTTCTTAGCGCTTTTAAAATGGTTTAATTTTATTGGAATTAATGTTGAAAGGCTTGATAATTTCGTCTATTTACCGGCTTCCTTTTTTTACTGATATTTCATATTTTCTGGATTAAAACTACTTGGAATCTATTAAAACTGAAAGAGATGATTATTTACTACCTTTTTATCTACTTTTTTAAGTCTTGAAATTATTTAAAAAGCCTAAAATCGTTTATGTAAACTGTTTATGCAACTGAGTGATCTTCTTTCCTCAAAACTACTTCATGTTATTATTAAATGGTTAGAAACTATCAGAACTTGTCTCAGGCATTATTCTATTTACTTTTAGAGTTTTTAAATGGTCAAATTACATCAGGATCTGTTACTTTCATCTGCTTCATTCTACTATCCAGTAATCATATTTATTTCTTTAAAATTTCCTCAGAACTCTGTTTAACTGTGGAGTTATGGTTATTGTAAGTCTAGGCCTGGCTTTTATTAGCTTTTCACAACCTTTACTGTATAAAAATCTCTTCAGAAATACCAAAATCTGGTATATGGCAAAATTTAGGGTTAGATTTGCTTTATATTGAACTTATTTATTTCTCTCTGGAATAATGCTTAGTAATTATGATAAAAAGTTTGTTGATACTCTATTTACTGTTATTTAACATTTACTTCTTTTAAATCTGTTCAGAATATCTCCCTAACCAATATTAGGATCTGATAGTGAAAGTTTACTTTTATATGGAATAACCTATTTCCTGTTGGAATATCATTGATTTATTTCAATTTATAGTTTTTTTACATTGGCTATGTGCTGTTTGTTTACTTTTCTATGCTTAGAGTGTTGTTATCTCGATTTTAACTGTGGTACCGTGTACTGAAGTTAGCCTCAAACTTGGCCGGATTTTAACAGAATCTCGAAAATAGAGCGAAGGGTACCTTACATGGTATCTTAAAAATATTCCACAAAAAAAAGCAGTATCCATAATATTGAGGTTAACATTCAATCACGGTAGATTCAGAAGCCACTTGCATAAATTACATTTAGCAAACTCCCCGTTGTGTCAGTGCGATGGGGAGTCGGAGGCTGACAAGAACCACCTCTTTTTCAGATGTATGAATTTCATAGATGAATCAGACACACTCTGGAAATATTTAAAACAATGGGATATAAGCTATCTAGTTAATGTAAGTCATCTCCTTGCACTAGGAAATGTCTCAATATATCAGAGAATGGTGCATTTCGTTACAAGGAACAACATATAAATATAACTGGGTGGAAACCATGCAACTCGATATTGTAAACAGCTTTCATTTACAGAAGATTAGGTTTTTACTATTTTATTGTTAAAATTTTAATTGAAATGATTTATTCAAAGCACTAGATTATAATATTTTTGCTGTTAATTCTTTTGTAACTTTTTCTTTTTTAACTTTAAATGCTCCAATAAAAGAGAACGAAACTTGTAATTTTTTTTCCTTACGGCTTCATGCCTTGTCGATGTTGAGGTCATTAGAGGCGGGATGGGACTGGCGGACAAGGAATGGGAAGGAATTCTGCCATGGCTTTTTGAAGGAAACATCCTGGCATTTGCCTGGAGTGATTTGGGGAAAACCATGGAAAACCCAAACCTGGATGGTCGGATTAGAACTGGCGTCCTACCAAATGCAAGGCCAGAGTGTTAACCACTCACCAACCACGCTCGGTACTTGTAATGTTAACAGTGACTTATGAAAATGCATATTAGGTAAGCTTTTATGTCAATGTGCATATGTATTAATACATACAAGGAAGTAACACTAAATGTAACGTCCCCTGACTATATGGCCAACAGGCCAAGTGTCAATAAAATAAAATAATAGAAGGTGGCTATCCCAGAAAGGGGAAAGGGTGATGGGGCAGGTATGGATTGTGCCCAAGGATGTGTATAGATCTCAGGTGCGTTCAAGAGGCATGATGCCTGAATATGTGGAAGTAGGCCTAGCAAGTGGTCTGAATAGTTTCATGAAGTTTAAGCTGTACACATTGATGTATCTGAAGTATGTGTTCATGAGTAATATAGCATATTTTTGTGATTCTTTTATCAAGTTGCCAGCTCACTTGGTAAGTTTAAATGGCATAATGTGTGAATGTGACTAATGCTTGTTCAAAATAACCTGTATATTCCAACTAGAATCCGCATTATTTGAAATTTCAAAGTGTGATAATCTATATTAATTTTAATTGAGGATGTGGAGGAATCTTTGAAGTGAGAAGAAAATAATTTCAAAAATTGTTTGTGAACTCATTGTTTCATACTTTATTTATATTGTAACAAGTATTTCTTTTAAACTGATATCTCACAAATGATTAAACATTATCAGTTTGAAACTGGGTGGTGGCCATACTATGGTCCTGTATCTTCAAAGGAATATTTTGTTATTGAGTTTAAATTATGAACATAGTTAACAAGTCTCCAACACAACAAAGACACGAAACTGCAAAACTTTCTGAGAGTACAAAAAGTTTGGCATCTGGTAAAGGAATAGAGGATAGATTCTCAACCAACTGTTTTGATTTTGGAGGTGTGTTATTGGGTATTGGATGGTTTGAAGGAAATTTTACAGTTACCTACAACCTTTCTTTTAATTATCTATAGACTCAACTGATTTCACACAAGTACGATTTATATAAATAACTTTGCAATATGCCATCTTGCATATATAACATAACATTTGTTTCCATTTAGATTAAATAATAATTAGATGAATCACAACACTTATTTGCAATATTCTGTTTGTGTTTTTAGCAAAGGATAGATGCCTTATACTTTTGAGAAGAACAATGATAATTAATAGATGTAGATCAGTTTGAATAAGTAGGCAGTATATCAAGGTTTAATATTTAAGAAAAAAGTATCTACTCTTGTATGACCTTAACCCCTTACCACATAATGGGACAGATATGGTACATTCCACTTATCCAAGGAACGTGGTAAGTCAAGCAATGAAATCCAAAAACAGCTGGACTGTAAGAAAAAGAGAGAGCCTGCGGCACATCATTTGCAATGTCATGTATGACGGAATGGGATAGATCACACCCCCATCTGGCTGGGAAACCGAGTTCATTGCAAGCATCCAGACTGCAAAGGAAAATCGTGTATAGCATGTCTGAAGGGCAGTGCAACATATGGCTTGGACAAGCAGAGAAACTGCTTTATCAAGTGGATTAGTGTTGTTTCTGATAAGTACTGTAATGAATAGAAATAATAATTTTACATAAATATACTCAGTTCTGCTAATTGAATATTTTCCAAATGTATCATCCATCTCAAAACTAGTATCACAACATGTTAGCCATTACTGCATGCAGTCCCACATATGGCACAAACCCTTAAATCAAAAATAATTCCCCCTAGATAAGATTTATTATTTTTTAAGTATTTTTTATGAAATAACAATATTGGACTTAACACAAACACAAAAAAAAATCATGCAGTAAGGGTGTAAAAGAATTTAAAATGAAATAAAAATAAGGAAGGATAGAAAACGTATACTATAGATAGGCAGCAATGAACACATTCACTGTTGCCCTTCTGTCTACATCTGTGGTAAGTGATGGGTTTTCATTCATTATATTTTCATTGACTAGAAGATTTGTTTCTCATTACTGAAATTAAATTGTGTTGAAATGACTGTGTATTCAGTTTTTTCCCCACTTACAGTGTGATATTTTTCTAGTTTTCAACAAATTACAGTGCATGATATCACTTCAGATGTAATTAATGTTTTTAATTCAAACTTAAATTTATTACAATTGGGATGGCACACATTCCTCACCTTCAGAGCCTGGCTTCTCAGTTGCATTGATATCACAGTTGGGCCCTGGTCCTGGATACCCCCTGAGCACACTGTTGATAGTCTTGAGTAGTGGGTATGCTTCACAAGAGCAGATGTTATGAAAATCATCCAGATCTAGAGCCCAGATCATACCACCAGCCAGACCCATGTTGCGGATGTAGTTGGCCTTGTACCGGATCATTGATGTATCGTCAAATGAGACCCACTGATCCCGCAGATAGGCGTATGGACCCATACGACCTTCAGGGTCTTTCACCACATTCCACCCTTTCTTTTGTATATTGGTGCATATCTGAAACATTTATGCAAAAATTAAGACAAATATCTGGAATAAGGAAGAGTGGACAATTGTATCATCTGTGAAAGAATATGATCTAGAAGTGGAACGTAGCAAAGCAAGCCAAAATATTGTTGTATAAAATAAGTTACCAGAGAATAATGATATTTGGCTCTGAAACCTGCATTTGAACAAAGAGAGATTACTGGTGGCAGAGATGAGGTTTATGAAAGGGACAGAGAACATCACAAGAAAGAAAATCAGAAATGAAAACATTAGGGAAAAACTAAAAGGTGAAGCATTGGAAGATATTTTAACAAAGAAACAAATGCATTAGCTATGACATGTGATGAGGATGGAAGAGGGCAGAATGCTAAAGTTAACATTCTTGAATATTGTGAAAGGAGACAAAGTGGAAGACCATAGGCAAAATAGATGGACCAAGTGAAGAAAGATGTAAAGTCAAACACAGTTGTTTGGAGACAAGTGGTGGAGGTAAAATCTTGGACTCACCACCAGACAAGGAAGAGGATGTGGTGGGTGGCCCGCAAAAGTAGAAACATCTAATAAAGATGATATGGACTATTTTCCAATACAGCTTTTGGTATCAATAAGGGAGCTTCCATATACTATGTGGTTCCGCCGGTCAAGAGGGGAGAGTGGTTTTGTATAAAGCTACACTCGGCTATGTGGGTGGGCATTTGGGGGAGGCGGGTGGTAAGAGGGTGTTTGTCTAAGGCCAAGCTGTGTAGCTTTCATCCATTTTATTTCTCACAGTTAAAATTGAGTACAGAATACACAACATCACATGGATATTTATTTGTGTGATTTAAGTATTTCCTTATTTTAGATACCCTATACACTGACAGCACTGAGCACACAATCAGTGCATTTGATCTAACTAATAGATGATGGTGCATTATGCACTGAAACATTTTAGTTGTAGGGTTCCTGGACTCAAATTCGTTTACCGATGTCACAGTGACAGTTTTTATTGTTTTGAAAAGAAGCTGTTTGATTTGTGTCAGACACATGTTACCCACAGCTTGTTGATAAAATAATTTGAAATTAGATTGTTTGCAGATGACATAATGCTGTATAAAAGAATCAAAACGATAGAGGATTGTAAACAGTTGCAGGGTGATCTGGACAGGATATCTAATTGGGTTAGTAAACATGGAATGAAGATAAATGCAAAGAAGAGTCAGCTTATTAGATACACAAATAAAAAACAAAAGGTTAATTATGAATATAAGGTGGGGAAAGAATTGCTTGCTGAAGACTTGAAATGCAAATATCTTGGAATTACTTTTGATAACAAACTTAACTGGGCAGGACACATAGGACAGGTGGTAGGAAAAGGTTTCAGAGTTCTGCACTTGTTGGAGAGAGTTATGAGGGGATGTACGAGAGAAGTCAAGGAATTGGGTTACAAAACTTTGGTCAGACCATTGCTCGAATATGGTAGTGTAGTATGGGACCCTCATTTTACGTATCAAATACAGGAGTTGGAGAGGGTGCAAAGAAGGGCTGCTAGATTTGTTTCTGGAAATTATCGCAGAATGCAATCAGTGACGGATATGATAAAGGAGCTGGAATGGGATTCATTGCAAGACAGGAGGAGGATGAGGAGGGTCATGGGAGTGTACAGGGCATATACTGGTGATGAGGCATGGAAAGATATTGCAGTAGGTATGAAAAGTAGTGCATGGAAGGGAAAAGATGACCATGACCACAAGCTGGCACTCGATTTCAGGCACAAGGGTGTAGGAAGATTCTCTTTTTTAGGTAAGGGTGTCAGGGATTGGAATGAGTTACCAAGAGAAACGATGAATAATTTACCGAAAACTTTGAAGGAATTTAAAGAAAAAATTTGTAGAGGGCAAATGTAGGTGGGTGCAGGATAGGGGGAAGATAGCTGTGTAGGGAAATTGCCACCGGAGCCTGTGCTCCATTGCAATTAAATTAAATTAAATTAAATTTGTCCAGCACAAATTGTTTTATGGAATGAATAGGGAAAAAGCCAGCTTCCACATTGGAAATGGGCAGAGGAGGGGGGGGGGGGGAGGAATTAAGGCAAAAGCCACATGAGGCTACCTGGGGGTTGCTAAAATGGAGTTGCATTGTTTAACGACTCTTCCTAAGTTACAGCAGGTATAAAAAAAACTGACATTAACAAAAAGTATTTTATGAAAAATATTTGGTATATTGTCATGTTCCATTAAAAGTTAGTTCAAATATAATAATGAGCATATGGCTTTATATATATGTTATGGGCAAAAAGCATGCTTGGGCAGAATGCGTTCTGCCAAATCTTTTGGTCAAATTGCATTCTGCCCAAGGTTATATCGGGCAGGACGCATTCTGCCCGGGCAGAACGCATTATACAAAGTTTTTTTGAAATAAAGTCCTCCTTTGTGTGTAAACTTTTACTTTCTCATAACAAAACTTTCATAATATACAAAAAATTAAAATAATGTTAATCAAAATTATTACATAAAGAGACAAAGAGATATATTATTTATTTATTAGAACAAGAGGAGCTGTTGTGGCATTTTGAATCGCATAAAATATTTTTGTTCTTACATAAACAAGAGTTTTTGACACATTTAGTCTTACAATTACATCTAAAAAAACATTGACCGTATTAGAATTAAACTTTCACTGCTGATCTTAACGACAACTTTTTATCGAGAGGTACGTGTTTTATACTAATAAAAGTTTGTCTGCAGATATCAAATTCTGGTCTACAATACAGCTTGTCTAATACACCATGTTTAGTTCCAATCTCATACAAATCTGAATGATTTTTGCTTATAATTACTACAATAATATTGCAAAAATCACATTTAGATCGGTCAACGCTAGGAATTGGAATTGTACCGTTGTTACCTACTGCTGCTGTCGGATGAGCTAGATCAGATCGCATCTTTTTCGCTTTCTTTTCCAAATTTTCTGCAGCCCGCTTCCTAAGATTTAATATTCCGTCTCTTCTTAATAAAATGGCTTCAGAAGAAACAGCATCAGCTTGAGCAAGAACATTAGCACCAGCACTTTCAACAGAAGAAACAGCATCAACTTGAGAAGGAACATCAACAGCAGCATTTACAACAGAAGAAACAGCAGGATTTTCAGCAACAACTTCTCAATCTTCTATGCAATTTATGGAATTTAATAAATCTTCAAGATCTTCTTCAGTCTCTAGATCTTTAATGGCATCTTTTGGCAAATTTGAAGACGTCAAACCAATTTTAGCACTACATACAAACATGGCTTCGTATGGAGACATGCCGATTCCTGAGTGAAGGGCCATATTCTTCTGAAATTGAATTGTCTTGAGTCCTTCTGCGGTAGTGTTGTTGTCTTTTATCCAGCAAGCTACCCTACGTTCGACGTCTTTGTTAGCAGCTTCAACGGAGCCTTGGCTCTGACTATGGTGAGGTTTTCCATGAACAATTTTCAATCCCGGCCAATATGAACGTAATTCTTCGATGACTCTATTAACGAATTCATGGCCATTGTCAGACTGTATGGAGCCCCAAAAGTACAAAAAATGTCACTCAGATGGTATGCAACTTCTTCTGCTGTCTTCGTCTTCAATGCTCGAAGACAGACAAATTTAGTCAGATGGTCCTGATAATCTAAAACAAATTTGTAGTCTCCATCAGCTTCTGTATGGTAATCGATGAGCTCAACTTGGTTTCTTGAATTAATCTCAGTGTGCAGTATAGGTTTAGAAACAAATTCAGTTTCTTTTGTTGACAGTTTTCACAGTTTTCGGCAGCATGATATTCAAATAATTTTTCTTCGTTTCATACAAGATGCGAGCACGTCCTCCATGTCCAATAACAATGTGAGCATTATGAATAATATCATAGGCTCTTTCAATCGATACGTAGAACTTGAACTTATTGTCGGTTGATTTGTTAGTCAATTAAATTGTTTCACCAAATTCATACACATCGTAACGTTTCAACATTTCATATTGCAAGCTGGTCTTTTTAGTTTTCTGAGCATTAAGAATGACTATTTCCTTAATAGCTGACTGCAGTTCAGCCTCCGTAAATGTTTTTTTTTTAACAACTTTTACTCGTCATTTCTTGCACAAACACTTGTTTCTTCACTTCATCTATTAAACCGCAACTGATGATTAGAATTCATTAGAATTCATGATGGTTGAATGTTATATTAAGTACAACAACTCAATCACGGCGTTTCTCCACAAGTAGGCTGCGGCTTACAGACTAATTAACACTACCTTACTCAAGCTTTGCATGCCGTAAGTCATGTACACCATAGTGACATAATGCATTCTGCCGGGCAGAATTAAAAAAAAAAACTTGTACAAAACATCATAAATTGAACTGATGATGTTGGTACTGATTCTCTTGGCCATTCTTATGATGTACACTGCTGTCAAAATTTAAAAATGAAGGTTAAATGAAAATCCAAACCAAGATTTCTTTTTTTTCCCCAAATAAAAACAACTACAGGGTGTTAAATAAAAAGATGTAAAATATTTTAGGAGGCGATAGTATGTATCAAAATAAGAACATTGGGTCACAAACACATTTATCGGGAATTAATGACAGGTCCACATGATGTCCATCTATGCCAATGCATACTTCAGCCCTTTGGTGTAAGGAATCACGCACTATTTGAAACAGTCCAGGTTGGTCCCTTGACAACTTGCATTGGAGACATTCAGGACCAATCAACACAGTTTCAAAGAGTGCGTGATTCCTTGCACCGAAGGGCTGAGGTATGCATTGCATGCACAGTCATTGCATTGCGGACCTGTTATTAACTCTGAAAATATGTGTTTGTGACCCAATGTTTATTAAATATTTTTATCTTATTTTGATGCATAATATCACCTCTAAGATATTTTTCATTCTTTTTTAACATCCTGTTTATGATTATCTTTGGAGCTAATGATTAATTATAAAATGTGTGTGACTGTGAATTTGGCTGTTATTTAGATTTTGCAATATGCTAGAATGAATGTGTTCTATTGTATAAAGAATACTTAAATTTTAAATCTGGAATAATGGTCTTTGATTGTAATGAAGTATTGTTGTATGAAAGTAATGTGTTCATTTTTTGAATTAAATTTCACTGGAGGTTTTTTTTTTTTTTTTTTTTTTTTTACTTTGGTACAGTGTAATTTTAATTATCTTAATTTATGTGTGATATATATAAAATAACTAATGTAAATTTGAAAGGTCTTGTACCTGGTGACAGTGTTTTAATTTGCCATGCATCCCAACTCTATTGTGGTTGAAGTTTAATGCAAAATCCAAAACACAAAACATCCTGCTTAGCTCATATTATCAAGCATTGTTCTTAAAAATTTGTGGCCCTTCCTAAAATATTAGAAAATTCTGTTTTAAATACAATGTATCTCTTGCTCCATCTGTAAAGTGTTGGGAAATTCTGTCCCAATAATAATAAAAACAAACTGATATTAATGCATTCAATCCATTTTTTTATGAAAATAATGCAACTGTAGACTAATCATATTGTATATATGTCTCATATAAATTTCCCAGATGACTTCAGTTAGGGTTCTCAATGTGCTGCCCTGCAAGCTACAAGGGCAATCCAAAAAGTAAGGTCTACAAACCATTTAGAGATACAAAATCAATTTATTTTCTACAGTATATACATAATTTTAAAGGCAGAACCATTATCCGTCTTTCTACATAATCATAATCTCTGTAGGTGCATTTTTGTGAATGCTATGACAGTTGTTGTATGGCCAGAGCATACCAGCTCACAACAATGTCATTGAGGAACCTTTGAGCTTGACCTTTTACCTTTTCAGTGCTGAATCACCTTCTGGTAAAAAGTTTATTCAGCTTAGGCAAAAGGTACTAGTCACTGGGTGCCGAGTATGGACTACAGTGTGGGTGTATGATAGTGTTCCAACCAAAGCTCAGGCATGGTTGGTGAGCGGTTAACGCTCTGGCATCGCATTCGTGAGTACACACGCAGGAATCCCCGTCCAGGCATCCAGATTTGGGTTTTCCATGGTTTCCCCAAATCACTCCAGGCGAATGCCAGAATGCTTCCTTCAAAAGGCCATGGCCGAATTCCTTCCCATTCCTTGTTCCCAGTCCCATCCCGCCTCTAACGACCTCGACGTCAATGAGGCGTAAAGCCATAAGTAAAAAAAAGTCCAACCAAAGGTTTGTAGAAGAACGACGGTTTGATGGGTGACGTGTGGGTGAGCATTAAAGTGGAGAATGGTTATGCCTTGCTCAACATTCCTCTTGTCTGGTTCTGAACTGCCATCTGAGTTCTTTCAGTGTTTAAAAGTTTTTGGAAATATGTTCATACAAAATTTGGCCAAAATGCAGGAGCACCAACAAAGAGATGGAAGGTGAAGCTCAATGCTTTCTCAAAGACAAAAGGCAAGCTGGTATGATATGGACTTAACATTCCTCTTCTTTGGTTCTGTATTGTCAGTCTGAGCTTTTCCAGAGTTTGAGGAAATGTCATTATGCACACATTATGCTGAAAGGTGATTCAACACTCACAAAGAGATGAAAAGATGAACACTTACTCAAACACCTGGCAGTTAGCTGGTATAATATGAGCACACAAAACCTGTTACAGCATCTGCAAATATGCTTCAACTAATATGGTGATTACGTAGAAAAACAGACAATTGTTCAACCTTCAAAATGGTGTATATATTATAAAACATAAATTGATTTTGTATCTTTAAATGCTTTGCTGTCACATTTCTTGAGCTGTAGTCATACCTCATAGTATGAAAGGAATCCTCTTGCTCTGGTAGAATCACCTGCCTCTCCACCACCATACGTGGGTGCATTGAGGCCGTGATCTGAGTTGTCAGCCAGTGAGAAGGATTGCCCATACATTGGCATACCCATTACCAGCTTGTCTCGACTAGCTCCCTTTTGAATCCAATAGTTAATGGAGAAATTCTGCAACACAGACCTTAACTTTAACAACAAACAAAGAAATTTCGTATAATGTTCCAGTGCTACAATTTGACAAGTTTGATTAAATAAGATCAGATAATAAAACAGGCTTTAAAATATAAAAAGAATAAAACTAAAAATTTAATAGTGTACTAACATGACAGACCAGCATATATCACATAACTAAATTTATCTTTGTTAATCTACTATTTTGTACAGTTTTTTTTTATGAAGTTCTGTTCCATAAAATTTAGATATGGGAAAACAATTATGACACTAGCATTTTATGTTTCATTATTGGAATATTATATGTAACATTGGAATTTAACAAACTTAATACTTACACAAAAAAAAAAAAAAAAAAAAAAAAAAAAAAAAAAATTAAAAATGTGTAGGCTCCGTTGTAGTATGGCTGTTGGGTTTTACAAGGCTACCTCTTTGAGGGAAGAAATAAATAAATCCAATTGTTTGTTGATCAAAATTATTTTTTGTTACTAACAAAAATATTGTGCCTGTTTTGTTGGCTGTATACAAACATCGCTAGTTAATGTTACAACTTTGCATGTATTCCAAAAAGCTGTAGGTGCTGAATTCTTTCTCTCGAAACTAAATTATCATTTCATAAATTAAAAAAAAAAAAGATTCATTTTCCTTGATGTCTGTGTACATGTAACTCTATTATGAAATTGCAATCTTGGTGTAAAGGTTCCTATTCAGAAAGATACGTCTTATGCTGGCAGATAAGAACAAAGCATTGGAAGTATTTTATGGTTCTTGTGGCATTTTAGTATGGATATAAATGGTTCTTTGTGCACAGAAAAATCATTTCATAGGAAATTGCAATGATGGCTGAGGTTAGGATGCAGATGGAAGCACGTTTTGGGAGGGTCGGGTTGAACCTCAGCCAACCCCTAGTCCATAAGCACTTTTACCCTTGTCACACAAGATTGTCTCACGTCCCTTTCCCATGTAACAGACTGTTGCAAGGTTTGCAACTTACGAGGGGGTACCCAAAAAAACTGGAATTGTTTTTTAAAAGCTACATACTTTCAATTTTTTAATTTTTTTTTACAAAACAACCTTATCCCCTTCAAAATACTCTCCATTATAACTAATATATTAGTCCCACCAGTGCTTCCACTGTTCGAAAAATTTTCTGTAGTAATCTTTAGAAATGGCTGACAGCTCTTCCCTCGTTTTTTTTTTTCTTGACCTCTTCAATGTTGTTAAATCGGTGTCCTTTCATGCCCCTCTTAATGCGTGGAAATAAGAGAAAGTCACAAGGAGCCAGGTCAGGCAAGTAAGGAGCATGGGGCAGCAGAACTATGCCATTTTTAGCCAAAAACTGCCAACAGAGACACTGTGCATGCAGGTGTATTGTCATGGTGGAAGAACTAGTCTCCTATCTGCCACAAATTGGGTCTTTTTTGATGAACACTGTTGTGTAATCTTCTTAAAACTCCCAAATAAAAGGTTTGATTGACAATCTGATGTTAGGGAACAAACTCAGAATGAACTACGCCCTTAGGATCAAAAAAGCAAATGAGCATTGTTTTGATGTTTGATTTGACTTGACAACATTTTTTTGAACGTCTTGACTGTTGCTTCGTTTCTGGGTCACAACCATAGCACCATGACTCATCACCAGCAAAGACCTTTGAGAGAAAATCTGGATCAATTTCAAGCTGTTGTTTCAAAGCACGACATGTTTCAACTCAACTTTCTTGTTGATTGTCGGTCAGAGCCCGAGGAACAAACTTGGCAGCAACCCTTTTCATTCCCAAATCTTCAGTTAAAATTCTCTGAAACAAACTCCTAACTAACCCACTAATCTCTGACAGTTGATCAATTGTCTGTCGACTGTCTGAGAGCACAAGCTCTCACATTTTTTCAACATTTTTGTCAATTTGGGCAGTTGATGGATGTCCAGAATGAGTTTTGTTATCAACCAACATGTCGCCATTTTTAAACCTACCGAACTATTCATACATTTGTGTTTTTCCAATAGCATCATCTTTGTAAGATATTTTCAATATAAAAACTGCTTTTGCAGCATTTGTACTGAGTAGAAAACAAAATTTCACAGCTGCACGTTGTTCACTTTTAAGCTTGCCTTCATCAAAAACAAAACAGCACTAGCAAAAACAATAACTGCAGATTAACAGAACAAGCCAAGTCAACAGGCGGCGCTTAATTAGTGGCTGAAACGTGTACTACACAAGCTCTGCCCACGGGAATGCTATTCTGGATATTTTTGGGTATCCCCTCATACATCATGCTTTCACCACCTTTAACAAACATGTTACTTGGGAAAGCTTCCCCGTATAGGATATATCACCTATGAAACCTCCCAGGTTATCCTGCAACTATTGCCCAATTTCTGGCATAGGTTTGACCACCTATACACCATCACACAAAAATAGATGTCAACCAACAAGCAGTATTCATTTAGAATCCAGACCATCCAGTAGCTTATCATGTCACCTTCCGTGTGTAAGCTACCTTACTCTCTATTTTCAATATTTAGTTAAAATCCAACGAAGTTTGAGGTTAACATTCAATACATGATACCATAGTTTGAAATCGAGATAACAACACTTTAGGTTCAGAAAAGTAAATAAACAACACATAACAACCATAAATAAGAAGTTTCTAACAAAATATAAACCATAAACTTACCTAAATGAGAGTAATCCATAATAATTCTGAAGTAAAGTAAACAAGATTTGGTTAAACAACCATAGCACTAATATTCCACTAAATTGACCACTGTAAAGTACTTTCATAAGTATGATTTCACCGTTTGATATTAAATTCACTAATAACTCACAGTTTCCGACAGATTTAAAGCAGTAAATATGATTTTTAAAGCATCACCACATGGGTTAATTTCAATAATAAATTCCAGCACATCTAAGTAGTTTCAGAGCCTTAAAAGTAGATTTAAACAAGCTAAATAACCGGCAAGTCAATATTCTTTAAATTTCCAATAGCCATCAACTAATAATCAGTAATAATAAATGAAAATCCGTTTTTTTGGTGACGTCGTAGAAACCAACTTGCAATTTGAATTTTTTTCTGGCAAACATATTTCATGAACTAAAAACTTTTCTAAAGCACTTAAATAAAATAAAGGTACGGTTTAAAAATAGTTTCAGGCCACAACCGACTTTAAACAAAAAGTGAATAAATTCTTGCACCACCTAGGAAATTAGCAAATTTTAGAAATTCAATAACTTTTGACATCCTTAACCGATTTAAAAGATTTTAACACCACTGAACTCAGCAGAAGCTGGGGAAAACTTTGAAAATAGTATTAACTTGATATTTTAAACTTTAGCAAATCCATATTTCGGATGTGACGTATAGCAATACTATAAACAAATGTGCTTTCCGATTAACCAACTTTCAAAATTCATTTACATCGGTCTGGAAGCTTTAAAAACAAAACCAACCACATCACTACACTTTTCTCGTTACGCCCTACATCTTGTGATTTTCTGGTAGCTCTCAGTTAACAAAATTTTTTCTAGATAGACTGTTGTCTAGATCAGTAGGCCATTTTTGATAAAAGTTTCGTCGGCAGTCTGATGGAGCACTTGGTCGCGAGAGCACGTAGCTTGAGGTTTAGTGGATTTGAGTGAGACCGGCTCGCGGTGGCTGATGGGAAACCGGAACTTGGGCAGCATGGCTGACTGACGCCATTACCAACCGTAGAAATTTGAACTTTTCCGACATGTAACTTAACAATGTGAACTTTTACTTTCATTCGGGGTTGTGCGGTCTGTTCTGTTTCATGACGTGATCTTCGGCAAATGATTTTCTCCGATTGCCATTGCTAACTGTGACTTTATGTAAACTCTGTGAAAATTTTAAGAATATATACTTCAGTGATTCGGACTTCGACTTTCATTTCTATTTTAGTACCTTTCTTACAGGAGGTTAATTCTGTAAGTGGCAGCCGTCTTCATCATTACAGTTAGCATTCTCCAAGGTTTTTCACGGTTATAGAACTTTTACTGAACTTTTGGCAACATTTTGGAAGACTTCAAGTTTAGGTGTACAAGCCGATACCCGACCCCGGTATGTCGCTTATCCCCTAACACGTGACACCAATAATTTAAATTCTTGCTTTATTGTCCATGCTATCAGACTTGGCTCAAACAACAGCAACCCATATGAACTCAGAAGGTGAGAATTGGCCAACATATTGGGTACCTGCCAACCACCTGGCCTCAACTTAAAAGAATAACCAGTGATTGCTTCAACTTTTCTTTTTTTTACTTCTTTCCTATCATCTACCCCCACTACCTGCTCTGAAGTAATGCTAACCAGAGGTGACGTTCAAGTTAATATTTTCTGATTTTCAGATTTACTGTTCACACTTAGTTTATTGATGTTTGTTTGTGCTTTTTATTTTATTTGGCTTTCTGCTCTTTTTGCCCACCCATGATTCTTTTTATTATTTATTTACTGTCTTTGGAATACTAAGGTATTCTCTATAATTCACTACCACCCTCTTATCCAGTAATTATTTGTGAGAGTCACCTACAGCACCTGCCCTCCAACGTGTTCTATTGCTGATGAATGCCAATATCAAAAAATTGTAACGTTTTCTGTGTTTGTGTATGGTGCGTGTATTTACACTGCCCTGCCATCATATAAAGTAAGTGATGACTCGTTTAATTTGTAATTCTATTTCATTTTTATGTACCTATTTTTACTAGTAAAAGTTTTTTTTTTCTTTTCAATCTCATTTATTTTCTTATTTTGCAGGACCTTTCCAGAGATTACTTTCCTGTAGTTGTTGATTATCTACTTCTCTCCCCACCACTGCATTCCCCACCCTTTGCCCCTTGTTTAATTTCAGTCCTGTGTTGAGCATCAGTTTGTACATTTCTGATACATTTGTCATGTGTCTCACCTGTTGCATGATTAAGGTTCTACAAGGGTTGTAATAAAAGTAAGGTTCCCAATGAGCTACAGCTGTGAGGAAAGGTGCTAGGCTAAATTCAGCAACACCGTAGTGCACAAGGGTTCCCCCACACTTAATTATGTCCATCAGCACTTTGCTATACCACTTAGTCTTAGCTTGGCAGCCGTCTGAAACGGAAGTGCCGATTGCTGCTCTTGTCAAGTGCAAGGTATGTGCAGTAATCCAATTTTTACATGCAAGAAAGATTCCACCTGTTGATATTCATCGTCAACTCACAGAGATTTATGGTGACAAGTGTATGTCCACACAACATGACCGCAAATGGTGTAGGGAGCTTGCTGCCTGATGCATGGAAATCCATGACGAAGAATGGAGTGGTTGATTGAGGGTTTCAGAGATTGTCAAGAAGAATGAAATAGAACTGCTTAAAGATCAGAGGGTCACTGTCCATGAACTTGTTGAACCAAATTTCCAATGGCACAATTGAAAGAACTTTGAATGACACATTAGGGTATCACAAGGTGTGTGCTCGGTGGGTTCCGCAAATGCTGGCAAATGGACACAAAGATCAAGGCCTCGACTGAGCTCACAAGTTTCTTCAACAGTGTGAAGCAACAATGAGAAATTGATGAACTCTATTGTTATGGGAGACAAAACAAGGGTGTAAGAACAAGGGTCTTTCATTACACCCCCAAAACAAAACAACAATCATAGATAGACAGACATGTTCACTTTGATCCCATGTGAGAATAATCTCGGGGATGTGGAACAGTACATACACTTATTAGTAATGTCAATATTACTATATAATTGATAATATTATACTGAATCATTCAGGTTCACCAACGCCATGACGTTTCCAGCCGACTGTTTTGGGTTCATATTACTCATCAATTTCATGCCTCCTGGTACAATAATAAACTCAAGCAGCTATTGTGAAACTCTAACCAAACTCAGGCCTGCTATCCAGAATCACTGGAGGAGAAAACTGACGGAGGGAGTGGTGCTGCTTCATGATAATGCTCAACCCCACGTCTCTGATCAAACACAGGACCTTCTGAAAAAATTAGGGTGGACTGTTATGCCCCAGCCCTCTTACAGCCTGCACCAGGCCCTCAATGATTATCACTTATTCACAAAGTTAAAGGAACACTTGGGTGGCCTACCATTCAGGAGTGACAATGAAGTGAATGAAGTGGTAACAGCATTCTACAATATGGGGATAAAGAAGTTGGAGCACTGTCTACAAAAATGTATGAAAAAAAATGGGGACTACATAGAAAAATAGAACAATGTTCGAGCTTTTTGATGGTGTTAATGCTTATTAGAATAAACAATGCTGCCTATTTTTTTAAAAAAATATGGGAACCTTACTTTTGGTACAAGCCTCATAACAGTATATTGTAACACATTTTTTGTCGCACTTCTGCCTTCCTCTGTGATGTGTGGTGGGTTTACTTTCCCCATCTTTCCTTATTTTCTGTAATTTTAATATGATGAAACAGAAGGTATTACCGCATTGAAGGTGATATCAGTGTCCTCTGGATGGACATACATCGGAGCCACATGGCCAGTCACCTTGTCCCACTGACCATGGAAATCATATGTCATTACTGCAATCCAGTCAAGATTCTTTGACAGGGTTGGTACATCATAACCTTTATAAAAAATTAAAACAGAAAAAACATAATATATTAATTCAATCATTTGTGAGTAGTTTTTTGGCAACTAATATACAGCATAATAAATCAGTAGTATAACACCTCAAACTTTAATAAACATTATGAAAACTACATGATTTTATTGTAAGTTCATTAATAATCGTAAAAGAATTCTGTTAGAAAATACTATTACCATGGTTCTTTAAATTCATACAATTTTTGTGTTAAATAAGTATGCTAACTTGAATTTAGTTTTAACTAATTCCCAAAATCAAAATAGTGAACACAAATTTACTTCTTGTGAATTTATCATGTAATTTGGTATTTTTGTATTGTGTATTGTGATACTGCTGTAGTTCCTTCAGGTACTTCAGAAACTTGAATAATATATGAAGAACAGGGTGGTTGTGTGTTTCAGATTCTAGTGACCTTCAGAAGTTGGAGTTTTCTAGAAGTCTGTGTAAAGCCGAAAAGACTGATAAGTAATAAATGACTTCATAAAAAATTAAACAAAAGGTAACCCAAGTAACAATCATAGCTAATTTTATAATGAAAATAAAAGAGAAAATAACATGGATGAAAAAGCCTCATTTTCAAAGCCAAATTGTTTTATTTTTCTTTACCTGATTATCCTCCATATGAGAAATTTAGAAACTATATATACCTATTTTTCCCTAAATAAAACAAATATTGGTAGAAAAAAAGATATTTAATTTAATTTAATTGCAATGGAGCACCGGCTCCGGTGGCAATTTCCCTACACCCCCATCTTCCCCCTATCCTGCAGCCACCTGCATTTGCCTTCTACATATTTTATCTTTAAATTCTTTCAATGTTTTTGGTAAATTATTCATAATTTCTCTTGGTAACTCATTCCAATCCCTGACACCCTTACCTAAAAAAGAGAATCTTCCCACACCCTTGTGCCTGAAATCAAGTGCCAGCTTGTGGTCATGGTCGTCTTTTTCCTTCCATGTACTACTTTTCATACCTACTCCAATATCTTAGATCAAAGAATGATATTACAAATGCAAAATCGCCAAAGTACAATAAGTATTAGGGCCTACCATATTGAGTGAATAAGTTCAAAAAATTAGAAAATTTTTACAGTGCATTTAAGTGAAATGCAAACAAGTCGAAAAATGAAGTAGTTTTAGCCAAGTGGTGATCATTTTATTTTTGTGCACGCTTATTGAACAACTATTTTGAGTGCCTGAACTAGCTGATTTTGCTGGCTACCTTCTTTTAATATTCAAATACTTGGAGTGAAATATTTTAATGGATATTTATAATTATTCTGGGAATGAAAACTTTTATTTGCTATAATGATTAAACAGGATTCATATGAGAAGTAGGGATTTCATCCAATATAAAAATAATTCCAAAAAAGGCATTATGGCATGCTCTGGAAGTTACAGTGAATCAAAATGAGGCCCCAAAGAATAATACAACAAGTATACAATACAAGAAGTTGTTTGAAGAAAGTATAAATTGCTTAGTGACAATAAATGAAAGGAAAATGTTGCATGATATTAGATACAATAACAAACAGTAATGGGGAAGGCAGACCAACCACTTACTAAAGATGGAAGCATAGGCACGGTTATCAGGCACATAGCTGTTGTCATTTGTCTATAATCTCACCAAAACCATTAATATTATCTTCTCGGGTGACTAGCCGAGTGAGCTAATTTATATAGTAAATAACTTTTATAAACATTTTCTTAATAATAAAGTATTTTTCAACGTGATTTCTAATCATTCTAAAAGGGAAGCAAGATTTAGAATGTTTAAACGCTAATGTCAATAGATTTTTCCACATCTATGTCCACTAATAAAGCATAAAATTACGATCAATTTGATGTGTAATATATATAGGCTCAAAATTCTATTGAAAGAGATATTTCAAAAATAAAGAACTGAGATAAAAGTAAGGCTTAAATAAAACAGTTAATCACAATAACATAACAGTAATTTGAGATTAAATGGGAGAAAAATGGAATCTTGGTAATAAAGCTTGATGACTTGAGCATATGCGACTTTTAAAAATTAATAACATCTAAGTAAGTAAACTTACGAGGAAATTTGACATGTCTAAAAAGATTCTAAATAAATTAAATTATAACATATTAAAATTTCAGGAAAATCTGAGTAAAAATAGTGTAACATGAGAAGATGGGATTTTTGGAATTCACAAGAAGATAGTATTTCCCCACAGGAATAGATCAGTATTCTGGAACAGTCCAGCTCAAGGTTAGCCAAGACTAGATAGGGTAGTCACATTTGCTTGTGGCACACAGTCTCCAACCAACAGTCTAGCAGCACGTGTCACAACTAGGGATTGCAATCCAGCAAAGCGGGATCCCGCATCATTAGACAGTCTGGCGGATCCCGCACAAAATTAAGCGGATCCGCAATCCGCAAAATCCGGCGGAAACGCGTGTCAGTCTGAGTGACTCGCTGACCCACTCGGTCTCTATCTGATGTATTGCACTGTTTGCATGTACCCTGCCAGTTGGCATTTGACTCATGTGAACAAGCATTTGTTTTTGGCAACCTTCGTCATTCGTAAGTAAATAAATACACTTTTACGTATTCATCAAAACTTACGTTTGTTTTGAGTACACATTTCTTTAACATGAGTTATGGTGCGTATTTAGTACGATTTTCTAACTATATAATTATTTGTTAAGTGTCGCACGGTTACAGCTTTTTATTCACGCTTCATTATTCCCATTTTACGTATTTGCGGATAAAGTAATTGTGACAATTTCCCAATTTGCGGCTGAAAATTTGATTATTCGTTGATATGAAACTAATGTTATCATAATTTTAACGATCGTGTACCTATTTATTTAACAGCTATCAAAAGGAAATTGTAGGACTATATCCTTTGACTTATTGTTGTTTTGGCCGCTGCCTCAATGCGTTTCTTTGACGAAAGCCACCTTCTTACATGTGCCGCTCAGGCTTTCGATTATTCCCTCTTCTCCTTGTTATTATTTTGACTAAAGGTAAAGAAAAGTTATTATGAAATTTTCACGGGTGTATCGACGAATTGTGTTGTAGGAACATCATACTTCGATGGCTCTCTCCGCCGTCTTCCTCACGTGTGTAATTTCGTGTGATTGTAATGAAATCCGGAGATACAACCTATGAGGACTTCACTGCAATCATTCGCCAAGAAAGTCTCCTTTCTTACTAAAAAAAATAATAATTTCCACTCTAAAAACGTCGTTACGCCACATAAGTAAATCTGAAATACTTGACAGTTTACGTGTTGGTGAGTAGTTTCTTTTAATAACATTGAATCAACTGTAATATCAATCAAGGAATCAGGAGATATAATAATGAATCACGCAAAAAAAGGGCCAAGTCTCGTGCTTGTGCAGTGACAAAAAGTTATGAGATCTTTTTCTGAGCCAAGTCTACACTTTACAGAGTATATTCACTTCACTTTGTGAAATGAAACCCTTTTTTTCGATGTTATGGAACGTTTATTTAGAATAATAAAAAAAAACTCTTGTAACTTGGCCATTAATTAAACCATATTTTTAAACTTATGTGATGTATTGTAAGGCACATAATATGACCTAAGACTCAATATTTTCCATTTTTATTATTTATTTAAAAATTGGTTTAGATTAAAAACCAAAAATGTAAAACCTCAAAATACTCTTAGGACACGCTAAAAAGTTTTAATGTCATTTTGCCAATCAAAAATTTGTTAACTGTTAATTTTTATCATTTAACATTAAAAATTATTTATTACTTTAATTATTATTTAATTTATTAACGTTTTAAGTAACTATGTTTTAAATATATGCGTTGAAAAACTGTTTGTACCAATCCCGCGCGGATCCCGCTGGATTGGCGCAAATCCCGCGCGGATCCCACGGGATTGAAAACACTGTGGGATTGCAATCCTTAGTCACAATGTGATTCAAAATTTTAAAATATAATAGATAAATGTTTAATTCTCTTGCTTCGGAGTAAGTTAATGGATACTAACATTCATTTCAAGCTAAAATTCAATGAAAGAACTTTTTTAAAATGGTTTAAAAGTCAATAGCAGCAGTATTGAGAATTACCACTCTTAACTTTGGGGTGGACATCTAACTACGAGGGGGGACCCAAAAGTAACGGGAATTGGGCTGCGGCGGGGAGGAAAAGTGGGGGAACCCATTGTTCGTCCTGGTGTCTGTTACTGTCATGCCACCTGAGTCAGTGAGCGAAGTTGTATCGTTGTGAGTGCATTGGTTCGCCCGTGATAGTTATTTTAGTAAAACAACTTTTTCAATTTCGGCGAAAACGTGATGGCAGATTGTCGAGAGCAGGACGTGGCTGTGAAATTTTGTTTCCTGTTGGGGAAATCGGCCGCGGAAACTATTGCAATGCTGAAGACTGCTTACGGGGATGCTGCCCTAAGTAAAACCAGATTCTATGAGTGGTTTTCACGTTTTAAAAATGGAGAAATGTCAATTGATGACCAATCCCGTTCAGGACGCCCCTCAACGACAAAAAGAAATGAAAATGTCGACAAAATCAATGCCCTCGTTCGTGAAGACCGTCACAGAACCACTGATCAACTCTGTGAGATGTCTGGAATATCATGGAGCTCTATTCAGAGGATTTTATCCGAAGATTTGCACATGAGAAACGTTGCAGCCAAATTTATCCTCCGCCTTCTCATAGACGAGCAGAGGGAGCGTCGACTTCAGGCATGTTTTGAGCTTCAAAATCAGCTCAAAGAATTTTTTCGAAAGTGATTACTGATTATGAATCGTGGGGCTATGGATACGACCTGGAAATAAAGCAGCAAACAATCCAGTGGAAGACATGTGCTCTCCTCATCCCAAAAAAAAAAAAAAAAACTCGCCAAGTGAAGCCAAACATCAAGACAATGATCATTTGTTTCTTCGATTGCAGAGGTGTTATGCATGCGGAGTTCGTTCCCCCGGCTCAAACTGTCAACCAGGAGTTCTACTTGGAGATTTTTAAAAGATTGAGGGAGAGTATCTGGAGGAAAAGGTCAGATCTTTGGCGCACAGGCGACTGGTTCTTCCATCATGACAACGCGCCGGCCCACACCGCCCTCTCCCTAAAGCAGTTTTTGACAAAAAAATGGCATGACACCGATTGTCCACTCCACCAACTCACTGGATCTAGCCTCCTGTGGTTTCTTTTTGTTCCCCAGACTCAAAAGGGTTATGAAATGAAAGTGTTTTGCCACTGTGGAGTAGGTAAAACAAAAATCGCCGGATGGCATAAAGAACATCCCGATAAGTGAATTTAAAAACTGTTTTGAACAATGGAAGCGTTATTTGAAGTAGTGCGTTGTGGTCAGTGGAGATCACTTTGAAGATGATCAAAATTTGGTGTAAAAATATTAAGAAATAAAGACGTTATCGCAAATTTCCCGTTTTTTTTGGGTCCCCCCTCGTATGTTTGCAAGAGAGTATGCTTTTAATCAGTATTTTGCCTTTGCGGATAACCTACATCTTCATATGATTTCGAAGTTTAATAGTGCCTTAAATATTTTCAACAGTATAATCTGTTAATTTCATCAATCTTTCAGAATATATTTCAAATTTGTAACATCAGTGACTTTCTTTCATTAATTTATGATCTGTTACTATTACAGGGTGAATTAATAGCTTGGCAGCCATTTAAAGAACTCTAGCATCTCAAGAAAAGGTTTAAAGAACTCTAGCATCTTCAAGCAAAGTTATCAGCAACACAGGCATCACGATCAAGTTAGTTAGTAATGTTGCATAACCCCAAGCAATGTTTTCACATTACACTGTTCACTTATAAAAGACCCAACAGCCTATGCTCAAGGGTTTAATCAGCCTAGTTACATTAGTACCAATTTAACAAGTTGCTCAGAAAACATGGAGTGCACAACACAACAGCACACAAGTGGGGTCACCGTGAAGATGTGCTATGTCAGTGTGGAAATAGTCAGAACACTAACCATATTGTAATGGATAGAAATCTACCCAGAAACCTTATCTACATCTACATATATACTCTGCAATTCACATAATTGTGGGTAGCAGAGGGTGCTCAGCACCAAAGCTAATCCCTTTGTTGTGCTTTCCAGTCCCTAATGGTACGAGGGAAAAAAGAATTCATATAAGAATCAGTGCAGCATTTTATTTCCCTAATTTTATCTTTCCTGTCATTCCGACCCATTGGTGTATGAAGTATTTCACTACACTCGTAAGTAAAAGTGGGAATACGCATGTTTACCAATAAGTTTATACGAAATGTGCATCATCTACCTACCAGAGACTCCCAGCCTAGTCTACTAATCAGTTCTGTGATGCTTTCATAAGGACTGTAGCAAGCGGTCACGAATCAAGCGGCTCTTCTCTGTACTTTCTCTATACTTTCGATCAACCCCTTACGAAATGGATCCCAAATGGCACAACAATAGTCCAAATGAGGACGCACAAGAGATTTGTACGCTATCTTCTTTGTTTGTTCATTACAATTTTTCAAGATTCGACCTATCAATCGCAGCCTAGAATTAGCTCTACCTACTAACGAATTAATGTGTAAGTCCTATTTCATGTTCATTTGTACAGTCAATCCCAAATATTTCATAGAATCGACCATATCAATAACGGAACTGTTTACCTCGTATTTCTGAACAATCAGATTATTTTTGTTAGTTATGCTCATTGTCTTACACTTTTTACAATTTAGTGTGAGTTGCCACTCAGTGCACCATGCCAAAATAACGTCCAGATCACGCTGAATTTCTAAGCAATTGGCCAAATTCCTTACTTCCCTATAAATAACCGCATCATCAGCAAACAATCTAAAAATGCTTTTCACTTTGCCTCCGAGATCGTTTATAAAAATTAAGAAAAGAAGTGGTCCTATTACACTTCCTTGAGGTACACCCGATGTAACATCTGGATTAGAAGAACTTTCTCCTTCAACGACGACATACTGCAATCGACCAGTTAGAAAATCCTTTATCCATTCACAAAGCTGCTCCGATATACCACACGCTCGAAGCTTCGCTAAAAGGCGGTTGTGTGGCACAGAGTCAAATGCTTTCTGAAAATCTAAAAAAATTGCATCTACCTGTGAACCTGCATCAATAACCTTCATTACGTCGTGTGTAAATGTATGTCTCAAAGCCTGCATGTTGCACAGTTTGTGCTGGGTGACCATGTGATCTAATGTGTCTACACCCGGCATCCCAAACATGTTCTAATTGTGATCGATACCCCTTGCAAGACTTGTGTTGTGACTGCCACAGTATGAGGATGGGCATTATCCTGTTGGAAGATGCACTTTGGATGGTGGACATGAAGGGTATTATAATAGATTGCAGCACCCCATCTACATAGTGGTGGGCTGTCATTGTACACAGGTCTTCAACAACAACCAACTCAGTCCTGCTGTCGAAACTGTTTGCCCCCAAACCATGACACCAGTGGCTGGGTATGTGTGACTTTCTGAAATCACAGTAGGGTAAACTGTTTCTTCACAACGTCTGCGAGACTCATCTCTAAACACAAATGTACGCCATTCACACATCCATTTGCGTTTTGCATTACACGATGCTGGCAGTAAACCGGGTTAATGAAACACAATGTATAGGGGTCAGATAGTGTAATCCAGCTTCAAGCAATTGGTTTACTTCGTCTGGAGGGTGACTCTCTCTGTAACCACTGCTTGACTCTAACCTGCAGACACCAGTGTGCCAGCAACAGTCATCCACACAATTCGGCAGTCTTCTGTTGTCCTTCTGTATGGGACTTTGCCAGCTCTAGGAGTATTAGAAGCTTCTTTCATCCACTGTGTAACAAGTCTGTATACTGACATTGCACTATGGCCAATCTTACGGGAGATTTCACGATATGATGCACCCATTTCAAACACGCCAATTCTCCAACCTCTCTCACAGTTAAATTGGGTGTCACCAGAAGGTGGCTAGATGCCTCAATGTTGTCATCTAATCAGTATATGTATGTAAAACTAAGGAAGATTAAGGAAATTGTCCCAACACATATCGTAGATGAAGGTGGCTGGGAACGATGAACATAAAAGAGACGAACACAACAAACACAATATTTTGGCGGTTAGCCTTATTCCTGCCAGGAGTGAGACACCAGGCAGGGTATGACGTGCAATTACTGTCTTATCAGGTCCTTCCTTAGTTTTATTGCCTTAAAGCATTTTCTTGCTCATTGTTTTTATAGTACGAGGTTTGTTAGAAAAGTAATGAGATTGGCAACACTGCGGGAGATCTGGCATTGTTGTGTCTACTGGCTGATGCTAAATCTGATTGTTGATCCCTTCCACTTCCTCAGTCTGAGTTACAACTCCATACAGTTAACACATTAGTTTTGACAGCGCCATTAATAAAGTTGTGTTTTCATTGTGCGTCACAGAAATGGAACATCGGAATTTAGAGCAACGTTGTGCGATAAAGTTTTGTGTTAAACTTGGTGTAAAGTTGAAACAGGCCTATGGGGAACAGTGCTTATCGAGAGCACAAGTTTTCCGCTGAAACAAATCATTTTTGGAAGGCCGAGAACACGAAGAAATGTCGAATGAGCAAATCAAAGATCAAGACCATGCTGATTTGTTTTTTTTGACAGGAAGGGTATCGTGCACAAAGAATTTGTTCCACCAGGACAAACTGTCAACCAAGTGTTTTATAAAAGTGTCCTTGAAAAGTTGAGGAAAAGAGTGATCCGTGTGAGACCAGAAATTGCAGACAAGTGGATGCTTCATCATGACAATGCTCCGTGTCACACGGCCATTTTCATCCGTGAATTTTTGACCTCGAAATGCATTACTGTTGTTCCTCAACCCCCTATTCACCTGATTTAAGTCCTTGTGACTTTTTCCTCTTCCCGAAATTGAAACATGTCCTAAAAGGACGTCATTTTGGAACTCTAGAGAACATTCAAAAGACTGTGACCGACCAGTTAAAAGCCATACCAATTGAAGACTTCCAGCGCTGCTACCAAGAGTGGGAATCACGACTCCGCCGATGTATAGCTGCCCAAAGGAACTACTTTGAAGGGGATAACATTGTTGTTTGAAAATAATAAAAACTTTGGTTAGTATGAAATCAGTGTCATTACTTTTCTAACACACCTCGTATATGTATATAAGTTGATTTGGGACAACTAGAACTACATTAAACCTTCATTTTGGCTTGAATTTGTTTTGGATATTTACACATCTGTGTTACAACTAGCGTTATTAGCCCTAGAGGGGACCTTCAGTTTAAATTTGAATCACAGAACCATCATAGTCTCTCCAGAAACAATCAACCTTTCTGGTACTAGTTCAGCAAGACACAGCAGACACTTGTCTTGTGTTAATGTTTGGTGATATCTTGCCACTTATAAACACGTCAGTGGCTAAATTATTAAACACTTGGACTGGTCTAAGTACAAACACATTTCTTTCTTTATTATTATTAGTATTACTATTACCTTATTTTTGTTAATTACTTTAAACACTAATAAAAATTGAAGTTGTTCTTATAGACTTTGTGGTCTTCTCACTCCATCTTCACTTTGTTTCAAATGTTCTTCAGTAAAGAGCTGACTATGAAAGTGATGGAGAGAGGCAGACAAATATTCATGAGTAAAAAATTAAAACTTCAAGCATATGAAGGGTTCCTGAAGGCTATATCAAGTGACCCCACGTCCTGTGATCTGGTTGGAAAACTTAAGATTCTGAAAATTAGAATATAATTGTTTTTGGTTTCTAAAATTTACTTCTAAAACCCATTCAATGATAATAAACCAGCATTTTTAAAATTAATATCATAGATAGGGACCTAGCGACATATCCAGGTTTGTTTAGTACAACACTAGGTGTTACCAAAAATATTAAGTTAGTATGATAAATATTTATTTTTATGTTATCATGGCCTTCTTGCCTCCATGGTTAGCTAATGGTGAGTTTATTTATCATACCTTCTATGTAAAAACCATTTTATTTAAATCTATGGATTATCATTCAAGAGATGTAAATGAAGGTATTTTTCTACCTCAAGAGAAGAGGCAGTACCAAACAATAAAAACAAACACATTAATGCATATTTTTAGAGTATATAGTTACCTGCATCTATGACAGCCTTGCTGGGAGATACAGCTGCAGTCAGCATGAGATTTTTTGGCTGGAATGCAGATCTCAGTTCTCTAACAAAATCAGCAAATGCCTCTTTGTCAGAGTCAGGTCCTTTTTTGCAGTCCACCTGGCAAAGAGAAGCCCACTTGAGAAAACCTGAACTAATAAAAGAATAATGCAGGTACAGAGTTCATGATTGGCTCAATCAAAGCCTTAATGAGAGGCTAAAGTAATGGTGGAAACAATATTGCTAAGGCCCTCCTGCTTGTTGGGATTTTGGCTCTACCTCCTCGAGTCCAAGAAGACTGAGATGCCACAGGCACAGCAGGATTGGCCGACATTAGGTTAAGCTTACGTACCCACATCTAAACGCTCAGTACATGAGAGGGCGTATGTGTCCCTCTCTCGACATGGGAGGTTGGCAAATGTGGGATGTCTAACACCCAGAATGTTTCATAAATTTAGGCAAAATTGCTTCTCTCTTAAGATAGCAAAAAACCTAATAACTTCAATTCAGCCTGGAGTAAGGAAAAGGAACTGATGAATGAGACCTGACTGGTAGAGATGGGTAGGTCCAAGATTTTAAAGGATTTTGATCCAAATATACATCCAACTCTGCAGACATACATCCAGATTCTGTGTCCAGTATGGATCCGAACCTACAGTCAGGCATATGATGGATGAAAATCCAACCAAGGAGGACTGCAGTAATTTATTAATTTACGAAATGAAAGAATGTTAACTGCAAAAATTATTTTTATCTGAAACTCACAGCTGTAAATAATATTATAAAATTACAGTATGATCAGTTTTGATAATGATAAAAAATAAAATGACAATTTTGGTGGGCTTCTATAACAAGAAAACTAAGTCATTTCTTAGTAGTTTTGTAATCATGCTATCAAAATTAGAAAAAAAATCTTTGTTCACTGGTAGTTTTTGTACTAAATATAAAACTTTCAAAGAATCAAGATTTTGAAATAATTGTTAGCTATCCATAAACTATCAAATTAAGAATAACATTATTATAAATGAACAAACAAACAAAACTGCATGTTAAACTTAATTATTTTAAATTGTGAGAAATTACATGATTGGTTCTTAAATGTATGATATATTTAAACTCTGACCATCTGTACTCAAGGCCCCAGCTGTTAATCAGGCATCCTGCATGACAAAGAAATAATTACAGTTATGAATTTTTCCATCATGTAACTGTAAAATTATAATAATGCAGAGTGACAAGAATTTGGGTGATAGAAAGTTTTGGACAGGAGAGTGAGATTATTTTTGACGGCCAACATGAAGTGAAGAACTTTGCATTTAGTATGGAATAGTTTGACGGTATGGCTTCTGAACTATTTCTAAGAGTTCACTTTTCTCCGATTTACGAATTTTTGGGGAAGATCATAAATTATTTTGAATGAAAGCGTGGAAAGTGGTTTCGGTTGTAATAACCTGCAATCTTTAACACATGATTTTCGAAGTATGACTGAACTTTCCTTTATGATGAGATTTTACCTGATACCAGTTTAGATTCAATATTTTTGAGAATATACTGAGTAATTTACAATTGTGACTTTAATTTCTGTGATTCACCCTTTCACCAGCATTTCTTGTGGTGTAAATTACAAGCAGATTGGTGACTGATTTAAAATTACGAACCTTGCAGAGACAGATGTGATAGGTATCAGGAAATCATATACATCCACATTCAAAGCTTAGATAGTTAACTTATTCAGATTCCCCATGTGGCAAAACTATATAATAAAGGGAGTGAGGAAATTTTCTTTTGTAGGCGTGGAAGTCAGGAATTTGAACAAATGATAAATGATGTTCAGTTTATAAGAAACAGTGAAAGAATTCAAAATTGAAATTTTGCTGAGTCTTGGACCTATTGGAGAGAGTGATGCCATTTTAGAGAGGTTTGGGGGAATTTCTATGCAAGACTTGGTCAAATCCTTGATAATGAGGTAAGAGATCCACATAATATATATCAAACAAAAGACTTTGGGATAATCCAGTAAAGGGCAGCTAGATTTGTTTGAGAAAATTACTGTAAATTATGATTGATGAGTGAAAGGAGAGGCAAGGAAAGAAAATAATAGGAGAGTTTAGGTGAAACATTGATGGCACAGCTTGGATGGGTATTGATTAAAGATTTAGGATTAGCACATGAATAATGAAATACAACTACGATGAACTACCATCTGATTTCAGGCATAATGTAGTTTGAAAATTATCATTTGTTGATAAGGAAGTCAGATACATGAACAAATTATTGAAAGATACGATACAAAAATTACCTCAAACTTTTAAGAAGTCAGTTAATACTAATAGCAGTAGATTAAATTTAAACAGGTAGAAGCAAAGTAAAGAAAATAAGAGAATTTTATTATGACCAAAGCAAGAATCATCTGAAATGCAGAGTTGCAATCATGAAAAAAAAAGACCTCTTTTTAGGTACAAAACATAAACAAAGCCACAAAAATTAGTTTCTAAGCCTTTTTGTGTATAACATGGCATTTTATGAAAGTGACAATTGTAAATTAGGATTTGATTAGATTGAAGGATTTTTGTAAATCAGCTGGTTGAATGAAATAAGAAATGAATATTTTCTCAAAATTGTGGGTGAGGAAAGAAGTTTGTATAAGAGTTTCACAGATAATAAAACAGTTTGATATATCTAATTTTAAGAAAAGTATGAATATTTTTTTTTTTTTGGTAGAACAGCAGTGATAAATGATGATTAAAATGTGTGAAGCAAATAGTTGGGGAAGTAGGTTAAATGAATACTGTTGAGATAAATTAGCTGAGAATAGGAAGAGAGAGAGGATTGCACAATACATTTCAGAGATTAAATCATACAGACAAATATGACAAGTATAAAACATCAACCATGCTATAGTATCCTAATTGACATCTTCTATGAAATTAGGATGTTTCTACTAAACAGAAGGGGTAAATGAAATTTATGAAACAATAGTTGTGGAAGTAGCTATTAGGTACATGGCAGACTTATGGTATACTAACAGTGCTGAACTTTAGGATAATACACTTATTTGATTTTTTATTTTGTTTTTATTTACTTATTTTTTGCAACAGGTTGGTAACAGCTTTCTTAGTAATATTACATTTTGAATCATACACTTTTGTATCAGAATGATTGAAATATTCCTGAAAGAACCTGTGTCCCAGGGTCATATTTAATTCTGTTTATATTGCTTCAATTTTCACCCCAAAAGAGGATTTGTTAGTGTATGTAGTGGAGGATTCTGATGTTTATTGCAAGCTACATGTTAAGTTTCTATTGACAATGTTATTTCATCTTAATTATGATGAGAGAATTGTCTTGAGGTAGCTTTCCAATTTCGCATTATTTTTTATCTTATATTAGTAGGAAAAACTTGCAAGAGAAATATGATTAGAAATAAGGTAGTATTATCTAATTAGTATGAAGTAACTTACAGGTTTTCCTTCAAAGAACTGAAACTATCAAATGAGTCATTTAAGTTCCTTTTTCCCTGAATTTATATGGATCATTACTCACCCTGGTCACATATTCTCTCACATGCAATGAAAACACACGTTAAAAAATGATTTAAATTGAGAATAAAACTTGCCTGCCAACATTTTGGATATTCCCAGTCGAGGTCAAGTCCATCAAAATTATTTTGTTCAATGAAGTTGATGACATGATCAATGAAGCGACTTCGTGCACTAGGATTATTGACAAGGCGACTGTACTTATCGCCAGCAGAGTCATTCCATCCACCAATGGCTACAAGAACTTTAATTCCTTTTTTCTTGAATGCAGTGACTTTCTCATAGAACTCTAAAAATAATAATAATAATAATAAATATTTGATTGAACTGATTTGTGATTAGTAATGCCACAACTTGTTCAGTTACTTACTGTTGTCATAGTCAGCCCATGTGTCATGTGGTTTGATTACCAACTGATCACCATTGAGTACAGCAAAGCCATACACAATGTGTGTGCATAAGTTGGGATCTATCTCACTTGGGAGATATTTTCCAACACCTTGCCTGGCAGAAAAACAGAAACATTTAATTTTTGCTAAAAATCACATATATTTCTATGGTACATACTAAGTAGATTTTCTGCCACATATTCTGTAATTTCAAGCATTCAGTGACAAGAAATACATTAAATTTTGGACTGTGTTTCCTCATTCCATCAGAATATTCTCATATAATGTTCATTAAACTAAGATATCAAGATAGGTGTGAGCGATGGAAGTGATTCAAGCAAAATTGAAAGCTGGTAATTAACAAAACATAATTTCTGAATGAGCAACCTTTACATAAAAAAGAAGTTACTATATAATCAGTATATTTGTTAACATAATGATATAAAATGAAACAGAAAAACGATTTAGGGGAGGCACTAAGAATTCCACTCAGCACCTAATAAAAAGGTTGCACAGATGATTTATATTTGGTGACTCATAGGAATCACCTTATGCACAGAAATTTCTCAAGTATCAAACAATGGCAACCAGTTACCATCATTAGGAAATTTGGGTGACACATGACTTGGGATTTGGAATTCTTATAGCTATTAAAAAATGCACGATGATTCGTTTATGTAGGATAGATGACAATATTCACATGGTTCTTCATTGGACTACCACTGCCTCTCAACTTTAGGAAATGTAGTGGGAGACTGGGGTAAAAACCATGGGATCTTGAGTGCAACCAATCACAGTTGGAGGAGGCACAGATGTTGACTACGCGCACCGGCGGCGGGAGTCATTGGTTGACAACTATATGCAGAAGCATATTAATATGCTTAACATGTTGGCTCTACTATGAAAGTGAAATGATTGGATATGGGAGCTACTGTGTTTCCATATCTTATACATGGAGTTAGGTTCATCCATATTGTATATAGATGTGGTTAACTGGGGTCAGAAAAGAACCCTTGGCCACAGACGTGCACACTGCTCTCAGAGTAATAGTATTGTCTAGCAGAATCAATCACTTTGTCAATATTACACAATCTTTAATATTAATCCTATTGCTTATAGTATGTATATATTCATGTTGTACCATGACATTAAATGGTATAAATATAATGCTTCATTCTGCAGTCACATCACCCTGACGATCGCACCAAGAATATTTCAACCAAAGCCCAGATTGACATTTGAGCTCATTCATGAGCCAGCAGGGGCGTAGCTACTATGGGGCTAGGTGGTGCAGTGCACCGGGGCCCTCACGCTCAGGGGGCCCCCAAGCATACCTCAAGGGGCCCCTAAGCGCACCTCTAGGAGCCCTCCAGCGCAGTTTAGAGGGCCCACGAGCCTTCACGGCAAACTGGCGACTTTTTTTTTTTTTTTTTTTAGCTCTACCTTCGTCTAAGGGGCCCCTCTGAGAACACAGGAGCCCCTCACTAAGGGCCCTCGCTGCTCAGGGGGGGCCCCAACCGCTGCTCAGGGGCCCCTAAAGAACACTTCAAGGGCCCCCCATCCTCAGTTCAGGGGGCCCCTACCAGTACACAAAGCAAAAAAAAAGGTCACCCGTCTGGCCTGAGGGCCCAAAATAAATTTTTTGCACCGGGGCCCTTGTTGACCTAGCTACGCCACTGTGAGCCAGTAACTTTTCTCTAAATAATGTCACTGTCCTTCCTGGCAAGTCCTTGGTAGGTTTACAGAGGTATCTGACACCAAAAGTCTGTGCACAGATCAGGCAATTGCTTTAAATTTGTGAATGTGGAGATGGCACCTGATAACATCACAGATGCGCTCTATTTGAATGTGATAAGTGAATTTATGTCCAAGGCATCAGCAAGAGTTCAGTGTCACGCTCATCAAACCACTGTAACATAATGCAGGTCTTAAGATATGGACAGCCATCCTGTTGGAAGATGTCATCGCCACTACAGAAAACATGATGCATGAAGAAATTCATATGGTCCACAATAATTTTCACCTAGTCCATAGCTGTTATAATGCCTTTGATCTCTACCTGTGGAATCATAGGTCTTCCACAGCATAATACTGCCAAGACCAGGCTGCATCTGTTATTAATGACTTATGCTTGTCTGGGGGTTTGCTCCAAGCACTGAAAGTTAAACTCTGACAAAATCTGGTACTTTAAGAAGATACTTGCCATGGTTCATTAATTGGTCACGAAATTATTGCTATGTCCCCAATAGTTAAGGGAATATACAAATGAAAAAGTTCACTCACATATAAAAGTTTGTATTCTTGAAAAGTTCTGTTGAAAAAATCTGGTATTAGTGTGATGGATAAAGCATCAGAGCTATCCGATCCATGAAATTACACTGCAAGCCAGCGTTATTCAACCAGTCACTTGCTATCGACAATCTACCATCATCCACCCACTCAATCTGATAGAAGTTTTTAAAACATCACAACACAAAGTTCTCCATAGTGAATGACAATCTCAGCTTCAAAACCTTTATAAGTCCACTATTTCATGTCTACTTCAGAAATTTTTTAAATTCCAGAAACTACATTTTGGAGCTCAACGACACACACAATCTTTCGTCTCGAATATCTGCAGAAGGATGCTTGTCTAAAGAAAACATGGTGTCTCTATTTATATGGTCTGTCCAAAGTGACGTCGGCCTGGACGTTGTACCTTTCCTTGTCATACTTACTTGAAATAGGTTCTCTTGAGACAAAATGATGAGAAAAATGGGGACTATCTTTAAAACAGACTCATTTAGAACACATCAATTTTTAAAGTTAGAAAACACAAAATTTAGAATTACTCCCAAAGTTTCTACTCTTCCATGACGATTCTAGTACCAAAATATTCCTTAAAAATTGCCCTGATCTTTTGACCCATTATTGTACAATCATCAAAAATCGTCTATAATTTATTTATCCGAAACTACTGCTCTGGTGGAGTAGAAATCAACATTATTTTCTTCAGGAAAAATTCCCCTACCTCTTAGTATTTTTTTCTGATTCCTAAAGTGGATTCTTTAATCTTTTCTATTGTCCTCCTTGCTGTTGTTATGTTTCTACCCTTTGCATCACCAATTTGCCATGCAGCCATATTAGAAAAACTTTAGTCTTTCTTTTAACCCTTAAATCATGAAGTAATTGCAGAACTAAAATGATATTCATACTCAGCGATTTTTTGCCTTTAACTTGAATATATTTTTAATCCTGTATGTTCACTTTTTTTCTATTTTTGCCAAAAAACCTATTTCTATTTTCCCTACAAGATCTATTTTTTTATATAAGTTGATTTTTTTAAAAAAATTCTGACTCCACCAACATAACAGACTTGTACAAATTCCTATTCTATTAAAAAAACTGGGATTGCCAGAGGTTTTTATATATGGCATCAGCAAATTCCTGTTGGAAAGAACAGTCTTTGTGCAGTATGGGGACCAAATGATAGGACCAAGAATACTTACTACTGGATTACCCTAAGGTGCCATACTCAGCCCACTACTATATATCCTCTGTACATGGGATCTGGAAAGAGTAATACATCTTAACAACAGAATCCTTCAGTATGCAGACAACATATGTATATACTCATTGGAGATGGCTTTAAATAACCTATACACAACCATGACAGAAATAGACAAATGGCTGAAATCAAATGGACTTCACAACACAGAAATCTTCCATTGTTATTTTCACCAGAAAACGGATAGAACTCAATTTGTTCAAAATAGTTAGGCTAGGAAACTACTCCTTTTCAGTAAAATCTAATGTGAGATTCCTGCGATTATTGCTCAAACTCAGTTGGATACCGCACATCAATCAAATAATCAACTCTTGCAATCAAGCTCAGAATATTATTCGATCTTTGACACACGTTTGGTGCGGTACAAATCACAGTATGCTTTTGATGATCTACAGAACGCTAATTAGATCCAAAATTGAATATGGATGCATTCTGTACAGCAGTGCAAGCTCTGGAATCCTGTTCAGGTTAGACAAGCTACCATATAGTTGGTATTTGCACCTGTATCGGGGCTATGAGATCTACTTACACCAATGCTCTATTGGAGGAAGCCTGGGAGACGCCTCTGCACATTAGAAGACAGTGGCTGTCGGGCAAATTCATTGTTGAGAGGCTAGCATACCGGAACCACCCAACTATCCTTAAATGTAAAGAGCTGAGTAGTTTGTGGAATAATAGAGGAAGATTGCGACTCACAGAGGTCTATTGTAGCTACATGGAGTGGGAAGAACAAACGGACAAAATAATTCCTATAAAGCAATTTCCACCATATGAATACCATTCCATCTTCAGTATGATTCAACTACCGGTATTTTATATGACTCTCGAGGATAAGGAATACTTAAACTTCAATCTGTTAGCAAAGAGGTATCTTGTGGAAAACTGGAGTAACACCATGCATATCTATAAGGATGGATCTAAAACTGCCCCAGGAGGCGACGCTAGGATGTGCCTTTTTCTGCCCCTGCACTGGGTATCAAGGAATGTATAAAATACCATCAACTACATCTATATACACCGCAGAAGCAATAGCTATTTTAGTGGTAGTCAGGTATTGCTCAACACTAGCATAGACGAAGTGTCTTATCATCTCAGACTCTAAGAGTGTGTTGAACTCTATTCAGACCAAATATTGGGGCAAGAGAACTAACCGGATTATAGTAAATACTAGACGACCCGTGCGAAAACTTCGTGAATAAAATGCGATGAATAGTGAGGTTGAATATAATGTCACCAAGTTCAGTCATTACTCTTCATACTCCTACTTCATTTATCGATTTTGGTTAGAAATCCAGGGAGATAAATGGCTCGAAACACAAAAAACGTATTTTAGAAATATTGACAATTTGCGCTTTATGGGTCGAATTACGAAAAATTCCTTTCTTAGAATATAATGTTACCACGGCGGAAACCTTACTCTTTAATACGATATGTCATTTACCTATATCGATTAGATATCAATGGAAATATAAGGCTCGTGACACAAAAATAGGTTGTAGAACAATTTATACTTTTTCCCTTTAATAGTTGAATTCCAAACACTTCTTTCTTAAAATATGATGTCAGCAAAGCTGAGACATTATTCCTCACACTCGTACTTGATTTATCGATTTTGGATACATATCAAGGGAGATAAGTGGCTCGAGACACAAAAAACGCATTTTAGAAAAATTGACTTTTTTGCCTTTTATGGGTCGAATTACGAAAAATTCCTTTCTTAAAATATAATGTTACCACGGCGGAGACCTTATTCTTTAATATGATACCTCATTTATCTATATCGGTTAGATATCAAGGGAGATAAATCGCACGTGACACACAAATTGGTTATAGAAACATTTATACTTTTTTCCTTTAAGGGTTGAATTCCAAAAACATTCTTTCTTAAAATATGATATCACAAAGCTGAGACATTACTCCTCATAATCCTACCTCATTTATCGATTTTGGTTAGATATCCAGGGAGATAAATGGCTTGAGATATAAAAAACGCATTTTAGAAAAAGTGACATTTTTGCCCTATAAGGGTCGAATTACGAAAAATTCCTTTCTTAAAATGTAATGTTACCATGGTGGAGACCTTATTCTTTAATATGATACCTCATTTATCTATATCGGTTAGATATCGAGGGAGATAAATCGCTCGTGACACACAAATCGGTTATAGAAAAATTTATACTTTTTTCCTTTAAGGGTTGAATTCCAAAAACATTCTTTCTTAAAATATGATTTCACAAAGCTGATACATTACTCCTTATATTCTTACTTCATTTATCGATTTTGGTTAGATATCCAGGGAGATAAATAGCTCGAGATACAAAAAACGCATTTTAGAAAAAGTTACATTTTTGCCCTATAAAGGTCGAATTACGAAAAATTCCTTTCTTAAAATATAATGTTACCATGGCGGAGACCTTATTCTTTAATATGATACCTCATTTATCTATATCGGTTATATATTAAGGGAGATAAATCGCTTGTGACATAAAAACGCATTGCAAAAATATTGATACTTTTGCCCTTTAAGGGTCGAATTCCGAAAACTTTCTGGCTTAATATATGACGTCACTAAAGCGGAGATCTTAATCTTTAAAACGATACTTCATAAAACGGTTTCAGATAGGTATCCAGGGAGATAACTGACTCGTAACACAGAAAACAGCATTTTAGAAAAAATTACATTTTTGCCCTTTAAGGGTCGAATTCCAAAAACTTTCTTGCTTAAAATACGATTTAACCAAATTGGAGACCATAAGCTTTAAAATGACACCTCATTCATTGATTTCGGTTAAGTATGAAGGAAGATATAGGCTTGTGACAAAAAAATACCTTATAGAAATAATATATATGATAGTACAAAAGGTAGTAGAATGCTCAAGAAGAAACAGGGCAATCAATTTCCTCTGGATGAAGGCGAATGCAGAGGTTGTCTATAATGAAAAAGTAGATGAGTTGGCAAAGAAAGGAGCTAGAATAGGTGTTGCGCTCAAAAAATGGTTACCATACATGGACTATCTACCACAAATAAAAATCAAGCTATTGAACAAATGGAAGAATGAATGGGACATCAGTAAAAAAAACAAAGGGACAACATTATGGCAATATCCAGCCCCAAATTCCTACCCGTCCCTGGTTTTCCAACTCCTCAGAATCTAGAGACGTTATCACAATGATAATTAGAATACATTTTACTCACAGTATATTTGCATAGTACCTACATTGTCTAACCATCATAAATTCGTATATCTGTGAATGAACCATACATTTTTCGCTTGTCCAAAATATAAAGCTCATAGGCCTAAATTCTTGAGAGACCTAAACAATTTTGAAATACCGTTCCGACAAGTATTTCTTGTCTGTTGCACGGCAACAATAAGGTTATATATAAATTGTTAGCGAGATATATAAAAACAACTAATTTTAAGATTTAGGCAAATCATTCCTTTTTAATATTTTAATTTCTGTATGTGTATGTAAATAATAAGTTTTATAAAGAAAGTAATGTTAATGTGTAGGTAAGAATCTCCTTTACGTTTTAATTATGCTGTAATTATTGTTTGTGCGCAAAGAGCCTTGTACCCCCTACCGTTGGTACAGTGTGCTCAATTTACTTATCATGCTAATTCTTGATTTTATAAACATGAATATATTTATTTGAGAAATTTCCCAGCTGATGTAAAATTCTTGATTTATGTATAATTATCCCGTAAAATGGTTTATTTATGTGTACAATGCTTTATTCATTTGTACTAGGCCAAATTATCTGTATAAATAGCTGATGACTATATAGTGCCATTTGGCATTTGAGGCCAAATAAAAAGAAAAAAGAAATATAGTAAAACTAACAGGGTGAATGAAAAAATGATTTCCATAGTGAAGGAAATCTTTTAAAATATGAAATGCAGAATCAAAAGAGATGAATTGTAAATAACAGGGTCTCAGGGTATTGTTGGGACCACTTGTATTTAATAAAAAATGATTATTTTGATCAGTTATGGTCAAAAGTTGGTTTGTTCACAAATGACATAATATAATATAACAAGATTTAAGAAGTGAAGTATTGTGAACAGCTACAGGGTAATACAGAAAAGGCTGTACCTCATGGAATGAAGATAAATGGCAAAAAGAGTTTATTAGGAATAAAAATTAAAAAATTAAGTTTTTGTATAATTATAAGCTGAAAGAGGTCAGACCAATGCTTGAACATGATAGTGTAGTATGGGAACCACATTTTGGGTATCAAATACAGGGGTTGGAGAGGGTGCAAAAAAGGGCTGCTTAATTTGTTTATGGAAATTACCACAGAATGCAATCAGTAACAGATATGATAAAAGAGCTGGAATGGGAATCATTGGAAGATAGGAGGAGACTGAAGAGGGTCATGGGAGTGTACAAGCCATATCCTTTTGATTGTTGATGAGGCATGGAAAGATATTGGTGTAAGAATGAAAAGCAATGAATGGAAGGGAAAAGATGACCGTGACCACAAGCTTGCACTCTATTTCCGGCACAAGGATGTAGGAAGATTCTCTTTTTTTAGGTCAGGGTGTCAGAGATTGGAATAAGTTACCGAGGAAAATGATGCATAATTTACCAAAAACAATGAAAGAATTTAAAATTAAAATTTGTAGAGGGCAAATGAAGATGGGTGCAGGAGAGGGGGAAGATGGGTGTGTAGGGAAATTGCCACTGGAGCATGCACTCCATTGCAATTTAATTAAATTTAAAAAGAATAACTTGTTCAAGTCTTGTGGTGTAAATATCTTGACATATCATGTGATAACACACTCAATTTGCGAGGACATTTTGGGTATGTGGTAGAGATAGGTTCAATGGAAAGAGTGATTAAGAAAGGGTGAAGGTTGGAGGGCCGAGTTGGTGAAGTGAGGATGCTGGGATACACAATTTTGGACAGACCACTACTCCAGTATGGTGAGGTGGTATGAGACCCACATTGTGGATACCAAATAGAGAATTTGGAGGAGCTGTAAAGAAGGGCAGTTAGATCTGTTTGTGAAAATTATTGGAAAACATATTAGGTAACTGGTAGGACAAAGGAGCTTGGTAGAGCACCATTGGAAGACAGAAGGCAAGTGAGGAGAGTTTTGGGAGTGTATACTGGTGATTAACAAGAGGATTTGGAATAAATTGTGGAAGCAAAGTGGTGACCAGAAACTAGCCCTTTATTTCAGACATAAGATATTCGAGAAATTATCTTTTGTACCTAAAGGAGAAACGTTTTTCATATTCGGGAAGCAAGTTTGCCAACTAGAATATTTTACATGAATATCCTGTTGGCTACTCTTTCCATCATAATTCAAATCCACATTATTATGTAATTTTTATTTTTTGCCAAAAGAATACAGTATAGTCTTTTGTAACATTAAATAAATGGCTCTGCAACGATTTTATGTAAAAATCCTCCTACTTTGACACCATCCCCACCGAAAAAAGTTTTATTCTGCAAGTGAAGTGGTTGAGATGCTTTAAATGCTGGATATTAAAAAAAAACATATTCTGTCTAAGATATTGGCTGGTAATCATTTCTCAGCACCTAAAATGTGACAGTTTCGTTTTGTTTGTTCACATGTTTCCAAAAACCTGAAGGCATATTTAAATTGGTTTAAGGAGTGCTGTATTGCCGGTGTTTGTGTGGAGACTGATTACACCACCCCCTTTCAGCTTCTTTTCCACCAAAGAAATTGCAATATTTGGATAAACTATGTAATGTAGAACATTTCTTTCAGTTGGTGGCCAAATACAATTTGTGACAGAGCAAATAAATTCTGTGAAATGCTGTTTTAAACATACTAAGTTAAGTATATTTTTTGAAATGAAATATCTTGCCTCCATCTCATTTTCCCTGTCCCAATCAGATGATATGATCTAAGGGAGGAGAGAAGCTTTTGTTATCTGTCTGTGAATCATATATGTTTTGTGTTATCCTTTGGCAGAAAGTGTGGACCATCTAGCACAGGCACGAATCCTGGCTCACTCTTGCTTCTTTTGTCCAGTTTGGTGGAGCTTCAACACTCATAGATGAACTACAGGTTAGTTACAAAGTAATGCAATTTTTATAGAAAATTATGCAAACTTCCTCTGCACAAACATTTTGAGGACTGTTGAATGCTCATATCTATGAAAAATATGATTGTGATCATAAGTTTATCACTGCTGAGCAATTTGTGTTTGAAGTGAATAAATTGTTAGTTTTATTTATTCGTTTCATGAAGTGCACTCACCTGTACCAAGCCCAGTTGGTGAAGTAACAAACAACCTTAAAGTCAGAACTGGTGCCTGGTTGGAATGGTCTAGAGGTAGTTGTGACAGTTGTAGGGCCGCCACCTGCACTTGTGGACGTGGTGGTTATTGGAGGAACCACAGTTGCAGGGCTACCACTGGTGGTGCCATCTGAACTGATGGAAATGGTGGTTACTGAAGAAATTATGGTTGTAGGGCTGCCACCGCTGCTATCTGTGGACACCTCCATGCTTCCCCCTCCAGCAGACGAGGGTGGTAGAGTTTCGCCACCTGCCGAGATATTCGCTTCATATCACCATCTGATAACATCATCCCTTAAAATCTACATTTAATTCATTTTGATACTGTAGTACATAAAAATCTTTATCATGAAGGAACTCATCACCATCATCATTTCCACTTTTGTGCATCATCTGGCATATCCTACTTTGAGGCTCCGCTTATTTTGAAATAAAGATTCCATTTACTACTGGCCTGCTAATCCTATTGTAGTTTTGATTTGGAGAGAGGGAATTGGATGTGTTGTACCATCTGTCTGTGAAACACGTAACATATGTTCTGTATGATAAGTGTATTTATGTTTGTAAAATACGTAGTTTATAAGGCGGGTATTGAGGACCAATCCAACATTCGCCTAGATGATTGCGGAAAACTGCCTAAAAACCACAGTCAGCATGGTTTGTATGTGTGTATATTTGAATCTAGGCCAGTGTAGTGAGACTTTAACATGTGTAACAACACATATGGGTTTGCAGAAGCAACTACTTCAGAAAATTCTTGAAAGAAAAAGATTTTACTTGCATAAAAAATATTTATATAAAAATGTCTTATACACTTATTTGTTCCATCAGTTTTAAGTTTCATTGGAAAGCAGTCATTTATTTACATATTAGTTCACTTCTAATATAAAAAGTCCACACACAGTGGAGTGATTTTATTTGAAACAAGATATAATGCTGTTTAAATGGTAAAAGAATGCCTTTTGCTGGAAACGATTACTATGAGTGGTCATGACGCACATCAGGAAAATTACCCTATCTGTCTGACTTATGATGAGGAGTCATACCCAGAGGTGCAGCAAGTGTTGTCCGAATGGTGTTGAGCAGAGGATGTGTTCCGCCCCCACACCGGTCCCGGAAGTCATCCAGGTCAAGTGCCCAGATCATGCCTCCTCCCAGATTCAGCTGTCGGATGTATTCTGACTGTAATGTTAACAACCATACATTATTGGGAGCACAAACCGATCTTGTCATTTGCACATCAGGTCACACTAGAAAGTAATTCATGTTTTGTTAACACTGGTCTTTTTGTGCAAACCTATCAATGATTACAAGCACCTAACTAGAGATTTATTTAGAGGAAATTAGATATACAAGGGGAGTCACGATTTCTGTAGAGTAATTGGTAAGATGACTGTTGAAAATGTGAGGGAAGGGTTTTTGTATGACAGTTACAAGAATACATCATTTGCATGAATGACTGATTTGTAGAAAGCTTCACTTTATTGAATTTTTACAGATTTCTATAACTTTTTGCCCAGATTTTACAGTAAGAAAATTTGTTTATTTGTTTTGTTTCTCACTTGGATTTATACCAAACAGTAGAGTTTGTATCATCCTGCAAAAGCCCTGTGACATATCACTTTATTTTCCCCATGTTCTATCACTTCTCTGTATGTAGGCCTATATCCAGAGGCAATGATGAATTCTTCTATGCAGATGAAAAAGGAAAATGGAGTAGATAAGAACCAAGGGGTTGGAAGAGAGCAGGGTGATCACCAGAATTAACAGCTACATCTCAATTGGTAAGCAATATATAGTGTTATATGCACAATTGAAGACACATGGGATTTTATTGTTTTACCATTAATTTACTGTCACAGGGCATATACATTTGTGGTAATTTCTCTACACATCTACTCACATAGGCCTATCAGGCAAATTTTTAATTTAAATTCTTAATGTGCTTGAGGAAACTACACAGCATATTCCTAGATAATTGCTCCCATTCCCTGACTCCTTTGCCAAAGAGTTACCAGGTTTTGCTCTCCCCCCCCCCCCCCCCACGAAAAAACAAAAATATCTCTGCTGATAAAGTACTCTAAAATCAAGGTATCTTCAATTACATGATTCTAACAACCATCAAGTGAAACAAGGCACCACAGCTACCAAAATCAAGAGACATATTTTGTAACTAACACTCAATTAAAATAAGATATATAGTAGATGTGATCTAGATATATTAATTTAAGTGCTTATAATTTTATATTTTACATGGTTTTAATTTACTTGAATGCCACACAAGAAGCTCTGTTAAGCCTGTAGGCACCCATAAATCTAACTCCAATCCTATACAATAATGGTTTGTGAAAATAATTGTGGCTCACTGCCTGATGTAATAAAGTTATTTTAAATGATTGCTAAAGTTATAGATTTTAATAAATGCTGCAGAACTTATTTAAATATTTACTGTATGGGCAAATATAACATTCATTTGGGAAAAGAATCTTTCATTTAAAATTATCTCTTGGTATCATTAACAGAAAATTAATATTTTATGGAAATTGATACAGTAGGTATTTTTATTATTACAATTTTATTTAATAAATTAGATTTTATCAAATGAAAAATATATTGTCTATTACAACACCCATGTAAATCATAAATGATCAAGGTTTATTGTATAGTCTAGCAGTTCAAAACTAATACCAACTACACCACTTTTGTATGATCCACCATTATGATTCTATCATAAACTTTACATTTATCTTAATTTATATATATATATATAATTTTTTATGAGTTTCGATCAGCATAAAGTAACGGGGCATCCATAAATTACGTGAGGTGAAATAGGGAGGGGGGGGGAGGGTCCGGTGAAACCTCACCAAGTGGGAGTCAACGGAAATCTCATGTTAAGTTTTTGGAAATTTTGTTAGACTGTATAGCTTTTTTTTTTTTTTTTTTTTTTTTTTTTTTTTTTTTTTTTTTTTTTTTTTTTTTTTTTAAAAAAAGTTTACAAGTAACGCGAAAGTCGATTTTAGGGGGATATTTCGTTGAAGTGGGGGTGGGGTGAGCTCTGGAAGGGTGAGACATATACAAAACAAAAAGTCTCAAAAAGTTACGAGGGGAGGGGGATCACAGATCAGATCTCGCCAGAGGGGGGGGGGGGGGGTCGGACCATAATCTCACGAAGTCTCACCAGAGGATGGGGGTCCGGAAAAAATACGGAAAAACACCACACGTAATTTATGGGTGCCCCCTAACTGGATAGGAGGTAATGTTCAGATCTGAATTTTTGCAGCCGGTAATCTACAGGATATACCCATGATACAAGAAGTAAGAATTACTTTCCAATACCAGTGTTTAAAAAAATAGCACAGTAAGTAGTAATTTTACATAATTGAACACTCACTCACCTTTTTCTTTATCATAGCCACATCATCATAGCTAACCCACTGGTTGCCTTTAAAGGCATAGGGACCCATCCTACCCTCAGGATCTTGCACTACTGTCCATCCTTTGTTCTTCACCCTGTCGCATATCTGCAATGAAAAGCTTAAATCATTTGTTGACAATAAAAGTTGTCAACATTACATCATAGTGAAAAATAATAACATAATTAATAATGTGACAATAGGCTATCTGTGCTCTTACAGGCAGAGGATATATGTGTGATTAGTCAGTAATTTGCTGAAGTACGGCTTTACTCGTAGAAAAGTTATTCAAAATGGGGTTCAAGCGCAACGCCAGGGTCCCAAGAAGCAAATGTGCAATTGGTCTGAAATTTACTACGAACGTTTCCGAAGACATATTATTTAATAAAATGTTGTATGTAAAATGACAGACCACGTAGTGGAGAAATAATTCGACACTGAATTTATCATTACAGCAATTGCTTACCTTTCCGTAGCAGGTACATTGGTATATCTGAGACGTCAAAATAGGCCAGAAATTTTGTTAGAAACGTTTCTGGGAACTGCACCACTTTCGGGACCTGCGAAATACTTGTACTAACCTGTTGAAATTTACACCATTCGCTTCGTTATGATGTCCTCTTCACGTTTCGCGATCATGTAAACCGGAAAAGTCGCGAGGAATTTAATTAAAAATGCCGAAATTTCCGGTTTACATGATCGCAAAACGTGAAGAGGACATCATAACTAAGCGAATGGTGTAAATTTCAACAGGTTAGTACAAGTATTTCGCAGGTACCGAAAGTTGTGCAGTTCCCACGTTTCTTGATACACATCAGAAAATAAGATATTGCCACGATGAACACACATCGGTACAAATAATGTATGTTACTATCCCTCAAAATGCTTCAGCGAAGTTTTTATACGTGCCTACCAACAATTGAACATTGCAGCGATTGTAACAGACACTGTTGATCTGAGGAAAACGATTGCCAACGTAACCTAACAAAACAACCTATATTTGCAGGTCGTCAATATAACTACATTCAGCATGTTACAAATAAAAGGACCGATGTACTTTTCGAACAAATAAAATGTTAAATCTATCAACACAGGATATAACACTAATCACAAACATTATTTGCACAGTATTTTTTAAAAAATAAATTAAAAAAAGAAAGGAAATTAACAGATCCAAATTTAAAAATATTACATACTTGTCCAAGGTCAGAAATTCAGCTCTTCGTTTTAATAAATAAAAAAAAATGCATCCATAGCAACTGTAACGCCAGCTTTTGATCATAAAGTTCAGAGGAATGTTATAAAGAAATACGTATGAATTACTACAACAATGAAATAAAAGACAAAACCATAGTCCATATCTAATTCAAACATACTATTTACTGTAATTCTCGATAATATATTGCAAAAGATGCGAAAAGGCCATTTGCGTATTCTGTCCGTACTGAGCGTGGTGAGTGAGCGATTAACGTTCTGGCCTCGAATTCGGGAGGTCGCCGGTTCGAATCTGAGTCCGGCCATCCAGATATGGGTTTTCCATAGTTTCCCCAAATCATCCCAGGTGAATGCCGGTATGCTGCTTTCCCGTTCCTTGTCCCCAGTCCCATTCCGCCTCCGATGACCTTGACGTCGACGAGGCGTAAAACAATAAGTAAAAAAAAAAATCCAAAAAAATCACCATATGTATCAAACCACATAAACGTGTCGATATGTTCTGGTTAAGTGACTGCATAAATTCTCCACCAGATTTGTGTACATGCCTGTATCTGGGTTGACAAAAGATTTGGAGTGGTTCACAGTTTTGTTGCAGTATGGGGAAACACCAATAAAACCCCATCCTGAATAGGCTTTCAACATATCAATCCAAATTCCCGTGTTTTGCTTCATAAGCCTACAAATGATTGGCACAAGAATCTTCGAGGTTCTCCGGTCCACATTCATTTTTAGTACTTTTCACTCGGATACACCATATATGCCAATAACCAACCTCTCGGGTACAAATTTGCCCTTATTATTTTTTCTTCTCGAAACCATACTCTCGTCAACTTGGACAACAAAACCAGGTCCCCCAAACAAGAATTCCTCAGGATGTTTCAACAGTTTCCAAGAACAGATATCACCAAAATATCTAAACATTTAGAGGGCTGTATTATTACAAACTCTGGCAATATTCGTTGACATTACAACCGGCATCTTACAGGAAAAAATCCATAGAAGAACAAAAACTTCTTTCATAGGAGTAGAGATGCCTTCAAAGAAGGATCCACCAAACACCGACCTCTTCATTTCGCACTTTAGGCACTTTAGGCATCTAAGGGTGGGTACACACTAGGCGAACGCATGCGACCGCACATGAGCAAACGCATACGTTCACTCAGTGTGTACTTGAAAACGAAGGCGAATGAACGCTTGCCACCGCATTCGTTTGCCTGCGCTCCGTTTCGCTCGCGAGACGGTAAACAAAGCAAAATGCGGACCACACGATCTCAGCTTTGTTAAAGTGTGTACGTCGAGACGAACGTTTTTGTTGTTTTTTAGGTAACATGGATCTGTCTATCTAGGATACTTTAAAATTAGTAGAGTTATATAGAAAACACCAGTGTTCATGGAACCCTACTCATAATGATTATAAAAATAAAATTAAAAAAAAACCATAATACCTGGAACGAAATTAGTGAATTATGAAATGGGGTTCAAAATACACTAAAAAGAAAATGAAATCTCAATTGGGATCCTTCATACGAGAAGTTCAAAAACATGAAAATTCATTTAAAACAGACTCTGTAGCTGACGTCATATTTAAATCGACATGGTTTGCTTTAAGACATGTTATTTTTGATGGATAAATTTGCACCAAGGGATAGAGAAAATACTGACGTTTTGAAATCTTCGTACCAATCAGCTGCAAACAAAGTAGGTTGACTTCATTCTGCAGAAACTTTGAAAAATTCCATACCCAATTTAAGCTGTAAGATCATCTATCAAGTCTGTCCCTCTATACAAATTTCTACTTTCGAACAAAGAAGTCATGCACCACCGCCGTTTTGATCTCCTGCGTCTTCGTATTTCATTAATGTTATTTTCTAATTTAATTGCTCCGGTGGCAGTTTTGTTACACACCCATTTTCCCCTTTCCTATATCCACTTGCTTCTCCCTCTGCAAATTTCAATTTTAAATTGTTTCTACGTTTTTGGTCAATTATTCATCAACTCTCCAGAAAACCTAATCCAGTCCCTTATCCTCTTACCTACGAAAGAAAATCTTCCCATACCCTTGTATCTGAAATCGAGTAACAGATTGTGGTTTTCCCTTCCATACATTATTTTTAATTCTTACACCAATATCATTCCACGCCTCATCACCAATATACGCCTTCTACATTTCTATGAGTCTCTTCACCCTTCTCCAGTCTTCGAATCAATCCCATTCCAGCTCTTTTATCATATCGGTTACTGATTTTACCGATAAACCAGCGAACACGAAAGAATGACAAACAACGCATTCCTTCGTTGTAATGTGGACAACCAGCTAATTCAACACAAACGCCGCATAGATTCGGCCGCATCCATTTGGCCGCATAATAATGTTCATTTTTACATAAATGATATATATTTTACAAGTGAGAAGGGGATAATCAATGAAAAAATACTGAACTTCACGTGGGCTCGAACCCAGTACCCTCACTTCCCGAGGCCAATGCGCAACCGTTCACCCACTTTGCCTTACACAAAAACGTGCCTCGGCCATTATATAACAAAAGTAAACATATATATATATATATATATATATATATAAAGATACAACATTTCAAGTTGAATAGTTAATGATGATCTATATAAAAAAAATCAAACTGTTATAACAGAAATAATCAGTCAAATAAAAATATGATAGATAGATGGGGAAGGAAAGTAATTTTCTATTTCGGCAATGTGTCTGTTATTTTGATACCGCCTAGCTATAAGACACGTTTCCTTGAATAGGAAATTACCACAGCACTTCCAGAAGTCAGAAATCGTGACAACATTGGAAGAAGGAGTTGTGGCAACGTCGAATAGGAAATAAATGCGAACTTTCCTATTTCCTTCGTCCAAGAAGAATACCTTCATAACACTAAATAACACGTAATAATTTATCACGATCAGCTCATTTGGCTAAGGATTTTATTGATGTTCACTATAATTATTCAACTTAAGGCAGCAAATCACAGTTGGAATCCATATTAATTGTACGAGAGCAATCCGAAAAGTAAGGTCTCCCAAGCATTTATAGATTTATTTTCTTTAATGTATACAGTGTTTTAAAGATTGAGCAATCATCTATTCTTCTACATCATCACAATTCGGCACACGCATTTTTGTAGATGCTGTGACAGTTTATAAATAATGGAGCGTGGTGGGATAAGCGCTGACACGCTGGCCTCTCATTCGGGAGGATGCAGGTTCGAATCTTCGTCCGGCCATCCAGATTTGGGTTTCAATCGTTTCCCCAAATCACTCTGTGTGAATACTGGAATGGTTCCTTTAAAAGGTCATTGGATAAATCCTTCCTACAACTCCTTTCACGCCTCTAATGACCTCGATGTCGACAACGCGTAAAACCATATGCAAAAAGGAAAAACAATGTATGCTCGCCTCATGTCTTTGAGCAAGCATTGAACTTCATCTTTCATATCTTAGTCGGTCAAATATTTTCGCAGCTTAGGAAAAGGTGGTAGTCACTGTGTGCCAAGTCTACAACTATATGGTGGGTGGGTGATTATTTTCCAACCAAAGTTTTGCAGAAGAGCGATGGTGTGATGAGCAACGTGTGGACCAGCTATGTCGTGATCAATGCTTGCTTCCTTGCTTACATTTCGTCTTCTTCGGTTCTGAATTGACCTTCTGAGTTTTTTCAGTGTTTTAAAGTAGCTTTAGTAGTAGTAGTTGCTGTGGTCAAAGCTTGCATTAACTCGACTAACAACGACTCCTTCCCATTCAATCTTTTTCTTTCTTATGGCATTATTGGGCGTCCATAAATTACGAGAGGTGAATTAGGGGGGGGGGTCCGGCGAAATCTCATCAAATCTCAACAAGGGGGAGGGGGGGTCAACGGAAATCTCAGTGTGATTTTGGAATTTTTTTTGACTGAAGAGCTAAAAAAAAGGTCTATGACGCGAAAGTGGAAATTAGGGGGGTATTTCCTCGAAAACTGGGGTTGTAACTCGGCTTTGGAAGGATGGGACCTAAAAAAAGGTCTCCAAAAGTTGCAAGGGCAATTTGTAGGGGTGGTTCCTCACGGACCAAATCTCACCAGAGGGGGGGGGGGGGGGGTCGGGCCAGGTCTCACGAAGACTCGCCAGAGGGGGGGGGGGCGGAGCCTGAAACCCGGAAAAAGACCTCACGTAATTTATGGATGCCCCCTTCCGCTTCGTCAACGTCGGGGTCGTTAGATTCGGGAAAGGAATGCGGAAAAGGAACTGGAAAAAATTCGGCCTTGGCTTTTTAAAGGAACTATACCAGCATTTGCCTGGAGTAATTTGGGGAAACCAAAGAAAACCCAAATCTCGATGTATGGAGGTATTCGAAGCCGTCTCCTCCCGAATGCGACACCATTAGCTTTACTTTTTCATTACTAGTCGTATTTGGTCTACGATTACATCCATAAAATTATTTAAAAATCTACTTTGCTTTAATAATGGTAAATGATAAAATGTCGGTAGAAGTGACATGATTTGATGAGAGGATGAGTTCCAAAACAGTCTCTTAAATCAGAAAAGCAATTCAAATTTATTTTTTCTGTCTCTCTTTCTCATTCTCAGCAGCTATAAATTAAATATGCCTGATGCTTCATATTCTGTTCCGCTCATAAAACTCATATACTATAACTTAGGTGATTGATATAAGAAGATTGTCTTGCACCGCAGTGGTATGAGATTGAGTCAGCTACCTCAATTGGAATTTACGCGTCTGCACCAAACAGCATGTGACGGAGGTAAAAGGTTGATTTTTAAATGCTATTCTATACCTCTATAACCAACTTCCTCGTTTCGGGTCATTATAGCTCCGTGATGATGCGTGGCGTCAGATGCGGCGTCACCTAATTTGAGCTCCGGTGGTTGAAAAACTTTGTAGAACTGGGTCATGTTTTTTTTGGTGACGGTGCGTTATTACTAATTATCAGATGGTGCACGAAAGTCCTTGGTTAAATCCCAAACCTCTCTGTAGCACGTATGGAACGAATGCATACCACACTTCTGACAGTGATTCGTCCGCCGGATTTGGACGTTAAGCTGTCGGCCCCATCGATGTGTTTCGGGAGAGTAGGTCTAAATCGGCCGGCACCTTCTCTCTTATTTCATGTCTTATTTTATTGTCGTCAGTCTCTCGATTGGTTTGATATAAACCACCATCCCTTCTTATTTTGCACTATCCCCTTCATCTCAAAACACCTCTCTTAAAACACGTCCACCGTTATATGCTTCATACATAACCAATCCCACATGTCTTAAAAAACGACCCACGAATAAACATATTAATTTCGTGGTTTAACTGTCCACTTAATTTTCAGCATCCTCCTAAAGCACCACATTTCGAATGCTTCAATTTTCCTTCTTTCAGGCATTCCTGAAGTCCATGCTTCGTTACCATAAAGTGATGTGCTCCATACATACAATTTTAAAAAGTTTTTTCTGGTTCCTAGGACAATATTTGAAACTACTTTTTCATGAAGGTTCTTTTTGCTAGTGCTTTTCTACATTTAACACCATTTCTGCTTCGGCTATCAGTTGTAATTTTACTTCCTAGTAACAGAATTTATTTACTTCTAGTTTTGCATCCAATCCTATTTTTATATTTAACCTACTATTATTCCTTTTACACTTTTGTCTTGCTTTGATCTGTATTTATTACAGAATATTCCGTCATTATTTGGTCATGTTATTAAGTAACTCGTCTTTATACTCAGTCCGTCCTGTTAACAGGACAGTGTCATCAGGAAATCCTATTATACTGGTTACTGGTTTTGTCTTTGTGAGCACTTAAGCCACATTCAAATTCCTCTTTTACTTCTTTTTTAGCTTCCTCCACATATAAGTTGAATATTAGTGGGGATGAACTGCAACCATATCTGATACCCTTTTCAACTGATTGGTGACTCTCATGATTCTCTACTTTTATTATAGCCACTTGATTCTTATATCGATTATAAAATAGTCTTCTATCTCGATATGTAAGACCTGACTTTTTTGCCCCGCCTTACGTTATCAAAAGCTTTTTTTCTAAATCACCAAACGCCATGAAAGTAACTTTGTTTTTCTTGATCGGTGATAAGAATTGATTCTCTTGCGGCACGGTTTTTCCAAAATTCAAACTGTAGCTACTGTATATTTTATTCCATCCCAGAGAATTTACATTATAATGTCTGTCTCAGAATAACAAGCAACAATTTCTTTTGAAAGTTTAAATATTGCAAAGCCTTATACACATTCAATCAGAACATTCAGTGCGGGAATTTCAGTGTGGCAAGAAACAAGGAAACTAGTATTAAACGCTTTGTAAACACTACGTTTCCGTCTACTACGATATTTTAGAATCACCCTCTAGCTGCGGAGAGTAGTATTGCCGATTTATAAAATTATGTGACAATTAGCTGTGTTATTGCTCAGCGTGATGATTTCATTCCAACTAACTCTTAATCTTTACTGAAAGACATACTTGGAAAAAAAAAAAAATAATGAGAAAACATTATAGAGAATTACATCGTAACTAAATCTTTGCTCAAGTAGAATGTGAAGTAGGATTCATTTTTTTAACAATTCTACGAAAAGATTGAAATGTTACCTATTTGGTTACTAGCAAACCGATCAATTATGCTCGTTATTTTTAAACAACGGGATTAATATGACAATATCTTCCATATACGAGGGGGCTTATATTCACTTTGAATTTGATAGCTGCTAAAAATTTTAAAAAAGTACCGGGCGTGGTGCGTGAACGGTTAACGTTCTGGCCTCGCATTCGGGAGGACGTGGGTTCGAATCCCCGTCCGGGCATCCAGATCTGGGTTTTCCATGGTTTCCCCAAATCACTCCAGGTGAATTCCCGGATGTTTCTTTCTTAAGGCCATGGCCGAGTTCCTGCCCGTTTCTTGCCCCAATCAGATCCCGCCTCTAATGACCTTGCCGTCGACGAGGCGTAAAGCCCAAGCAAAAAAAATTAAAAAAGGGAGAGAGGGGCAAAAAGAGGATAGAGTGAGAGAGAAAGAGAGAGAAAATGAAATTTGAATTGCGTTTCTGATTTCAGAGATTGTTTTGATATCCCCTCTCATCAGATGAACTCACATCTGCACATATATTTTAATTTACGATTTTTAACTTTGTTTTCAATAGATTTTTGAAGCAATTTTATGGATGGCATCATAGACCAAAAACGAAAAATATTGAAAAATGAATCTAATGGCTGAGAGTTATCGCTGTGGCTCCGCATTCGGGAGGAAGCGGGTTTGAATTCCTATCCGGCTATCCAGATTTGGATTTTCCTTCGTTCCTCCAAGTCACTTCTTGTGAGTGGCGGGATTATTTCTTCGAAAACCCATGGTCCGAATTCTTTCCCATACCTTGTCTCCATTCCCTTCCCACCTTTAATGACTTAGAAGTCGACGAATCGTAAATCCAGACGCATAACGTAACCAGACGACGCGATTTCGACGATGTTGAAGCCCGAGAAGATTTCTTACAGTGTTACCTCTGTGAAAGCTTTCATAGTTACGTGCGCAGTTTGCTAAGAAGTCTTTCCTTAAGTATGTTATTTCCTGACGCAAGTAGGTAAGAGTCGATGCTATATTTTACGAATAAGTTAGTTGTAGGTTCGACTTGTTTAAAATAAATGCAAAAAGTAATAGGAATGCCTAGACTCGAACCGAGGACCGCGCGTTTACAAGACTAAACCGTAAGCCACAAGCCAACGGAGCTCATGTTAGCACACGGCTCGTGCAGTGTGTAAACAACTGTATCCTACGTCGGAAGTCAGTTACATTCAACTGGCATTAGACAATTATCGGAAATAATCTCTTTATAATCGTTTCAATAGTTTTGTAGAACTAAAAATTCTGGATCTTTGAACATTTATACCCACTTCTCGGACCACACACCTCATTATGTGTTGCATTATTGCAACTAATTAGCCACATCAATATATAAATAAATATCGTTATAGTTTTACGCTAATCATTTGGAATAAAATGTATAACTGAACCTCATTTTTACTGCTCTTTATTGCAATATTGTTAATTACAACTTTAACGATATTTTTACGATCTTAATTTAAGAAAAGTATAGCTGGAACCGAATTTCGTCCAATTGAGGTATGGTCGGCGATATCTTGCCGAATATTACAGTCAATCCAGGGACAGGAAAATGCGTTACTTGTCTCGGGATCGGTCAGTATCCTTTTACCGAAATGTGGGGAAAGATTGATGAACTACCCTGCCAATAAGAATGGTCAATGGGAGGGCGGAGTCTTCCTGCTTTGTTCCAGGCATGGACTTAAGGAAATGAATAACAGATGGCACTGAGTTGAATACCCGCAATGATATCACATTGTGCGAAATAAGGTACTTAGTCGTAGGCGCCCAAAGTCAATTTTTTTTGCCAAAGAGCGTACATGGCGTCCTGTTTCTAGATAAAGTCATCTCTGGTGTTGTAGATTGCTCTGAGATTCTTAGACGTGCATTTTCATTGTTCTTCTGATACGCGTTTGACAGAGCTATTTGGTCGTTGACATCTGTGTACTAACTATGAGGCGAGCAGTGCATTAGAACGCATACAGAGATTGGGTAATAGTCAGGGACGTAGCTACTATGGGGCTACGCGGTGCAGTGCACCGGGGCCCCTACGCTCAGTGGGCCTCCAAGCGCACCTCTGGGGACCCCCAAGCGCAGTTCATAGGGCCCACGGGCCTTCATGGTAACTGGCGACCCTTTTTTTTATTTTTTTTTAGCTCTACCGTCGTCTAAGAGGGCCCCTGAGACACAGGGAGCCCTCTCACTAAGAGGCCCTCACTGCTCAGGGTGCCCCCAACCACTGCTCAGGGGGCCCCCAAACACAACTCAGGGGATCCCAGCCTCAGCTCAGAGGGCCCTACAAGCAACACAAAGCAAAAAAAGGTCGCCCATCTGGCATGAGGGCCAAATAAATTTTTTGCACCGGGGCCCTCGTTGACCTAGCTACGCCACTGGTAATAGTATACCTCCTACACTTGGTTTTCCAATGACAACACGCTGTTTTCAAACGAGAACTCATACGTGCATGGCCTAAGTAATAATGGTCTTAGTATAAACTCTTGCCATGATTATTTGGTTTTCTCCCTGTTATTTGTGTCTCTTTTTATTTCCAATAAATATTTTATTTTGTTTTTCTGTTGGTGTATGTTGAGTCTGATTATTACTTTTTGAGTATCTAATAGTTTTCTCTCGTGTAATTATCTTCTTTTTAAGTAAATATTTAATAGGCCTACAAATGGATCGTCTCTTGTTTAGATGATATGTTGTTATTTCGGTCTTTACAAAATCATATCAAATTTAGAAAGAATTTAGCACTATGAACCCGTTTTGGCCTGGATGCATGCAATGATTACGTTGGAAAGAGTGTCATAAAGCCGTTGTATCCTCTCCGTGCCCATTGGTTCTTGATATCCTAGGGAATGGCACAGGGACGGAGTTGACGATCGAACTGCCACCACAGATGTTCTATTGGGAACAGATAATGGGATCTTGCTGGCCATGGGGTACGTCTACATCACGCAGATAGTTCATAGAAACACGTACTGCGTTTTGACGATTTTTTTCCTGTTTAAAAGTGGTACCACGATGCTTTTGCATGAGAGGTATCACATGTGTACGCGGGATGTCCGTGGTTAACCGGTCTGCCGTCATACCCGTTGGCTTCCCACACCATGACGCGACGAGTAACAACTCTGTGCCTCTTCAAGAATGGGACTACTCCCCAGGTCACCACCATTCTCGCTGCGATTCATCGCTGAACGAAATGCGACGGCATTCATGAGCAATCCACACTTCCCGACTATGGCACCACTCCAAACGCAGCCATTTGTGTTGTGATGTTGATTGTATCCTCCGCATGGTTCGGTAATTCCCTAGTCCAGCTGCTGCTAGTCTCCGACCATGCTGCGGTGTGACGCAGGAGTCCTTACCTGTTCTCGGATGGAGGAGCGCATATGGGGGTTACGACGTGCTATTAACTTATTACACAATATGGCGATCCTCTCTTGTGGTGGTTTAATGAGGTCGACCACAAACTTGCCGGCCATTATATCTGCCCTCACATTCCAATATAGTCCAACAACGGGCCACTGTCCCATCCAAACGCTTCACAAATCTGAATAGTGCAAGATTGGACCAGACTACCAAATGGAAATCCTTTTCAAATTTTTTCGGTGCTGATAGCTCAGTCTCACAAGAGTACCAGTAAACGTCATCTCCATGTCTTTCACAGTGATCGCTCAACACCTGACATGTTCGTGCCCTTTATATACCATACCAGGCGTGGCAACAACACTAAACACGAACTACGCTAATACACTCTGGTGGCAGTTCTGTCACGGAGAATGGCAACCCTAATCATTTATATATCTGATATGGTGTTTATCTGCACAAAGTTACATTAACATCCGACCATGTCTTCAGGGTGCTTAAATTTTTTATCTGCATATGTATTTTGAGCACGAAGCATATATCTTCTACAGACTGAAAAGGATTAAAAGTTTCTTAACCACACAATATCATCAACTGGATAACTGTTGCATCTGACTTTCCTAGCTCAGTCCAACGAAAACATAAAAATTAGTGCAAAAGACATTTATCGCCATATACGTCTCACCTCGTATACTTTAAGAGACATGGGATTTATATATTATAGTATAAGAGTTCTTTTTTTTTTTTTTTTTTTTTTGCTGTTATAAATGTGAAAGGTTGTAACCTCGTAGTAGGCGAGGAAGCCAGCTGCCCTGGTGAACTCTCCAGCTTGTCCAGGTCCCGTGGAGCGAGCATTGAGTCCGTTTGCTGAAGCCTGTTCCAGCTGGAAGGATTGTCCGTAAAGAGGCATACCCATCACCAACTTGCGTGGGGGCACACCTTCAGAGATCCAGTAGTGCACCGAGAAGTTCTGCAAAGAGAAAAACCATACACAAAACTGAGAGACACTGAGTGTTTTGCAACAAGGTTACTCTCTCTCTCATATGTACTCCAATTCAAAATGGTATAAGGGAAGAAAACATACTTATTTAACATAATTTATTTGTAATGGAGCACATATTCCGGCGGCAATTTTCATAAACACCTATTTTCCCATTTCTTCTACCCATCTTATTTTGACCTTTAGTAATTTTAAATTCTTTCAGAATTTTTGGTAAATTATTCACTACTTCCCGCGATAAATGATTTCAATCCCCGACTCCCTGATGCCAGAAACCGAGTGCCAGCTAGTGGTCATGGTTTTCTTTTCCCTTTCATGCACTATTATTTCTTCCACCAATATCTTTCCGTATCCTATAGGAATCAGTGCGACGCCTCATTTCTCTGACCATATTTATCTTGTTAGTAAAGCTCAAATTCTTTGAATCTTACTGTAGTCTTCAAATGAAAATAGATGTTAATTGATACATTTATGTGGATTGTGTCATGTCAGAAGCTGTATCACGTCTGCAACACTTTCATGGCTCTTAATATTATTATTCCATTGAGATTCAACATTACAGTGCTGCAAATGAAAACAAAGAAGAGTTTTATACGCTGTATATACTTGTATCTAATATATAAAAATGAATGTTTTTTAGTAGCGTTAGGTTATGTTTGGACATGTTAATCATATATATTATTTCTATAAGGTATTTTTTTGTCACAAGCCTGTATCTTCCTTCATACTTAACCGAAATCAATGAATGAGGTGTCATTTTAAAGCATATGGTCTCCACTTTGGTTACATCATATTTTAAGAAATAAAGTTTTCGGAATTAGACCCTTTAAGGGCAAAAATGTCAATATTTTTAAAATGCAGTTTCCTGTGTTATGAATCATTTATCTCCCTTGATACCTATCTGAAATCGTTTAATGAAGTATCATTTTAAAGATTAAGATCTCCGCTTTAGTGAAGTCATATACTAAGACGGAAATTTTTCTGAATTCGACCCTTAAAGGGCAAAAGTATCAATATTTTTGAAATGCGTTTTTGTGTCACCAGCGATTTATCTTCCTTAACATCTAACAGATATAGATAAATAAGGTATCATATTAAAGACTGAAGTCTCCGCCGTGGTAACATTATATTTCAAGAAAGGAATTTTTCGTAATTCGAGCCTTAAAGGGCAAAAATGTCAATTTTTCTAAAATGCGTTTTTTGTATCTCGAGCCATTTTTCTCCCTGGATATCTAACCAAAATCGATAAATGACGTAGGATTATGAGGAATATTGTCTCAGCTTTGGTGACATCATATTTTAAGAAAGAATGTTTTTTTGAATTCATTCCATAAAGGGAAAAAGTATAAATTTTTCTATAACGCATTTTTGTGTCACGAGCGATTTATCTCCCTTAATAACTAACAGATATAGATAAATGAGGTATCATATTAAAGAATAAGGTCACCGCCGTGGTAACATTATATTTTAAGGAAGGAATTTTTCGTAATTCGACACTTAAAGGGCAAAAGAGTCAATTTTTCTAAAATAGGTTTTTTGTGTCTCGCGCCATTATCTCCCTGGATATCTATCCAAAATCGATAAATCAAGTAAGATTATGAAAAATATTGTCTCAGCCTTATGACATCATATTTTAAGAAAGAACGGTTTTGAAATTCAACCCTTAAAGGGAAAAAGTATAATTTTTTCTATAACGCATTTTTGTGTCACGAGCGATTTATCTCCCTTAATATCAAACAGATATAGATAAATGAGGTATCATTTTATAGAATAAGGTATCCGCCGTGGTAACATTATATTTTAAGAAAGGAATGTTTCGTAATTCGACCCTTAAAGGGCAAAAATGTCAATTTTTCTAAAATGCGTTTTTTTGTATCTCGAGCCATTTATCTCCCTGGATATCTAACCAAAATCGATAAATGAAGTAGGATTATAAGGAGTAATGTTTCAGCTTTGTGACATCATATTTTAAGAAAGAATGTTTTTTAAATTCATCCCATAAAGGGAAAAAGTATAAATTTTTCTATAACGCATTTTTGTGTCACGAGCGATTTATCTCACTTAATATCTATCAGATATAGAGAAATGAGGTATCATATAAAAGAATAAGGTCACCGCCGTGGTAACATTGTATATTAAGAAAGGAATTTTTTGTAATTTGAACCTTAAAGGGTAAAAATGTAAATTTTTCTAAAATGCGTTTTTTGTATCTGGAGCCATTTATCTCCCTTAACAATTAAACAAAATTGATAAACGAGGTATCATTTTAAAGATTGAGGTTTTCGTAATGTCTTCGGTTCCGTTACCTCATTTTAAGAACGAAATTTTTCAAAATTCTGACCTTAGAGGGCAAAAGTATTAGTATTTTTACAACGCATTTTTCTGTCACCAGGTATTTATTTTCCTCGCACAGCAACAAATATTTCAGAGATATTGATACGTTGTGTGCATTTTGTTCAGGCTTAATTTATTCTGCTAAGGTCAGTGACAGTTTGTCATAAATACAGAGTGTTTTAAATTTTCCTAACTGTTTCGTAATATGTTGCGAGTATTTTGATGTGTACCTATTACACACACAAACACACACAAAAACAAAAATTGCTACAAAAGTACGGTTCTACTTTTCATTATATTACAAGCATTCAACCTCACTATTCATCGCATTTTATTCGCGAAATTTTCGCACGGGTCGTCTAGTGTTAACAGTATATCTGTAGTTATAACTATGATGTGTTACGCTTCGAGAGCAGTGGAGGTATAGATTATTATAGATTAAACTTGTATCCTATATATAAAAACGATTTTTTGCCAATGTTCTTAATACAAACCCACAGTTTTTATCCGATTTTGATAGCACCTAGCCCACATATACTTTAAAAGAAGGCGGTCTGACAGCTCAGCGGTAAACGTGCTTAATCCAAAAGTTTCTCTCTCTCTGGTGGCGGGTTCAAATCTCTTGGTGAGCAGGAATTTTGAGTTGTTGTATTTAATTATATGAACTACGCGGAACCTTACATGGTAAACTGTAGGGCGTTGGGCAATTTTTGGATGGGTAAAATCTTATGAGTTAGCGTCAACGACATGCTAATGTCAACAGCATATCTGTAGCGGGAACGAAAGACCCCCAGTTCGAATCCCTGTCTCAACAGGGCTTTTCATAGACCCTTAAACCGACGTTCGTCTCTGGTACAGCTTGCTGTATAATGTGAAGTACGGCAGAATGCTTCCTGGTTCGGATTCGACGTTGAACCGTAGGTCCCCCGTATCTGGTAGCACTACATAGTTAGGTTAAGGCAGGGATCCCCAAACTTTTTACTCTGTCGACCCCTTCATAGGATATTTGCCTTCTTATCGACCCTCAGGTTAAGTATTTAATAAAAACATTAAAGCATTTTTGCCTTTTCTAATGCTAAGCAGTAAGGAGATCTGCATAAACTACTCAACGAAATAATTTACAGTACCTGTATGTTATAAAATCCACCCAATAACATTAACAGAAAAAGAAGATATTTTCAACTGTTATTATAATCTCAAAAAATAATAACAAAATTGGAGATAGATGGAATAAATTTCGAATAAAGATCTGCCAAATAAAACAGATGGTTCTTGCACTGTTTTAACTTGTCACATAACGGTGGATCCACCTTCCTAAGAAACTCTTCAGATGATTCTCTATAAACTAATACCTCTTAATAACCACCTTACCTCACTGTGCCAAAGGAATTGGTTGAAAGTTTTATGATTTACTTCATATAATTTCCAAACAGACGGGATGAGAGGATGAGCTTTAATTTTATTTATTCATCTCATTTTTATTTGAACATTCCTATTTTTCCCTAGACGGTTGAATTGGTCCTCTTTAGTATTAATCGACCCCCTTTCGACCCCCATGTATTAATCGAACCCTGGAGAACTCTTATCGACCCCAAGGGGTCGATATCGACCACTTTGCGGACCCCTGGGTTAAGGTGACTCTGTCACCAGCTCATTACAACCACACGGAATTATTATTATTTAGTATATCTATAGCTATAAGTATGACGTGTCCTGCGTATTAATTCATAGTTTTAAGTTTTCACTTCAGTCGGCAGTTCCAAATGACTGTCAATAGGGTATATGCATATAGGCTATTATTTTTTTTATGTTTTAAATCAATTATTTACTCTGTTATATGACCGCAAAAAATATCATATTGATGAAAATGTTAAAATTTAACATAAAAAATATTTAAAACTGCAATCCTGTTCCGACTATTTAAACGCCGCCAGTTTGGCTTCCTGCACCGTGACGTCAATGTAGCCGACTACATTGACGCATTGTATAATGTGGAGTGTTACCTCTAAAAAGTTTTATGTTTTACAACTAATTTCGATATGGAAGGAGGTGAAAACCATTTATAAGTACTGTATTGTACCTATGTGCAAAAATACAATAAGAAATGCACGTGATAAAGTGTATGTTTAGGTCCCGCGAGTTGCGAATGTAAGAAAAAAGGGGTCTTTAGCTTTGAGAAGCCCACAAAAGGATGGTCGAAATGTCGGCTACAAGAAATATGACGCGGCGTCACCCGGACAGCCAAGAACCAACTAACTGACTCTGGCGGCGGAAGCCTACGATTACATAGTTTCCAGTTCTGCCCTGGAAGAAGACCACAGAGGGATGGTCGAAACGTCGGCTACAAGAAATATGACGCGGCGTCACCCGGACAGCCAAGAATCAACTAACTGACTCTGGCGGCGGAAGCCTACGATTACATAGTTTCCAGTTCTGCCCTGGAAGAAGACCACAGAGGGATGGTCGGAACGTCGGCTACAAGAAATATGACGCGGCGTCACCCGGACAGCCAAGAATCAACTAACTGACTCTGGCGGCGGAAGCCTACGATTACATAGTTTCCAGTTCTGCCCTGGAAGAAGACCACAGAGGGATGGTCGAAACGTCGGCTACAAGAAATATGACGCGGCGTCACCCGGACAGCCAAGAATCAACTAACTGACTCTGGCGGCGGAAGCCTACGATTACATAGTTTCCAGTTCTGCCCTGGAAGAAGACCACAGAGGGATGGTCGAAACGTCGGCTACAAGAAATATGACGCGGCGTCACCCGGACAGCCAAGAATCAACTAACTGACTCTGGCGGCGGAAGCCTACGATTACATAGTTTCCAGTTCTGCCCTGGAAGAAGACCACAGAGGGATGGTCGAAACGTCGGCTACAAGAAATATGACGCGGCGTCACCCGGACAGCCAAGAATCACGTAAAGAAACTAGTTGTTTTGTATTGTCGTGAAGAGATTTTTAATGTAAGTACATAATGTTTAATGTTGTTACGTTAAATTTGTTACAATACATAACAATTCATTACCTATAATTTAAACTCGAATCATAACTTAGTTTACAAAAGTTTAGTAGGTATATTTTTCAAATAATTACTTATTCAAGCTTAATTCAAAGCAACTAAGAACCTTTTTTAAGCTCACAAAGGAGACCATTAAACGTTTTAAAAACGTAGGATCGAAATTTCTTTCGGCGTTGAGAATTAATATAGTCTTATTGGGTAACTAGCCGAGAATATATTAATTTTAAAAACGGATTTCAATCTCCTCAATACATGTTGAAATGTTGAATGGTATATATCTACCTGAACTTATGACTTTAAGAGGCCACATCATAAAAGGATTGAATTGGCTGATAATGTTATGTCTATGGTACCGTCGTTTATTCAAATGCACAAAAAAAAAAATCTCTTTTAACTGCAAAATTTGCCACATATTTACTAAAGTCAGAGCCGTGTAGACTGTAAGGAGTCCGTTCACTAATATTCGGACCAGAGTTTATTATTTTTTTGTTTCATGTTAACTTTAAAACAAATCACATTACTTCTAATAGATACAACAAATACAATATATTAACAATAACTTTCTAATAACCCTCGCAAATAGCTACTGAAATTTGGGTAGGAGGCGAATCTGTTTTCATCACGTACATTATTTTATTTTCAACTATTTATACTTCAGCCCTTCACGGAAAGTTAGACATGTCAATTGTAGAAAAAAGGAAAAAAATCGATCTTCTCGATGTTATATATTTCGCTCAAAATACTTCTCGACGACATACAACTTAAGAAAAGACGAAAATGAAATGAAATAAAAACTGATACTTATTTCAATTGAAAACGCACCAAAAAATAAAGTGAATAAATAATGTAAGAAAGAAGACTTTCCTGGCGTATGATTGAAATAAATTTACGGATGTACCGCCGGATTTTGTTGTGAAAATTCATTCCGACGGTACACCAGTGAAGACTTCATTTCTAAAGAACTATTTTCTGTATTGCAGGTAACGTGATTTGTTTTAAATATAATAGACCTATATTTGATTTAAACGCATATTTCCCATTGCCAGCAATTTGATTGTCGGTTACTCCGGCGTGTATACCTTGATTCACATTAGTTGCATCTAATACATAACTAATGCACTAAAAGCGTAAAAACTCAAATATCTAACACTTAATTAGCTTGCAGCTTTCACTCCTCCGACGTCAGCGACTGTAAAATCCGGATTTGATGCAAAATACGCTGTCATCATGAAAAAATCTTTTTGTGAGATTTTACAAAATCGCTTCCATTAATTATTTATTGTATTAGTATTCTCGTAAGAATGCAATATTTCACCAGTTATGCTGATAAATTACGATATAACTTAAACCCAATCACAAAATTATAAAAATATCTAGTAACTACGTCTTAATTTGCAATATGGACGTGTACTTTGACGTCACAATTCGATTCGGCCAATAGCGTTGCGTTTTGCGAAGTTTAATTTCCCTTGTATTTTTAACACTTTTAATTAATTAGAATCAATAAACAAACAGCAAATAACTACAAAAACATTGTAGCTGTAATTCTCCAGTAATAAAGCTTTCAAATAAAAATACTAGACGTGTATTTGAATTGCATGCATATTCTCTACTGGTTTATTTTTAAATAATTAAAAAAAATCCTTTCAATAGCACCCTAGCATTAGCTTACTGCGGCGCAATTATCTTCCGAGTCCACTTCAAACTTATGAAGTATCGTAAAAGTGGACAAGAACATTATCTTTTGTAAACATAGTTTTCACTGCCATGTATCACATCACGTTTAAGTAATCTCCATGTAAACTTCTAACTCTAAACAATCAACTGAAATATCTAATTCCTTTTAGAGTCTGGGTTTCTCAATCTGATGGGGAGGGGCAGGGGGGAAGGGGTTCGTCTTCCCTGGGGAAGCGTGGGGTGTAAAGCAGTGAAACTTAAGTAAGCATAAAATGTTTGAGAAAAAGGACAAATAATGAAATTGTTATATTTGTTCACTAATGTGTTTAATAAAACACAGTTTAAGTTAGTATTTTAACCTAAACAACAAAACTTATTTGTATTTTAATATAATTTGGGGAGGCGCAACTTCAAGCAATAGTTCATAGATGGGGAGGAAGATCGTTTGAAAATTAACGATGATCGATGTAAAATTCAGATAATCAAAAGCTACGTCCTTTATGGCTAATCTCTGCAACTGTCTGGCTATGAAATTCTGTAGCCATTCACAACTTTGTTGCTATATCCTGAATATGCTGAGAAACTGCATCAGTAATTTTCAGTGTGTCACGAGAGAATTGAGCCAGTGCGGGATAAAATTTGTATTCATTTTAAAATTTGATAACTGAGCAATAATATGCTTCAGTACTCTACTGCAGAAACATTTTAGACTTATTGGTCCGTAGATCATATGATTTTTCGTATTCTTAAAAATTGGAATTACTTGCTTAACTAATCAATGAGAAAGTACTTTCTTCTGTTCTAATGAATAAGGGCAAATATCAGCTATGTAAGGATCGATTTAATTATCTATGGTTTGTTAATGCGAAGATGCTAGGAAGCTCCGTGGTTAGAATTTCACTTTAATCTGTAGGTCCCCTTTTCAAATTAGGTGACAACGATACAGGTGTACTGCACGGATGATAAGAAACTCTGTGACTAGAACTTTGAGATCACATGAAATTTTTTTACACAATTTGTTCGGTCTATATTTAAGTTAAAATATATAATAAACATTCTTTACAAACAAAAAATATTTAGTGGATCGAAAGGAATCTCAACACAAGCAAACACGTCAAATGTGAAGTGGGTGACGCTTGACATTTCATTGTGACTGTTCTGAGATACGCGAGAATTTTCAGTCCAGTACGGTATGATAATGATTTCTTAAACTGCGTTGGGATTCTATTTTTGTGTATAGGATATCAAACAGCGAGGTGTTAAAAGGAGTCAGGCAAAAAGTTTTTTAACGTATTTTATTACTTTCGTAGATTATAAAGTACGTCTACGCAGAATAAAGAAAAGTAATCTGCAATAAAGTACGGGTGATAACCCTAGCTGCGATCCACAAATCACTTTTACGGTAATTTTTTAACATTAAAGACTGCTAAATTAACTCAACAAGTAAACTTTAGCTGAAGACTCTACAAATCAGTAATTAAATACATTTAACGTCACCTATCTAAAAGAGCACTAATAATATGAACACCAAGAACCTAATCAAATTTAAACGATATTTATGATTGCTAACAAAAATCTGAGATTAAACCTAACGTTCAAAAATGTAAACAACGTTAAGATGCAAGGTTCACAGCAAAATGTCACAATTAACCAATTTTAGCGCGAATAAAAACCTTCACTAACACTCCCAGTATTAAAAGTATTATAATTTAGAGTTTTAAATTAATATTATAGCAAAAAACTCATTATTAACTATATTTATTTTTAAGTTAAATGCACAACTCGAAGCGACTACTTGCATCGACCTTAATCCAGAAAAATAGAAACATTTAGAGACTACCAGCGAATATTTTCTATTGTTGTGGAAAGCCACAGATCAATAAATATGAGAGGAAGACGAGGCAGCTGACTTACGGCGTTGAAGAAGTAGAAGTCGTCGTCGGGATGGAAGTAGAGAGGCGCCACGTGTCCGGTCTTCTTGTCCCATTGGCCGTGGAAGTCATACGTCATCACGGCCACCCAGTCCAGGCTCTCCGCCAGTGCCTTCACGTCGTATCCTGCACCACAACAACAACAACATACAACCTTCTAATACTGATAACAACAAATATGGTTTTATAGATAGCTGCAATATTCCTGCAACTATTTCCTTCTGTAAGCAAGTTTGTAGATCGTCTTAGTAACCAGACTAATAAAAATTTGACAGACAAAGGAAATATTAAATTAATACAGTGTTTAAGGGAAGATCTTGTGTAGAACAAATCTTTAATCTTAAGAGAATTCTGAGAGTAAGAGCTACAACAAGTAGAAATACGGTAATCGTTATCGTTGTTTTTTTTTTTTTTTTTTTTTTTTTTTTAAATATCTTATTCATTTGAGAAGAAGACGCTTTTCGGTGTTTTCGAAGAATTTGGCATAGGCAGGAAAACGAGTGCTTATTCAGCAAACACTGGCAGCAACTGTTTCTCAATCTATGTTTCAGCCTGTGAGGAGGAAAGGTTTGTTGGTGGACTGGTAGATGTACTGTTTGTTGGCTGGACGTTCTTCCAACCTTATGATGTCGCCACTCCGCCACTGTCTATCAGAAATCACTCTTCCGTACCTTGTTAGGGTTTGGAGGCTTTATGTGAGTAATCTGGACCGTGATAGGTAAGTAAAGGTAAACTGTTTGGCACTGGGTAATACTCGTGTTACAAGCCCCTTTTGAAATACGAACAGGCGTCAGTCAAGGATGATTAATTCAATAAAATAAGAAGAGATTTTTTTTACTTATGGCTTTACACCTTGTCGAGGTCGAGGTCGTCAGGGGCGGGATGGGACTGGGGACAAGGAACGGGAAGGAATTCGGCCATGGCCTTTTTGAAGGAAGCATCCCAGAAATCGCTTGGAGTTATTTGGGGAAACCATGGAAAACCCAAATCTGGATTCCCGGACGGGGTTTCGAACCGCTGTTCTCCCGAATGCAAGACCAAAACGTTAACCGCTCAACCACCACTCTCGGTAAGAAGGGATTTGTTTATGCCCAAGCAAAGAGGGTCTAAATGTACAATGTCTTGTTTTTGCTGATGATGTGGCATTAATTACAAAAAATAAAGTAGAAGTTAAAAAAAGATAGAAAAATTGCATGAGATTACAGAAAAAGCAGGACTCTTGATCTCATATGTAAAAAGAGTATACATAATACAAACACAATAATGTTAAATTGCTCAAAACTAAATATGGAAAAGTAAAGAGAGTCGGCAAATTTAAATTTGGGTGGTGTTTTTAAGGAAGCCACTAAAGCGACTAAAGCAAGAAAGATTGAAATAACAGACAGACTAACACAAAACAGATACAACAAGAAAGAGATCACCTACATACAAAGATTCGACATTACACTACATTTTGCAAAACAGAAGCAATGTTCAGCTCAGAACGCCTGGTATTGCGTAAGAAAAGGGAGAGTGAGGAGTTAGAAATATCCCAGCACCAGTGAAGAGAAAAGATGGTATCCTGTGAAAGAGGAAGCATGAAGATCTATATTGACATGAAGAGAAAATTACAGACACAATTTACAAAATAAGACTGAAAGTTTATGGACACCTTATGATAAGTGAGGGATAGTTAACAAAAAGAATTTTCAAATTGAAAGATGACCACAAGATGGGTTGGGGAGACTAAAAAAGATATGGAAAATATTTGAATCCATTCAGATGAGATAGAGAATCGAAGACTGTTTCGAACTAAAGCTGATAATTTCAATCGTTTCTGGGAACTATGTACAAATGCAAAGACCACCTGGTCTGAAGAAAGAAGGAGGAACTTCAATGGAAGTGAAAAAATCCAAGGAGGAGAAGAAAAGATCAATCAATAAACCAACTGTTTCCCGTGGTCCAAAGTAGGCTAAAATTTAAAAAGATGAAGAAGAATTGTTAATAAACAACTGCCAAACAACTTTTTAATGTTTTATTGTGATACGCGTTTCTCCTGTTTCCGGGGTATCGTCGGCGACTAATCCATAGGGTTATTAGAAAAGAAGGAGCAGATGTTGCATTTTTATCTCTCACAAACTATAAAAGATAAAAATACACGCCACACATCACTGCATAGAAGATGAGTCCATTCTCTGTCGCCAACGGATCATGCTTAAAGTCGTCACTTCAGTAAAGTGCTACCTCGTCATAAACAGGTTTCAATTGGCATAAGAAATTTGTAGAAGACGGGTGCATATGCAAAGAGAAAGGGACTGGTCCTCCTCGAACGTCAAATGAAGATGCTGAGCGTACCCGAAGTGCTTTCGCAAATGGTGCTCATGTCGAACGTATACAGTAAAACCTTAAATCTTCCTTTATGCAATGATGTATGGCACGTATTTGTACCTTTTATAGTTTGTGAGATATAAAATTGCAAAATCTACTCGTTATTTTTGATTAACCCTTTATATCAAATATACACTTAGTTTTACAATTTTGTTTAAATAATTTTGATTTAATTTTAAACTTAACTGATTGTTATTCTGATTACTATTTACATTGAGTTAGCAAGTTTTGTAGCTGCCTATTTCTGAGTATGTCGTAAAGCATGTTACATTAGCAGACATCTGTCAAATTAGTTTTTTTCGTGGGTGGCGCTGGGTCAGAAAACGAATGAAGAAGTAACCAGCCATATGCAGCGGATACATTAATGTGAAGCAACGCTGAGGTTGTCAGCAGCGACGACAATGATGCACCGCTAAACCCGAAAAGTAAGTACAATTTTGCAACATGACGCCTGCAAAAAGCATGGAATTTTATATGTACGATACTAGTGATATCCAATTATTATTTTTTTTTTTTTGAAGAATCCAATATAACTATATCTAGGATGCTTTGTTCCAACTGAATCGAATCGTGGGTAAGTTTGAGGAATGAGTCGGCAAGAAAAGTGAAAAAAAAAGAAACAGTTGTTATAACGTTGGTTGTTGTAATGTAAATAACAGCTTTTATGTAAGAATAAAAGGAGTATGTTCTGCGATTTATTTATTTCCTTTTTGCTTGTTCATCTCACAGTTCCTTTCACACCAGAAACAACTTTTTACCGTGTGAAAAATTACGATTAGCAGGTACCCTTTCTACGCAAGATCTATCTGTTAATTTTCTTCTCTGCAGCTGTTATTCCAAAACCTCTCAATCCTCTGTTCGATTATCATAAGTTTCACTCGCTCGCCATCTCTACCAACAATCACGTCACTTCTCTTTTTCAGAGATACTATATTTTGCAGTATACTGATGAAAGCAAGTCTCTGTTACACCTGCTACATGTGTAATTTCGAGTTCGTTTGTTACCCTTGTCGATGACGGTCTTGCTGGGTGAGACGGCGGCTGACAGCAGCAGCCCGCGAGGCTCGAAGGCTCGCCGCAGCTCGCGGACCAGCGCCGCGAACGACGCCTTGTCCGAGGCCGGGCCCTTGTCGCAGTCCACCTGCACATCCAGTCTCATTAAAAAGAGAATTAGTTTCAAACATTGATCTAGGAATTAGAAAGAACTCTATGTGTGGAGCACAGCACTTTATGGTAGCGAAACATGGACGTTAGAAATACCAGAAAGAAAGAAATTTGAAGCATTTGAAATGTTGACAGACGAAGTACGAAATGAACGAGTTTTGGAAATGATAGGTGAGGAAAGAAGTTCGTGGAAGAAGCTTACAGAAAGAAGAGACAGGTTGGTAGCTCATATTTTGAGACATGCTGGATTGGTTAATTTGTTAGTGTAGGGAACAGTCGAAGGTAAGAACTGTAGATGATGACAGAGATTAGCACAAGATAGGAAGGGATGGAGGATTGCATCAAACTAGTCGAAAGACTGATGACAAAAATAAATGCTGTTTTAAAATATAACAAAAAACATTCGAACTATAGTATGAAAACCGAATCTAAAGTAATAACTAAAGGAGAGGAAAATATTTAAATGACGTTTATAATTTTTGTTTCTCCAAATTAATATTTTGTACTAAAATAAAATAAAAAAGGGTTGAGTATTTTTATACACTCCAAGACCCACGCGTGCTGAGAAGCGGGTAAATGCTATATGACTATTCAGTCTTTCTTTCTTTCTTTTTTTTTTTTTTAAACAATTCTAACCAAGAGTAACAAAAAATTAAATTCTTCATTATGTAACAATCATAGAAAAATCTTTTTGTCTGTCTTGTTCTTCCCCTCGATAAAAGAAAAGCTATCTTAAGGAACGAGATGGTTTTCAATCACTCTCACGATGTGAACAAATATTATTTTACTGATCATGGTATTCTCCAAACACCCACAACGTGTTAACTTCCCGTATGTTTGACAGGTGTCCATAATTCAGAAAGATGCAAATAAGAGGCCATGACAGAAAAGGCACTATGCTTGTTCTATATTACTGTCGAGGTGTACTTTCTTTTATTTATTCTTTTCCATTTCTTATTATTAATTCTTCTCTTCTAATGTTATTAATCATTTATAATCAAAATCCAGATTTTTTACTTACTCTCAGCGTGTGATGACGCAGTTATTTCAATATTTTCGCTATCACATTACTCTCGGTGATATGTTACAGTTTGAATTTAGCGAATTGTAAAAGAATGGTGAAGCGAGTAGGCGAGGCTAAGTACTAACTCACTTCAAGAGTGAGTGACGAATGGAACAACTTGTTGTTATTACTACATATCTGAACTACAAGTCTGAAAGATTTCAAAGACTAAGGAAATGCTCTGTGACAGGAGCGCCTATAAATGGAGGAAGGCCTTTAAAAACTGACTGAGAATCTGTCTAGAATGAGGGGAACAGTCGACGTCGCACGGGATATGTGAGATGAGAGTGTACCTGCCAGCAGACGGGGTACTCCCAGTCGAGGTCGAGCCCGTCGAAGCCGAACTTGTCGAGGAACTCGAGGGCGTGCTTGATGAAGCGTCTCCTGGCGGAGGCACTGTTCACCAGGCGGCTGTACTTGTCTCCCGCGGAGTCGTTCCAGCCTCCCAGAGCCAGCGACACCTTGAGGCCCTTCTTCTTGTACGCCACCACGCGCTCGTAGAACTCTGGAAACCAGCGGCAATCAAGTCAGCTTCCACACTGCGATACAGTACGCGGTTCAAACAAAGAATTTAGATAGCCTTAAACTCTACCATTTCAGTTCTTTTACTTGAAAGTGGACACTGTAACTAGTTTATATTACGATGAGTTGGATCTGTGTGAATCTCTTAATGCTGACAAGAGTTCTCATGGTGCTTCATTAATAACAGTATCAATTACGTAAAGACAGAGTTTCCAACGAATATGTACTCCGTCTCTTCCATAACTTAAAAATGTAGCAAATGTCGTAAAGGTTTTGCTGATAATTTTGAATCGGTAAAGTACATAAAAAGATTAATTTTCGCAGAGCTGATTGAGGGAAAATATTTTGAAATCGTTGGAAAAAAAAGGAAAAAAAGGAAAAAAGGAAAAAAATCAGTAGGAAGTTAGTTGTTAACCATTTAAGTTGAGTGAAAACGGATGCTTTTGGTTCTCGGATATTAAGTAAGTGTAGCCTTCCGAAACAAACCTGCAAACTTCAAATAAATACGAAGTCCGATACGAGTTATAAAGTTGTAGAGGTTGGAGCTGTTAGTTTATAAAGGAGCATTAAATAAAGTGGCTTAAACAAACACTTCTTTCAACTCAGTTATAACCATACAATTAACTTAAAACCATTACAGACGTCTTTATTTATTTTCACAAGGTGCCCTGCATTATAGCGCTCTGTGCCAAAGGTAAAAGGAAGGTTTAGGGGCCGAACCTGGCATTCAGACTTCTGAGCCGCAATAAGCTCCAGCTGTTGGCAGTAACTAAACTTTTATATAAGTCAACTAAAGATAAAAACTTGACTCAATTGTAAACAAGACGAATTGTTTTTAACAAACACTTCATATGTTTCACTAGCAAGAATTCGCCTTTCACAATTTAAATTCGATTTACTAGGCAAATTTACAACTAATGTTCAAACATCGTAGCTTAAGTTAATACTTTTTTCCTCAGATGTTTTATTTTCTAAATTTTTGATACAAAATACAACTTCTACACTCAATGCATCTCTATGAATATTTGTAAGAAGTTTTTAGTCGTTTGTGTGTTGTGAATTTATTTTACTTTAAATTGTAACTCTGTCACTATAGAGGTATAAATTTATGAAAAAAGTTAGAACTAAACATAAAAAATACATTTCTTAAACTCTTTAAAGCCCTCTCCGTTCTATTAATACATAGGAACTCAAATTCAAAACTATTTTTCTCAATAGTTTCACTAATGTCTACTCCAAGGCGGGTCGCTCCCGCCATTGGTCGGCATGCGGTCCGCGGAGCTGGATCATTATATTCGTAAACTTTAACGCTGATGTGAAACAGTACAACACTGCGCAAAGCTGATTTTAAACCAGTATCATCACTAGCTTGATATTGCGAGGTTGGACTGCCGACTGTGCTGTTTAACAACTGAGGAATGTAAATTTCGGCGCGGTAGTGGTTTACTTATCCTTGGAGGCCATGCGCCGGTGAAGGGTCTCCCAGTAGTTATCCTTTCCTCCGCTAGCTGGGTGTACGCTTTCCCTTCCGTTATTTGTTGAGTTTGATTAGAAATACAGTGTCTATATTGCATGTCTCCGTTATATTGTCTCTGGTGAGCTAGGTGGTAGGAGGCTGGGGGGGGGGGGGGGGGGGGGAGGGGAAGTTCTATCCATAGCCACTCAGTCTGCGGCTATTTCTCACAGATGTGTTTGTGGCATGTGTTTTAAAAAGTAGTTTCTGTTTTAATATGTTGGGCGAATGCGAGGCCAGAGCAGAGAATTTATGTTTCAAGTTCCCATAAATGGATCTCGCCATGAGCGTGTTTATCAAAACAATAAACTTTATTAGATCGAAGGAGTCAATCCCAAGAATTTTCAAGCATTTGGAGTTTAATAATATTTATCTTTTGCTGAAGTTAGAGGGTTGACTCGTACAAAAACGTTGAAAATGTTTGATTTTAAGCAAGAAATACGATCATGCTTTTCAAACAAGTCAAAACATATCGCAGAGTTTGAAGACACGGAGTGGGTTTGCGACTTTGCTTTCTAGTCGACATAACTAGTCACCTAAATAACCCGAACATTCGTCTGCAAGGCAAAAACCAACCTGCATTTTTAAAACCATTCTCCGTAGAGGTAATTGCCCGAAAATTTGGATATGGAAAATTGTGAAAAGCAATGTGTGGTACAGCTTAAGGAGACATTTTACCAGACTGGTTTGGAATAATTCTACGAAAAATACTGGACAAGGAGAAATATCCTGTTTTTTACATACATGCTTTACGGATGATTTCGCTATTTGGAAACACTTACGTGTGTGCTCAGCATTTCAGTTGGATGAAGAAAATTAATTGACGGCTTAGAACACTTACTGGTGTTCATTTGGAGAACTTTTTGTAAGTAGCCAATGCTCTTGTCGACATCATCAGTGATGCATTTCGTTCTGCCACACAAAGTCAAAGAGCGCATTAAATAATTATATTTTTGATACTTTATTAAATATGTATGTATTGTTGTTAGAGGTTTTTTTCCTTCATAAAAATATTTCAGTATTTTTGCCTAGAAAGTAGTGCGTACGACCCTATAGAAAATTATATTTCTACAATTTGGCCCGGCTGCTGAGAAGGTTGGCCACCACTGGACTACATATTTGTTCCGTTGCACTAGCAGTTTTTCAATTATTTTTTCATAATTTTTTTTTTGGTTGTTTGCCTAGCCAATTGTGCATGAGGTGTTTTACCTTTATGTGGTACTATATCTATGTGCGTGGAGAGGGCTGTACTACTCACTGTTGTCGTAGTCTGCCCAGGAGTCATGAGCCTTGATGACGAGGTTCTCGTAGTCGAGCACGGCGAAGCCGTACACAATGTGAGTGCACAGGTTGGGGTCAATGTCTTCCGGGACGTACTTGCCCAGTCCACGCCGGTACCACGCCCAGTTGGTGAAGTAACACACCACCTTGAAGTAGCCTGCAACAACACAAAAGGAAACTGTTAATGTACATAGAGCTTTTGGATTGTTGTGCGAATACTTCTGGGCGTTCATGAACTTGTATTACAAAATATTTTCAAGACGAAGCGTGGCGTCCCATCCCGCAAAAATCGTTCTTTTTTTTTTCCACTGACAGATATGTTGCGTTTTTGTCTTACTCACGCCTACTTAAAACCAGTAAATTCGCTATCATGCGGCTTTACCGTGTCAATGTTATGACACAAATTTTCAGATTCAAAAGACAAAATTTAACTTTTCAGAGAAAACCTGAACAGGTTTGTTCACTAATGATAACTGTCACATTTGTATATGTCATTAATGCCTGTCGGGTGGTGTCAGCAAAGATGTAGGCACTAGAACAAAAGTCTCCATGCCCATTGTTCAAAGAACAGCGTTAAAGTCATATTCCCTGCCTTTAAACTCGAAGTACTTAAATAATGACGGCGGCAGTTATTAAACACAGACACCACGAATTATGAAATTAAATTAGACCTTCAAACATTGATTCCAATGTCAGAAATTATTAGTTCGATATCATGCAATTCTCACTAATTATCCACAATGTAAATGAACCGTCTAGTTTCTACTTAACAGCAAATGGTAGAATTTTCAGTTATTGCATGGTTTTAGAATTTATAGTATGTTAGCATCAAAGTTAGGTAGTATGTTATCAAATTAGTGTCAAAGCTGATTGAAATAGGAAAGAAATCAAGAATGCATCAAGGAATGGGTCAAACCGACTTTCTGAAAAACGTAAAAGCGGCTACAGACAAGCCAATTTCGGTCCCAATCTGCAGTAGCAATTAGCAGGGCAATCATATGGGGCGTTTCTCCTCACATCTCACTTTCGTTTCCAATTTTAGTTTACATTGTGATCGTATGACTGCTAGTTACAAGCGCTTAACAGTGGCTGCTTTTCTGTCAAAGCAACAAATAGTAGGCATCGTTTTACGAGTAACCCGTACTACAGTTTTTACTGAGAGAAAAAGGAGAAGATATTTGGTGAAGAAATGGCTATACACACCCTAATGCTGAACGAATAAGCGCCAGAGAACGTTCAGTCGTTGCTTTGCAATTTTTGGCAAGTGGATAAAGCTATGAAGATTTGAAATTTAGTTCGTCGATTTAATATAATAATATTTAATTAAATTGCTATGGATCTCACGTTCCGGTGGCAATTTCCCTACACATCCATCTTCCCCCTTTCCTGCACCCCTCCTACATTTTCCCTCTGCAAATATTAGCTCTAAAGCCTTTCAACGTTATTGGTAAATTATTCATCATTTCTCTTGGTAACTTATTCCAATCCCTGACATCCTTACACAGAAAAGAGAATCTTCCTACACCCTTGTGCATGAAATCGAGTGGCAGCTTGTGGTCATAATCATCTTTTCTCTTCCATGCATTACTTTTAATTCTTACACTAATATCTTTCCATGCCTCATCACCAATACACTGCCATGACCCTCTTCACCCTCCTCCTGTCTTCCAATGAATCCCGTTACAGCTCTGTTATCATATCTGTTACTGATTGCATTGTGCGGTAATTTCCAGAAACATACCTAGGAGCTCTTTTTTCCACCCTTTCCAACACCTGTATTTGATACGCAAAATGTTGGTCCAATACTACACTGTCATATTCAAACAATGGTCTGACCAAAGTTTTGTAATCCAGTTCCTTTACTTCTCTCCTACATCCCTTCGTCACTCTCTCCAACAAGTGCAGAATTTTGAAACCTTTTGCTACTACCTGACCAATGTGTCCTCCCTAGTTAAGCTTGTTATAAAATGTAATGCCAAGATATTTACATTTCAAGTCTTCAACAAGCGATTCTTTCCCACGTTATAATCGTAATCAACCTTTAGTTGTTGTTGTTGTTTTTTTTTTTTTTTTTTACATCTAATAAGATGACTCTTGTTTGCATTTATCTTCATCCCAACCCAACTAGATATCCTGTCAAGACCACTCTGCAGCTGTTTACAGTCCTCTACCGTTTTGGTCCTTTTACATAGCATTATGTCATCTGCAATTAATCTAATTTCTGATAGTAAACAATCAACACAATTATTCATTAGAATAATGAATAGTAATGGTCCCAATACGCTATACTGCGGCACTCCCATTTTTACTCCCACTTCTTTGATACTACATTTCCTATCCTAACTTTCTGTTTTCTATCTATTAAAATTTCTTCTACCTAGTAAATCACTTTCTCATCCACTCCAATAGTTTTTACCTTATTTACTACCATTTTATGGCTCACTCTGTCAAAAGCCTTTGAAAGCTCTAGTGCTACACTATCAATTTGGCCTCCCTTGTCCGTTTCATCTGAAATATCTTCCATATATCCCACAAACTGAGATTTGCATGAATATCCTTGCCTACTTGAAAACCACTTACGCTCCTCACATATATTTCTGATGTGGTTGCATATCAATCTCGCCATTAATTTACCTACCACTGATGTCAAACTGATCGGCCTGTAATTTTCGACTCTATTTCTCACCCCTCCATTTCCAGCCCTGTTGTAAGCAGCAAGTATCCAGACTCAATTTAAATAATATTTCAAAATATTCACCACAAATGTTTTCAGACATCATTCCTGAAACATAATGGGCTGTCTAAAAATATCTAAAATACTGCATTGAGGAAGATAAAAGACTGCAGTGTTAGTTCCTGGTCCAGTTCCTTTTAAATTTCGTGCAAAGCTTGGAATCGTTCTTCCCGCATTTTTTGGTTTTTGTAGTTTTTGTTGTGTTTGTCCCACAATTGAGGCATATTCTTATAAATTTCGGAAAAATTCGTCCACACCTTTTTCTCTTTAGACATTTATAACGACACACGCGATTAATGGCACGAATCACTCTCGCTCCCTGCTCCAAGCCGACTAAGCCAAAATAGTCTCAATCGTTGCAATCACGCTACGCACTTCTTAATTTGCTTCCAGTATGCAGGGACAGTCTGTGAATTGTTTGTGGGGCTCTGCCAATCTCCCGATTGGGGAGTAGCACACCCAATTTGCCTACTTACTTGGCAATCTGCAGGACATCTGCCCCCTGAAGATCTGACATAAACTGGGTCCTCTGTAGCCGCTTTAACTGAACACGACATCAGTACTAGCTACATATTATTAAGCATCAACCTGAGGTAAATACAGAGATTGTAAAATTATAACAGAGCAGATGTTTGGGTGTAGAACAGTTGTGAGGCTTCTGAGATGACTCAGGAGCATCTGAGTGTACTCAAACACTTTTGAGCTGAGACTCGCCTGACAGCGGTGGCCCCTGTGCGGGCGGTGGTCTGGGCTTGGCTGTGCTGGTGGCCGGCCTCCTGGTGGTGGTGGTGGTGGTGGTGGCGGGAGACCACCACGGGGTGCTGGAGCTGGGTCGCGCCTCCGTCGTCTCCTCAGCACTTGCCGGCGGCACCGGGGCAGGCGCCGACCCTCCTTCTCCGCTTGCGGTGCAGTGCGCGTTCTCGGGCCAGTCGCAGATGTGCTCCTTCTGTTAACACGTTGTAAACATGGATTTCAATAACGAACCAATATTTCATTCTATCGGTATTACAAATCCGTACCGATCAGTAACGATCTGGTAGCTCAGTGCTTGCTTGCATTCTAAATTCACGGACCCGAATTTAAATCTCGGTGCGAACCGGAATTTTTAAGAGTTCTGCTTGAACACGTGAGATACACCAGGACGTCTGGGGGCATCCATTAGTTACGTGAGTTTAAATGGGGGAAGGAGGAGGTGAAATTTCAGCAAGGGGAGAGTTCGACGGAAAACTCACGTCAACGCCATTCAAACAAAAGTAGAGCTAAAAAAAAAAAAAGTTTCCAAAATCACGAAGGCGATCTCACCCTAGGGCGGGTAAGAGATCCCACCAAGTCTCACAAGAGGGACGAGGTTCGGATTTACGAAAAAACACGCCCCTTTTTTGGTTTTGATTCACTGAGTGGGAACGGTTTGGTCACGCGTTCCGGAGGACGTGGTTTCAGATCTCCGTCCGGCCATCCAGATATCATTTTTCCAGGCCCTTTCCTTGTCCCCAATCTTTTCCCGCCTCTACTGACCTCAAAGTTGACAAGGCTTAAATCCCTAAGCGAAAAATGTTCAGATTCCTTGTGAAACAGAGAGGGGATACGCGGAAAATTCAAACTCTGTACCAGGTTGTAAAATCGAATTTTCTTTTATGAACTGCTGAAAAGTGGAACATGATACCAAGTGACTTCCGAAATTCTATCAAAAGATCTTTTACTTCCTTATTTTACATCAAATATCAGAAGCTGCTGTCCTAACGAATATCCTGTAGCTGGATTCTGAAATCGTTCTGGTGATTCAGTGGTAACAATCGAATCTCTGATCCCTGTTGAACAAGCTGGATTCCGCCCCAGTCGGGACTGTAGTGATCAGGTTCTGTCTCTTACAACCTACTTGGAAGTAGGTAATCAGAAGAAAATGAAGAACGTATCTGTATTCCTAGATCTTTCGGCAGCATATGATTTTGGAGAGAGGGTCTCCTTATCAAACTGGTTAAAGTAGTTCCTTGAATAAAGATAATTTCTTTACTGGAAAACATGTTCCAGGTGCACACTAAGATCAGCAGGAACAGATTTCACAAGCTAAATAATGTTCTACGACAAGGCTCGGTTCTATGCCCTATACTTTTCAATTTATATACTCATGACCTGCCAGACACAGTCTCTCCCAAATTTGTATATGCTGATGGCATCAATCTTACAGTGCAAAAGACTAACTTCGTGTAGGCTGAAGAAATCCTGACTCATGGCCTTCAGGAAATGGATGTCTACTTCCACAGAAAACAGAAATAGCTACATTCCATCTTAGCAACAAACAAATGAACTACCAGCCAAATACATTGTTCAGAGACGAGATTCTGACCCCGAAATACCCCAGTACTCCAAAATACCTGGATGTGACATTAGACAGGTCAATAACCTACAAAAGGAACCTTCAGGATACAGCTGCCAAGCTTAAAAGTTGGAACCACTTACTTCAGCAGCTGGCAGGAACTTCATGGGGAGCTGATGCAAATACATTAAGAACAACAGCCCTAGCCACCTTGGTTTACTCCACAGCTGAGTGTGGCTTAATATCTCTCACGCCCAGTTGGTGGACGTTCAGCTTCGCCAAACAATGAGCATTATAACTGTCTCGCTTCTATCTACACCTATTCAGTGGCTGCCGGTGTTCAGCAACATTCTACCACCTCACATCAGATGGCAAAAGGTTCTAATAAAACTATGGTCGAGAATTCTTAACAATGAGGCTCTTCCCATCAATGGAGATGTTAAGGAATATAAAACAAAGCTGAAGTCTCGTCGCCCTGCCTGGAAGACTGCTGTCAATCTAACTCCTTCAGCCCTACAGATAGCTGGACAGCGGAATGGGCACCGTCAACACTACAGGGCATAGTGAAAATTACCAATCCCTGCTAAAAACCACCAGGATTTAACTTACCGCGGTCAATTTGGTGTAGATTAAATCGGATTAGATGTAATACTGGAAGAACTTCTTCAACTCTCCACACCTGGGGCTGGGCAGATTCTCCGTACTGTGACTGCGGTAAGATTTTACAAACTGTGTCGCACATTGTGCAGAACTGCCCACTGCGTGCCTTTCCTGGTAGTCTGGAAGACTTAAATTTGGCTACGCCGGAGACGGTGGCTTGGTTGGAGCGCATCGACGTCACTTTGTAGTGGTCGTGACTGGAGATTCTGTCTCAGTGGCCGGCTGCGGGCATTGTTCACTGAGGTATGTGTATATATGTGTATATGTGTGTTTACTTTGAAACAAGATTGTTCATTGAATACAGTATAATTGTTGTTGAATGTTGTAAATGTCATACAGCATCATACGCAAAATAAATAAATAGTGGTAACAATTTATGACTGAGGGCTGAGAAGCTTCTTGTTAGAATCCCTGACCTTCAGCTCTTGCACATGCTGCTTTACGTTTGTGAATTTCGTTAGGAGAAACTGTGTTACGGATTCTATGTCAGGTTGTAAGTCAAAATTATTCCATAGCGGGTCATAGTGAATTTAGAATTCCAAAAAAGTCTGCATACAACTAGTATGTCATCTGAGGGCCGGGTGGATAACACTGGAGTTAAGTGTATGGCCCTGAAGTCAAATGCCCTTTTTTTTTATTTATCAGGAGGAGTGCCTGATTACACTTGGGCAGTTTTTGGAATCTCTCTGATCTTCGTTTACCTCTGGTGGCATTATCAGAGACAAATTTCGCTGTGGTTCTGGCAGGTTGTCCCTTTGCTACACTTGTGGCCATGACTAGCCTTTACGGGGAGGAGATGTGTCGCTCTGTAAAACATTGGGTTGAAAATGAGGGCTGAGATAGACGCCTTCGAAACGTCCCACAAGTGTGACATCTTAACGCGACTGGAAGCCCGAGAAGAGTTTATTTACTGTGTAACAGTGTTCAACTGTAAATACTGAGAATGTTGTTTAAAATATCGAGTACTTATTGAGAGATTGGAATGAGGGGGTGAGTGAGTTAATTGATATAAGCAGTTGACGTGGCTGACCTCGTTCCAGTGGAGCCCCGGCGCGCAGTTGGCCTCGTGCAGACGACCCCACTGGCAGTACAGGTAGCGGGAGCAGTCGTCGGGGTAGCCCGTCAGCAGCCCTCCCGAGCACGCGTCATCAGGGTGGGCGCTCCTCAGAGCTACACAAAGAACACGCAAATATTAGACCAGCCAACACCAAATACCAGCGAGTCACCCTGACGAGAGTACCCACCTTGCCTCTCCTGGCTGGTGGAGCACTGCACGTTGAATCCCCAGTCGCACATGGTCTGCTCCTGGTTCCATACCAGGCCCGGCGCGCACTTCTGCTTGACGGGCCGACCGTTGACACAGACGTAGAAGCTGTCGCAGGAGCCACTCACGGGGTAGTAGCGACCGCTCTCGCAAGCAGACACTTCCTCCGAAGGGCGCTGCGTCGTCGACGGCTGTGAGGAATAAGAATTACATAGCGTCGAGTTGGTTCATTCCTGAGATCACTGAGGAAGGTACAGCTTTTCAAAAAATATTATAAGATGAATATACTCTCCGCAAGCAGAACATATACAATTTCCCCAGTAATATTCAGATTATCTAACGAATAGCTTAAAATATCCACAAAGCAAACTGCAAGAGATTTAAAAAAAAATATAATATAATTAGAAATTATTTTAATTATATTTTAAATTGCGTACAATAATCTACTTTTATGCATATTTTCCGTCGTTGGTGAAGCGCTTTTTATATCGCTTGTGATTTTAACCACGTATTAATAAGTCTTGTTTGATCTCGCTGTAATCATGAGATAATAGAACACTAAAAACCTAATCCAGATACTGGTAAAGATGTTAATTACTGCGTGAGATGTCTCGGTTGTATGGAGAGTAATCAAATCGTTCCATGTTGAACGTTGTGTGTACACAGGGTAATTCCATGATGATGTTACAAACTTTCGGGGATGATGGAGAAGGTTAAATGTATCAATTTGAGGTACGTATTCCTCTTACAGTGGAATGCGCTAACCGGTATTGCTGTTACTTAGATTCTAGGGCAGCCAATCCCAACGAGTATTTACAATAGGTGTAAAAGTTAGGATAATAACTGAATTAATCCAATTCAGATGGCGTACTGTGTACTGGCATGAGCATTCATGGTGTACTGTAGAAGACTGCAGTCTGTCTTTACAAGTTGAAGTACTAATGTCGATCAGTCCTAACCAAATGGAGTTGTACCCGGTGACGGAACTTGCAGACGTAGTTTTCGTGTATGGGCAAACAAATGAAAGCGGAACGATTTCACAGCACAAAATATCTGCGTAGAAGACATTCGGCTCACACCATGTTGCCAACACTGTTCGACGACTAAGCGAAACAGGGCAAGTGGTGCCACAGTACAACGACCGAGGAGGACGACCAACTACGCGGACTCCCGACTTAAAGATGCAGCTCTAGCTCGAGCGGATGAAGCGCCTCCAGTCAGCACTCAATCAGTTGCGATTTAAATAACTGTTTCACACTGTGTGTCGAGTATTGCGGGACACCCCTACCCTCCATTGAAAGTGTATGCTTTGATTCTTGCTGACTTCTGGCCTAGTTTCTGTACAGCCGATGGTTCTTGCTGCACCTAACAGTCGATTCTCACTTATCCGCAATGTACTCTTCACGGATGAATTTATGAAAAGCCACCATTAAAAATTGTGGCCAACGTATGGACAGACATACATACTAGGCATGTTTCTTCTTCCTCCTCATTTAAATGCACCAGCGTACGCAGCGTTGAACAAAGACATATTACCGAGGTTCATGGAACTTATTCCATTTGTTATTCGTCAACGGATGCGGTTTGGTTCCAACATGATGGAGCCCCACCTCATTTTTGACTGAGGGTTAGTAAACACCTGTACCAGACATTCTTTGAAAAGCGGATAGGCAGAGGAGGTCCTTCTCTCCACTTGATTTCTTCTTGTGAGGCCATGTGATAAGTCTTGTGTACGAGATGCCTGTTAAGACTGAAGAGGATCCTTTGACAAGAATTCCCGTTGCCTGCGAGACCGGGGATATTAGAACTGATGCGACAGAACTTTGTGCGACGATGCCGTGCCTGCAATGACAGACAGACGTCATTTTGAACAACTCATGTAAATGTAGCAGCTTGTGAAACTCGTGCATGTAATCGGAATTCATTATTACTGTACCATAGATTTAGGGGGCGTCCATTAATTAAGTGAAGTGTAATAGGGGGGGGGGGTCCGACGAAATCTCACCCATTCCCACCAAGGCAAGAGGGGGGGGAGGGAGTCGCCAGAAATCGCACATCATCTTTCAAATTCCTTTAAGAATAGTAGAGAGAAAAAAAAGGATCCAAAAACCACAAGGTCGTCGGCAGGAGAGCGGGGCTCCTCAAGATCTCACCATAGGGGGGCGGGGTCCCCCCCACCATTTCTCACCTCATGTAATTAATGGACGCCCCCTTATGACTTACGGTTTCTCTGACATCAAGTTACGTGCGCCCTTACTGGACCATTAACAGGGGCAATTATCTGAGGGTGTTGGAGAGTATTCAACGGTAATTCTGTATGTTATGACCAGGATTCGTAAGTTGGAGTCCTTAATTCGAACGCTGCGCGATGTTAAGGCAGAACTTGAGTAGAATTTCAAGTTGGTCGTTTCCGGACCAGGATCCCTTACTTTCAGTTGATACACCCTTGATTCATCCTTCTCCCTCATCCCTGAAAGTTTATAATACCACCACGGAATCATCCTGTCTCTAACGTTGCAACAGCAGTGTATGGACGGGCATTGAATCGATTATTCTGGATCGAAAGGGTGTTTTTTCAGCGTTTCGCAGCTGATCTCCGCAACATGAACAACTCTCCGTAACAAACATAATTTTACCTAGCATAGGCAAAAGGCGACCAAACACATCTAACATCCGATTTGTCTAGTTCCAAGCTATATACTGCACTTATTTTACTTCGCTTTCGAAAAAACGCTTTTTATCCAAAGTTCTTACTTAATAAATGAAGAAATATGTTCAAACCACAGATATTCTTTTGTAGGTAGTGTGTAGTGTTCCACAGCACTTGACAATGGTGTGCGTGGGATTACACGCGTTGATCGACTGCATTAACAGGTGTGAAAAGGTTTGCTGTTTAGGGTAGGATGTGAAAGGTGGTAAATAATGCAGTTTCGTATCCCTAGAGGGCTAGAAGTGATTATCGAGAGAATAAGGTTTGGCTACGAAGAGGCAGGTCTGTCTTCATGCCGACAATATGAATCGGAACAAGGAAGATGCAGTAAACAGAGTCATCGATTTCACGAGAGGGGGCCATAGGTATTCGATGGCGATCTTCATAGACATCGCGGGAGCCTCCGATAGTCTATGGTGGGAGGGCATATTTAACCGGCTAAGAAAGGCAAATTGCAACCTACACCTATACCGCATACTCCGCAGCGACCGCTATGTAATACTGGAAGAAAACTGGCAAGTTAAAATCAGGAAAGTCATAAAAGGCTGCCCACAAGACTCCATGGGTGGTCCAGTCATTTTGAACATGAACTTGGACGTGTTCCTGGAACTTGCGGAAGAATTAACAGATGGAAGATGGGACATAATGGCCTATGCTGATGACGTAATAGTAGTGATAAACGCAAATACCCGCGAGGAGATAGAAGAGTTTGCTAATGTGATAATGAACTAATAGATAGATGGACGAAGAAAAAAGATGACAGTTGCATCCTAGAAAACGAAAGCGTTTTTCCTGAAGGTCTCCGCGCATTAAGATCGAAGGGCGACCAACAAGATTCAAGGACCAAGTCCAATAGTTGGGTGTTACACTTAACACAGGAATGTCTTTCCTGCCTGACCTCAGGACTGAACAAAGTATGCTGAGATCGGCAGTGGGCGGCATGTTGACGGTCACCGCGAGAGACTGGGGACTGAAAAAGAACGTAATGGGCATCATGTATAGAAGTATATGTGTTCCCCTAGCGACATATTGCACATCAGTATGGGTGCATAGGGTTGGGAACACGCACGTAAACAGGCTACTACAGAGTATCCACCGCCCTTGCATGATGATTATGAGCAGAGCTCGCGGGACAGTTTCAAATGAAGCTCTGCAAGTCATCACAGGGTCTTTACCAATTGACCTAGAAATGATAATCGCCGCGGCGGGCTACCATCTCCCCCACGCACAAATATATGCGGTGTCGAAGTCAACGGCGAGGAACTGATAGGAATCCCCAGTAGGTATAAAAGGGGGGAGCGCGCTCACACAAAAGAACTGTCAATCATTTTCACACCTCTATTGTTCTCTCTCCCCTCCCACCTGTCAATCATTTTCACACCTATTGTTCTCTCCCCTCCCACTTGACTTGAGGGCCACTTGACTCGAGGGCCACTTGACTAACCTCAGTTCACCCCTCTATTGTTAGACCACTTGAGCGACCCCAACCACACCAGGTGTGTCGCGCCAGCTGCCCTCGCGGTTCATTGTTGTCCTTCCCTCCCGACCTGTCAATCATAGCCACTTGTTGGAACACCTGCCTTCCCTAGCACCAGCTGCCCGTGGTGTTTTTTTTTTTAGGCCACTTGAGCAACCCCAAAGACACCAGGTGTGTCGCGCCAGCTGCCCTCGCGGTTCATTGTTGTCCTTCCCTCCCCACTGTCAATCATAGCCACTTGTTTTGAACACCTGCCTTCCCTAGCACCAGCTGCCCTCACTTGACTCGAGGACCACTTGAGCGACCCCAACCACACCAGGTGTGACGCAGCCGCACCAGGTGTGGCGCAGACGTTGCCAGACCACTTGAGCGACCAACTGGACTTTCGGATAGATGTCGACATGCTGCTCCTTTTCGAACGAGGAATTCGCGGAGGTATTTGCCAGTGCGTGCCGAGGCAAATAACAGATACATGCCGAGTGCGTCCATTAACTACGTAAGTACATTTTGGCCGAGTACCGGCCAAACCACTTGAGCGACCCCAACCACACCAGGTGTGTACTCTGCTGCTTTTGTCGTTCTGTGAGGTATGAGAATTCTGCGGTATGAACAGAGAAGTTCACCGGAATAGCATTGCCATGGTCGAAGCTTGTGGACTACGCGTTTCTACCGAGAGTGGTGGTGTAACGGTTAGCGTTCTCGCCTCGCATTCGGGAGGATGGCGGTTGGAATCCCCGTCCGGGCATCCAGATTTTGGTTTTCCATGGTTTCCCAAATCACTCCAGGCAAATACGTAAGTACATTTTGGCCGAGTACCGGCCAAACCACTTGAGCGACCCCAACCACACCAGGTGTGTACTCTGCTGCTTTTGTCGTTCTGTGAGGTATGAGAATTCTGCGGTATGAACAGAGAAGTTCACCGGAATAGCATTGCCATGGTCGAAGCTTGTGGACTACGCGTTTCTACCGAGAGTGGTGGTGTAACGGTTAGCGTTCTCGCCTCGCATTCGGGAGGATGGCGGTTGGAATCCCCGTCCGGGCATCCAGATTTTGGTTTTCCATGGTTTCCCAAATCACTCCAGGCAAATGCCAAAGTGGGTTATCTTGGAGCTCGGTTCAGCGAAATTTAACAGAAGATTTGGGAATGAAAACGGTTGCTGCCAAGTTTTTTTCCTCGGGCTGTGACTAACAATAAAAAAGAACGTCGACTTGAAACATGTCGTGCTTTGAAATTGATACAGATTTTCTGTCATTATTGGTGACGAGTCATTGCGCTATGGTTACGACCCAAACACAAAGCAACAGTCAGCCAATGTAAGACGTCATTGTCACCCCGCCCAAAAAAAAAATATCCTGGTATGGACTGTGTTTTACGTAGCATGGATTGACCTCTCATCAACTGAACCGAACATTGACTTGAAATGGTTATATTCTGTTACTTGTAGACCATTTGCAATCATATGCCAGGATGCTTCCTTCAAAAGGCCAGGGCATAGACTACATCCTTGCCTCACACCGTTTTTTTTAACTGATGCCTGTCTTTGCGTGTCACTGGTTTGAGTTTATTTTATGTATATATTATTATTATTTTCTTTCTTTCTGGTATTCATAAAGTCCATGAGTCACTACCATACAGTGCTGTGCTCTACACACATAGAGATTTAGAGGGTTGAAAAGTTTACCACTAATAATGTCATAACCCGACAGTTTATTCAATTAACATGAGAGGCATACTCACATCGGCGTATTTACGTTTACTTGAATTATACAGAGTGTTTCTATATGTTATCATTTTTGCACAGAATGTTCGTCGGAGAGTGATCATGTAATCTAGCAGGTTTGCCCGTTAGAGTCGCCACTGTCGTAGCGGTGCGACAGGCGAGGCATACAGTCTTTTTTTTTTATTATTATTATTATTTTGTTTGTTTGTTGAATTACCAGAAAACTGGATCCTCAAAAAATCAGGGTATACTTTAGGTATGTTTTCAACCAGAGGACGGCTTTACGGCATTACGAATGTATTCTCCGAGGCGTAATCATTACTGCCGACATTTAATGGCATGAATTGAGACGTCTGGTAGGTCCAATCCGAGAAAAACAATCAATAAGACTGCGTGAAGTGATGCTACTGAACGATAACGGCCGCCCCCACACTGCTAACCTGACAAAAAACAATATCAAGCTGTTAAGTTGGCAAGTCATTCAGCACCAACCTTATTCACCAGATCTTGAGCTATCATATTTTTACATTTTTCCGTTCTTAACCACCGAGCATGATGGTTGAACGGTTAACGCTCTGGCCTCGCATTCGGGAGGACGCAGTTTCGAATCTCCGTCCGGGCATCCAGATTTGGGTTTTCCATGGTTTCCCCAAATCACTCCAGGCAAATGGCGTAATGCTTCCTTTACAAAGGCCACGACCTAGCGAGCTTTGACTATTTATTCAAAAATGAATCAAATCCATTGCGGTATCGTCCATGATACATGTCGCTGTCCTTGTCAATAACCACAAATCCTTGCTTGCTTGTATTCCAGCAGGAACTACATAGGTTTTTAAACTCGTACTTAGTTTCTCAGTCGTTACAGCCCTACCTAAGGACAGGACTGAACACGTGAAATCACTGCAGCAATAACGAACATGATGGGTGAGATGCAATGTTGTGGATTCACATTCGGGAGAACGTGGGTTTGAATCCCTGCCCCCGACCATCAAGATTTCGGCTTTCCATGCTTTTTTGCGAAATTAATGCATTCGGTGCTTAAGCCATCTGACGGGAAAGTGAAAAGCCCTCAACCTGACCTTCACATCTTTCACAACTTGCGTCGTAATGTAGTTACGCCTTAACACTTCAGTTGTTCGGTTTCAAGTTTAAACTGTAGGTTCTCTACACCCTGTTAAGTTCAAGTAGACTAGGATAGAGGCGAATGCGCAGGCAATAAAAAACCCAGGTCATAATGACCAAACGAGCCATTACTCCGTACTTCAGGTGAATGTTGGGTTGGGTCCTTCAAAAGACCATGCATGAATTCCATCCAGATCCTTGCACCAGTCCTATCACACTTCGTGATCGGTAAAGATCTGGCCTAGCATTTGGGAGGGCGTGGGCTCGAATCCCAGTCCGGGCATCCAGATTAGAGTTTTCCATGGTTTCCCCAAATAACTCGAGGCGAATGACGGGGATGATTTCTTCATTTGCCATGGCCGAATTCCCCACCGTTCCTCGTCCACTGTCCTTTCCCACCTCTAAAGGCTTCGATGTCGACGAGGCATAGAACCATAAAAAAAAGAAAACCACGACCACCAACTCCAGATGAATGTCGAGTTATTCATTCAAAATACCATGCCCGAATTCCTTCCCAGTCCTTGCTGCCAGTCCATACAATTATAGCCATTACATTCTCGCAATCACCATAGAGGGGGAATGCGCAGGCAATAAAAAAAACCTGGTCATAATGACCAAACGAGCCATTACTCCGTACTTCAGGTGAATGTTGGGTTGGTTCCTTCAAAAGACCATGCCTGAATTCCATCCCGATCCTTGCACCAGTCCTATCACGCATCGTGATCGGTAAAGATCTGGCCTAGCATTTGGGAGGGTGCGGGTTCGAACCCCCGTCCAGGCATCCAGATTTGGGTTTTCCATGGTTTGCCCAAATAACGCGAGGCGAATGCCAGGATAATTTCTTCATTTTCCATGGCAGAATTCCTTCCCGTTCTCAGTCGTAACAGCATTACCTAAGGACAGGACTGAACACGTGAAATGACTACGGCAATAACGAGCATGGTGGGGTGAGATGCAATGTTGTCGCTTCACATTCGGGAGGACGTGGGTTGGAATCCCTGTCCGAACATCGAAATTTCGGCATTCCATGCTTTTTTGCGAAATTACTGCATTTGGTGCTTAAGCAATTTGACGGGGAAGTGAAAAGTCCAGGATTCTAATCCCGGTCTCAGCTGCGATTTTCAAAAGCCCTTAACCTGACATTCACATCTGGCACAACTTGCGTTGTAATGTAGTTACACCAGAACACTTCCGTTGTTTGGTTTCCAGTTTAAACTGTAGGTTCTCTACACCCGGCTAAGTTCACGTAGGATAGGATAGGTGCGGAATGCGCAGGCAATAAAAACCCTGGTCATAATGACCAGACTAGCCATTACTCCGTACTTCAGTTGAATATCGGGTTGGTTCCTTCAAAAGGCCATGTCTGAATTCCACCCCGTTCCCTGCACCAATCCTATCACGCATCGTAATCGGTAAAGATCTGACCTAGCATTTGGGAGGGTGCGGTTTCGAATCCCCGTCCAGGCATCCAGATTTGGGTTTTCCATGGTTTCCCCAAATAACGCGAGACGAATGCCGGGGATAATTTCATCATTTTCCATGGCAGAATTCCTTCCCGTTCCTCGTCCACTGTCCCTTCCCCGCCTCTAAAGGCGTAGAACCATAAAAAAGAATCGCATGTGCTTTTATCCAATTCAATATAACTTTATAGGCAGGTAGGTGATTTCACTGCAGGTCTATATATTCGTCCTCCTTTCAGAGGTACTTTTTTCCTCCTGGTGGGTGGGTTTTGTTAACGTTCGGGACTGCCATGTGGGAGATGGAGGGTTCGATTCCCCGTCCGCATGTTAATTAGTATCTGTTGTAGTTTAGACATACAAATAGCCGTTTATCGCCAAGAGTCACTGTAGACACTCCGACAATGACAAAAATAAAAATAAAACGCGTTTAGTGGTGTTTGTTCCTGTAGCCAGGGATGGTAACGCGATGTATGTGGTGGGAGTTCTACAGGTTTATCTGCTCGAATACCTGTGTCAGTGATGTATACTCATAGACCCTCCTAAGTTACCACTTCTCATTCTTGTTGAGGGGTGACTGTAAAATTCTTGAAATACAGATATTTGCGCGGGTACAGCGAATGCGTGCCACAACTTCACAATAATTGTTTGTGATTGAAATACAGAAAAAAAAGTTTCTACTGTAATGGCAGTCTCTAGGTAAAGTGAAAAACGTGGCCATTTTTTATCAAAATTGCTAAGTTTTTCGCCTGGAACCATTGCGGCCACCCCCCCTATTACACATGTCGGACGTCGTAGGCTGGGCAGACGTAAAACAGGACAGGCGGCGGGCGAACTGTGACGGAACTAACATCAGACTTTAAATGTTGGGACAGAGTACAAGTGTACCTGAACACACAGTGCACGAACACTCCTAACGATGGGCCTCCGCAGCCGACGACCCATGCATGTGCACCACGACATCGGCAACTGCGACTGAAATGGGCAAGAGACCATCGTCACTGGACGTTGGCGTAGTGGCAAATCGTTGCATGGTCTGATGAATTCCGATACCTTCTTCATCATGCCGGAGTAAGGGTGCGAGCTGGTAGTTTTCTACGGGAAAAGCTTCTTGTCACCTATACTGCGGGGAACATTCACGTGGGAGCTCGTGCAAGGCACTATGACGACTGATAAGTATCGTACACTGGTTGCAGACCACGTACAGCACAAACCTTCATGACGACCTTGTTTCCCAACGGCTGTGACATTTTTCAACAAGATAATGCGCCATGTCACAAGGCCAGAAGTGTAACTTAATGGTTGGAGGAACACAGTGGCGAGTTGTAATTGATGTACTGGCTCGCCCAGCTCGCCAGTTCTGAACCCGATCGAACACATCTGGGGTGTGATTTGGGGAAGGCTTGCGATCTATCTAAGTTTGGCCCATTGCAGATTGCGATGGCCCAGAGGCTCGGCACGAGCATTTCGGACACTGCACTATATATCGGGTGTTCGAGCAGTGTTGTGGTGAGTGTCTTCAACAAGTGGCGAAACGAAGGTGACGCCATGTCCAAACGTCGAGTGGTTGGGCGGCCACCCCTTATTACACATGTCGGACGTCGTAGGCTGGGCAGACGTAAAAACAGGACAGGCGGCGGGCGAACTGTGGCGGAACTAACATCAGACTTTAATGTTGGGCAGAGTACAAGTGTACCTGAACACACAGTGCACCGAACACTCCTAACGATGGGCCTCCGCAGCCGACGACCCATGCATGTGCACCACGACATCGGCAACTGCGACTGAAATGGGCACGAGACCATCGTCACTGGACGTTGGCGCAGTGGCAGATCGTTGCATGGTCTGAAGAATTCCGATACCTTCTTCATCATGCCGGAGTAAGGGTGCGAACTGGTAGTTTTCTACGGGAACAGCTTCTTGTCACCTGTACTGCGGGGAACATTCACGTGGGGGCTCGTGAAAGGCACCGTGACGACCGATAGGTATCGTACACTGGTTGCAGACCACGTACAGCACAAACCTTCATGACGACCATGTTTCCCAATGGCTGTGACATTTTTCAACAAGATAATGCGCCAGTCACAAGGCCAGAAGTGTAACTTAATGGTTCGAGGAACACAGTGGTGAGTTGTAATTGATGTACTGGCTCGCCCAGCTCGCCAGATCTGAACCCGATCGAACACATCTGGCATGTGATTGAATATGGCGTCAACCAAACGAGGTGAAACAACGTATATGCATGCAGAAATTGACATTACATGGAAGGCAGTCTGCATTCATATATCTTTCGTGGATTAGGATCGTGAAAACAGGTAAAACATCACCGCAATTATACCACTTCACTATACGAAAGATGTCATCGGTTTTACATGGTTAGAAGGTGTCATCATGCCATACGATGTGTATTGAGTGCATCCACCAAAATAGAAAAAAAAACATGCGACATGATGCGGTGTTCCATCATAAATGAAACTCATTCTGTTCACGGCCCGATATGACATCGGACAACTTGAGTAGTACATACCTGTCGAAAGTCACACTAAAGTACTGAAGTTGAACTAACCAGAGCATGCAGAAGATGAGAACATCACAAGTTTCATTAAACAACACGACCCTCCACAAGACCGAAACATAATGGGCTCAATACCAGATGAAACATAAATTATGTTAGATATCAGTTAGTATGTGCCACTTTCGAAGAATTTCATTTAAAAAGTGCAAAAATAGATAAAAAACGCGAATACTGGTCAAATATAGCAAAATATTGGTTAAAAACTTATGGCACTTTCTGAGACAGAACTTATGCTAAAGTCTGGTTAATACAGAATGTTAAAGTGTTTGTTATAGTTGGTTAGAGTAAATTCAGGTTAGGTTATTTCAACTCACCTTCTCATGGTGCCACTGATACATGGATATCCAAAAGTGTTTACTGAGGCGGCTTGGGCCCCACAGTAAGCTGCTGCTGCGTAGAAAAATACAAACGCGTTGCATCCGGAAAACCGGCGCGCAAAATTTCGGTCTTCTTAGGCCGCGCAAAATACCGGTCTCTTAGGCCTCGGTGGGGCCCAAGCCGCCTCAGCAAACACTTTTGGATATCCATGTATCAGTGGCACCATGAGAAGGTGAGTTGAAATAACCTAACCTGAATTTACTCTAACCAACTATAACAAACACTTTAACATTCTGTATTAACCAGACTTTAGCATAAGTTCTGTCTCAGAAAGTGCCATAAGTTTTTAACCAATATTTTAGCTATATTTGACCAGTATTCGCGTTTTTTTTTATCTATTTTTGCACTTTTTAAATGAAATTCTTCGAAAGTGGCACATACTAACTGATATCTAACATAATTTATGTTTCATCTGGTATTGAGCCCATTATGTTTCGGTCTTGTGGAGGGTCGTGTTGTTTAATGAAACTTGTGATGTTCTCATCTTCTGCATGCTCTGGTTAGTTCAACTTCAGTACTTTAGTGTGACTTTCGACAGGTATATCTGATGTACTACTCAAGTTGTCCGATGTCATATCGGGCCGTGAACAGAATGAGTTTCATTTATGATTGGAACACCGCATCATGTCGCACGTTTTTGTTTTTTTTTCTATTTTGGTGGATGCACTCAATACACATCGTATGGCATGATGGACACCTTCTAACCATGTAAAACCGATGACATCTTTCGTATAGTGAAGTGGTATAATTGCGGTGATGTTTTACCTGTTTTCACGATCCTAATCCACGAAAGATATATGAATGCAGACTGCCTTCCATGTAATGTCAATTTCTGCATGCATATACGTTGTTTCACCTCGTTTGGTTGACGCCATATTCAATCACATGCCAGATGTGTTCGATCGGGTTCAGATCTGGCGAGCTGGGCGAGCCAGTACATCAATTACAACTCACCACTGTGTTCCTCGAACCATTAAGTTACACTTCTGGCCTTGTGACTGGCGCATTATCTTGTTGAAAAATGTCACAGCCATTGGGAAACATGGTCGTCATGAAGGTTTGTGCTGTACGTGGTCTGCAACCAGTGTACGATACCTATCGGTCGTCACGGTGCCTTTCACGAGCCCCCACGTGAATGTTCCCCGCAGTACAGGTGACAAGAAGCTGTTCCCGTAGAAAACTACCAGTTCGCACCCTTACTCCGGCATGATGAAGAAGGTATCGGAATTCTTCAGACCATGCAACGATCTGCCACTGCGCCAACGTCCAGTGACGATGGTCTCGTGCCCATTTCAGTCGCAGTTGCCGATGTCGTGGTGCACATGCATGGGTCGTCGGCTGCGGAGGCCCATCGTTAGGAGTGTTCGGTGCACTGTGTGTTCAGGTACACTTGTACTCTGCCCAACATTAAAGTCTGATGTTAGTTCCGCCACAGTTCGCCCGCCGCCTGTCCTGTTTTTACGTCTGCCCAGCCTACGACGTCCGACATGTGTAATAAGGGGTGGCCGCCCAACCACTCGACGTTTGGACATGGCGTCACCTTCGTTTCGCCACTTGTTGAAGACACTCACCACAACACTGCTCGAACACCCGATATATAGTGCAGTGTCCGAAATGCTCGTGCCGAGCCTCTGGGCCATCGCAATCTGCAATGGGCCAAACTTAGATAGATCGCAAGCCTTCCCCAAATCACACCCCAGATGTGTTCGATCGGGTTCAGAACTGGCGAGCTGGGCGAGCCAGTACATCAATTACAACTCGCCACTGTGTTCCTCCAACCATTAAGTTACACTTCTGGCCTTGTGACATGGCGCATTATCTTGTTGAAAAATGTCACAGCCGTTGGGAAACAAGGTCGTCATGAAGGTTTGTGCTGTACGTGGTCTGCAACCAGTGTACGATACTTATCAGTCGTCATAGTGCCCTTGCACGAGCTCCCACGTGAATGTTCCCCGCAGTATAGGTGACAAGAAGCTTTTCCCGTAGAAAACTACCAGCTCGCACCCTTACTCCGGCATGATGAAGAAGGTATCGGAATTCATCAGACCATGCAACGATTTGCCACTACGCCAACGTCCAGTGACGATGGTCTCTTGCCCATTTCAGTCGCAGTTGCCGATGTCGTGGTGCACATGCATGGGTCGTCGGCTGCGGAGGCCCATCGTTAGGAGTGTTCCGTGCACTGTGTGTTCAGGTACACTTGTACTCTGTCCCAACATTTAAAGTCTGATGTTAGTTCCGTCACAGTTCGCCCGCCGCCTGTCCTGTTTTACGTCTGCCCAGCCCTACGACGTCCGACATGTGTAATAGGGGGGGTGGCCGCAATGGTTCCAGGCGAAAAACTTAGCAATTTGATAAAAATGGCCACGTTTTTTCACTTACCTAGAGACTGCCATTACAGTAGAAACTTTTTTTCTGTATTTCAATCCACAAACAATTATTGTGAAGTTGTGGCACGCATTCGCTGTACCCGCGCAAATATCTGTATTTCAAGAATTTTACAGTCACCCCTCAACAAGAATGAGAAGTGGTAACATAGGAGGGTCTATGAGTATACATCACTGACACAGGTATTCGAGCAGATAAACCTGTAGAACTCCCACCACATACATCGCGTTACCATCCCTGGCTACAGGAACAAACACCACTAAACGCGTTTTATTTTTATTTTTGTCATTGTCGGAGTGTCTACAGTGACTCTTGGCGATAAACGGCTATTTGTATGTCTAAACTACAACAGATACTAATTAACATGCGGACGGGGAATCGAACCCTCCATCTCCCACATGGCAGTCCCGAACGTTAACAAACCCACCCACCAGGAGGAAAAAAGTACCTCTGAAAGGAGGACGAATATATAGACCTGCAGTGAAATCACCTACCTGCCTATAAAGTTATATTGAATTGGATAAAAGCACATGCGATTCTTTTGTTTATGGTTCTACGCCTTTAGAGGCGGGGAAGGGACAGTGGACGAGGAACGGGAAGGAATTCTGCCATGGAAAATGATGAAATTATCCCCGGCATTCGTCTCGCGTTATTTGGGGGAAACCATGGAAAACCCAAATCTGGATGCCTGGACGGGGATTCGAAACCGCACCCTCCCAAATGCTAGGTCAGATCTTTACCGATTACGATGCGTGATAGGATTGGTGCAGGGAACGGGGTGGAATTCAGACATGGCCTTTTGAAGGAACCAACCCGATATTCAACTGAAGTACGGAGTAATGGCTAGTCTGGTCATTATGACCAGGGTTTTTATTGCCTGCGCATTCCGCACCTATCCTATCCTACGTGAACTTAGCCGGGTGTAGAGAACCTACAGTTTAAACTGGAAACCAAACAACGGAAGTGTTCTGGTGTAACTACATTACAACGCAAGTTGTGCCAGATGTGAATGTCAGGTTAAGGGCTTTTGAAAATCGCAGCTGAGACCGGGATTAGAATCCTGGACTTTTCACTTCCCCGTCAAATTGCTTAAGCACCAAATGCAGTAATTTCGCAAAAAAGCATGGAATGCCGAAATTTCGATGTTCGGACAGGGATTCCAACCCACGTCCTCCCGAATGTTGAAGCGACAACATTGCATCTCACCCCACCATGCTCGTTATTGCCGTAGTCATTTCACGTGTTCAGTCCTGTCCTTAGGTAATGCTGTTACGACTGAGAACGGGAAGGAATTCTGCCATGGAAAATGAAAAAATTATCCTGGCATTCGCCTCGCGTTATTTGGGCAAACCATGGAAAACCCAAAATCTGGATGCCTGGACGGGGGTTCGAACCCGCACCCTCCCAAATGCTAGGCCAGATCTTTACCGATCACGATGCGTGATAGGACTGGTGCAAGGATCGGGATGGAATTCAGGCATGGTCTTTTGAAGGAACCAACCCAACATTCACCTGAAGTACGGAGTAATGGCTCGTTTGGTCATTATGACCAGGGTTTTTTTTTATTGCCTGCGCATTCCCCCCTCTATGGTGATTGCGAGAATATAATGGCTATAATTGTATGGACTGGCAGCAAGGACTGGGAAGGAATTCGGGCATGGTATTTTGAATGAATAACTCGACATTCATCTGGAGTTGGTGGTCGTGGTTTTCTTTTTTTTATGGTTCTATGCCTCGTCGACATCGAAGCCTTTAGAGGTGGGAAAGGACAGTGGACGAGGAACGGTGGGGAATTCGGCCATGGCAAATGAAGAAATCATCCCCGTCATTCGCCTCGAGTTATTTGGGGAAACCATGGAAAACTCTAATCTGGATAGCCCGGACTGGGATTCGAGCCCACGCCCTCCCAAATGCTAGGCCAGATCTTTACCGATCACGAAGTGTGATAGGACTGGTGCAAGGATCTGGATGGAATTCATGCATGGTCTTTTGAAGGACCCAACCCAACATTCACCTGAAGTACGGAGTAATGGCTCGTTTGGTCATTATGACCTGGGTTTTTTATTGCCTGCGCATTTCGCCTCTATCCTAGTCTACTTGAACTTAACAGGGTGTAGAGAACCTACAGTTTAAACTTGAAACCGAACAACTGAAGTGTTAAGGCGTAACTACATTACGACGCAAGTTGTGAAAGATGTGAAGGTCAGGTTGAGGGCTTTTCACTTTCCCGTCAGATGGCTTAAGCACCGAATGCATTAATTTCGCAAAAAAGCATGGAAAGCCGAAATCTTGATGGTCGGGGGCAGGGATTCAAACCCACGTTCTCCCGAATGTGAATCCACAACATTGCATCTCACCCATCATGTTCGTTATTGCTGCAGTGATTTCACGTGTTCAGTCCTGTCCTTAGGTAGGGCTGTAACGACTGAGAAACTAAGTACGAGTTTAAAAACCTATGTAGTTCCTGCTGGAATACAAGCAAGCAAGGATTTGTGGTTATTGACAAGGACAGCGACATGTATCATGGACGATACCGCAATGGATTTGATTCATTTTTGAATAAATAGTCAAAGCTCGCTAGGTCGTGGCCTTTGTAAAGGAAGCATTACGCCATTTGCCTGGAGTGATTTGGGGAAACCATGGAAAACCCAAATCTGGATGCCCGGACGGAGATTCGAAACTGCGTCCTCCCGAATGCGAGGCCAGAGCGTTAACCGTTCAACCATCATGCTCGGTGGTTAAGAACGGAAAATGTAAAAATATGATAGCTCAAGATCTGGTGAATAAGGTTGGTGCTGAATGACTTGCCAACTTAACAGCTTGATATTGTTTTTTGTCAGGTTAGCAGTGTGGGGGCGGCCGTTATCGTTCAGTAGCATCACTTCACGCAGTCTTATTGATTGTTTTTCTCGGATTGGACCTACCAGACGTCTCAATTCATGCCATTAAATGTCGGCAGTAATGATTACGCCTCGGAGAATACATTCGTAATGCCGTAAAGCCTCCTCTGGTTGAAAACATACCTAAAGTATACCCTGATTTTTTGAGGATCCAGTTTTCTGGTATTCAACAAACAAACAAAATAATAATAATAATAAAAAAAAAAGACTGTATGCCTCGCCTGTCGCACCGCTACGACAGTGGCGACTCTAACGGGCAAACCTGCTAGATTACATGATCACTCTCCGACGAACATTCTGTGCAAAAATGATAACATATAGAAACACTCTGTATAATTCAAGTAAACGTAAATACGCCGATGTGAGTATGCCTCTCATGTTAATTGAATAAACTGTCGGGTTATGACATTATTAGTGGTAAACTTTTCAACCCTCTAAATCTCTATGTGTGTAGAGCACAGCACTGTATGGTAGTGACTCATGGACTTTATGAATACCAGAAAGAAAGAAAATAATAATAATATATACATAAAATAAACTCAAACCAGTGACACGCAAAGACAGGCATCAGTTAAAAAAACGGTGTGAGGCAAGGATGTAGTCTATGCCCTGGCCTTTTGAAGGAAGCATCCTGGCATATGATTGCAAATGGTCTACAAGTAACAGAATATAACCATTTCAAGTCAATGTTCGGTTCAGTTTGATGAGAGGTCAATCCATGCTACGTAAAACACAGTCCATACCAGGATATTTTTTTTTTGGGGCGGGGTGACAATGACGTCTTACATTGGCTGACTGTTGCTTTGTGTTTGGGTCGTAACCATAGCGCAATGACTCGTCACCAATAATGACAGAAAATCTGTATCAATTTCAAAGCACGACATGTTTCAAGTCGACGTTCTTTTTTATTGTTAGTCACAGCCCGAGGAAAAAAACTTGGCAGCAACCGTTTTCATTCCCAAATCTTCTGTTAAATTTCGCTGAACCGAGCTCCAAGATAACCCACTTTGGCATTTGCCTGGAGTGATTTGGGAAACCATGGAAAACCAAAATCTGGATGCCCGGACGGGGATTCCAACCGCCATCCTCCCGAATGCGAGGCGAGAACGCTAACCGTTACACCACCACTCTCGGTAGAAACGCGTAGTCCACAAGCTTCGACCATGGCAATGCTATTCCGGTGAACTTCTCTGTTCATACCGCAGAATTCTCATACCTCACAGAACGACAAAAGCAGCAGAGTACACACCTGGTGTGGTTGGGGTCGCTCAAGTGGTTTGGCCGAGTACCGGCCAAAATGTACTTACGTATTTGCCTGGAGTGATTTGGGAAACCATGGAAAACCAAAATCTGGATGCCCGGACGGGGATTCCAACCGCCATCCTCCCGAATGCGAGGCGAGAACGCTAACCGTTACACCACCACTCTCGGTAGAAACGCGTAGTCCACAAGCTTCGACCATGGCAATGCTATTCCGGTGAACTTCTCTGTTCATACCGCAGAATTCTCATACCTCACAGAACGACAAAAGCAGCAGAGTACACACCTGGTGTGGTTGGGGTCGCTCAAGTGGTTTGGCCGGTACTCGGCCAAAATGTACTTACGTAGTTAATGGACGCACTCGGCATGTATCTGTTATTTGCCTCGGCACGCACTGGCAAATACCTCCGCGAATTCCTCGTTCGAAAAGGAGCAGCATGTCGACATCTATCCGAAAGTCCAGTTGGTCGCTCAAGTGGTCTGGCAACGTCTGCGCCACACCTGGTGCGGCTGCGTCACACCTGGTGTGGTTGGGGTCGCTCAAGTGGTCCTCGAGTCAAGTGAGGGCAGCTGGTGCTAGGGAAGGCAGGTGTTCAAACAAGTGGCTATGATTGACAAGTGGGGAGGGAAGGACAACAATGAACCGCGAGGGCAGCTGGCGCGACACACCTGGTGTCTTTGGGGTTGCTCAAGTGGCCTAAAAAAAAAAACACCACGGGCAGCTGGTGCTAGGGAAGGCAGGTGTTCCAACAAGTGGCTATGATTGACAGGTCGGGAGGGAAGGACAACAATGAACCGCGAGGGCAGCTGGCGCGACACACCTGGTGTGGTTGGGGTCGCTCAAGTGGTCTAACAATAGAGGGGTAACTGAGGTTAGTCAAGTGGCCCTCGAGTCAAGTGGCCCTCAAGTCAAGTGGGAGGGGAGAGAACAATAGGTGTGAAAATGATTGACAGGTGGGAGGGGAGAGAACAATAGAGGTGTGAAAATGATTGACAGTTCTTTTGTGTGAGCGCGCTCCCCCCTTTTATACCTACTATCCCCAACTTCAAAAAAGGGGTTAAAAATCTTAAAGCAGAAATCAGGAGAGACTTAATACAGTCTTGGCAATACAGGTGGGACAATGCCACTAATGATAGTCTATCCTACAACTGGGTCCCAAAGATAGACGCATGGATGACGGGCTGGAAGGCAGACATTCTTTATTCAGTAACCAGCCTAATAACAGGACATAACATAAGAAGAAAGTTGTTTGAAAGAGGTCTGGACCGGACTAAATCTGCGAATGCCGCCTACGAGAAGATGCGTTCTATGTAATCAAAATGTGCCCCCTGAACGAGGAAGCCTGGCGACGACATAAGTACAGATGTATGGTCCACCGACCGGGTTGAGGTGCTATGCGGTACCTGAGCCGTAGCCCTCCGCCGCCACCCTGACCACCCCACTATATCATACCACTTCACTACGCCCCAGCTACCGAATTGGGCTATTCAGAATTACCCGTCATTACAGCAGGGACGGCGCGGCCAGACACCTTCACCAACCCTTTTGGGCCACACTTCCAAAACCTGGCCCTATAGCATAGGCCTTTCTGTGGTTCCTACGCGCAACACCCGGCCCCACCCAAACCCCGCAAGGCGCGTGGAAGCCGTAGCGACCGGGTGCCGCGCTAGCCGGCCGAACGTATCGTCACTGAGTACTCGGCTTCCCACACTAGGGCGCGCTCCTAGTGCGCTTTCCCCCGCACCCGCCCGACACTTGTGTCAAGTGCGAACACGGGTTCCCACACACTCGTCCAAACTCCACAGAGCACCCCGCTTCAGAGGCCCGAAGGTTCCCACAACGTTCACAGGGTGAATTCTGTGGAATATAGTGGACCTACTATGGCAGCATTAGAAACTGCTCCCGCCGGCAGGAATGCTACCCCTAAGACCCAGGGGCCGAACCCAGAGGCAGCGATCCAACCAAGCACAGCCGCTAAGAACGTGGTACTGACCCCTTCATTCTACTCCGGGGATTATTCTGCGCTGGCAGCAGAGGTCGACTAAGCCTCTGGGGGACTTGGTCTTCGTTCACCAGGACACCCCCAACACTGGAGCAGTCAGGGCAAGGTTGCTCAGCGTCTTGAGCTGCGGCCAACACTGTAGTGTGCCAAGACTGTGGACTGTGGACGCCGGGAATGAGTCTCGGGGACGGCAGAAGTGGTAACAACACGCCTCCTTCAACCGCCCCCAACAGGGACCCAATTCCAGCGCCCAGCAATATCCCCTCTCTTGGTAGACGCAATAAGAATAAGATCGACACCAGTAGGTCATAGTTTGGCAATCATCAAACTTCAGAGAGATAGTATAACAATACCTCCAGCACATCAATCAACCCGTCGCGTCCCCCAATAGGGAGAAAATTTCCCCCACCCCCAAACCTGCACCCGTAGCAGATACAAGAAATTGTCGGGGGGGTAGGGGAGGGGGGCTCGGGATCCTCGGGTGCGCCAAACCCGTCATCTAGGCTTCCCTAGAGGAAGACCCAGACCCCTGGGGGAGAACCTAGTGACGACAGACAGAGCAGTGGGTATGTGGTTCCGGTGAAAGGAGGCAGCTGAATTGACATTCTTCATCCTCTTCGCGGTTACCCCCAAATACCCACCACCCAGCTCCACCACCACCTCAGGAGATAGACTCTTCCGATCTACCCGCCATTACAGCGACGACAGGAAGCAGCAGCAAACATTCACAGGGATGACTGGGAACATGACCTACTAAGGACACAGGAGAACTATGTAACCCTGTGTGCCTTCACCAAGGAAGTATACGCAGCCAGGGATAGGAGAAGGGGATCAAGAAGATGACCTGGAGAGGGAGAGGGGCAGTCAGAACGAAGAGAAGAACTGAAGAGGATAGTCATAACTGGAGAGCTCTTCAATAGTGGGGTTCATTAGTGCACGGCCCGACCAGCCGGGCCCTGGGCAGCGTACTTTCGGTCGGGGCTGTGTCTCCGGCCGCGGCGGTGCCGCCTCCGCGCGGTTCCTCGCGGGCACCGGGAAAACATTTCCGGTGGGTAAGGGCGCTTCCTCCTACGGGAAGAGTCCGGAAGCACCCTGCAAAGGGGACGTAATTCTTCCGGTATCGGTCTCTTGGCAGCTGATAGTTGATCCTGGGAGGGGATGTGAGGGGATATATGAGTGGTCACTCCGACAAGCCCCGCTCGCAGCACCCCCAACCATGCCCAAGGAATACCGCGTACATTGAGCAATTGAAAGTTATTCATGTTCAGTCCACATTCAAACGGGCAAATGTTTTACAACATGTATGCAAATAAATTTCAAAATCTAGGAAAGGAGATCCAGATAGCTAAAATTCTTTTTAACGAAACTCGTTTGAATGCGACCTTTAATCGGTTGGATGGTTGGAGCCGTACCTTGGTGGCGGTGGTGGTCCACCACTCGGAGGGCGCCTCGGTGGTGGGAGGTCGGGGCGGTCGCGTGGTGCCCCACCACGGCTGCTCGGTGGTCGAGCTGCTCATGTCCGGAGTCCACCACGGTCCAGAGGTCGAACTGCTGCTGCTCGGAGCTGCAGTCGTCGGATCTTCTGTCGGAACAAGTAAACATTGGGTGACTACACTAATATCGACATAGTTGCTATTGATATTGAAACAGAATGACGGACATGGGTCATCCTAAACAATTTTTATTATTAATATTAAGTGCAATCAGTGGTAGGCAGAATTTATCTTACTGCTACGGCTGAGCGAAGAGACAAATTCCAGGTAACAGGCGTCCGCCAGCCGGACGCTGGCCACACGGGGACGGACAGAGGACAGAATAAAAAGTTCGTGAGGCGAACTAAAGAAGTGAAAATTTGGTGTCATCCAGAGACTGAGTGTGAGAGAGAATTTTAGGATGTTATCTTGACTGGCAGTGATGTATACATAACTTAACATTGTTGCTGCGTGTAGTTTCTGTTAGTTGTATGATATATGGGATGCCTCAGCGTCTCGTTGTCTGTCTACAAATCTAAATTACAGACGCTTGCAATAAAGATTATGTTTTATCTACATTAAAAGCTTCGAATAACAGAAGAATTTATTTTGATAAATATTATTTGAGTAGAGGCAAAAATACCGTAAGATTCACGTTCAATTTTTACTGGAAATTTTCAATCGCAAACACGTTTATTCTGACTGTAATGGTGCAATGTAACACGTGTGGCAGAGACTGGGAAATAATGCGGATTCTGTGCGCGTATAGAATTCGCAGATGGGACGTGGCTTGGGGGATGGTCAACCATGGCATTCTATTGCACAAAGGGACAAGCATCACTTCTCAGCTGTTGGACAGGATAGGTAGTGAGTGGAAGGCAAGGCACGACCAGGGGGGACACTGACCACACTTGCTCCCATCATTTGTTGTTAACGTAGCGTACGCTTCGTGCCAAAACGTCAATAAACAAGTTCGGAATGATTAATATCGACGCCTGTCCTTCAAGCTTCAGAGTCTTCGCGGCTAGCTGAGAACGACAGCGCCTGTATATGCATTCGACGCCTAAAGTCTGCATCAGTGATCAATGCCAGTAGCCATCGGCATATGTCTTTTGATCACGGTAATGAACTATGAACAATTACCACAGATCAATCTCGAGGACTTAACCTGTAACAAACTCCTGGGGAATTGCTTTCCAATGAGCGTAATTAATTGCTGTCGGTTCATTTGTATTTGAATATTCAGATTTCCTTCTTTTTTCATTGTATTAAATTTGTTTGTACGGCAATAACATTAAAATCAGTAATTCAAGGGAATCTAAATAATTTTTTTTTCGTATGTGGTAATTGTGGGTTTGATTCAACTAATCATGACGATAATTTCCATTTTTTGTACATGGTAATTTTTTATTAATGTTGGCTTATCATGTTCAAATGTAATGGTGTCGGATATCCACTGGCGCCAAACTCATAACAATTAATTATTCGAAGATAGTCAAAATTATTCTCGAGTATAATAAAATTTCACGCCGCACGAAACGGTACACGTCAATATATATATGCGTCCGCGGAGAGTTGTTTAGAACTTCTTGTATTCTACAATTATTCGACACATTATATTGTTCTGTCTTTAAAAAAAACTGATCAGAAACCGTTCTTATGACGTACTTTCGGCAATCTTTATTCGCTGGAATCGTTACTGCTCAGCTGTCAGAGGTGTTACTCACTGGAGTCGCAGCGCGCCTCGCTGGGCCAGTCGCAGACCTTCTTGTCCTTGTTCCAGTGCAGGCCTCCTGCACACAACTCCCTGCGCATCTCGCCCAGCACGCAGCGGTAGTAGGCGTTGCAGTTGTCGGGGTCTGGGTAGTAGACGCCCGGCTCGCAGGGCCCTGCTCCCGGGCCCAGAGGCTGCTGGGGCGTCGTGCTCCACCACGGCCGCTCGCTCTCCGTCGTCGCGGCGCTGGTGGTGGTGGTGGTCGTGGTGGTCGGAGGCGTCCACCAGGGCCGCTCCGTGGTGGTGGTGCTGGTCGAGGTGCTGGACGGCGTCCACCAGGGGAACTCGGTGGTCGTCTCGGTGGGTCTCCTGGTCGTGGTCGTGGTGGAGGGCGGTTCCACCACGGGTACTCCTCGGTCGTGGTGCTGCTCGGCTTCTTCGTCGTACTCGGCTTGGACGGTGTCCACCACGGGTACTCCGTCGTGGTCGTAGGTTTCTGCGTTGTCGTGGTCGTGGTCGTGGTGGTTGGCTTTTCTGTGGTAGTGGTGGTGGTAGTAGTAGTGGTGGTGGTAGTAGACGTGGTGGATGTAGTGGTAGACGAGGAGGACGGGGGTGTCCACCAGGGGTACTCTGTGGTCGTGGTAGTCGTTGTCGAACTGCTGGTCGGGTGCTGGTGCGTTGTCGACCAGGGCGTTGTAGGGCGGTTGTTGTCACCTGGGAAATGTTTTACATCTGAGCATCGTACGGCGCAAGACTAGCCTAAAAAACAGAGCACTACTTAAATGTGTCTTCATTGGTACCAAACCAATAACATTTGTACCGTATTCAGTAATGTATTTTTGAGATTTTGATTTTTAGTTTTTTTATTCGTCTTTCACAAATTCATAGTTAAAAATCATCATTTTCATATGAACCAGCGTGAATATCAAATCCTTCGAATTTACGAAACAATATTTATTAATGTACACTGACGAATAAAAAATCTCGTTTTTGCAAGAATTGAATTTTAGTACCTCCAGAAAAGATTTCAGACCTATACTTAATATTATACACTAAAATTAAAAAATAAATAAAATAAAATACGGATCAAAGTACGTAGAAGTTCCATAATTTTTTGCATCAGTCCGTAGTTTGATTAATTTCACTTTAAATGCAAAAGTTTAATCCACTGGGAATCAAAATTCGTTACTTTCTGCATACAATAGATGAACGATAATTATCAACAGTTCTTGAAGCTTTCATGGTCACCCTTAAAAAGAGTACTTAGCATTGAGGCAATATGAATACCTGTATTTTATAATCATGATGCCGCCATACTTAGGCAAGGTTCTGATCAAAAGTTTGTATCCCAGTTCCCTCGTTTACCTGTCACATCCCCTTGAACACCGTGTCTATACGTGCGGGATTTTGAAGACTTTTCCTGTCAGCTCTCATTAATGCTGTGCCAAACTGACCTTTCTACCAAATGGTGCTTCCTATTGTTAACATTTTGTATTATTATCAATAAATTCCTACTCTACTGTATAATTTATGTGTGTACTTAAAAACCAGTCTCTTCATATCTTTTACTTTCATTCCATATTGATTTATCCAAACGATAAAGCTTTCATTTTAATGGTATTATATAACACTACGCCATCTTGAAATATCTTAACTTTTGAGTCTAAATCATTTACTAAATAATTAATAACATTCATCCCAATATTCTATCCTGTGGTACTACTCATTTCCACGTGTTTTACTGCAGCATTTGCTTCCCCAAAGCTTCATACATACTGTAACGAACGCGTCTTGTGACCGCTAGTTACATTAATAAACTATATGTTTATTATTTTTTTAATGGAGATTATTTTAGTTAGCTTGTGGGTGCTAAGCGGCTGGTCAGGAATGTCAGCTGGCCAGGTTCCTAGAACTGGCGGGCGAGTTTTGCTGGGGTGATGCGACGCTGGGCGAGGGAGTATGTCCATGAGAGGGGAGGATTGTGCTAGCCAGGTAGATTTACAGAGTGACGGACGGGAATTTTCTGTTTTCATGTGGCACGGAGGGACATTCGGTGCCGGCCGGCAAGCACGACCGGTCGATGTGCACTGTCTGTGCGTTAATTGAACTGTGCTGCCTGGAACGGGACATCAGCCACTTTGTTTGAGCGGATGTGCTCAGGCAAAGGATGTCCTGAGGAACTGTACCACACTGTTCCGTAGCAGAGTGTGTGTGGCTGACATTAAAATTCGGTAATTATATATCGCCATATGAAGGACATTGTGCTAGCTACAAGTGCAAGTTCATAGCATTGCCCAGCTACGACCCTGCAGATAAGAACTCTCATAGCCCGGAGCAATCATTTCTTTCAGAAGTGAACAGTCAAAATGTTGAATTTGTTTACTGTTTAATTTTGTGTATTTTACATAAAATACCCTGGCACCCACAGCAGGACAACTGATTAATTTTAACTAATTTGTTGTATATGTCATGTCAGTGATTGAAATAAAACCATTTGTGATTTGTCATATAAAGTATTCACGCAAGTTCTACCTTTCATGATCATTCACTAAAATAATAACATTAAATACGATTTTAAAACAGGTAATGAGGTCAGAACGTTACAATACTAAGACTTCTACCGAGCAACACTTCATGCAGAGACTGTCTGCTCACCGGAGTCGACGCCGGTGGTGTAGGTGGGAGGCGGGGGCGTGACGGGGGGCGGCGGCCGCTTGCAGTCGCTGGCCTGCATGTCGGAGTCGGCGTCGAGGCGGCCCAGCACTCTGTTGAGCGTGCGCAGCAGCGCGAACTGGCCTCCGCAGCACCTGTTCTCGAAGTCGTCCAGGTCCACAGTGAACGCCATCGCTCCGCCGTAACCCATGTTGCGGATGTACTTGGCCTGCCAGAAGTCAACGCATGTACGCACTGTACCTCTGGCATTGGGAACTACGGTTTGGTGTTTATTTGAATCACCGGGTAATGTCATTAAAATACTTTTCCATTTACGAACTTGAAGAATCGGCAAACAATTATGTCAGAGGTACAAGTACTTGTGTAAGTGCAGAAGCATTAATTGTTACATTCCCCTTCAGCATTGAGTTAAACCAGAAATACTTAGTTACCTTCTCCTTGATGGACTGCGGATCCTCGAAGCTGACCCACTGGTCCCCAGCGTAGGCGAAGGGTCCGGTCGCTCCAAACTTATCGCGCCCTACCTTCCAGTAGTTGTTACGCACTGTGGACACAAATCAACAACGGCACGCATCGTTCATTCATCATCCTCGAACGGATCTTAAAATTTTGTGTGAGTGACAAGAATCATGGCGTGAATTAATCCACTCTTATCAACTAAAATACCTACTGACTTCTGGAAGTAAATCACAGAAAAATGCGCTAATCACCACAGTAAATCATACTCCTTCTATAGTTTTAAGTTTGTAATCTAATTATTTAATATCTTATGCAATTAATGAAAGAAGTCAAAACACCTTAATGATCCACTTAGCTTACAATACAAACAATATATATGATGTAAAGGTGCCTGTAGACGATCAAATTTATTTGACAAATTTGTTGGTCAAACATCACGTTTTCATCAAACAGCAGCGCAAACGTTCAAACCAGAGATCAAACAAGTTTGTCAAACTTGCCTTTAGTTTCGATTGTTGCCTTGTCGGAAAGTGACGCGTGCCGCAATGAGGAATTTTTAGCGTTGACTCTAAACACTGTGTGTCAATAAAAAAAAAAAGTAGATGTTGGTTTAGAGAATGATTGAAATTAAGAGAGAGAGATATACACATGAAAATTTATTACGAGAAATATCGCAAAAGGAACCAGATGATTACAATAAATTCCTGCTCACGGAACATAAAACGTTTGAATGATTATAGCCAGTGCAAATTATAAATTTCTTACGGTTGATGTCGGTACAAATTTAAGAGCGTCAGATGGAGGATTGATTAAAAATACAACATTTTGGAATTTGTTTGAAAATAATCAGTTGCAGATTCCAAATCCAAATGAATTGCCGAATACTAATGTTTTTTTAAAAAAGTTCTCCGTATTTGTAGGAGATGAAGCTTTCCAGCTGCTACCAAGTTTTATGAAGCCTTGCAATAAACAAGTGTTAAATGATAACAGAAGAATTTTCAATCATCGTTTATTTCGCGCGGGTTATTGAAAAAGTATTTGGCATTCTCACAAGTAATTTTAAGTTTTTTTTTAGAAACCCACATAATATTATCTCTAACAAAAGCAAGAAGTTATGACTTGTTGCCATTTACACAATTTACTTACTAACGGGGGAAAATAAATACATCCGACATGGAGAAGAAGACATGGAAGAGATGGAAACTATTATACAGGATTCTTGGAGAAATGAGCCAAACCAGATGCTAATATTTAATATATTTAATAAAATTTCAATGGAGCCCAAGCTCCGCTGACAATTTCCCTAAAATCTTCCCCCTTTTCTGCACCCTCCTACATTTGCTCTCTACAAATTTTAACTTTAAATTCTTTCAACGTTTTTGATAAATTTGGCTAAATATTGAAGTTATTCGATTCTTTAGATTTTATTTTCATAGCACCGGCAGATGGAGATATATGGACATGAACTATAAAAGGAATCCTTCGTCTGATAAATTATGTCCACTCAGCCAATTATCCTTCCTGCTGTTGTCACTTGGCGAACGGCGATGCGTTCTCCATGGTCACTAGGCGATAAATGAAACAATGTTTGACAAACACCACCGTACACCTTCAAACTTATTTGACAAACACGCCGTCAATCAAAACTTCCAACAAACACGTCAAACGCGTCGATTGTTTAACAAACACGTAAAGTTTGACAAACAATTTGATCGTCTACAGGCCGCTTAACACAGAACATAAAGTTCTCGAAAGAGAAAAAATATCGTAAGTTATATGTCAACTAGTGGCTATCAAAGATATAAAATGCAGGTGCAAAATTAAAAAAAAAACTAAGTTCAGGAATTAAAGCGATATTTCAGGCAAAGAATTTTTTATTTACTCTAGAACAATTTGGGCCGATGTTATGAAACGAATAAAGTGAGGGAGATGGAAAAACTGATCACAGAACATCCGCAAGGATCTAATGCAAGAGGAAAATGCTTTATCGATTTCTGCCTGAGGACTCGTGAAACATTTCCTGCAGGGTGTTGCATTCTACGGAACTGTAGCAAAATAACATATGTTGGTGGCTCTAGTGATGAGAATATGGTAAAGAACTGAAGCAGTGAATACGAAAGATAGGAAGTGGATCGAGAAGGACCTTAGAAAGAAGAAAACATGCTACAGAGAACAAGTAGAGGAACGTGATGTAAACTGATGCTCACCCCTGTCGCAGACCTCGTAGTAGGCGAGCATGCCGGGCTGCATGGTGAACTCGCCGGGCAGGCCTGGCCCCGTGGCCCTGTCGCCCAGGTCGTGCTTCGCGGGGTCCTCCAGTCGGAAGCTCTGTCCGTAGAACGGCACTCCCAGCAGCAGCTTAGAGCGGGGTGCACCGCGCGACACCAGGTACTCCAGCGTGTCGTTCTGAACACAATCACGTCACACTCATAGACAGCATCACTTTACATTCATCCCCAGTTCCAGTCCTTATATTCATAGTAACTTAAACTCCATTCCTGTATATTGCGAATTAGAAAACTACTTTCTTGGTCTTCAAATTTCAATTTCCAAATGCTATTGAATAATACGTTTTAAATTTTATCAGTATTGGCACACAATTAGAGGCAATGGATGTTTTGATTGAGTGCATATGGGAACGTGACGTGAAGTTACTATGTAGGGAGCGCGCGGTAGCTTCGATACACTAGCTCCTCACCGTGGGACGTATTTATTATATCTCCTTCGCCGTCTATTAGAGTTGTAAACCTTTACCTAGAAACACCACATAATCTCCTCTGAGATGCCACTGTTAATACTGAAAAGTATTTGGCCAGAGGGGGGGGGGGAGGGGGGAAGGGGGAAACTTTGAAAAACCCCTTATATAGGGTAACAATTACTGCAAAATAGAAACTACTTTAGTGATTCGAACAGTAAATGCGAAGTACTTCTTCGGACAAATAAAAGTTAAAGAGATCGTCTGCTGTTCAGAACTAAAAACAGACAAAGTGACTTATTAATTCGCGTTCATGTTCAAATACCTCCGCACATCAGTTTGAAATCAGCTATATTATAGGCAAGTACAACTTGTGTAAACAACGTCTAAGGAAATAAGTCAGTTTATAGTGGAATACCCTACTATGCAACGTTACGTAATTTGCTAGGAATTGGCACTCTATTTAAATCTTGCATACTGCACCGAAGGTATTACCATTATTATATTCGAGATATTGGCAAACAGATTAAATTACGTTAACGATAATGCCATAGATTAAGTTAAATGTAAATTCTTTAGGTTATTACTTTATCCTGGAATTCATGCACAGAATAATTGTCCGAACAGACAAGCTCAGATAGGTAAGGGCAATATGAAACTCTGGTAAAAAAGATCCGTGGTGAATAACCCAGTTTTTGCTGAACAGTACTCTTGATACAGCTGCACAAGATTGCGCATGCTTACCGATGTCTTACCGTCCTATAAACGTTTTAAATATAAATTGACTGGTGGAACTCAGAAGTCTGTTTGATATTAGCACAGTGTTGTTAATATATAACCAGCTACGACGACAGCGAACCTGAAATCGGTATCTACTTGTCTGGATTGCATTGCTCTTTTTAGTGAACGTTTTGCATTTTTTTTTTTGTAAATTTGTTAATTACACTAAACTAGTAGAGCACGCAATGTTTCCTGGCCTTTATCTTACCAAACCCTTGCGAGTGAGAGGAAAATGTACAACTTCATTTATATAACACTTGTGTAAGCCCGTGACCGTTTGTTTCGTATCGTCACGGGTCTAGAATAGTTCCGGTTTCTAGGATGAAAGATTATGACAGGTTGACCTAATTTGACCAAATGTAAACTTGACCAGTGTTTCAGGGTGAATAAAATCTCTTGAGCTTGAAGAACTCAGAAGCATTAATAGAGGTAGGTATTAAACACGAACAGGGACGATAGCGCAATCGTATAATTGCTTAAATACAAATTTACTTGTATTTGATCTTAAAAGTTCACTCTAAAAAATTTTTAAAATTCCAGTTTGCTTCGAAAACATCACGTTGTTTTATTGAGACTGGGAAACACTCATAATGTAATCATTGGTCATAGTATCTGTAAAGGTCAGAGAACTTAATACACATTCCATATCATTAAACAGTTGAGCAACTCCAAAGAAATGAATTTCTATAATACACGATTCCGTAACATAGTTCGTCTGATGTTCACTTAAAATAACCGAATAACTCACGTACAGCGAACATGAACAAAAGACTTTAACGAAAGTGGTCAGTAAAATCCCTAAAAAGCAAGTAAACCGTAATGCATAAACTTTGGTCAAGCAACAACATTAGTGAAAATTTTAATTGGATTAAAATATTTCCAAGCCGGAATAACAATTGTTATTCGTGGTTACAGCAGAGACCATAAGTACGTATTTTAAGTTTTTTAAGTTTCTTTCAATAGCAACATGTTACTGAAAAGAAGATCCACGTTTTTTCAGCCACAAAACTTATCAATATTTTTTAACTATGAAACGTTACGAAAAGCAAACTTAATGACTGTATTATGGCTATTAATTTGGTAGTAGTTGCTTAGCACTTAAATTTTGGACATAACCACGAATTTCGTATAATGGTATCTCTGGTCGCTGTTTTGCAGCGAAGGCTGGCACGTGACGTCACCATTTTCCAGCCAATAGCTATCGAGGTGTGTGAATGACCTTACGAAATTATACAGTAGATAGCGTTATTAATCTGAAAGGTTTATTACAGCATATCTAACACCACCACATTTTTAGTTAGACAATCTGATACAAGTGAATCAAATTTAATGTCGATCGGTCCATTTGTACTATTTATTAAACGACTCATCCTATCTAGAAGGGGTTGTACCAAGTCTCCTCAGTGGATTTCTGGTGATTGCAGGTGAGTACAGCGAGTGCGTACCGTGTTGTAGAGCGGGAAGAGGTCTCCGTCGCGGTGGTAGAGGGGGCTGACGTGTCCCGTGCGGCGCTCCCAGCTGCCGTGGTAGTCGTACGTCATCACGGACATGAAGTCGGCCGCGCCGCCCAGCGCTGCCAGGTCGTACGCCTCGTCGACCACCTCGCGGTATCCAGACAGCGACAGCGCCAGCTGCAGCGGCGGCGACTGTATCTTGAACGCCCCTCGCAGCTCCTGAACACACACCACATCAATTACACCTACTTCGAAACTACGCTTTATTTATACTTTCACACGGGTACCTCGCTTACCCACAGCAGTCGATATAATGCTTCATGACGTTAGCTCAAACATTATGCATATGTATCCGTACAATCGGTACCTGTATTCTCAGTGTTTTACAACAGTTTCAATTTTTCCGGAAACAGAATGTCAAATGAGGAAAAAAAGGCGATTGTTTATAATACCTGTCAGTTAGTTCCTAAGCTCTAATTGACATATTTACGTGTGGCGACAACAGTGTCGTATGGAAACTGATCCACGTAGCTATTATAAATTGCACAAACTTAGTGAAATAATGTTTCGACTTATGGTGTCTTATCATGGGTTGAAAAGTCATTTTTGTTGTTGTTTTTATACTAGAACAAGGTGTGATAGAATGATTTCGCAGTTTAGATAATACACATTTTTCTTTTATAGATTTCAGGGGAGAAAGTTTTTTCATATTCTGAGATGTAATATCATTCTGTGCACCTAATTTCACAGTATTACGAACATCAGTAAGAACTTTCTTTGTCACTCCAACATTACGTTTTTCGTGCAGTTCAGCTTTATGAGCAGCAGGAAAAGCAAAGCGATTAGTGGCAAGCGGCTTGCCTGCATTTAAAACCGGAGCTGTTGGACGTTCAGTTCCAAATATTTCATACATGTTTAAAGCGTTAAAGTGCTCCTTGGTCACAATGAAATGTTATCGCTCACCAAATTCGTATGTTAAAACTCAGAGTTCTTTTATGTAGAGATAATATAGCTGCAAGTCAACTGAAGTCTCGAGTCTCGACTGTCAAGATTTTAAATACAAACCGCCTCTCAGAGATTCTCTTACATCCCAATGTTAAAACAATAACGACGTATTGAACTCTCAGACACTTCCTGTGTATAGCTTTAGAAATTTACTGAGGTGCATTAATACACGATGGGGAGTGTAAAGTCTTCCGGCGGAAATACATGAGAGACGCACCATTTGACAATATAAAAAATAGAAGATTTTAAACTTTTTCGTCATACTTTTTTTTTAGTTTACTGTATCGGTGAAATTATTTTGTTGTGATATTTGCAATATTTGGGTAATCACACTTAACAACTAAAATAATATTTTTTATAAATCAAATGGCGTCTAAAAACAACTATTGTTCTGGTGAACCTGTTTTATACTGCCATGTGAGTATTACAACTATATCCTCACTGATGATGTCCCACAATATAAGGCCGGAACGCATGTGGGCAATGAAAACAATTCACCAAAACAGTTGCTTATAGGCGTCGTTTTATTCACAAAACTTATTGTTCAGCAACTGCGAAAAAAATGGCATTCAACCAGTTTCATTTTTTTTTAAAATTAAAAAATGGTGTCAGGCGTGAGACGAGCAATCTAAAAATCTCGTTTCGAATAGCGACTAATACCAGAACAGCTCCTCAACTGGTCTTTCTCTCACGCAGAAATGCGCTATCAACACTCCAGACAAAAGGAATTACCACACTATCTCTATCTCTCTGACAATTTCTGCCTTATTGTGCCAGTTATGGGATAAATTAACTAACCTGCAGATTGAAATCGAAATTATTTCTCTTCTGAAAACAAAACCAGTAATTTTGATTAGGTTTACATTTCTATGCTTCTTAGCGTGTTGCAAACAACATTGCTTTTATAGAATTTCAGAAATAATAGTAGCCGAAAATGCATAACTTCGGCTGCAAAATTTTTACAGTGGTATTCAAAACCTTAGACACTCAGAGTTTCTGCTTCTCTAGCGAATTATGTTCCAATCGCTTTTTCAATAAATATATATAAAAATACGTGTAAATACATATCTAGAGAAGCGAAACGTTAATGCATCAAAACTCGTAATATTAATGCAGAGGACTGATAGCCGATGATACCTTAGGCAGAGGAGAAAGATCCGAAAATAAATAAATAAAAAATTACAATTGTATTACTTTAGCAAACAACTCATGAAAAACTACGCGCAGAAATAGTAGGTGCATATTAGACCAAATGTTAAGCAAAGCTAAGCGAGGTCCCTCACGTGAAGGTTGGTTGAACACTTCCAAAGGAGGCATACTAAACCGGTAATGCTGCCTCGTAAAGAGGACCTAGAGTTTAACGTGGACTCCGAACCACGAAAACGTTCGGCTGTGCTTCACATTACACAGCAAGTTGTGCCAGAGGTGAGGGTAGGTTTAAGGGCCTGTGAGAATCCCCGCCGAGGGATTCGAACCGGGGACGTTTCGGTCTCCAGTCAGACGTCTTAACCACTGAGCTACCAGACCACTCACACGAAATGTATGAGTAGCGAAATACTTACACCAATGAAATAGTGTGTACCAACTCTTACTCGATCTGTGTACAGAGCAGAAGAGATTAAGAGTCATTTTCTTAACACAGAAGTTCTAATTCTGACATCATTCATTATAGGCGTTTAAATTGTTTGAGATTATAATAAAAAGTGGTGGAACAGGCGGAGTAAAAACAAGATTAATGCGATTTATGGGTCAGTTTTCCTCTTTTATGTAAGCGATAACTTGCAAGCTCTTAGTCCCAGACTGAGAAACAAACATCCTTCATGAACAGCTAGACGTCAGAAACAGCGTTACAAAGACGTCTTGTTCGTAGGCAAATGTAAACACACCATTTCTCTAATTTTTAAAAGTTGTTACCCTTGAACCAAGTCGTAAAATTATTTGCAGCAGAACTCTGCTGCGAGTCGTATGATTGAGGATGGGAAGATTCCAGTTTCTGATAACGACTGGATTCTTAGCTACTGCTTCGCATTTGGAAATGCCTTATTTGAGGATGTAATTTGGGCTAGACACCTGGACCAGCTTGGTGAAGTTGGGCTTGTCGGAGACAGGTCCCTTGGAGCAGTTGGACTGCCAGCATCGCGGGTAGTCCCAGTCGAGGTGCAGCCCTGAGAAGCCGTGCCTGCGCAGGAAGGCGACCGTCTCCGCCGCGAAGCGCCGCCTGTTGCCTGCGCCCGCCGCCAGGCGGCTGTACTTGTCTCCCGCGGAGTCCGTCCAGCCACCCAGCCCCAGCAGCACGGCGGGCCCTGCCGACTCGGAGGAGCCTCCGTGGCCCTGCCTCCTCGACAGCTCCGTCACGCGCTCGTACAGGTCTGCAGCACACCACACAAGCAGCTAATATCAGCATCTGTATCTCATAAAAAGCCTCTCTTTTAGGAAATCTCGCTCTATGATCTTCCTTCTCCGTCTGCAAAATTAGATCAACCTTAAAAAAAGAGTGAAAAAGAAAAGAATTTTCTTAAAATTGATAATAACAGGGTGAATTAACAGTTTTACTAAAAACGTAGGCATGAAGTACTGACATAGAAAAGTTATTAAAGACATATTTATTATATAGAATCGGGTGCTATCGTAAACTTACATCAGTTAAAATAACTTTGAGGCAAGGCTCTATTCAATTTTTTAGCTTCCGGGTCTACCGATTACTAATTAAATAAGTATTTATTTTACTTTAACCTTGTTTACAGAGAAGGCAATGTAAAAAAAAAAAAGTCTCTCGACTCGTTTGATCCCTTCCCATTTTGCGCTAACCTCTTCATCTCAACATACCAATTATACCATACGTCTTCAATTATCTGTTTCACATACTCTAATCTTTGTCTGCCTTTACAGTTAATTGCTTCCACTGTTCCCCACCCTAACAAATCAACCAATCAACCAACCCCGCATGTCTTAAAATGTGACCCACCAACCTGTCTCCTCTTTTTGCAAGACTCTTTCATAACTTTCTCTCCCCATCCATCATCTCCAAAACATATTCATTTCGTACTTTGTCTGTCCAGTTAATTTTCAGTATACTTCAATAGCACCACATTTCAAGTGCTTCAACTTTCCTTCTATCTGGTATTCCTACAATAAAGTGCTGTGCGCCACACATAGAGTTTTAAAAAGTTCAGGAAAATAATAGATGCAGTTCGATTTTTTTTATAAAAAAGTATTGTTCTTTTAGAACAAAGGTGCCGAGAAATTTCTGAATTATGTGAGCAAAACACAAGGATACCAAGCGCAGAAAACACTAAAAATGTAGCAGCTGAATAATTTCAACGCTCGATCAGTAGCGATTTAAAAAATTAGATAATGCATGAAGTCAAACTACAGCTTCTTTTGTAGGTAGCGGAGTCAAATTGCCAAGGGAAATAATCGACAGTTTTACTAAAACGCTTAAGGTAAGTTTAAACTAGCAATCCGTAAAAGGCAGGCCTAGATGGGTGGAAACAAATTATCAATCATGGGAACATTGCCACCGGAGCATGTGTGTCCCATCGTGTTCAGTCTGCCAGTAAAGGCCCCTGCCAGGCAGACCTCACACACAACGCGCCTGCACGCCGGGATACATATACGACTCCAAACAGGCGCAGAGGCATCAAAACAAACCAGGAAAATAAATAGAATCATCTAGAGGCTAAGTGGGACCTTTTCTTACAGAGGTCGCCGTACTACCACACAACGGTATTCCTGCGCCAGGCCGCCTATATAAGCGTAGCCGACAGCTCCACCGGCAGTTCCGGCCTGACCGCGGAACCAGCGTCAACTACAGAAGACCACCGGAAGTTCGCGAGAAGTAGAAGCCGTCTACCCCAGGATCAGGACCAGGCTAAATTTCTCGACGGTCATCCGATAACTGTAACCACATTTGTTTATTGTTTACCAGTTGTTTGTGTACATAGTAATAAACCTCAAGGAACCATTAAGTGTAGTTCACTTCACATCGCAATTGAAATTAAATTATAATATGAATCTGTATAAATGGAGGATTTGATGTAAGCAACCGAAAAGTTGAGAAAAAAGAAAAGAAAACTCTCAAGCGTTAACACATTATTGTTATTGTTCTTCTTCTTTTGGAGCGACTAGTGGGAATGTAGAATCCTGATTTGAAATTAATAGTGAGAGAGTGATGAAGGGATGTACCAGAGAAATGAGAATTGGCCTACGAAGCAATGGTCAGACCATTGCTTGAATATAGCGGTGTAGTACGGAACCCACATTTTGGGTATCAAACACAGAAGTTGGATGGGGAGCAAAAGAGGGCAGCTAGATTAGTCTCTGGAAATTACTGCAGAACACAGTTAGGAAATGATGGGGTAAAGGAGCTGTAATGGGATTCATTGAAAGACAGGAGAAAGATGAAGATAGTTGCTACAGTGTACATGGCGCATTTTGGTGATGAGGCGTGGAAAGATATTGCTGGAAGAATTAAGATGACCGGTACACTGGTACTTGATTTCAAGTATAAAGGAAAAGTAGGAACAAGAGTCAAGTGCTGGAAGTTATTAATAATTTACCAAAAACGTTGGAAGTACTTAAAATTAATATTCATTGATGGCAAAAGTAGGCAATAGAATGGGCAAAAATATGGATGTGTTGGGAAATTGCCACCGAGCATGCGTTCCATTTCAATTACATTAAATTAAATTAATTATTTGGACGTGTGGTCATTGGACTGGTTTTAATAAAACAAGAGTACAGAAAACTTTAGGAATTTTAACGCTAAGGTGTTTGTATTCCTTCTGATTGGCGGGAAGATGTCCCTACAAAAGATAAATGAAGGTAAGACAAAAAAAGACGCCAGAAATATCAGGTTAGACAAGGTTTCGACTTCGGACCATGAACAGAAGACTTCTGTGGTCGAAATATCTGTTCGCAAAATTGGTCAATTAACATCATTTCACCTAACACGAGGCGTTTTTGTTTTGTTTTTGCTGTCATTAGTCTTTCGACTGGTTTGATGCAATCCTCCATCCCTTCCTATCTTGTGCTAACCTCTTCATCTCTACATATCCCCTACAACCCACGTCCTCAATAATCTGCTTCATATATTCTAATCTCTGTCTTCCTCTACAGTTCTTACCTTCGACTGTTCCCTCCACCAGCAAATTAACTAATCCAGCATGTCTCAAAATATGACCTAACAGCCTGTCTCTTCTTTCTGTAAGCTTCTTCCACAAACTTCTTTCCTCACCCATCATTTCAAAAACTCGTTCATTTCTTACTTTGTCTGTCGACTTAATTTTCAGCATTCTTCTGTAACACCACATTTCAAATGCTTCAATTTTCCTTCTTTCCGGTATTCCTAAAGTCCATGTTTCGCTACCGTAAAGTGCTGGGCTCCACACATAGAGTATTAAAAAGTTTTTTCTAATTCTTAGATAAATATTTGAAACTAAAAGATATCTCTTATTCATGAATGCTCTCTTTGCTAGTGCTATTCTGCTTTTAACATCATTCTTGCTTCGGCCATCGGTTGTAATTTTGCTTCCTAAGTAACAGAATTCACTTACTTCTTCAATTGCATCCGATCCTATTTTTATATTTAATCTACTAGTTTTGGTGTCATTTCTGCTAAATTTCATCACTTTAGTCTTGCTTTGATTTATATTCAGTCCAAAATCTTCCTTCAGTATTTTGTTCATGCCATTCAGTAATTTCTCAATATCCTCAGCCCGTTTTTATCATGCCCGTTCAAAAGCTTAAATAATTTGCACTGGCACGATCTACTTTCATTCAGTGTTCAATAACTTGTACCACTGATGGTTCAAGAGAAAACTGTACAATCTTATCACGAAAATACTTTCGTTACCTAGGAAAAGTTTCTTAGAAAATTCTTATATCATCTGCAACGTACCCGTGTTTCAATGCTACGTTAGTGTGAAATAAACATTTTTTTTTTTTTTTTTTTACCAGTTTGGATTGAATTTCGTGTCGTTTATTCACATCAAGACAACAGTAACTGTCTTAGCTTTTTTAGTTATCTTTCAGAGTGAAGGCTTTCAGCCAGTCAGAAATCACACGACTTGTCTAACTTCTCACAGACAAGACCGGTGATATCTGTGTGAAACGAATGTGTCTTGAGAAGGTTGGAACAGAAACACTAGTGCACAGATACAATCATAATCAATAGAAAGCCATTTACTCAAATGAAGAAAAGTCTGAGTGAAATACACGTTTAGTATCCTATTTTGACTAGCATTAAGGACGGAAGAATATGGAAAAGAGAGGAATGTATGGAGTTGTGATGAGCTAGAGTACTCACTGTTTTCCTTGTCGGCGCGCTCGTCGAAGTACTTGATGGCGAGAGAGTTGGGGTCCAGGGAGGCGTACGCGTACACGATGTGTGTGCACAGCGTGGGGTCGATGTTCTCCGGCACGAACTTGCCGCCCGGCTTGCGGTACCACGACCAGCTGGCGTAGTAGCACACCACCTTCAGGTCCGACTCTGCACCAAAACACACCATACATCAGCATGCAGGACAGATAATGTTATGAGGATTGTAAAACCCACAAATACCAAATACCATCGTAGTACTCGGGCATCATAGAATGGTTGTCTCTGAATCTTTCTTTGAGGGAGTGCGTGCTAATATGAACGGACTTAAGATTTAGTTTTCGCGTGGACCTGCGTCTAACTGTGGATACGCATTTTTCATAACTGCTTTCACAGGAATTGGATCCACGTACAGCTACGATACACGGACATATCATCCTCGCATTTCAACAATTAACAGCACTGGGGCACTTCCTGTCACCAGCTGCACCTGCTTCAGAATCTGCAGTGTGTCCTGAAAATTATCAATCTGATGTCTGAGTGGAGACTTTCCCGGCGTATCGATGCAACAGAATCTTCTCGGGTGACCCGCCGGATGGTGGTGTAAAAACACGACGTTTCGACAGCTGACTCTGCTGTCGAAACGTCGTGTCTTTACACCACCATCCGGCGGGACACCCGAGAAGATTTTGTTGCAGTTACCAATCAATTATATTAGTGAAGTCAGTTATGTAGTTTGACGAGTGGCCATTTATTATTACTCCCATAATCGTGTTGTAATGCAGGCGCCCGCCAGAAGCAGTTGGCACATTCAGTTGCATTAGAACAGAGTTTCCCAGTATGTGGTCCGAGGACCCCATTGTGTGATATACGAGTAGAGCTATCAAATGACAATTCCAGAATAGCCAATTTCCAAGTATTATTATTATTATTGCTATTATTAAGGGGTCTGTGGCTAGCCTCTAACGGGCCCGCCGTTGAAAAGGGTTGGGAAAGACTGCATTTGAAGACAGTCTTAACTACACCGTCAGGAATAAGTGCTTAGTTACTTGTAAAGACAGCGTAGTGGTTAAATCATTACTACGCCATTAAGTGTTTCACGTTAATTTAATACTGCACCACCTGGTATTTTCTTCTACAACTTTTCGTCTTTACTTTGACCATCATTTGTTAATTCTGGTTAAACATATTGTTCAAAAACTTTATACTAAAAATATGGCAAATGTATCAGAGTTACTAGCCTATGCATCGGCAATCTTTTCTTTTCGAGGTATAAATAGTATAATTTTTACTCAGATTCATTATTTACGGGTGAGATGTGGAGGCAGACCGGTATACAGTCAATGTTTTTACCGTTGCCGCAGTTAATGTGGAAACAGAGATCGTTTTCCAACTCCGAAAGACTAATTACGTTCCCTGGAAGCACACTGCTGCAACTGTAAGGTATACAAACTTGAAAAATCTGATTGAGGACAGTTAATTTTTTGTTAGAATCTTTGTTAATTACGTACGCAGTGATTTGTAGGGTAAACCAACTAATGCAGTCCCTTCTGGACTTTGTTTTATGGTGATCTGGAGGTTGTATTGACAGGTGGAGCCACTCACCGCCTGGCAGATTGCTCCTGGCCGCGTGAGATTCCGACTTGGAAGCGGTGTCGCAGCTGCCGTACAGACAGAGGCCCGACGCGCTGTCGAACACCTGACCCCGCATGCAGGAGAACCGCAGCGCGCGGCCCTGGTGGCACATCAGGTAGCGCCTGCAGTCCGCAGGGTCGGCCACCAGCCCGTCAGACTCGCACCTCGCGTCGTCCACCGCCTCCATCTCTCCGGACTCTGCAGACAGCACACAGTAGCAAGTGTGAGCCAGACACTACAACAACGCTCGTGATGTGGCAAACTCAACATCACCGCTCAGACTGCGCACATGAGAGTGTTTATCGCTGTAACAGAAACACAACGTTCTGATCATGATGTCTGCAGCCTTTAGGATGGCGAACATGTAGCTAATGAACAAACTACTAACTGTTATGAAGTTGTACAGAGCGTTCTCCGGCCTCCCACCACTGAAGCGCATTACTTAGCTGATCTCCGATTTCATCTTCGGCCTAACATGTAGTGTGAAGGCACTACCCAGATTGGAGGCCCGAGAACATTTTATATAATTTATACGCCGGGTAAGCCTGGGTTCTTTTATTATGATGCTGTCCGGCACGCTAAGTTTTGGAAAGGATCAAAGCCCCAAGCCATACCACCTAAACGACTCCACTCCAAGCCTGATAGATGCCGTTTCGACTGGAAACAATGTGGATGGAAGAACCAAACGGCACAGTAGTTGTCCCCTGTGCTTCGCAGCCTGAACTTCTGTCTATTTTTCTGGGCCAATATTAGACTTTTCAGAATAATACATTTATTATCTCAAGATTAATCTGTGAATATTTCTCCCAATATATGTTGTGTTTCCTTAAAAAACCTGGGTGTCATTACTGTGAAAATTAAAATTGTAAAACCAGGAAGGAACTTTAATACATATCCGATGGACAAAGTTTATCAAAAAGTTTAGTTGATAAAAAAACACCTATATTGGGAATATGAGAACGGCAACTTAATTTGCAGAAGTTCCACATTTCCAAATCCAGCACCCTTTCGTATAGCATCTTTACCAATGCTTCAACTGTAGCGATCACTGCATTCAGATTCACGTGAAAATGAATCCTGGTTTACAGTTGAAATTGGCCTTTGATAAATGCTATTGGATCTATAAACCCCAGTGACCAGACTAACTAAAGAGTATAAGAATGGTCTCTTTCTCTCGTTAACACATTTTTAACACCTGGGACAGGTTGAAACTACCGTTTTTCTCTTGTACGAGTCCTGATAATCATGGCAGCTACTAGTTCCGCGGGAGACGCTTGGTTAGTGGAATGTGGACAAAACATTGGCAAAAATTATCTTTCTACCACTCGCGCTGGTATTTTCATATGGCGAAATACGATAAGAAGCAAATTCCCAGAGAATTAAAGATATATTTTCAAAGTATACAGAGAACTGGACTGAACACTCCAACACATGTGCGAGTCAAGAATCGCATAACAGATCAGCCAAGAAGACAGAGGGCACCGGAGTGCCCATGAAAACTGAGAACAGATCAAAATTAAGAAGAGCGAACAGACACAATGGCACAATCAAACACGGTGTTACTAAATGAATGTTCTTTCTTGGATTACTATTTTAATACCTCTACATTCTTCACTTTCAAACACCGGAAGCGTATGGTTAGCATACTGATTTTCAGGGGTCGCCGATTCGAGTTTTGATTAAGGGTTGTCTGCGCTCTGTGTCGCCTTCAATGTCATGAAATCCAATATCCAAGGAATAATATACGTCCACTGACAGCATTGAAATGGACTTGAGAAACTGATATGCACTTGTAGAACCGACATCAACTTTCTGAGGCTTGCTGAATAGCTGTATGAGACGAAAGTCGTACTTAAAAATTAAAACTTCTGCAGGAGATGTGTCGAGGCCAGGGCTGCAAAGCCTTTACAGGATGTCAGTTTAAGGCTGATAAGATGATATGAAAGAAAAACATGAATGAAGTCCTTTACGTTTCCCGCATCGTCCACTTGTCGCATTGCAATAGCGTCCTAGCACTCTTTAGGAAGGTAGAAAGTCAAGTCTTTAGCGTTGCGATTAGATTGCAACAACAGTAACTTCATTTTAAAGCAGTTTTCATGTAGAAACACTGGTATCGTATTTCAGAATTAAACCAAAGTATAACGAGAAACGTCTCAAACATTTCGACAGGTTCAATGATTAAAAATAAACATTTTGATGTAATGGATGTAGGGTCGGAAAATGTTATTTAAGACAGTAACTCAGTGTGAAAGTTATTTTTTTTTACACGAGTCCAGAACGAGGAAATTAATTAGTCAATCAAGTGGCGTGGCGTACATGCGTGGATAAAAGAACCTCGGACAAAAAAAGAAAAGACCTTTATTTAAAGAGATATACTAAAACTAACTACGCAATGTCTTGTCAACATATAAACAAGCTTATTAACAAATATTGGAGCACGTAGATAAACTAAAAGTATGGATTTTCAATAAATAAATAAATTCATCTTCTAAACTAAATTAGGTACAGAGTTAAAATTAAGTTTAAATAAAAGCTAATCTAAATAAGGTCATAATACAAAAATAATAGCAAAATAAAAATAAATTTAGAGGATTAAAAAAGTGATTGAAGATATCCAGGCTTGAATGACGTCACAGGTTGAAAATAAAATCACAAAATAAAGATATGTTGAAAGAGAAATGAGGATAATTAAAAATAGCATAAAATTTAAGGAAGAATAGTGAAAACACCGTTTAAAATAGAATGTTACGATTGTCTTAAATACATGGCTTCATGGAGGGAAATGAGTTGAGACTCAATAACATAAATTTAAAAATAGCTTCCAAATAAAAATAGTCACAGATATAAACAATACATCCACTAAAACGGAAAATTAAAAGGAATCAATTGATATGCATAACATTTCGAGAAGGTAGGTCCTATACAAAATTATAGACAGATAAAAGAAATCTTCAACACTCCAAAATTAATACCGTCTGAATGAGTAACGATACAAAGGAAAAAATGGATAGAATAATTCATTCTATAAGATTGCGTACATTCAGAAAGATAGGCCAAAAACAATGCACCGCGATAATAACTGACGATTTTAGCCACCAGAGGACGACATGTTGCCGGGTGTTCCCACGAGCTACAGTATAAAAGGGGTTTATTCAAACTTTTAATAAAAAATATCCCTGAATTTGATGTACGCAACTAGGTAGTACTTGATAAGACATGTTTAACGCCGCATCAGAGCCAAGAGAGTTATTAATTTCAACACGCACCTCGCCCAAAACGATGCGGCATCGATCGCACGTTATGTAAACCCAACAACAATACATATCAAATTACAAACATCAATGCAATTATTCAAGATACTTATAGTTAATAAATGCGAAATAATTAAATTATAATAAAAATAATAGAAAATTAATAATAAAAATTATTGGCAGTTAGTGATAATGTTAACCTTTTGTCTTTGGAATGTATCGTATAGGAGTTGTTCTTGTTTTGTTGCTTAGAAAATATTAATTTTTAAAACGCATAATGCTCGATTTTCTACTGATGGGAAGAGGGGAAACATTGCTGGTCTGAAAGATGAAACGTACTATACGTCATTATTGTGTATTTGACTTCAGCGATCTCTTCAACACCGCGCGACGTTACCTTTGAACGAATCTGCGGCAATGAGTAACAAAGTAAACAAACTGGCGTTGCATTGAAGCAACATGTGAGGGTGACACGCACCTAGTCGGTGTGCGGAGCCTTTGCAGTCGGCGAGGTCGGGCCAGTTGCACTGCTGGGAGCGGGAGTCGTAGTGCAGGCCGTCGGGGCAGCGGTAGGAGTGGCGCATGCCCCACTCGCAGCGGTGGTACAGGCTGCAGTCGGAGGGGTCGCGCGAGTAGCCCCGGCCGGTGCAGTTGGAACGGCCGCTGTCCACGGTGACGGGCACTGCAGACCCGGGCACGGGCGGCTGTGCAGGAGACGCGCCTGTAACACACCCACCTCACAGCTCAGACTCCTATACTTCAAGTGTCCACCAGGTTCTGTCGCATGTTGAAGGACTAACAAGCAACACAGGGAGAAGCAGTTCGAAAGAAGGCAGCGGTGACAATATTCTGTCAGATGACAGAATTCTGCAATTGGAACTGCTCGATGACAGAATAACGAGAGTATAAACAGCACACTGTGACGACCTCGTGAAAGGAGCAACACTATCTTCCTCAACATCAACACTGGGTTCATACGAGCAAGCAACTCCTTGTAAACTCGCTGGCATAGACTACTATAAACCTACACATTACTGAAAGTGCTGATAGAAAGTTAAATAACATGCAGGTTAAACGTATCGAAATTTCAAACACCTTTTCATGGTAATGTATGTAATTAGACTAAAGTATTTAACACAGTCCAGAAAAAGTCGTTATTTTCGTAACTTCAATAACAAAAACGTGGGTTTCAAATAGCGGCGGCACTGCCTCAAATTTAGTAATACTGTAGGATTCACCAATACCTTCCTCAACACACCGTCGTTACAGATAATCGTAAAGGAGAAGCATGGAGGGCAAATACAGAGCAGGGATATAGTTTATAGTTAAAAGCCGTCTATCCTGAACTGTGTGAAATGACAACTAATTCATTAAACTTGAACATTTCAGATCGAAGTCAGCATAAGCCATATCATCCAGTAATAAGAACTATCGCTTACAGTTTTCCTAAGCCGAGGATTGTCCCCGCAGGGGCCTGGTACGCGAGTGCCAGGTACGGGTTTGGCGAACCCGCGGTGCCCGAGCTGGAAACTTGTGAGCGCCGCAAGTTTCCCACACCGTAAACTCCTACCATGCTTCAACGACCACCGTAGGGCGTGGCGGTGGAACGTTGTGTGCCTAGGAGAACGGGGATCTTGGCTTAATCGCCCGGATCGCGAGGACGGTAGAAACCTCTATAAAAAACCCCTTAACCTCAAGGTCGGATACGTGCCGAGGAGGTGCATGGGTGAGAGGCAGATCACTCGCTAACGTACAACCTCAGGGGCACCTGCGCACCCCTGTTGTATTAGCGCTTCTTTTTAAACTGGTTTTACTCGTGGGACCAAAATTAAGTCTTCCACAAAAATCACCAAACCCTGCAGTACGGGTGTGCCGCAGGCTAAACCCAATACACCCAGTTCTAAGAAGCGGGTAAGGGTCGATAGCCCCCCCGCTTCTGATGGTAATAGTGACAGAAAAGTTTGTTCGCTTGCGAACGCTTTTATAGTGATGCAGAGGGTGGAAGGAACCTTTGAAAAAGTCTCACCGTTTTATATCTCAAAGGGGCTAGAGGGTCTAGTAGGGACCCTAAATTCGGTGAAAAAGCTGAGGAACGGGACGCTGCTGCTGGAAACTACAACCAGTAGGCAAGCTACCCAACTCCTTAACTGTGAGAAGCTCGGGGAGTTCGCAGTCAATTGCGAACTCCACAAATCCCTGAATAGTTCAAAAGGCGTTGTCACCTGCCGTGACCTGATGGACATAGGGACCGAGGAACTCGTTAAGGAATGGAAGGAACAGCAAGTGGTCGAGGTACGTCAGATCACACGAAGGGTTAGTGGCAGTATTGAAAAGACTGCCACCTTCGTCCTGACGTTTGACACTCCAGTACTACCCAAGAACATAAAAGCAGGCTACATCAACCTGAACGTCCGTCCGTATGTTCCGGACCCGATGCGCTGTTTTCAGTGTCAGCGGTTCGGACATACGACGGCGTCATGTAAGGGCAATCCCACGTGCGGTAAGTGCGGCAAGGGGGCACATGAGCCTGGAGTAAGTTGCACGCTACCACAGGTGTGCGTCAACTGCTCCGGATCGCACCCGGCCTGGAGTAGGGAGTGTCAAGTGTATCTTGAAGAGCGCAAGATACAGGAGTTGAAGACAAAAGAGCGGATCCCTTATGCAGAAGCAAGGAAGAAGGCCAAGTCGCTCGCCGCTCCAATTTTTGGAACTAGCTTCGCTAAGATGACTTCAACTCCCGTCAGGAAACAAAGTACTGCTACCCAGACGTCCGTTGCGGACATGAGCACCAGCACAAAGTGCTCATGTGAATGCAAATGCGGTGCCAAACCCGCAAAGGTCGCAACATCGAAGACCGCGGACGTCGGTAGTAGTACGCCTGCGACCTCGACTACACCAGCAGCAGTCACTAATAGTCCACCACCACCAGCAGCAGTAGCTGTCAAAGTAGCGCCACCTCCAATTCCACCGCGCACTTTGACAGTTGTAGCATTACCATCTGCTACATCTATTAATGGAGGTAATCAGAAGATCCGGGGCCCGAAGTTTAGGCGGACGGACCCGACTCAGTTTATCAAATCTCCCTCTTCGTCCCCTCCCAGACTACCTACTGGCAGGGAGAAGAAGGAAAAGAGGTCGAGGAAAAAGAAGGTGAAGGAAGTAGTGGATGGGGAACCTGAGTCGGAGACGTCTGACTCTTCGGAGCCAGAGGAATCTGTAATGCTGGTGGACGAGACTGGTCCCGTTCCTCAGCAGATGGAGACTGAAAACCCACCCGAACCGGGGCGGGTGAAATTAAATCGGTAGGATGGCTCCCATACTCCAATGGAACATTAATGGTTTTGTGGCTCACAAAGAGGAGTTACAACTCTTAGCACGGTCTGATCCATTGTGTCTCTGCCTTCAAGAGACACACTTCAGACCAACACATCAACCTGTGCTAAGAGGTTTTGACGCATACCGAAAGGACGACACCGAGGGTGATCGAGCGAAGGGGGGAGTGGCGGTGTTTGTACGGAACACTGTCCACTCCGAACCTGTAGCTCTCACCTCTCCGTTACAAGCAGTAGCAGTGAAACTGTATGGACCGGTGCAACTCACTGTATGCTCCATATATCTACCGCCGGGATCACCAGTTGATTGCGGTCAGCTGGCTGACATCATGCGGCAACTCTCTCGGCCTTTTCTCCTATTGGGAGACTTTAACGCGCACAACGCGTTGTGGGGTTCGACCACCAATTGTCCCAGAGGCCGAGAGATTTGTAGATTATTGGAGCTGGAGGATCTGTGCATCCTAAATACCGGTCAGATGACACACTTTACTACTGCTTCCGGTTCGTCCTCTGCCATTGATCTCTCTCTTTGCTCTCCATCGATTGCCGACTCCGTGCATTGGGAGGTGGATCGTGACCTACATGGAAGCGACCACTTCCCAATTTGGTTACATGTAGAGTCCGAACGGAGCGAAACAATGAACACACGGAAATGGAATATCGGCAGAGCTGACTGGCAACTTTATAGCCGGTCAGTCATACTCCAACATCGCCAGACCACCGATGACAAGGTGAAACACTTTACAGAAGTAGTTCATCGGGCGGCCGATATATCCATGCCTAGCAGTTCCGGGGCGCAGCGCAGAACGCCTGTCCCTTGGTGGAGCGATGAATGTCGTTCCGCTATTCAGGGCCGGAGACGGGCCATGCGCCGGTTTAGGTTGCACCCAACACCTGACAACCTCGCAGCGTTCCGGATTGCTAGAGCTAAGGCGCGCCGTGTGATTAAGGAGAGCAAAAAGAGATCATGGCAGAAATTCGTGAGCACCATTAACCGTTCCACACCACCAACAAAAGTATGGGAGTCAATCCGCCGTATATCCGGTAGGTACTCTCGATCGCCAGTATCTGGATTACTGGATCAGGGGCGTGTAGTCACCGACGAGCGAAGCATCGCGCAGCTGATGGCAGAGTATTTCGCTGCCATCACTTCGTCTGCCGGATTGGACCAACAGGTCCAGCAACGAAGAACATCTGCCGAAAGGCAAGTCTTTAACTTCGACTCGTCGGAATTACGGGACTACAATACCCCATTTTCAGTTTGGGAGCTGGAGTCGGCTCTTAACAACGCCAAAGACACTGCGCCAGGGCCTGACCTGATCCAGTACCAGATGCTGAGGCATCTTAACAAAGATGCTAAAGAGTACCTGCTGGGTATTTTTAATGAAATTTGGACCGGAGGACACTTCCCCGACTCGTGGAAGGAAGCAACGATGATCCCAATTTTAAAACCAGGTAAAGACAAGTTGTTGCCAGGTAGCTACCGTAGCATTGCCCTAACGAGCTGCGTCGGGAAGACACTAGAGCGGATGGTGAACCGCCGCCTCGTCTGGTGTCTTGAGTCCCGTAAACTGTTGAGCCGTTTTCAGTGTGGATTCAGGAAGTTCCGTTCCACCACGGATAACCTGATCCTACTGGAAGCGGCCATTCAAGACGCCTTCATCAGCAGCCAACATCTTGTGGGTATATTTTTCGACATAGAAAAGGCTTACGACACTACCTGGCGGCACGTTATTTTAAAACAGTTATATGAATGGGGATTTAGGGGAAATCTACCCCGTTTTTTAAAATCATTTTTATCTCGACGTTGCTTCCGGTACCGAGTCGGTAGAGAAGTGTCCGACCTTTTTATTCAGGAAAACGGTGTTCCTCAAGGTTCAGTTTTAAGTGTGACCCTTTTTGCTATTGCCATAAATAGCATCTCAACTGTTATAAGGAGGCCCATCCGGTACTCCTTATACTGTTGACGACTTTTTAATTTTTATTGCATCAGCTAGCCTGATAATGCGCGGAGCGGCAGCTGCAGCTCACGCTGAACAGGCTGGATGAATGGTCAGTACACACCGGCTTTCGTTTCTCTGCTGAGAAAACTCGGTGTGTACTTTTTAGCCGCAGTAGAAGTCTTTTAGCAGAACCTCATCTCACCTAGAGGAACACCGTTTTAGGTTTTAGTGAAACTGTTCGATTTCTGGGCCTCATTTTCGACAGTAGGCTTACATGGCTGCCACATCTTAAAGATGTCAAAGTCAGAGCCATGAAAGCCCTTAATGTTTTAAAGTGTCTGTGTGGCAGGTCGTGGGGCGCTGACCGCTCCTGCCTGCTACAGTTTTATAGAGCCTTTGTACGGTCGCGGTTGGAGTATGGTTGCATTGTATACGGTTCGGCACGGGACAGTTATCTACGTATACTTGATAGTGTCCACCATGCAGGAATTCGTCTCGCCACAGGTGCATACCGCACCAGTCCGATACCCAGCATTTGTGCTGAGTCTGGCGAGCCGCCGCTTTCCATCCGCCGGAGTCTCCTCATGGTGCGACACTATATTACATATTGCCACAACTCCTGGCAGTCCCGTGTACGACGTCAGTTATTCGTCCTAACTTTAGAACGGCCTTTATAGCAACCGTCAAAGAGCAACTAAACCAGTTCAGTTACCGTACAAAGGCTATATTAGAGGAATATGGCTTTCAGATGCCCTCTTTTTATCACCAGGGTTGGAGTAAATCTCCTCCCTGGCTTTTAAAGAGGCCCAGAACAGTTTTAGATCTGACGCGGTACAACAAGCTGTGTACCGCTGACAGTGTTTTTATCCGAAATTTTAGCGATGTTTTAAATCAGTTTCGCGATTTTACCCCGGTATACACGGATGGGTCTAAGCAGGCTAACGGAGTTGGCTGCTCAGTTGTGTTCCCTCGAGCGACTTATAATTACAAACTGAATAGCTGTTGCAGCGTATACACTGCTGAGTGTTACGCTTTGTTAAAGTCGCTCCAGCATATGAAAGTAAGTCGCGGCACGAAGTACATCATATGCTGTGATTCCCTCAGTTGCATCCAGGCTATAGGAAGCATGTACCCAGCAGATAGGCTTGTCCAAGGCATACAGGACACCCTCCGATCGCTCCAAACTTCTGGAAAGGAGGTCGTATTCTGCTGGGTACCTGGTCATGTGGGAATCAGGGGGAACGAGGCAGCTGATGAAGCTGCCAAGTTAGCCTGCAACAAGGTCAGAGTTGACTTTGATCCGGTCCCAAAGTCTGACCTTGCCTCGGCGGGGAAAAGATTTGTTTTTGACATCTGGCAGACGCAGTGGCTGGAGGTTGAGCATAATAAGCTCCGGCTGGTCAAACCGACCGTTCAGCCGTGGAGCAGCTCCTTCCAGCGGGCGAGGAGGGATGAGGTTCTCCTTACTCGCCTCCGTATAGGGCACTGTCCTCTGACACACAGCTTTCTTCTCCGCCGGGAGGACCCACCGGAATGTGATACCTGTGGCGTACCTATGACGGTGCGCCACATTTTAGTTGATTGTGTTGCGTTTTTAGACTTGAGGGCAGACGTTGGCCTTGCCAACGATCTGGCCCTTATTTTAAACAATGAGACCAGCAGTGTGGCGAGTGTTTTAAAATTTTGTGTATTGGCCGGTCTAGTGCCTAAAATTTTAGGCAGATCGGCCTAGTTTTTAGATGGACGGGTGGTCCCTATACAGCCACCCTTCCATGTGCATTGTTTTTAATTTTTATATTTTTAAATTCCTTTTCGCTGGCCACTATACAGCCGGCGAGAGATGTAGTGCTTTTAATTATTTTGTTACCCTGTATGGCCCCTTTACAGCCATTCAGGGGGTGTACAGGTCTTGTTTTCTGGTGGCCCCTTTTCTAAGCCACGTTTTATATTTGTGAATTATTTTATTTGCTGTCTGTATGGTCGACCCCTTTACAGTCGACCATGCAGACAGTATTTTAGTACTTTCTTAAGCCACAGTTTAGGCTGGTAATTGTTAGGGCGCTAATGACCCAGTCGTCGCCGCGCCCTTAAACACTAATAACAACAACAACCGAGGATTGTGAATAATTGATTACTGGGAGTAAATGATACGGTGCCATGAATGTAGATCACATTGATTCGTACTGGGAGTGAAGAGTGAGGCGTAGAAAATAAAATTATACGGAATGACATTGACAAGTATTATCAAAGAGTGGGAATAATTTCCTGGAAGGTCTCTTCATTAATTCGAAACGCGTGTATGAATGATAGAAGATGTTCCAAATTTGTTAGCGGCTCCGAAGCTTTACATTTTGTTACTGATGTTTTCAAAGTAAAAATCAATTTTCAGAATGAAAACTCGGCATCTTGAAACGCAGCATGTAAGGTCTAATAGCAGTGGAAATGTTTTCATCCAGCTGGCTTTAACCGCTAGATGAAGCTCTCTAACAAAGCTATGATGAAAATATTCGTGTTGTCTGTCGATCCGCTCCTCTCCAAAAGACCTACGCGTCATTACCCAAAAACTAAATCGCTCAACATGCGACTTTACTCAATTCATTTTTGAGGGGGTTAAGATCGACTGTGAATAAATTTTATCAAGATTGCTATGATACATTTCTGACAGACGCTTGTTAAGTATTACAATATCCCTAGAGAATGGTATCATGTGTAAAAATAATTAAGATTGACGAAATATTGGAGTATTGCGAGAAAAATGAAGTTTAGTTAGTAAGGAGAGCTCGTGGTTGTACTTGCCGAGGAGTCCATTCTTGATGACTGAGAGCAGCGGCCACTTGTCTCCGTAGACACCCTGGAAGTCATCGAGGTCAATGGCCCACACCATCGCACCACCCAGCAAGTTCTTCTTGATGTACGTCACCTGGAACAGGACAGAACGGTTTATATCTAAATCACTGCACCACGAATAAAGAATAAACTAACAGTAGTAAGCTTTTAATTTCAAGTCTACTTATAATTTGAGCACGTTAATGGAAACATGTCAAATTAAAGCTCAGAATACTATATAAAGATTCTGCTGTTGGCATTATGCGAGACAAGGAACGGCACATAAAGTTCTTGAGATTAGAAGCCGTGATACAAATGGGGAGACATTCCCGCCGAGTGCTTCGTTGACTTTGGAATCTTTTTATAGCAGTTTTGCTTTGTTTATTATATTTTCCCCTCTTTTACGATGAGGCCATCTTCATTTACTTAGTTGCTTGGACTTTTCGTCATCTTCTTCCGTTTACTACTTTGTGCGTTTGTTACTATTATCGGACATCTTGCTCCCAAAGATTGCCCACTCTAGAGCCATATACACCCAAGAAATATCAACGGGGTAAACTAGGGAAAGTACAATAAAATTTAATTATAAGAATCAAGTTATCGGCATTTATTAACTCGTTAACTCACAGAACAACACTTCAACTTCAAGGATTTACTATCTGATTCCGCAGAATCTGATTAGTTCATTCATTTTAAAAATCCTATTTACAAGAACACACATATTATTCTATCACTCCTCATTGTAAGAGAGAGCGTACCATAACGAGAGAGAAAGAGAGAGAGAGTATTACTTATGTGATAGGCAGCATGACAAGTTGGTCGTCATGGCGTGTCTTCGCCACTGAATAACAAAGTTAACATATCGATAAGACATCGCACACTACGATAGTACTACACACACTGAGATGGGACCGTGCACCTTGAGAGCGATTACGCCTGCGTTACCCATTTTATTACGCACGTCTAAAGGCCCGTTCCCACGATCCCTTGTAACGAAGACGGGACAGAACGAATACTCGACCACACGCCATGGGAACAGGGCCGCCTCTGCTAGCGGAGACGAGACGCAGCTACCCACACTGAGTCGGTAAACATCACAGGCGTGTGTAGCGGTGCGCAGTTGCCATCGGTTTGCAGCAGTGGTGCGCACCCCTTCTGTTGCTGTAAAGTGCTCTGTGCCAAACGACACTAGGCAACGTGGTGCGGAGGTGGCGGCAAGGTAAGCTAGGACTAACCTGCAGCCCGCGGTCATCCCTACACTTCGGCTAATGAGGTCCCGTCTCATCTCGCCTTCGTTACAAGGGATCGTGGGAATGCGCCTAAACAGTATTCTGCAGGCCTTGGGTTTCACATTAGTTCAAGTCTAGACAGAGCTACCACACCTGACAACCAAACTTGAGAGGGGCTTACAGACCCCGCTATACAAAACCAGAGGACTAAACCTACCTCCATCCTAGCAAGGACCAGTTTTCATTTCTTAAGGTTGGTTAGCCACAGCTGGTTCCAGGTGCATACCTGTATGGCAGCTGACATCACAGCGACCTGCCCACCAGAACCCACAATGGCTACGGAATAAGCGTCTCTTTAAGAAAATTTACTAATATTTCACCATATTATACTATCTTCCTCCTCTCTCTATACATACCATAATTGCTCTTAGTTAAATTTTAATTTTAAAGCTTACATTTTTCTAGTAAGTTCTATTTCTCTTCCTAATTATTACGTTATTGATTATTATTCCTTTCCGTCGCACGGATGATGCCCCTAGTTAGTTTTCCCGTGATGTTACAGTAGCTAGCTGGTTCTCGTGACAGTGATGTCTGACCTTGGTGGCGACGCTGGCGGGGTCCTCGTAGCCGACCCACTGGCTGCCGCGCACCATGTAGGGACTGCCGACCTCGTCCGTCGTCTTCAGCCAGGGCCCGCCGTCGTCCTCGAGCAGCTGCAGCACCTCGAAGTAGGCGAGGAAGCCCTTCTCCTGCGTGTAGGGCCCCTCCCTGCCGAGGCCCTTGATGGCTGCTCCTGGCGAGTGCTTCGACTCGTCGGCCAGCGTGAACGAGTGTCCGTACAGCGGGATGCCCACCACCAGCTGGTCTCGACGCGCGCCCTTCTTCAGCCAGTACCGCACCGCGTAGTCCTGCAACATCACACGCCAAACTACAGTCAATCACTGCACAAGCCACGATCACATCATTTTAAACAGATATTTCACCACATTAAATTTTCTAAGAGGGGCAAAGCGTTCAGAGTATTAGATTGAACAAAGACACTGATTCAAGGCTCTTTAATAAGTGACTACTTTTTTATTTTGTTTATCTGAGTAGTTCAACCGATGAGCAGTTTGAGGAACTGAATGTCAACTGGATCGAATGAATCCACCGGAACCGGTGATACTAATTCATTTTCATTCTCTCGCAATAGGATCTTCAACATCCCGTGTTACCGCTCTTTCTATTCACTCAGATTTTCGCTTTCTTCGCAAAATTGAGATTGCACTGTTTCAGTTTCATAAATGTATTATTATTTCTAATTCCCAGAGTTAAAAGATATTACAGAATATCTGGTATTTCGCAAAACAAGTAAGAAAATTGTAATAAAGTACTGTTTGAGTGATTTGCACTTCTCCTCAGTTGAGGGACATGTTTCTCGAGTGTGTAACAGGGATGGATAAAATGTTATTCATTTTATTTCGTTTCATATTAAGAGACTTCTATACCTTTTTCAGTGGGTTTCGTTTTCTTGCTGTCTATGGACTTGTTGCTCTGTAACAAAATTTCTACTTCTAATTATTAACAGCCAATTTTATGGATTTCTGTACCTTGCATTTAAATTCTGATGTGATTTATAGTTAATATATATATATATTGAGGCATCTTCATGATAGCTTAGTGAGGTAAATCTACTAGCCATAATGTTTGATTATAAGGTTGCTATAATAAGCTGATTATAATATGGTGAATGATCACGTTAGGAAGCAGGAAGTCATACAGCGTTATGTTCTACCAATCATGTTATAATTGTTTAATAGACTATGATATATCAACTAGATGTGTATCTGATAACTATAGCATATACTGAATAACTGAAATGATAAATAAACTGGGATGGGAGTCATTGGAGATAGAAAGCGGGTGAAGAGAATTGTGGGTATGTATAGCCTACAGCATATGTTGGCGATAAGGCCTGGATAAAGACTTAGAAACAGCATGTGGAACTGAAGAGAGTACTGTGACACTATAATAGCACTTTATTTCAGGTATAAGGGAGCAGGGAAGTATTAATTTGCAGCTAGGTGGGTAGGTAGTAGAATTAGCGCTTGGAACGTATTGCCTAGAAAACTGATGAATATTATGCCTTAGGATGTAGAGGAGTGTAAAGTAAAAATGTATATGAATCTTAAATAAAGATCTAGCCACCGGGGCACGAGTCACATGCCAGTTATTAATACCAATGGATGATTTTTTTTCGCAAATTTTTTTCTCCCTGAATAATCTTGGAAGATACGATATCACTTTATTCTCTATGTACCGTTCAATTCAAAGAAGGTTTAACAGACTATGAAATGATAAAGGGAGTGCAGTAGTTTTCTCTGCTCTATTTTCCCGCTTTTCTCCATGAGGTAATGTGTGTTCATGTCAAGACTAAGTGTAGGCTACACTGCAAGAGCCACGTGAGAGTACGTCAGTAAAAATTAGAAAGGAGCGATGTAATAGTGAGTGTACTGACGACGTTGTAGAAGACGGCGAGCCCGTGGTCGTGGGGGCGCTGCGTGAGGGGGGCGTGGTGGTCGGCCGCGGGGTCCTGCTCCGTCAGGAGGTCGAACGTCATCAGGTTGATGAGGTCGAGGCGGCGGGCGAGGCGACGCACGTCGTAGCCGTCCTCCACTCTGAACCTGGAGGGCGACACCGAGGCGCTCAGCAGGCGCCCGCGCGGCGCGAACGCCTCGGACAGCTCCTCCACCAGCAGCGAGAAGCCCTCGCGGTCCCTCGACGACCCGCCCAGGTCCTCGGCGCCTGCACAGTACCACACTCAGTAATTTATTTAAATTAATTTAATTGCAATGGAGCACACGCTCCGGTGGCAATTTCCCTACACACCCAACTTCCCCCTATCCTACACTAACCTACATTTGCCCTCTACAAATTTTAACTTTAAATTCTTTTAACGTTTTCGGTAGGTTATTCATCATTCCCCTTGGTAACTCATTCCAATCGCTGACACCCTTACCTAAAAAAGAAAATCTTCCCATACCCTTGTGCCTGAAATCGAGTGCCAGCTTGTGGTCATGGTCATCTTTTTCCTTCCATGAACTACTTTTCATACCTACTGTAATATCTTTCCATGCCTCATCGCCAGCATACGCCCTGTACACTCCCATTACCCTTCTCATCCTCCTCCTGTCTTGTAATGAATCCCATTCCAGCACCTTTATCGTATCCTTCACTGATTGCATTCTGCGATAATTTCCAGAAACAAATCTAGCAGCCCTTCTTTGCACCTTCTCCAACTCCTGTATTTGATACTCAAAATGTGGGTCCCATACTACACCACCATATTCGAGCAATGGTCTTACCACAGTTTTGTAACCCAATTCCTTTACTTCTCTCGTGCATTCCCTCATCACTCTCTCCAACAAGTGCAGAATTTTGAAACCTTTTCCTACCACCTTTCCAATGTGTCCTGCCCAGTTAAGCTTGTTATCAAATGTAGTGCCAAGATATTTACATTTCAAGTCTTCAGCAAGCAATTCTTTCCCCACCTTATATTCATAATTAACCTTTTGTTTTTTATTTGTGTATCTAATTAGCTGACTCTTCTTTGCATTTATCTGCATCCCATGTTTACCAACCCAACTAGATTTCCTGTCCAGATCAGCCTGCAAATGTTTACAGTCCTCTATCGTTTTGATCCTTTTATACAGCATTATGTCATCTGCAAACAATCTAATTTTAGATAGTATACAATCAACACAGTTATTCATTAGAATAATGAATGGCAATGGTCCCGAAACGCTACCCTGCGGCACTCCCATTTTTACTTCCACTTCCTTTGATACCGCATTTCCCACCCTAACTTTATGTTTTCTACCTTTTAAAAATTCTTCTACCCAGCAAATCACTTTCTCATCCACTCCAATAGTTTTTATCTTATTACTACCATTTTGTGGCTTCCTTTTTCAAACGCCTTTGAAAGATCTAGTGCTACACTATCTATTTGACCTCCCTTGTCGATTTCATCTGAAATATCTTGCATATATCCCACCGCAGCACCCAGATCGAGTTCACATAAATGAATGAAATTTGGTCCCAAGTATCCTCATATGAAGAATATTAAATGATTAAAAATGGAAAGTTTTAGGTGTAATTGTAAGAGAATTAAAGGGCTTTTTATTATACAATATTGTTATGTTTCTTAGCGTTAAGTGGCGGACATTGTGTTGTAACATGACAGTTTTTTGTCCACAAGTTCTTGTTGACCAAGTATGCCAAGGCAAAGAGTGACGACCCTCTACACCCAAATGTGAGAGAGGTCGGAGATATGGCGTCTTTGAAATTGGTGCATCGTATCGTGATCTCTTCCTAAGGATTGGCCGTAGTCGAAAGTCAGTATACAGGCTTGTTACACGGTGGATGAAAAAAGGAGCAGACACAGGTCCACGAAGAAGGACAATAGCACGTGAAGATCGCCGTTTTGTCTGGGTGGCTGATGCTGGCAGACAGGCCAGATCCAAGCAGTAGTTATAGAGAGGGTCACGCCCCGGACGATTGTAAACCATTACTTGAAGCTGTGTTCCACTCTTATTCCTTACGTGTTCCATTAATTTGATTTCATTGCTGCCATCGTTTAAACTGGTGTAATGTGAAACGCAAGTGAACATGTGAATGGCGTGCATTTGTGATTACTGATTAGAGACGAATGTTGATTCTGCCTGTGGGAAAAAGGTAATCGACAACATGTAGGCAGGCGTAGTATAGGGGCTGGGGGAGTCCGGGGAAATCTCACCAAGGGGGGGGGGGGGGGGGGGGGCGTCTAACGAAATCTCACGTGAGGTTTTGAAAAATATTTTTTGGACTGTAGAGCCCAAAAAAAGGTTTCAAAAAGGGGGGGGGCGGTCCGGCCGCAGATCTCACGTAATTCATGGATGTCCCCATACCCCGCTGTGGTTTCAGAACGTCACACACATACAGCCACTGTTGTCATGGTTTGAGGAAGACACTTTCGGCAGCAGGACTGAGTTTGTTGTTGTTAAATGTTCAATGACAGCTCACCACTATGTGGACGGTGTGGTGCACCCTATTTTGGTACCCTTCATGTCCACCGTTCATATCGCATCTTCCAACATGGACATGCCCGTCCTCATACTGCGGCCATTACAACACAAGCTTTGCAAGGAGTTACGATCACAATTTGGACCACACGGTCCCCAGATTTTTCCCCAGTAAAGCATGTCTGGGATGCCAGGGGTAGCCACATGACATCACATGGTCACACAGCACAAACGGTGCAACAAGTGTTTGCTTAAGAGATGCCGGCGTAGAAGGACATAACCCAAGAAGACATCCGAACACTTGTTCATTCAATGCCGACAAGGATTTATAAGTGCTCAAGGTGGGCGCACTTCTTACTGACAACTGTATCTAAAGGTAATAAACTTGGTTTGCTCAATTTTAAATTGTTAAAATTTCTTTTGGATATGACCCTGGATATATCTACAAAGTTTCCTAAAATTCAGTCATTCCTGTCTGGCTGTTGCAATTTTAACTTCCATTACTGATTAAGGAACTGTAATAAGTCTTGCAATACACTTTAATGGAGAGTTATGCAACAGTTGGGTAATAGACCTACGAGCCTGGGCGAAGAATTCTTTGGTTTTCTCACTTTAGCAAAAGTAAATTCCGGTGGAGTAGTGACGTAGTGGCAGAGTTAGTGGCTGGACCTACACTTTAACTTGGGATACGAACCTCATCTACAAAAGTAAAGTAAATCCTCTAAAAATTTCTGACCCCGTCGGAATTCAGACCGGAGATCTTCAATCATTAAGGCGAGGGCCATAACCTCTTCGCTGCTAGAGAGTTCTTTTCGTAGTCGGAATGCGGCAATAAAAATTTAAGAAAAGCACCGTTTTTTCTGAGTCGACAGCACGTGTGGGAAGAAGTTTTATGAGCTGGCTACTCACATCAGGCTCTTATTTTCGACTGTTTCAGAATGCCGAGTGAGGCAATCTACTTTATTCTTCTCTATGTCGACAAGTAGCAATGTCATAGTATCTGTTTTAATTCATTGGAACCCAGCTCGTTGTGGCCGAAGATTCGTTCAGTCGAGATTCCGCTGAGAAGCAGAGGAATTTAGCAGAGATTTCATGCTGTTGCTCGCCTTCCTGCGATCAGCGCACGAGATAAATGAAAGCCGAGAGACGGCCTGACTGCCCTGGGGACTCCCCGCTCAGACAGGCCCGAACGACTATACTGGCGCTTTCATTCCTCAGAATCCAATCTACGGCCAGGTACATTTGTTCCATATAGCAGCTAATCCTTAAGAGTTCTTCAGATTTCATCCTTCATGTAAGTTTGTGTTTATGGACGAAATCTCTGTTCAAAGATGTCTAATATGGAAAGTTATAACGTTTTAAATATCATTAGATACAATATTAATTTTCTTTAAAGTCACATTTTTTATGTTACATACTTATATCCAAAATACTTCGCAAGTTGCGGGTGAAAGAAGCAAATATTTTCGTTTTGACTACTTTTGCCGCATGTTACTGTTATTTTATTGAAATAGCTCTTAACCAAAGTGAATTGGATCCTAATATGCCCATCATAAATCTGAATGTAACTGAAAGATAGTATTAGCATCGTGAGCAGTGACGCCATGGAAGGGAGTCCACTAACCAACCTGTAGATGCTTCAGGCATTTATTTCTCCGTCAAGAAACTGCCGTGTTATCTACCAGACGCTAGGTATGTGTTTAGGTCATCAGACCACGAGGCACTGAGTTGACACTAGAGTGATTTAGTGGTACCTGGGTACTCCCAGTCCAGGTCGACGCCGTCGAATCCGTGAGCGTCGATGAAGCGCAGCACGGAGCGGATGAACTCCCGCCGCGTGGAGGCGCTGGCTGTCATCTCGGAGAACTTGCGCCGCTCCTCCGGCCACCCGCCCACCGAGATGAGCACCTTGAGGGCCGGGTTCTTCCTCTTCAGCCCCACCACAGACAGGTAGCCGCCTGCGCGAACAACACGGCATCGTGCAACACAACTCTGGATTTGTGAAATCAAGGAAAAACTGTTACGACACTTAGTAGTGGATATGGTGAGGCACCTTGTACGACGTCGTACTGCTCGTCCTGCGGCATGATGTGCAGGTCGTGGGGGTCCATGGTGGCGAAGGCGTAGATGACGTGTGTGCAGGCGAAGGGGTCCATGTCGGCGGCGGTGAAGCGCATGGGGGAGCGGCGGTAGGCGGCCCAGCCCTCGACGAAGCACACCACCTTGAACTGGCTGATGCCTGCACACCACAACACAATGCGCGCGTCATACCACGATGTGATTTTTAAGTTTATTTTATTAACAGGTGCGCACGTTTAGTTCAACATCTCCCATTTGCTGTAGTGCTGGGAGTGGTTGTAGGGCAATGTGTACCTGAGGCGCCTGTACCGTCGTGAGTGATATATTATCTGCTGCTGACATAAAATGAAATTTCGAAGCCCACTGTAACATCAATTGGCTGAAGTTATACTACGACAAATTAATGAAAGTAGCAATGGCAGTAGCTTGCGCGCACGATTTAAGTGTCCCATAAATTGTATATGAAACTTAAAATAATGTCCCTATCAACCGAATTAGAACATCCAGTAGAGTATACGTATTTAGGCAATAAGATGTAGCATTACATTTTCAGGTTATTATTAACTTTTTCTCACATGTTTAGTGATACTGAGTGAACGTCTTTCTATTTGCAATTCACTGAGGCGCAGATGCTATCTTCTCACGGAATCAAAAAAAAAGTCTTGATGACTAACAAATAACGGTCAGTTTCGTTATTTGGTGCCCCGTGTCTAGAAGAAATATATTAACCTAATCAAAAAAGCATAGGAAAATGCTTAACGATTTTGTAGTAATGTACGAGAATTCCCTTTGTTTTAGAAGAATGATGTTTAAAGTGAATTGAGTTTGAGGATGTGTTGTTGCTTACCGCTGGTGTGTGCGGTCATGGGCTGCTTGCCGTGGGTGTCGATGCCCTCGGGCAGCCAGTCGCCGAAGCCCCTCCACAGCTGGTAGCTGGAGGAGGGCGCCACGCCCTCGGGGTCCCTCTCCAGAGGCACCTGCTCCACGGCGTCCCGCAGCGGCAGGCGCTCCGTCGACCGCAGTCTACACCACACAAAACACAACTCGACAAGCGCTCTCCACCACAGACGTTATTCGATGATAAGTGGCAGAATATCAAACGTATATTTCGCTGTAAGGGATGATCACCATTAAAAAGTTCCTTGAGAATTCTTCAGATACGCGTCCGATGTGCACTGTGAACTATCTTGCATATAGTCGTTGTCTACCGATGCAAAAATAATAAAAATGCTCGTGGGATGAACAAAATAAACCTTCGCTTAACATGTGACATTTACTGAAATAACAATTTTTATTCGTGTAAAAGCAGGGCCTATATTTTGTTTCTCTTTAATATATTAAATTTTTAAAGTAGCATCAAAGTTCAGTTCACAATCTTTTTTTAAAAAAATTCAGGAGAGATGTGTGTCGTATTCTTGTGTGGGTATAGATTAACTAATTGTTATAATCTAGAAAGGATTTCTACACTATTTTCATCGTTCTAGTTCACCATCCGGCAGAACTTTGATGGGATATTTTTCATTCGGTAATATGAAAGCATACGATTGCTTAGTAACATTGGTACGGATTGACACCTGGGGTTAACAATCTTGACTTTGAATGGTGTCTTCCCACTGTCACAAACGCGTTGTCGGACAGACGCGTGTCTATTGCACAAGTATAAGTCTTTCTTTCGCTATCGTGAACGGTAGTCGGGCGGGTAGACTCATTCATTATCCCACACTCAAAGTTAATATCAGCAATTACATCACAGATTTCGATGATATAAAGGAATTTCTAATTACGTTCATCCCTAACCCTTGTCCAGCGCAGGCCACACCAGTGTATGAATGACACTTTTGCATCTCTCTCTCTCCATCCACAAGTAATCCTCTATAATTGTGTTTCCTTTTACGAGCGAACTTTTTATTCTGTTCTTCACTGAATCTAACCATGTTGCTTTGGTTCTTCCTCTCACCTCTTCCCTTCAATCCGAATTGCAATCATCTGAGTAATCATCATCTCCTTTTCTATTGTATTTACATGTTCAGACCATCTTAATTTATATTTCCAGATTCTTTCATTCAATCTTACAAATACAATCTCCGTTTTGATATCCTTATTTGTCGCTCTATGTTGCCTCGTCTTTCTACAGTGCGTATCACGAACTTTATCTGACTGGCTTAGATTTCACTTTCCTTTTTCTTTGTCATTCTGCCTCATCGGAACATGGTAAACTTTGTTCATTATTTCTTTATAGTTCAGTGAGCCTAACTTTATACATATCATATTAATTACATTCTAATAGAATGCATTCCGGTGTTGTATCCTCAAACTGAGCTTGATAATCCTTGAATTTTAGATTAATTCACTTCAGAAATAGCTAAAGCTGTACACAGTTACTAGATTTTGTTGTCGTGTTCTTAGTTACTAATTCGCAGCACTAGATCTTTCAAAGGCTTTTGACAGAGTGAGCCATGAAATGGTAGTAAATAAGGTAAAAACTATTGGAGTAGATGAGAAAGTGATTTGCTGCGTAGAAGAATTTTTAAATGGTAGAAAACAAAAAGTTAGGGTAGGAAATGCAATTTCAAAAGAAGTGGAAGTAAAAATGGTAGTGCCACAGGGTGGCGTATTGGGACCATTGCTATATATTATTCTAATGAATAATTGTGTTAATCGTTTAGAAATTAGATTGTTTGCAGTTGACATAATGATATATAAAAGGATTAAAACGGCAGAGGACTGTAAGCACCTGCAGGGTGATCTGGACGGGATATCTAGTTGGGTTGGGATGAAGATAAATGCAAATAAGAGTCAGCTTATTAGATACACAGATAAAAAACTAAAGGACACATTGGTCTCGTCGTAGGAAAAGCTTTCAAAATCCTGCACTTATTGGAGAGAGTGATGAGGGGGTGCACGAGAGAAGTAAAGGAATTGGGTTACATATCTTTGGCCAGACCATTGTTCAAATATGGTAGTGTAGTATGGGACCCACATTTTGAGTATCAAATACAGGAGTTGGAGAGGGAGCAGAAAAGGGCTACTAGATTTGTTTCTGGAAATTACCGCAGAACGCAGACAGAAACAGATATGATAATAGAGCTGGAATGGGATTCATTAGAATACAGGAGGAGGATGAAGAATTCCATGGGAGAATACAAGGCGCATATTGGTGACAAGGCATAGAAAGATATTGGTGCAAGAATGAAAAGTAATGTATGCAAGGGAAAAGATGACCATGACCACACGCTGGCACTTGATTTCTGGCAAAAGGGTGTAGAAAGATTCTCTTTTTTAGGTAAGGGTGTCAGGGACTGGAATAAGTTACCAAGAGAAATTATGAATAATTTACCAAAAACAATTAAAGAATTTGAAGTTGAAATATGTATAGGGCAAATGTAGGAGGCAGCAGGAAAGGGGGGGAAGAGGGGTGTGTAGGAAATTGACACCGGAGTTTGCGCTTTATTGCAGTTAAATTAAATTCTATATCATTGTTTTGCTCTTGCCCCCATTTATTTTCATCGAATATTTCTTAATTTTCTCATTCGGCATTTTCAGTTGCTCTCGTAGATCCTTGACATCTGCTCTCCATACCACACACTCATCATCATCGTTGAGAGTGTCACTCCTCAGGCCAGGCCTGCAGGAAACAGTCCTCGCTTAGGACTCCTTAAACCATTAATCTTTTTCCACTATTGTCGAGTTTTTCTAATCTGTGATGCAGTCATTTCTATTCTCTATACCACGGTATCATCCACAGATAGCATTAGTTTCACGTTTATGCCCATATACTTTCTCTGTCTCACTCCCGGTTTCAACCATAGCCGTTAGTAAAGAGTAAACAGTAGCAACAACAAATATCCCAGGATGTTATAGTTTAGTAAATTTTAAGGCCTTATCTGCAGTGCTATTTTCGTTTGTTATTACCTGGCAAGGTCCATGGCGCGGAGCTGCGGCATTCTCTCCACAGCCTCCCTCAGAGGCAGCCTGCGGGTCCCGAACTCGTTCTGCACCAGCGCGGCGGAGTAACGCCGTCCAGAAGCCAGCTGGCCGGGATACGCCTCCACAGAGTCCCGCAGGAACGACGGCACATCCAGCTCTGGAGCCGCGCTCCACGCAAGCCTCAGTGCCAGTAACACGAACACCACCAGCCGCATCCTGTCAGCCTAACAAATACACAAACCCATAAGAGATAATAGGAACGGTAACACCAACACCACCAGCCGCATGCTGTCAGCCTAACAAATACACAAACCCATAAGAGATAATAGGAACGGTAACACCAACACCACCAGCCGCATGCTGTCAGCCTAACAAATACACAAACCCATAAGAGATAATAGGAACGGTAACACCAACACCACCAACCGCATGCTGTCAGCCTAACAAATACACAAACCCATAAGAGATAATAGGAACGGTAACACCAACACCACCAGCCGCATGCTGTCAGCCTAACAAATACACAAACCCATAAGAGATAATAGGAACGGTAACACCAACACCACCAGCCGCATGCTGTCAGCCTAACAAATACACAAACCCATAAGAGATAATAGGAACGGTAACACCAACACCACCAGCCGCATGCTGTCAGCCTAACAAATACACAAACCCATAAGAGATAATAGGAACGGTAACACCAACACCACCAGCCGCATGCTGTCAGCCTAACAAATACACAAACCATAAGAGATAATAGGAACGGTAACACCAACACCACCAACCGCATGCTGTCAGCCTAACAAATACACAAACCCATAAGAGATAATAGGAACGGTAACACCAACACCACCAGCCGCATGCTGTCAGCCTAACAAATACACAAACCCATAAGAGATAATAGGAACGGTAACACCAACACCACCAGCCGCATGCTGTCAGCCTAACAAATACACAAACCCATAAGAGATAATAGGAACGGTAACACCAACACCACCAGCCGCATGCTGTCAGCCTAACAAATACACAAACCCATAAGAGATAATAGGAACGGTAACACCAACACCACCAGCCGCATGCTGTCAGCCTAACAAATACACAAACCCATAAGAGATAATAGGAACGGTAACACCAACACCACCAGCCGCATGCTGTCAGCCTAACAAATACACAAACCCATAAGAGATAATAGGAACGGTAACACCAACACCACCAGCCGCATGCTGTCAGCCAACAAATACACAAACCCATAAGAGATAATAGGAACGGTAACACCAACACCACCAGCCGCATGCTGTCAGCCTAACAAATACACAAACCCATAAGAGATAATAGGAACGGTAACACCAACACCACCAGCCGCATGCTGTCAGCCTAACAAATACACAAACCCATAAGAGATAATAGGAACGGTAACACCAACACCACCAGCCGCATGCTGTCAGCCTAACAAATACACAAACCCATAAGAGATAATAGGAACGGTAACACCAACACCACCAGCCGCATGCTGTCAGCCTAACAAATACACAAACCCATAAGAGATAATAGAACGGTAACACCAACACCACCAGCCGCATGCTGTCAGCCTAACAAATACACAAACCCATAAGAGATACTAGGAACAGTAACACCAACCCCACCAGCCGCATGCTGTCGGCGGAACAGCCTAATAAATACACAAACTCATAAATGACAGTGGGTATAGTAACACCAAACCACCAGCCGCATGCTGTCGGCGGATCAGCCTAATAAATACACAAACCCATAAGTGACAGTGGGTATAGTAACACCAAACCACCAGCCGCATGCTGTCGGCGGATCAGCCTAATAAATACACAAACCCATAAGTGACAGTGGGTATAGTAACACCAAACCACCAGCCGCATGCTGTCGGCGGATCAGCCTAATAAATACACAAACCCATAAGTGACAGTGGGTATAGTAACACCAAACCACCAGCCACATTCTGTCGGCAGATCAGCCTAATAAATACACAAACCCATAAGTGACAGTGGGTATAGTAACACCAAACCACCAGCCGCATGCTGTCGGCGGAACAGCCTAATAATTATACAAACCCATAAGTGACAGTGGGTATAGTAACACCAAACCACCAGCCACATGCTGTCGGCAGATCAGCCTAATAAATACACAAACCCATAAGTGACAGTGGGTATAGTAACACCAAACCACCAGCCACATGCTGTCGGCGGATCAGCCTAATAAATACACAAACCCATAAGTGACAGTGGGTATAGTAACACCAAACCACCAGCCGCATGCTGTCGGCGGATCAGCCTAATAAATACACAAACCCATAAGTGACAGTGGGTATAGTAACACCAAACCACCAGCCACATGCTGTCGGCAGATCAGCCTAATAAATACACAAACCCATAAGTGACAGTGGGTATAGTAACACCAAACCACCAGCCACATGCTGTCGGCGGATCAGCGTAATAAATACACAAACCAGTAACAAATAATCACCGAGTGTGGTGGGTGAGTGGTAAACGCTCTGGTCTCGCATTCGGGAGGACGCCGGTTCGAATCCACGTCCGCGCATCCAGATTTGGGTTTTCCAGGTTTCCCCAAATCACTCCAGGGCTGCTTCCTTCAAGAGGCCATGGCCGACACAAATGAATATCGGGGTTTTAATGCTTTATAAGATTTATTACATTATCCTTACAATTATAAATGATATGTCAAATGAAAGAGCAACTCAAACAGTTTTATATACAAGCTTACAAGTGTTCTATGTGGGCACCATTTGTCACACGGCACACATCAAGTCTGTAGCCGAGTTCTTCCCAAACGTTGAGCAGTGTGTCTTCAGTAACTGTTGCAACAGCTGCTTCAATCCTGTGTCGTAATTCAAGAAGGTCGGCTGGTAACGGAGGCACATACACACGATCCTTGATGAAACCCCAAAGGTAGAAATCGCATGGCGTTAGGTCTGGTGAACGTGGAGGCCACGCATAGCAAGCTCTGTCATTGGGCCCCCGGTCGGGTACAGTTACGTTCAACCAACCGCGTACTTCGTTATGCCAGTGAGGTGGCGCACCATCTTGCTGGAAAATGAAGTTCTCTGGTTCATATTGTTCCAACTGAGGGAAGAGCCATTGCTCTAGTGTATCAAGGTAAGAAGTACCAGTTACAGTCGGTTCATAAAAAAAAGAAAGGTCCGTAAACTTTCCGCCGGGATACGGCATAAAAAACATTGATTTTAGGGGAGTCTCGTTGCACTTGTACGATCTCTTGAGGATTTTCTGAGCCCCAGATCCGCACATTATGAGTGTTAACATGTCCACTGAGGTGAAAGGTCGATTCATCACTGAAGACAACATGATGTAGAAAATCTTCATCGTCATGTAACAACATTTCGTTAGCGAATTTGGCACGTAAACCATGGTCTGCAGGCTTTAGAGCCTGTAACAACTGTAAACGGTAAGGACGTAGTTGCAAGCGTTTCCTTAAAACTTTCCAAACAGTCGACTTAGAAATTTCTAATTCGCGACTAGCCTTCCGAACAGATTTCTTTGGGTTACGAGTGAACGACTCTCTCACTCGCTCAACAGTCTCTTCGCTAACTCTTGGTCTTCCCGCGCTCTTCCCTTTACAAAGGCAGCCTGTATCTTCAAACTGATGATACCATCTACGGATGTTATTGTCACTTGGAGGATCACGCCCGAACTTAATGCGGAACGCACGCTGCACAATAACTACAGATTCAGTCTTTGCAAACTGTAAAACACAAAACGCTTTCTCTTCACTAGTCGCCATCTTTGCTACTACCGCATTCTAGCGGATCGCAGCGGAAACATTTCACGCACATGCGCACTAGTGCCAACGAACAAAACTGTTTGAGTTGCTCTTTCATTTGACATATCATTTATAACTGTAAGGATAATGTAATAAATCTTATAAAGCATTAAAACCCAGATATTCATTTGTGGACACCCTGTAGTTGAATGGTACAGTAATGAAGAGAAAAGGCTTGGCCAAGCCAGGGCAAGGCCGATGGTTTTCAGGAGAAATTTTTATTTCAGCAGATTAATTTTGAAGTAATTAAAATCAGTTTATGTAACAGAGAAATATGCCGCTGTGGTGCAAATTTTACAGTATTGTTTCTAGTGATAATATTGGCTTATTCCCAACAGTTTTAACCGTCAGATCTTTTTGTGCACACACTTAATTAGCATTTCATAAATAATTTTATAGTGTATACGGAGAATTCACACAGTGTATGACCGGAGATCAATACCGGAGTATGCACTCAAGATAATCTTCAGAGTACCTGATTAGCGTTTTTTTCACGAATTTATGCGTTGTCAATTTCAAGGTCATTAAAAATGTCAAAGGAATGGGAATAAACAACGGGAAGGAATTCGGGATTTGTCTTTAGAGATTTCTGGTTGGCCGGACGTGGATTCGAACTAGCTTCCTCCCGAATGCCAGGCCCAACGGTTACCACACAGCCACCAGGCAAGGTGGAAAGCACTTCAAACCTAAACTGTGCTGCTGGTTGTTGTTGCACTATGGGGCGGATTTAAGAGGTTCAAAGTATGACCACTTCATCTGTGGTCATGTTGACCACACTGCGTCGTCCGTTGATAGGTGTACGTATCAATGTCATGCGAGTTGCGAAATACAGCTACACCACTCGTGGCTCATCATAAGTGTCTGATGCAGTTCCTCGCCGTCAATCACGATGGTAGGTCTTTCGTAAATGAAATACGATGGCACACGTTGTAAGACTTTACAAAATCGTTCTTGTAGAAGCACTGTTTCCTGTGCTTGCAGTCTTTTCGTTGCCCTTATATGGAAACTTTCTTTTCCTGTTCGTCGTCTCGACGTCTCTCTTAGTTTCGGAACACTCTATAGCAGGGGTGGCCAACCCAAATGATCTCGGGGGCCACTTTGGAAGTGCTTCATAACTCCGCGGGCCGCATATAAAATTATGTGTCCCCACTAGAGAGTTTTATTGAGGTGAAACATGAGTTATTGTGTTTGCTATTATACTTACATGTAAAGATAGATAATATAGGAATAATGATACTAAACGCACATTGTAAACAAATACATAACACTAAAAATGAAATATAAAAAATATTTTGTAAAAGCGTGATGAATCTCGCGTGCCAGAAAAATGTTCAAGGCGGGCCGCATGCGGCCCGCGGACCGCGAGTTGGCCACGCCTGCTATATAGTGTGAGCTATCCAACGACTATTGCAGCCATTACGACAAGCTGTGGAACTCGTGTAGTCGAGACCGCGAACATGCTTTCGTTCCCTCTGGGTATGAGCTCTTTCAGCCGGAATAACAGACACCTGTCTTTGCTCTGTGTAACGACACTGAGACGACCAAGTCTCGTCCGACGAGTAGTCGCACCGTCGACGACGTGTTTGCTGTCTGCAGAGGATTTCTTGCTAGACTGGTCCTGGTGGGCGAGTGGTAGTGCTGCGAGCCCACTGCGCGCGGCAAACACTCAAACACTGGGTCTCGCGGTGGCGTCGCAAAATGGGTACGGCATTGCCGCGTGAGCCAACTCAAACATACCACTCTCTGTCGGTGTTTAGGGGGCGTCCATAAACCACGTAGCTCCATTTTTCGCCTCCTGTGAACCGCCCCCCCCCCTCCCATGTAGCCTTTGTTTCTACCCCTCACGAAACACGTAGATTTTTTTCCCTTGCTGTTGTGTGTACTGTTCCTCATTTTCCAGCCAACCTCTCCCCCCCCTCCCCGTGGACAGAGGCACGTAGTTTTTGCACGTTCCCCTAGCCACACAGCAAATGCCCCACAATACTTGGCCGCACGCGGTTGGGGCGGATGTGTCTTTGTTCCAGTCGGCACAGTGACAGTTTGCTACCATGGATAACCTAAGTAAGAAGTAGAATGGCAACAGAAAATTGAATAACATTAAAAACCTTAATATGACTCATATGTCGGTACCCATTTTTAAGAGTTATGTATAATGCGTCGCAAACATCTGCATCTATTTTCAAAATTGATTGTTTTGGCACTCGAAAAATGTATTGCAGGCTAGTATGCGAGTCTCCAGCTGTTATAAATATTAGATTTACAGTTAGTCTGTAGAAGTCTGGCTCCTGACTTGTTAACCACTGCATCTCAACTGTTTTGACTTCGTTATCGTCTTCAAGACGCTGACCGCCCAGGTGTTTCTTCAAGTGCAGGAACAGACGGTAGTCACTGGGCGCCAGATCAGGGCTGTACGGAGGATGATCTACAATTTCCCATTGAAAAGATGTGATGAGATCTTTGGTCTGATTAGCCACATGTGGACGGGCATTGTCATGCAGCAAAACGATGCCCTTGCTCAACTTGCCACGTCTTTTGTTCTGGATTGAACGGCGCAGATTGTTCAATGTTTCACAATAAGCTGCTGCATTGATTGTCTCATTACGAGGCAGAAATTCCACAAGCAATACTCCTTTACTGTCCCAAAAAATTGTGCACATGATTTTCCGGGCAGAAATTGTTTGCTTGAACTTCACTTATTTGGGTGAATCTGAATGCCGTCATTCCATGGACTGTTGCTTTGATTCAGGTGTGACGTAGGCCACCCATGTCTCATCGTCCGTAACAATTTGGCTTAAGAAATCATCACCATCGTTGTGGTACCACTCAAGGAAAGTCAATGCACTGCCTAACGTTTGGTTTTGTGCACATCCGTTAACATTTTCGGTACCCAACGCGAGCACAGTTTTCGGTAATTCAAGTGCTCGGTCACAATGCCATATAAAACACTACGAGAAACATTAGGAAAGTCATCACACAAGGAGGAAATCGTAAAGCGTCTGTTTTCTCTCACCTTATTGTCCACTTTCTGCACCAAACTTTCATTAACGACCGAAGGACGCCCACTCCGTTGTTCATCATGCACTTTTGTGCGGCCATCTTTAAATGCTCTCACCCACTTTCTCACCATTCCATCACTCATAATGTTTTTTGCGTAAACTGCACAGATCTCACGATGAATATCGATCGGTTTAGGCCTTTAACACAAAGAAATCTTATAACAGCCCGTACTTCACATTCGGAGGGACTCACGATTATCGGAGGCATCTTAAACACTCAGTGAACAACGTAAAGATGGAAGAATTAGACTGTAATGGCGTCAGTGCGTAGGCAAGAGATGCAGGTACCCAGTGCGCATGCGCGGAACGCCGACCGTAGCGCAGCAGCCACGGTGTGACAAAACGGTACTTACTTAAAAAATACGCCTCGTAAATACACAAACCAGTAACATATAATGACCGAGCGTGGTGGGTGAGCGGTAAACGCTCTGGTCTCGCATTCGGAAGGACGCCGGTTCGAATCCACGTCCGCGCATCCAGATTTGGGTTTTCCATGGTTTCCCCAAATCATGCCAGGGAGGCTTCCTTCAAAAGGCCATAGCCGAATCTCTTCCCGTTCCATATCCCCAGTCTCATACCGACGTAGACAAGGCGTAAAGCCGTAAGTAAAAAAAAAAAAAAAGTACTGTAACACCAACACCACCAGCCGCATGCTGTCACGAGGTCAGCCTAACAAATACACGAATTCGTAATAGTTGATGGGTACAGTAACGAAGAGAAAAAGGCTAGGCCAAACCAGGGCAAGGCCGATGGTTTTCAGGAGGAATTTTTATTTCAGAAGATTTATTTTGAAGTAATTAACATCAGTTTATGTAGCAGAGAAATATGCCGCTGTGGTGCAATTTTTACAGAATTGTTTCTAGTGATAATGTTGTCTTATTCCCAACAGTTTTATCTGTCAGATCTTTTTGCGCACACACTTAATTAGCATTTCATAAATAATTTTATAGTGTATACGGAGAAGTCACACAGTGTATGAACGGAGATCAATACCGGAGTATGCACTCAAGATAATCCTCGGAGTGCCTGATTAGCGTTTTTTTCATGACTTTATGCGTTATCAATTTCGAGGTCATTAAAAATGACAAAGGAATGGGAATAAACAACGTGAAGGAATTCGGGATTTGCCTTTAGAGATTTCTGGTTGGGCGGACGGGGATTCGAACCAGCTTCCTCTCGAATGCCAGGCCCAACGGTTACCACTCAGCCACCAGGCGCGGTGGAAAGCACTTCAAACCTAAACTGTGCTGTTGGTTGTTGTCGCACTATGGGACGGATTTGAGAGGTTCAAAGTATGAATATCGAAACTTCATCTGAGGTCATGTTGACCACACTGCGTCGTCCGTTGATAGGTGTACGATCCGTCTTATCCACGTATCAGTGTCGTGCGAGTTGCGAAATACAGCTACACCACTCGTGGCTCATCATAAGTGTCTGATGCAGTTCCTCGCCGTCAATCACGATGGTAGGTCTTTCGTAAATGAAATACGATGGCACACGTTGTAAGACTTTACAAAATCGTTCTTGTAGAAGCACTGTTTCCTGTGCTTGCAGTCTTTTCGTTGCCCTTATATGGAAACTTTCTTTTCCTGTTCGTCGTCTCGACGTCTCTCTTAGTTTCGGAACACTCTATAGCAGGGGTGGCCAACCCAAATGATCTCGCGGGCCACTTTGGAAGTGCTTCATAACTCCGCGGGCCACACATAAAATTATATGTCCCCACTAGAGACTTTTTTTGAAGTGAAACATGAGTTACTATTGTGTTTACTATTATACTTACATGTAAGCATTGATAATATAGGAATAGTAATACTAAACGCACATTGTAAATAAATATATAACACTAAAAATGAAATATAAAAAATATTTTGTAAAAGCGTGATGAATCTCGCGGGCCAGAAAAATGTTCAAGGCGGGCCGCATGCGGCCCGCGGACCGCGAGTTGGCCACGCCTGCTATATAGTGTGAGCTATTCAACGACTATTGCAGCCATTACGACAAGCTGTGGAACTCGTGTAGTCGAGACCGCGAACATGCTTTCGTTCCCTCTGGGTATGAGCTCTTTCAGCCGGAATAACAGACACCTGTCTTTGCTCTGTGTAACGACACTGAGACGACCAAGTCTCGTCCGACGAGTAGTCGCACCGTCGACGACGTGTTTGCTGTCTGCAGAGGATTTCTTGCTAGACTGGTCCTGGTGGGCGAGTGGTAGTGCTGCGAGCCCACTGCGCGCGGCAAACACTCAAACACTGGGTCGCGCGGTGGCGTCGCAAAATGGGTACGGCATTGCCGCGTGAGCCAACTCAAACATACCACTCTCTGTCGGTGTCTAGGGGGCGTCCATAAACCACGTAGCTCCTTTTCTTGCCTCTTGTGAACCCCCCCCTCCCTCCCATGTAGCCTTTGTTTCTACCCCCTCCCCCCCTCACGAAACACGTAGATTTTTTTCCCTTGCTGTTGTGTGTACTGTTCCTTATTTTCCAGCCAACCTCTCCCCCCCCTCCCCGTGGACAGAGGCACGTAGTTTTTGCACGTTCCCCTAGCCACACAGCAAATGCCCCACAATACTTGGCCGCACGCAGTTGGGGCGGATGTGTCTTTGTTCCAGTCGGCACAGTGACAGTTTGCTACCATGGATAACCTAAGTAAGAAGTAGAATGGCAACAGAAAATTGAATAACATTAAAAACCTTAATACGACTCATATGTCGGTACCCATTTTTAAGAGTTATGTATAATGCGTCGCAAACATCTGCATCTATTTTCAAAATTGATTGTTTTGGCACTCGAAAAATGTATTGCAGGCTAGTATGCGAGTCTCCAGCTGTTATAAATATTAGATTTACAGTTAGTCTGTAAATTGCCTTTCAAAATTGAGTGCTTACTCTAATCACTCTTGGCTCAATTAATGATTTTAAGAACTCGAAGGCTCCTGTTGTCATTCTTGTAAAATTTTTATCGTATCTTCAATGGATTCATATTTGATGTCTTCCATAAATCTCATAACATACTGCATTCTATTTCCTCACCCACAAACCCACTTTTGTGGTGTATAATGTGATGCATCACAGTGAAAGCGGCAGCTGCTCATGCACATTTCACGTGCAGAAATTCACGAAAACTGACAGTGCCTGGATAGTTTGCCGCGCAATCCTGGCTGCTGCTCTCGTGCCAAAAATGACTCGCGCGGCAGCTTAACGCCCGGGTCTGGGATTCGAGAGGGTGTGGATTCTTGGCATCCAGATTTAGGTTCTCCATGGCTTCCTGAAATCGCTCCAGGTGAATGGTAGGACGTTTCCTTCAAAAGGCTATGGCCGATTTCCTTCCCGCCAGTACTTTTTGTTTTTCTTATGGCTGTATGCCTCGTCGACGGCGAGTTCATTAGAGGCGGAATGGGACTGAGGACAAGGAACGGGAAGGAAATCGGCCATGGCCTTTTTTTAAGGAAGAATCCCGGCATTGTCCTGGAGTGATTTGGGGAAACCATGTAAAACCTAAATCTGGATGCCCGGACGGGGATTAAACCGGCGATCTCTCGAATACGAGGCCAGAACGTTAACCGTTCACCCACCACGCTCGGTCAGCCAGTATACTCTGGGCTCTGATGACATGGACTTTTACAAGCCGTGAGGTCCGAAGCAAACAAAAAAATTTCGACATCGCATAGTAAAGTGTCATTGGTATTACTGGATTTTAAGTGAGGCGATATTTTTCACTTTCGTTTTTTGAAGAATTTAGACAGACTTTTGCTTACTTTTCACCTAAAACTCACAGTGCCCTATAAATACACCTTAACTCTATATACTAAGGTTTTATAGCCGATGATGCTATATCCTGGCGTGGGCTATAGCGGCTTCCTCCACTCATTTAGGAGTTATATTCCTCCCGGGTTTTGTGATGCTAGTTATTTATAGCCAACATGGAAATAATTTAAACACGTGTGCACCTCAAAACTTTAGGTAAGTACCGATTTGAATTTGCTGACAGACAGGCACTAAGTGTCAAAAGGTTTTTTACATTTGTGCTGTGCTATCAGAGTGCTGATGGTGAGATACAGAGATGTGCAACAATTGGGGATTGCAGTCCAGCAATGCGGGCTTCCTCACCATTTTGCACAAAATTATGCGAATCGGCAATCCGTACAATAGGGCGATAAAATCATTGTTTAAAAAACATAAAAACCGCCTTCAAAAAAGGGCACTAAAAATTTTAAAATAACTTTATACCTTGCTTAGAAGAAAGTAAATCTAAATGGACAATATTTTACATTACTGTTATTGAAATTTTTACATTAATTAGTTATTTTTGGAGTCGGTGCCAGCTGTCAGATCGCGCAGATTGAATTACTGAACTTTATTTGGTATTCGAGGCGAACCGAGAGTACGAAAAAAAAAATTCCAAATATTTTACAGCATGTCGTGAGGAAGATAGTTTTATTGCGGGAGACAGCTTAGGGAAACAAATTAACGGTATGTTATCTGTTGCTCGGCCTCGTTGGTCATCCAGGCATTTCTCTGGCGCTATAGTGTCAGTTGGTAGGCTGCATCATGCAGTAAATACTTTATAGTTAGTATAGTATCGGTGTATAATCTATATGTTTCAGTTTTGTTGAAAAATATTTCTAGAATTAATTGTAGGTAAGTAGTAACATGATTTTTTATGTATTATTGTTATTTATTATTGTTTTTATCTTTTTGTTTTTTGTTTTGTTTTGCCTGGCACCGACTCCAAAAATAACTAATTAATGTAAAAATTTCAATAACAGTAATGTAAAATATTGTCCATTTAGATTTACTTTGTTCTAACCAAGGTATAAAGTTATTTTAAAATTTTTAGTGCCCTTTTTTTTGAAGGCGGTTTTTATGTTTTTTAAACAATGATTTTATTTTTAAATTTTTAGTGGTATTATAGTTAATTTGTAATTAAATATGCCGCAGTAGTTCTCATTTTGTAAACTTCCTGGTAGCTCAGTGGTTAAAGCGAATGCTTTTTAAAAAAATCTGTAATTACAACAAATTTCAGAATGGGGTGTATTGGATGCTGTGTTAAGGAATGTCATTTTACGTTTTGGTACAGGCTGTGTTTCGATCTAATCATAACATCTGTTAAAGCTGCTGCTCGATAATTGAAACATGTAACATCTGGACATTAATACATACCACATACACAAATCTGTCTCTGGAATATATCTGTTCGTTCCGGCATCACACAGAAAATATAGATATTTAATTGGTTTTCACAACGTAAAAGCTCGGGGTCCAAGTTGAAATCTGAAGTACATGTTGAGACATTAGGACACATATATTTTATAAATATTCTGCAATGACTTAAAAATAGCTTAATTGATTTTGACGGTACTTAAAACTGTGGATTTTGTAAAGACTATTGGAAATTATAAACGATGGGGGTAAAGGAGAAGAGAGATTGGGCTTTTGTATACCAAATGTAGACTGTCTTTTCTGATTGATTTAAAGTTTGTAAATTTCTATTGATATTATATGAAATTTTTCGGTGTTTATAAAAAGAATAATTAAGGGGTGTGGAGGTGAAGAGTAGTTTGGTTTTTGTTAAGGTTGTGTGTACAGCATTTTTCTCTTTGTTTTAAAGTATACATGTGAAAAGTCCCATCGAAACCAGATAAAAACTGTAGCTTTGTGTAACGAATATTTACAAAAATTAAATGGGGTATTGGAGTGAGTGGTTGGTTTTTGTAAACAGAATGTTCTCTTTGTTCTTAAGTATACATTTGCAGTGTTCCATCGAAATCTGATAAAAACGGTAGGTATCTATAAAGAACATTGGAAATTAGAAGGGGTGGGGGTAGAAGGGAAGAGGGGTTGGGCTTCTGCAACCTAATTTAAACACAATTGTTATGTATTTTTTATAGTATACGTGTGCAAATTTTCTTCAGAATCAGATAGGAACTGTGCTTTTTGTAGATTAAAGGGGTGGAAAGGGAAAGAGAGGTTTGGCTTCTCTAAACCAAATGCAGACAGTATTTTTCTATTTGTTTTGAAGTATACATGTGTATACTTCCTTCAAAATCAGATAGAAACGGTAGCTTTATATAATGAACATTGCCAGTAATTAAAGGGGTAGAAAGGAGAATAGGGTTTGTGTTTTTGTCAAAGTAATGTGAGTAGTATGTTTATTTTTCTATTTGCTTTAAAGTATATACATGCGAAGTTCCACCGAAATTGGATTAAAATGTGGGTTTGTACAAACATTAAGGGATGTAAAAGGTGAGCTAGGGTAGTTTTTTTTGTTTTTTGGTCAGATATCTTCTCCATAAAAAAATACGTATATGTGCCAACTTTCATAAAGATCGATCAAATGGTGTCAACTGCAGCTTTTCAAAAAGAAAATTGACAAAAGTCAAGGGGCGGAAATGGGGAAAGGGGTTCAGTTTTTGCAAACCAAAAGCTGACATTATTTTTCTCTTTGTTTTACTGTAAAAGTTTGCTAAGTTCTATCTAAACTGGATAAAATCTGTGGGTTTGTATAAAAATTAAACGGTTTAATGGGTAGTGGGGGTGGTTTTTTTATATTTTGGACCGAAACCTTCCTCGTGAAAAAATTCATATAAGCCCCAACATTCATGGTAATAGGTCAACTGGTGGCGACTGTAGCTTTTTATATAAAAAAAACATTGACAAAAATTAAGGAGTTGGTAGGAGGGAGAGGGGTTGAGCTTTGGCAGACCAAATGTTGACAAGATTTTTCTGTTTGTTTGAAAGTATACATTGGCAAAGTTCAATCAAAATCAGATATGAAATATAGGTTTCTATAAAATTAAGGGGCGTAAAGGGGGAGATGGGGTGGCTTTTTTTATTTTTTGGTCATAAACCTTCTCCATGAAATATTACATCTATATGACAACTTTAATGGAGATCAGTTAAATGATGTCAACTATAGTTTTGTAGAAAGAACATTGGCAAAAATTAAGGGGTGGATAAGGTGAGAGAGGTTCAGTTTTTTCAAACCAAATGTTGACAGCATTTTTATCTTTATTTTTGACTATACATGTCCAAAGTTCCATTGAAATCGGATAAAAATGTAGGTTTGTATAAAAATTAAGGGGTGTAAAGGGAGAGACTGGTGTTTTATTTATTTTTTTGGGTCAGAAACCTTTTCCATGAAAAATTACATGTATATGCCAACTTTAATGGAGATCAGTTAAATGGTGTCGACTTTAGCTTTGTATAAAGAACATTGGCAAAAATTATGGGGTGGATAGGGGAGAGGGGTTCAGTTTTTTCAAACCAAAGGTGACAGTATTTTTCTGTTTATTTTTTACTATATGTTTTCAAAAGTTCCATCAAATCGGATAATAAGTGTGGGTTTGTATAAAAGTTAAGGGGTGTAAAGGGGTAGGAGGGGTGGTTTCGCAATGAAATTCATATGGGACCACTTTAGAGGTATACTCTATCCACTATAAAAAATGTCATTTAAATCGGTTCAAAATTGGCGAAGATATCGCTGAACATACATCAAAAAAAAAAAAAAAAAAAATCAGATGAATTGAGAACCTCCTCCTGTTTTGAAGTCTGTTAAAAATGTGATTCAGCCTGCGTGACCTTTCCTCCCGTTAGTCACTTCCCGTTTGGACTCTGTCTCTATAGGTTTTATTGTCTCGTTTGCCTGCACCCCTCAAATTGGTATTTGACTCACGGCAACAAATATGTGTTCGTGTCATCTTTCGTGAATTAGATTCACTTCTACGGTTTTATAAAAACTTCCGTTCATTTTTGTAGTACGCTTTACTATAATTGCGTTATGTCGTCCTATTGCAAAATTAGATCCCAGATCATACACACACAAAGTTATAGAACTGGAATTGTTTGTGAGAAGCAAGTAGAAATTATACAAAAACAAGGTTAAAAAGCAGAAATCTATGGAGTAAATGGTTACCAGAATGTTTTGCAAAAATGTTTTTACCATAAATTATTTCTGTACTTCATCAAATTTGAGATATCTGTTTTTGAAAAGTGGATTTCAAATTTCTAATTCTGCTAATACAATAAAATATATGGCCACAAATGTTTCAGGTACCGTAAAAGTTGACATGATTGTCATTGTTTGGTGAGATATTCAAACTGAACAATGATCTTTGTTGAGTTTTGATGAGTGGACATCCCAAAAAATCACCAATATTTCAACGTTTTGTGTTCACCGCAAAGAAACACATTTTGATCTTGGCCTGCTTAGAATACGCGCTTTGTGCAGTTTAGTCAAAGAACGACTGACAAGCTTTGGTTTCGATCTCTAAACGGATGTTATTGGCTTAAGATCTGACGGAACAAGTGTCAGGGCAAAAGTTGGTGAACTTCTGCCTTGGTATCTCAAAAGTTGTTCGGCTTTTCAAAAAAGTCTTTTATTTTTGATCATTTCAATCAAGCAAAGGAGCTTGGAGGTAGAAATGGCATTCTCGGCCGCTGGCTATATACGCAATTCTTTCCAAATAAAGTGATAATTTGACTGCTTAGTAGACAGATGGATTATTTGTCAAGCTGATGCGCTTTACTGTAAGTAATGTGATATTATCTGAATACTTGCCATTACTGGTTATTTATTAAATAACTAGAGTTAGATTTAAAACAGAAGTGCAAAACCACAAAGTATATTTAATGTAGGCTAGAAATTTTTAAACATTATTTTGTTAACTAAAATATTGTTAAGTGTTGATTTCTATTATTTAACATTAAAGCTTTTTTTTTTGTAACTGCTTTACGTCTCTCAACAGCGAGGTCTTAAGAGACGGGAAAGGAATGGGAAGGAATTCGGCCATGGCCTTTTTAAGGAAGCAATCCGGCATTTGCCTGGAGTGATTTGGGAAACCATGGAAAACCCAAATCTGGATGCCCGGACGGGGATTCGAACCGCCGTCCTCCCGAATGCGAGGCGAGAACGCTATCCGTTACATCACCACGCTCGGTAAGCTGATTTGTATGCATGTTTGCTTTGGCCAACTAGGACCACGTTAAGCATTTTGGCTTGAATTTTTCTGTGGATGTGTAAGCCATAGAGGGAATCCAAACCACCGAACCGTTCTGGCGTACTTCACATTACACACAACTAGCCCCTCCAAGACAGGGATTCGAACCGGGGACCTTTCAATATTCAGTCAGATGCCTTAACCACTGAGCCACCAGGCCGCTCATTAAACTTGAGTTATTAATTGGATAAATAGACTTTATTATTTAATTTGGTAATATCTTAAAATCTGTGCTGGATCTCGACGGATTCCTCGTGATTGATCAAACAAGCAATCCGCAAATCCGGGATTGAAAACACAGCGAGATTAGAATCCTTAGTAACAACGTTCCCCCAGCGCACGCACGGATACGGTGAAGCTGTGGGGCCTAAATTCTTGTGGGAGGACTTCGCTGGCGGTAGAATTCAGCATTAGAGTGGTCGCTTTTCAATGACGATATAACTGTTTTCTGAAGATGTACTCCTTTGTGTTTCGCTATATTTTCTCATCTGTTTTCAGTAAAATGCTGGTTTTTAGAAGAACCAGAACACTGTAGGAGAGGTAATAAGTCAGAACTTACTCGGCGCTTCTCAACTGATAAAATGTTTCAAAGTGTCAACAGTGGAATACGTGTTTTCTCACGTCATAAAATTCATCCTGAGATCTTAACATACGATTATTTTTATCTACTTGATCTTGTGTGGGCGGGATCTTCCTGAATTTCACAATATTTTCAGTCAATACAGTTTTTTTAATTATGGCATTACGCCTCGTCAAAGTCGAGGTTATTAGAGGCGGGAAAGGATAGGGGACAAGGAATGAGAAGGGATTCGTCCCCGGCCTTTTGAAGGAAGCATCCCGGAATTCACCTGGAGTGATTTGGAGAAACCATGGAAAACCCAAATCTGGATGCCCGAACGGGGATTCAAACCGGCGTCCTCCCGAATTCGAGATCAGAGCGTAAACCGCTCACCCATCACGCTCGTTCTGTCGATACACCTTTTGAATTTTGTCTCTAGTGTCTGTGATTACATATCTGGGAACGAATTGGTCAGAAAACAACAGAATCATAGCGGCGTATCAGCGGTACTATTTTATAATAATTTCGTTGGTCTTAAAGATCTAGTGACAGAGTTTCTTTTCGGCTTCCAATACGCCTCTATCATAGTTGCCAAACCTAACCTGATATTGCTGCCACGTAAAGCGGACCTACTATTTAAAGTGCAATCTGTATCTCGGAGTGTATCAACAAAACAAAACTTTTTCGACTTGGAATGTCTTCCTAAATGATAAACTGGCTTGCGGAAATGATACTACTGCCTGCATGCAGGAGTATGACGGTTTAAAAAGTAAGCTGGTTAGCATCTTACAATGGGTAGCTGAAACGCACCAAGTAAATCTGTGAGTCATTCCAATTTGTCGCTTCAGAAATTAATACTGAACCAACTTTTTCTCTGGAAATTTCCGCTTAGAGAACATTTGTTTTCGTTTTGCTCGAACCAGATTTCAGCTCATTACCTGTTGCAGCTGTTGAGTTGAATTAAATTTTGTTTTTATTAGCCTACCCGAAAGTCGAAACATTTGCAGTGATGTTATTAGTATTGGTAATGGTATTCTGAGTTAATTAATAAGAGTTTTTTTTTTTTGGCTTTACGCCTCATCGTCAAAGAAGTTTTTAGAGGCACGAGAGGATGATGAAAAAGAGCGAGGAGGGGGGGGGGGGAAGAAGAGGAGTAAAGAATGGGATGGAATTGGGCCATTTTAAGTAGCCATCCCAGCAATCACCTGGCTTTGCGGACGTGGCTGTGTTGGTGTAGGCAGGGTTGAGTGACCGCTGCGGGCTGGCTGGACCGGTCCAGCTGTGCTAATGACACAGGCCACTGACCACGGCAACACAGCGCAAGGTCGCCCTCTACCGCGGACTCACAGCCACACGTATGTTGCTGAATCAAAAGCGAGAACCGTATACCGGAATGACACGTGTCATTACTCTACAAGGAGATTCAGGAGGATGGTATATATTGAAGGAGGTGGCAGGACGAATACAACTAAGTAAAAAAAGTTCATATAAACAAGTGTCCAATTTCCATTCGTTTCGAAGATACAGGTGGTGGAGCGTTATGCGTAAAATAAACCTCAGAAAATGACCACACAAATAACCTATTGAAGTACTTTATTCATGCAAAAACACGCGCACATTTTACAACAGTTTAAATTAAATGTTGGATACACGAACTAAGCACTTCATTGGCGCTTGAAGTCGACACGTACAGACGCAAAGCGCGCGCATCTCAAAAAAAATAAAAAAAAAACGAGGATTTTCGAACATTTAATTTGAACTGTTGTAATATATGCGTGCGTGTTTGCATGAATAAAGTTATTTGTGTGCTCTTTGTCATTTTCTGAGGTTTATTTATGCATAACATTCCAGTATCTGTATCTCCAAAACGAACGGAATTCGGACACATGTTTATACGAACTTTTTTTACTAAACATTGTTCACACTACCACCTCCTTCAATATTTAACATCCTGAATCGCCCTACATATGCAGTTCTTAAATAACTTACAGTTATTCAGTAGTTGGTATTGTAATGTCCATTTATCTCATTCTCATGAAAAAGTCTGCATGCGGACATAATTATTACATACAACCGCGAAAAGCATTAATGATCGATTAAAGGTTTAAATATCATTGTAACAGTGAGGATCTAATCGAATGAAACACCTCACTAGAATGCGGGGGACGTGAATATTTACCTTACTGGCAAACTGTCTCAGCGAAATAAGTAAAATTATCCATTAACGTCTGTCGGAAATAAGCCACATCGCAGTTTCACACTTGTTTAAATAATTTTTAATAAAAAAAACTATACGAATAAAGTTATAAAATCATAGAAGCAAAATAAATCCACACGATGTTGGGAAACGAATGATGTTCTGTCTAGTTTACACCCCATTACTTTATTATTATTTTGACTATTTGCGGTGTGAATCTACCTGTTATCGAAAAGTTTCTTCGAATACGACAAATTGAGTAATGATGAATAGCACAGTCTGATATTTTTACCTCTGCTTTAAGAGCTTTTGATGTAGCACTTCCACTTCGCAATATTTTTTATCACTGACAGCTACACGGGAAAATCTGTAGTGATGCGTGACGGCAGAAACCTATACCAGAGATAAGGTTGATAAAAATGAACCGCGACTGAGATTTTATGTGCTGCAGGAAACGTACTAGGAGCATAATAATGTAGATGTGTTTGTTTGTAGTGTAATTAAGCATTTACAGTTCGAGTCTCTGAGTTTGACCGGATCGCGATGGCATATTTTAAATGAAAGTGTTATTGCAGCTGAGTGGTTTTGTTTTCTACATCTGGTCATTACGTATTAATTATTGCACTCCGATTTCCGTTTTCATGTGAACAACATGCTGGTGTATTACAGCAAGAAACATACATCACACGTTCCAAGTAATAGCGATAAAAGTGCCTTTAGTTTGCTACGTAGAATACATATATAATATAAACATGGATTAGTCGTAGCTGGATGCATGAACTTATACACGAACAAGAAGTACGAATTTGCTGCTCAAACCTTCGATTATTTTATCGTTGTTGTATTATTTGCTGATTTCCAGTTTGTATGGCTGAAGTAAATAAAAGTGTTTCGCATAAAGAAATAAGGTTTTTACTTCAAATGGATGGAAAATTCACGTGAAATTGTGTTATACTTCGTTACTGTTGGAAGACTTTTTTCGTGCTAGTGTCGCCTTGTGAAGCACTGCGAACATAGAGATGCTCGATTTAAATCCTGGAGATTCGGCAGATCCTCGGCGAATATTTCTTTTTATATGCCACCAATAGCAGACACTGTGGATCGCATTCCACGTGAAACTGATGGTTCCAATGGTGTTCTGATTTCATCATACTTCGTCATCCAGAAAGTTTAATTCCGATGATACGTGCTTCTTTACGTTGCTATGAACGAATTTTCCAGAAGCATAGTTTCCCACGGAATACGCGATTTCTTTGAAGCGATCACTGCAGTGCTTCCCGGTAAGCACGAGACTACTTTGACAAGCACTGTGGCGCAACGTTTTGAAGCTACGTTCGTCTCCATGAAGACCGGGGCCGAGGGTAAACTCGTGGGAGCTCGATCCCCGGTCCAGCCATCAAGATTTAGGATTCCTCACGAATGGAGAGATAATTCCTTCGAAAATACATGGCAGAATTCCTTCCCGCCCCTTGCTAACAATCCTCTCGTCGTCGACGAGCCGTAACGCCTTGTTTTCATTATTATTAAAAAAAAAAAAAAGCAGGTCGACATACAACAGGTGAATATAGTGAACATTGTTAATACAGAACCACTTCATGTTTCCTTAAAAATGGAAGGTGTAGGAGGACACACCTGGTCTAATAAAGATGATATCGAAGCTCAGAAATTCTAGAAACGAACAACATTCAGCACTGTATCTCGTCATTGATAACACTGACACACCCTTACAGTTGAGTGACACCTACAACGTGTGGTGACGTTGTACAGTGCGACTGGATGCGCTACACTGCTACATAAACCTCCTCTGTAAGCTCAACATGTAACTGTTGAATAGAAACAAAGATGAGTATTGCTGAGAGTAAAGGAAATGTCTTGAAGATAATCTGAATCTGATAACGATAGTGTACGATATGTCATGAACGAAACGCAAATTTTTCCGCTACTGCTGTGGAGCCTAGAATATTTCGATATTTTTTTATGCATATTTTTAAGTCTACATACTTGATTTTGATCGTCGTATCACTTTTCACACTGCGTGAAGCATATTTCAGTATCCCACATATTTTCAGCCCAAAACAGTTCATTAGCACTAAAAGTAGATTATACATTTTAAATTTAAAAATATTCTTCCAGTGTTTAACTACTATAGAACGTATCCATGTTTGTCAATGTGCAGTACGCACTTCCTGGGTCGGTAGTAAATAATCACATGATTTGAATTTATTGAAAGGTTTATTCCTAGTGTATTTTCTTATAGATTTACAAGTATACACAAAGATATCAAAGCGGTTGAGATTAAAATTGCTGTTACTGTATACTCTCTTGCGTCAAAGAATCGGTTGTAAATGTAAAACCAACAATTACTGAAGTAGGAACTTAAACAATCTTGAAGAATGTATCGTGGATTAATTTACATAAATAAATGTTTCTGAAGTTGGCTATGCCTCTTCTTAAATAAGCAGCAATCGACTATCGCAGTATCTGATGAATCTAGACTTCTAGTGATCATGGTGAGGTCTTATTTGTCAAACTCAATCCGACAAAACAGTTCGATTGCGATTGGTGATAATATTTAAACGTCAATTCCCCGTGACTGTCTGCCAAAGCCACCACAAAAGTGGCAGACGCACAATGGAAGACTCATGGTAAGTAACTATGGCGATCAGTTCGTTTTCCATTCGTACGGAGTTGCTGAGTAACGCATGGCATTCAACGTTCTACACTTTGACTCCTCCAAGTTCACTAAGAGTTGAAGACAATATTGGGGAGGTTATGCCTGGATAAGCTCTCGGTAAGTACTCAGCAAAAGATTATATAATGATCGATTGCACAAATATAGCGGTCGAGGACTCGTCCCACAGTACAGGTGGCAATGATTAAACTAAGTTATTAATATTCTATTCTGTATGTCGCAAATGTAGTGCGTCCCCTTCGTGGTAAGCATTTTATCAGGTGTGCTACCTCAAGTGAGGAATGCCGCGGAGCTGGCAAACAAATATCTGAGCCTGACAGCTGGACGCTGCTCCGCGGTTGGCTCGACCTCAGGCGCTGAACCTAGGACCGGTCCAGTCCAGTGCGGGCGTTCACCCTGCAACGACCACTAATCACCTCTGCTAACGGCAGCATTACTCCTACAACACATACCGACCAAACCCCCAGCGACAGTAATTAGGAAAACACAACAAAGGAGTCACGTTCAGTTGAATAGATTCTTCTATAGAGTTTCTGTTTCACAAAATTTTTAGAAAAAGTTTCTTCCGGTAGTACATTTTTGATAACAGCAAACAACTTCAAACTCACTGTTATATAATATGGAGACATATATCTCTGCAAATATGCAATGTCGACGTGATTTTAGTGTCAAATGATGATATATTGTACTGCTTGGCTGTCACGTCGATTTGTGCACCAACTTCTGTAAGACTTTCCTCGGAGAAATTTTAGAACCATCAATTTTTTAGATAGGTTAGTAACACTGAGGAAGTTTCCAAGAATGCCATCGAGACGACTTGTTTGTCGAATAATACAGAGGTTCCATGGAAGTAAACACTGATATGCGCAAACGGTTATCTATATCAGACTAATTACGTAAATGTTTATTTACATTTCAGTTATGAACAAGTCCGACATTCTTCAAATTATCCAGTTCCTGTGAAAATGTTTTTTGAGTTTCAGACGATTATGTAATGTCAAAATTCTAATTTTTTCGGCATTTTGTAGTGCTGAAATAATATTTTTGAATATCGCAGATGTGATGAATTGTAGCCAATTCAATTTATCTGCACCTTCAGGTATGTAGTTATTAAATAAACTATTTTTCTACTTAAGAATTTATGATGAAATCTGGTATTCAAATACACGGTTATCTGCAATTGATGGAGATAAAAATCACAATCTCATACAATTTTAAACTAACAAAATTATCAACAGCATTATTAAAAATTATTATTAGAAGCAGAAATTTGAAAGCTAAAATCTTATTACGTTTAAAATGTGAGATGAGTTTTAAATATACAGCTCATTAGGTGCCTCATCACGTAGCTCTTTATTATAGTCGGTTCCCCTTGCAACCGCTGAAAGCTGACAGTCATGTATATTAATCAATACCTGTGAACTATGGGAAACTTTTGTACATTCAACCTTGTTCATTCCCCCCATCCTTTCCCTAAAAAATGATTCAGATTCTTGTTGGGTTGCTAAAATTAAACACTTAGCGAAGTATATATTCAAAATGACGAAGCGATTTATTATCATAAACGTATTTATAATTTACAATATAATACCTTTTCTTTACAATATTTGATGTCATTTTGAATTTTTTTATTTGCCATTTTTGGTAACTGGCACAAAAATATTGTTTACTAGCGGAGTTCCCGGTATACTTGGAGCAGATTTAGCCGTTCACTATTTTTACTCACGCAAGGAGAAATATGTATACCAAGTTTCATAAAATATGCGCCGTCTATTTCCGGAATTAAAGAAAACCTAGATTCACGCCCTTGGTACTAATTTCTATTTGATGTTAAAAATCAACTTACCCATTTATCACTGCTCCAAACACCAGATTTTTAACTTTGCGGATTTTGCCTTTTATCCAAATATCGAAAATTAATTACTGAAAAATATAATCGACAGTAAAAGAATGAAAGATATGTTAGTCGTGATCTACAGTACTATCTGAAATCGCAGGGAAATTGCAGTATTAGTGTTACCTGTATGACTGAATATAATCTATCCAGAATAATATTATCGTAAGTAAATTAATATTTTTATTGCGAACAGAACACTAAAGATGATAGGCAGAGACACTGTAGTTGTGCTGCCAGAGATCGTGATCAAATAAAATCTCTGTTGTTTTATCGAATTCAATATGGCCATTTATGTCGTATAAAAACTGAATACCCCGAATTAAAGGAACGAATATTCCAAGTTTTGTTTAATATGGAGTATGTAAATAGTTATTACTGTAAACTGCTTTTATTGCTTTCATTGAAAGTTATGGTCAGAGATTTTGTACTTGTGAGTTTAGTGCGGAGTATGGAACATCTATTCTCATAATACGTTCAGAATTTAATTTAATGTTCCGGCGTTATGTAATGTTGAAACATAAGACATACCAAACAAATCAATTGAGATTCTAATCTTTAAAGAATGAAAACCCTACCGAAGTCTGCGCAGTAGTTTATGAATTTTTATGCAACCAATATACGCGGTTCTCGTTTTAAAGATACAGATACAGGAATTAAATAACTTCGGATAGTGTTGAAGCTGCCGCAACCACAGTGACCGCTGTGTACGGCGGGTTGCCTTACGCAGGGGATATGGTGAGGTGAATGGTGTCCCGGGCGCCTGTGGATCCACTCTTAACTTAATTTTGAACAGAACTCACCACTGTAGGCTTTGTAGTAGCTGAGAAAATGGGATTATTACAACAAAAATAATAAGAGAGAACTTCCATCAGGCACCCATATAACTTGCACCCAGCTCTTATGTTACACATTCGACAGTATATTATTGTTTTAAAATCATTTCTTAGCACTGACGAAAATGAGCTACAAATATAAAGCGTCCAACAAAATGTTGGTTCTGAGCAAGTTGCACAGTTAAAGTTGTCTAGAAGACGCCATTTTTGGAGTGAGTTCACTTCCTGCCGGACATATTGTTCTTAGGGTTCAGTAAACAACTAAACGAATAGTGGGTTGGTTTTCATTTTACACTTAAAAACCAATACAATACGCTTATAATGTAATGTAACTATCTCTTGGAGGAGAAAATATATTTCATACATTATTTACAATATACATAAATTTATGCCCTACCAGTGATATGGAAATATGTTCCATCGTTACGTGACAAAATTATATTTTGTTAACTGGAACTTTCTGCACTGTTTTACAATTTCCTTCATGTGCTACACGTAAGCAGACATAAGGAACGACCCCTACGTTTCCCAGTCAAATATGAAGTTTTTTTTAAGTTTGTGCTTTCCGTTGTATTTACGGCTCATCGCGGAAACTGATCGGTTTGCTCACCAGATACTGATGAATACTGTGACTTTTTGTAGTGTTTTCACCTGCATTCCTTACAAGTGAATCTACTAAATACTGGAGCAAATGTTCATACAGGTATATTCGGTAATTAACATTATCGGAAACTGACCTCTTCAGCACGCGTTACTTCGTCTTAACTCTGTGTTTTCTTTACAGCGTAGGCGCCTAATTCTTGTGTGTTTAACACACCATTAACTCCCAGACTAGCAGGCGAGGCTGATCCGATCTTTCCGTAATGGCCCGTAGCCAGCTCACAATGGGTCGTTAGGCGCTGCTGCCGCCTCCATCTGATGCTACTGGCGTTCGTTTTCAAATAGCTCGTCGCTGTACGTCACGTACATTCAGGGCCGGCGTTAGGGAGGGGTAAGCGGGGCAAAAGTACCTGGGGTCCAGGACCCCGAAGGGGGCCTCCGTCCAGTGTGTCAAGCAAAATAAAAATTAAAAAAAAAATCTGAAAAAGATTTTATTTGATTTGTTTGGAATAAAATTTGCTGACTTTATCAAAAAAATCAAAGTGTAAAAAAAATTTAGGTGGGTGACCCGAGAACACTTACCTGGGGTCCGAGAATCCTAGCGCCGGCCCTGCGTACATTCATGCTAGTAGCGTCACCTGCGTGTAATATGCATACATGATGGAATATTTTTAACGGGTTTTTGCATCCCGAGTTGTACCGTGTGGTAGGATACGCACTAATCTGACTTTCCAAAGTTGGTCACTTAATCCAAACTACTCTTTGGATTATTGTAACTTTAATTAAATGTTGTATTCTGTTGTGCCACTCTAAGCCGTGGAATTTTTATTTTTTTAAAATAAATAAATAAATAAACGAAAAGTGTGGGAAGAAAGATTTACACCTTGACGAAGAATAGCAAAGCAGGTGATACTGTGTAGTTACTATCATCCTTGGTGTTAGCATCCATTTTATTCGTAGGTTCTGTTGCCTTTTTTCGTTATAATTAATCAAATTTGTATCTAATTTTTCTATAAAGTTTGCTAGGTTTGTCTAAACAGAAATAAAGAATTTGAGAATATCTCAGTTTAATAATTATATGAGTCCTCATTCATTTTTGTATATTAAACTAATTTTTAAAACCGAACATAATATAATTCCTTTATTTAAACTTGAACTTGTTTAGAATTCATTACAACGATAGTATGGTCGTCACATTAAGGAAATAAATCGCTAAAATAACGAAAAGTTTGCTCGCTTGCAATTACTTCTTACCCCATCTTGGTACAAATCCCACAGATTCGCTTTGCTTTCAACTGCACATGTCAAATAAACGTAAGATTAAGAAGAGATATAGTTAGCACACATTACTATCCTTCAACTCGTCACCAACTAGCTTTGTGCTTAGGGCTCATGATGCAGGCTGGTTTTTGGATTTAACATTGTCCAAATCCCTATTACATTATTTGCAAACGAACGAGTACTGGAATAATAATCATTTAACAACACTAACTAACTTTTAAATCTTTTTAGTCTGGATCGGATTTAACTGAGGTAACGTAACTGAGTAGTAACAATACTACCTTCGTGGCCAACTAGCAGGCAAAAAAGTGTTAGCTGATTCGGGCCGCGGTGGAGGAAGAAATTTTCACCACACTGTTCTTGGTCAGCAGGGAAGGAGAGGATAGTGAACTATTCACAATCACCAAAGTCAAAACCAGTAGCCAGGCAATTATTATGTATACATTTTCTTTTTTGGGTGATGGTTTCAGGGACTGGAATAAATTACCAAGGGAAATGATGAATAATTTAGCAAAAACGCTGAAGGAATTTAGAATTAAAATTTGTAAATCACAGAAGTAATGATTCAATTCAGTTCTGTATTAACGTCACGGGGAGATAAAATGAGACGAATTCCCGTTTCTCTCCCCAGTAAGTGTTATAGTATGTGGGGATGTTTGTTCTACGTAATGTTGTTTGTATTTATGTGTGCCTCATACGATACCGTTGATACAAATTCGTGTTCTGGACGGGGCGCTAAACTTGGCGGTCCGTTTTGCTGTCTTTCTAAAGAGAATGGAATGGGACGGCACCTCGTTCCATCCCCTCCCTGACAACAAGAACAGCGCCATAGAATTAACACATACTCTTCTCATTCTTCTGCAGGAGAAGGTAACCCATTTCCCGTAGTTTCTAAGGAAGGGTAAGATTTTCCAAAGTAACGGCAGACTCCATGGAGACATGCTATGCCATTCACTCTTATGTTGGCGGTGGTAATACAACTAGTGGGGCCGCTGTTCAGTAGGTAACTCAGGTGAAGACTTGTCTTATATGAAGTGTAAAGCAATCAGCAATTAATGTAGGGCTGTAAATCACATGTTCGATCATAAAATAGTCCAGGAAAGACAGCTCACCGCTCGCGTGATGATAATTAAAGAGACCTTTAGACATTGCCACTGGTTAGGTAACTCAGAGGGTTAAGTGTCTGGATGGCAAGGTTTTAATCTCTCTATTCCCTGGGATAAAGCTCCACTGTCTCATTGTCTTTGGATTATAAAGCAGCGTAAATTTTCCAACTGGAGACTATTATGGATATGGTGCCTATTACAGCCAAAGATATGAGTAAAGGAATAACTGAAAAGTATTATCGCTGGAACGCCGAATAAAATACAACAAGGAAAGATATCTAAAAGCGGTAACTTGGAAAATAAAATGTCGAATGATGGTAATCAGCTTTTCTGTTCGTTTTGTAGCAATTATCAACAAAATTCTAAAAAATTGTTAGAAATTTGAAACTGAGGCGTAGGTATAGTGACACAAGTTCTACTGTTATTTATTTTAGGAATCCTGCAGCTGTGACGAATGATTATTCTGTTTTTTTTATATAGAAATTGTTCCTGATTCAGTAAGTCTGGTCCGATTTTAACAAGTGAGTGATAAAATTAAGTAGATTTTTATTTCTAATGCTTTGAAGTGAGGTTTTTTTTTATCGATTACGTTGATGTTTGAGTTTTTAATTTTACCAAAAGTACAGGAGCCACTAAGCTACCAGTTGCTGAAGATATCGTGCCTAGCCCGTGACAACTTGTTCTACGCTTTACTGACATCACAGCCCAGGAGGCGATGAGTGTGAGGAAGGTAGAGAGAGGGACAGCTGCTGGGATCACCGACCGACCTGCCTCTCAGTGGACCGCGAGGAAAGCAAACAAACGACTCGGGGCGAGGCGCTGACGTCACAGTGTTAATGGAGTCTCTTGATGGTTTGTTTGGCTTTAAAAGGCAATTAACTGCTTGCGAAAAAGAACATTCGTGAGAATATTGCTCCCCGCTAATTGCATAGTGCAAAGTGCTGTTCAGCCTTTGTGCAACATACCTGTTGCAGAAGATGCTGTCAGATGATTGGTATTACTGGTATTATGTGTCTTGTACCCGGCAAGAGGTATCAGGGAGAGATTCGAACCCACGTCCTTTTGAACGCTTGGCCCCCTCGCTCACCAGGCTCCGTCAAAATATTCTACCAATGTTGTGATTAATCGGGAATTTAATTAATATATGCTATTTCACGTGTTCACTCGTACTTGCAGCATAATGATTCCATACCTTTCCCATACGGTTATAAAGAGATATGAGACAAAATTATGACAATATAATGAATCACACTTTCATTTTAATGTTGTCACACTACCTTTCTCCCCCGTTCTTCATCCCCACTCCCACTTCAAGCTATTCTTTCTTATTTCCAGTGTATTACACTTCAGAGAAATACGATTCAGATCGAAAAGTAAATTGTATCTCAATGAGAAATGAAGTTAGCGTTCTATTTCGTTCAAAGGCAAAAAAGCAGTAACGTTTCACTACTTCTTACTCTGATATTTATCTAAGGTATTTCTGCGAAGATTCGAGACCATGCATGGAATAGACAAGCTAGGCCTTGAATTAAAATAAAATACGTATATTGGAACCTCGGTACAACCTGCATCAGTTTGTGAAACGATCTTCACTGCAGTTTAATGTCAGCTGAAAGTAGAAATCAGGCAGTTTACATAAACATTAATCCTATGATGTGCTATACGTTTTGTGGAATTTTGTTGCAATGTCACCCACAGCCATGGAACAGGTCGAAGTATCAGATCTCTGCATTAGGCTGTAGTATACACTCAACAGCCAAATCAGAAATACTAGTACACACCATATTTTTAAAAACAATGTTTATCTTTTTCATGTTACTACAGTTGCATGCTTCTGCTCCTCCGTGACTTTTAACAAAACATAGTAAATTATGCATACAGTATGATACACTGAATACCTCGGTAGAAACGTCCAGCAGCATAAGCGGGCTGCATTCCACCTGTCCTCTCGTCTTAATACTTTACGAGTGAACTACGAGTAATCAGGTTAATATATATCCTGCTAATTTTGAAATAGACATCTATGTGAATGTCTAATGTTCTTCTCAGTGTATGTCTTCTGTATCATTTTATTTTTTGTCTAGCACAAAATTTTCATATTTTAGGCCAGATCAAAAATTGCGCAGCAAACAAATGCTTGTTAGAATATATTGGAAATTAAAAAAAAAAAAAAAAAAAAAAAAAAAAAAAAAAAAAAAAAAAAAAAAAAAAAAAGGAAACATGATACATTCATTCTCTGGTATCTGAATAACTACACTCTTTCCTTCAGAAGGCTTCCAATTGTGACAGCCAAAAAACCTAATTCAAAACCAGTTTCACATCACCATTTAAACGAAGACTCTTTGCTCAATATATGTTGCATTTAGATATACCATCAGTAAGAAATAAGAATTAAATTATTTAGTTTTGTGACAACTTCCATAAAATAACTCACAGAAACACAGTTTCGGGTTTGGAAGACCTTCAAGTTACCACCTGAACAAGCGTGCTGAAACGCTTTGGCTAAGCGGATGCGGTCAGGTTTGGCGGTGTCTGTCTATTCCGCACACGTTGTCCGCTGCCTATCAACCATCTCAGCGGCCTCGGTCTATGGGCCAAGGCTGAGCAGGGCTGTTATCCACTGAATGACTAAACCCGTGGCTGACTGAAGTTACTAAGCTGGGATCATGCAAGGGCCTCCTGACAAACAGATTACTCGCCAAGATTATCAGCGTAGTAAAGTCGCGTCACAACGAATTTTTGTACTGAGGTGGTACAATCAGTGTTACATTTTTGTAAACACACGTCAGTTTTAGGGTCACTATTATCATCTTTCCATAAACGTTTTTCTAACGATGATGCTGTTATTTCACATATTTCACTGTTAATATTTTTGGCACATACAAAGAAACGACTGATTAAAGTATTAATTAAAATATATCCCAATTGGCTTTAAGTATCCCTACAAACTAATTAATAATTCCTGAAACAAGTATATCTGAATATTAGAATATAAAGGTCTAATGGCAGCTCATAAAATAATACCTACCAACAAGAAATATATCACGGTTGTTGATACCATGTACAGTTCATATGCTGATCGGACGTTCCATTCACCTCCAGGATCTCCTTCTTTTTATTCAAATAAATTTACTGCCTTTAAAAAAAAAAAAAAAAAAAAAAAAAAAAAAAAAAAAAAAAAAAAGTGTAATAGCCAAACAACAATTGTGTAAAACAGGATAACACAAATACTTTATCCTGGGATGCCCTAGGAGGAAAGGTAATAATATTATCCCCTACTAGGGGAAACAGCTCGCTTCAGAGTCCCCACGCTGCTGGGAGCGGCAGACCTTACAGTGTAATTTACGACTTTTGAAAAATTACTGGAATCACCGTATAAATGAGTCTACAACATTTTAGTAAGGCTGGAAGTAACAGAACCAGCATAAAAGTTAATAATGTAATTATAAGCGCTCTGTAGAATATTAAAGTTGTTTCTGCTCTTAAATTACAATCATTTAGGACCGAATAAGGCGAAGTAATTTCACTATTTAACCTTTGAAATAAAATCATTATTTTAAAAAAAATAAGAATAAGATATGACAAGCTTTCGTAGTAGGCTAACATAACATTATTATTTTCGGAGGTGCTGTATTTCCAGTAATAACACGTAATATCAAATATAAATAATAATGCGTAATACCAAAGATAAAGGAAATACATCAAATAAGTTTTCATTTAGTCATAAACAAATGGAAAAATTAAAGAAATTGTTCTCCTTTATCACATGTTAATTTTGGGAGAAGAAAAAGATAACAAATACATGTTTCGGAGACAGATATCACCAACTATCTTCTTTTTTTTTTACATTTTGCAACTGTTCAGATTTTACCACTCGATTGTTTAGAGTTCCCCAAAATAAAGATGAAAGCCCTTCTAGAAGTAAAGGAAACAACGAAGATCATATGGATATATGGAAGAGGTGGGAAAAAAACAACGCCACCATCATAACGCATTAGCAAAATTGGATTGATTTTGTTTCTTAATGATGAGTCTTTCCAAGAAAACTGAAGACTTCTATAAGCTTTAGAAAGATGCAGAATGTAACACACTTGCTCGCTTGAAACCATTTATCTGTTCAGCATGATTTCATAAGTTGAAAAATTATATGAACTCCCAAAAATTTAAAAGGGAGACAATCCCATCGTGATTGTTCACAACTTTTCCAAGAGGTTAAACAATACTATCGGAGGCAAACACATTTAAACTTCTTTAAAGTTGGAAACGTAGCTGGTGAAGATACCAAATATCAATACTAACGCCTAATGCTACCATTCTATCTCAAAAATTGGTTTCGTACTATCGATTGTGAGATTAATTTTTTTCAGTAGATAATAACTACTGGTAAACAGTTATCATCTTCCAAAACATTGTTGTTGCTTTAGGGCGCGCCGATAACATGGCCGTAAGCTGCCACTATATCATTAGAACCTTGTTTCAGAAGACTTTATTACCATCACAGCTCCTGCGCTAATGTCAGACATTTCGATTACAGGCTGTTAAACTGTTGGGCAAAATGAGCAAACCGGTCTAGCGGAGCCTGTGTGGGCATTCAGCTGAGCCTTCTGTTGCACAGCTCTGTGGTTCTGTTTTTACCTTTCTGTCGACGGTAATACCGCAGTAACAGTATTATTTTGCGAAGGAAGCGTTTGTTATTGTTTTATTTTTGTCGGCGTCAAGGTAATCAGAGGCGGAAAGGAATGAGTGGTAACGAACGGGAAGGAGTCCAGCCATGGCCTTTTCGAAGGAACCATCCCTGCAATTGCCCAGAGTGATTTGTGAAAACCTTTGAAAACCAAAATCTGGATGGCCGGACGGGGATTCGAGCCCGCGTCCTCCATAATGCGAGCAGAGAACGTTGCCGTTCATTCTTATTCGTACATAGCGAAGAATCTGTGGAGACAAAAATGTCATTGCAACTGAACAGTTGCAATGTAATTTTTGGCAGCTAAACAGTATAACGACCGGATTTCTTTCATTTTTAAAAATCTAAAACATTACCAAAAAAATAATGGCGCATTGTAACAATGAACTCCGTTTTCCCTCCTTTCACAGTAGTAGTTCTCAATCGACTTAACTGTCTAGCAGCAGTTTTATTGAAATTGTCACAATCGAGAGGCCGAGTTTTTCTATGATTCCTGTTGCCGGTAAAAATAACTTCGCGCAGTTTTACTAAAATTTTGTATTATTCAATAGACAATAATGGTTTCTCTTGGTCACATTTTGAAACTAAAAATACACACAGAGTTTGGAAAATTGCAGTTTCCCAGAAACTAGCGCGATAACTAGATGGCATTTTTAGTAACCATGTAGCATCCTTGTAAATTAGTTTAAATAATACAACACAAACGTGAGTTTCAAAGAGACTGGTAATTTTACCTTTGAGCCTTATTACAACCGAAAATCATAACAATCTAAGATTCACTGATGCAGCAATTACAAAATCTTGCCAGAACGTAAGGTGTGAATGATTTTAAGCCTGGTAAAGGGAATTGTTTACAGAATTGTTTCATGAGGTTACCTGCTGCCACACAACGTATTCCCGGTATTATCTGCTTCTGGGACCGAACCGCGAAGTGTCATCATTTTTTGGAGCAAACTTCTATTTAAAATCTGCTACGTAGTACAAACATAGAGTTCAAGAATCAGCCTTTAGCCCAATGATACTATCGTTTATTTATTACAGGTGTTATTTTTAAAAGCTATGATTTTTTTAATTTTTTTTTTTGTAGCAGGTTTAAAGTATTATTATTCCGGACATGTCAAAAGTAAGTAACAAATCTGTCAGGATTGAAACTTGGATTCTGTTTTTAAATGCGAGTAGAACATTGGAATAACATTTCTAAAATCAGGAATTTTTTGGGCTAACGCTCATCAACGTCAGGATAATTGGAACCAGGGGAGGATGAAGAGCAAGTAACGGGAAGGAATTCGGCCATAACATTTGCCTAGAGTGATTCCGAGAACCGACGATAAACCGAAATACGGATGGCTCGACCTGGGATCGAACCTGCATCCTACCGAATTTCGGGCGCGAGCTTTAAACATGCACCCAACACGGTCGGTAAATTCAAAAGTTTCTAAAAATTTAACGACTTTTATTTTTCGCACCTATCACATTAAAGACGATAATAACTTCACGAAATGCTATGACAATCATTCCTCTGCTTCATTTTATCGAACCTTTCGAGTCAAGCTTCGAAGTGTGCGAGAAGCGTAACGAATGCAGGAGACAGCACGTAATAATTTGTCGTAGAAAACTCAGGAGCTTAACATTTGACTGAGTGGAATGATTGTATGAAGTAAAGGGAATCGCATAAAAGTTATTTCACCATGTTTAAAAATATACATACTGCAAAAAAAAAAAAAAAAAAAAAAAAATGTGTAAATAATGAGCAAATTTAAAAAAAATACCTGTCGCAAAAATTAATTCGAAATATTATCAGGGTTTGTTCTTTTATTTATAAAAATCTAAGACGGATATTTAAAGTAAGTAAAAAACCGATCCCTTGGACAGCTAAAAATCACTGCTGTGAGTTACTAGTTTTTACGAGGAAAGTGACACGACAAGTAGAGCGAACTTATGGATACGTGCATCAGCTCTGGCGCCGTTTGTGTTTGTACTCACTGGAGAAGAAGAAGTGAAGCGAGGAGACGAGACGCACGGCGGTCACCGCCCCGCCGACATGGTCTGCAGACGAACAATGGACTGCTGGCACGCAGGCGGCACCGTTACTGCTTCTGTTTACGACGGAGACTTCAACGCCGTCGGCGCGGATAAGACAGGAACCCTTCAGTACAGTAGCTCGTCCCTAGTGTACGCTGGCGGCAGCTTTGCAGATTGTGATCGCACGGAGGGTCGGCGGCCTCCCTTATATAAATTAAGGCGACACTGACACCGCGCCGACCTTGAACCCGCTGACCAATCGGACGACTGCGGGGAGGGAGGAGGGTGGGGGCGGGCAGTCGCCAAACCTGATCGAATTTCTGCGGAGAGGAGAGGGCAACGTCTGGCAAGTTGAAATGCCACTTGCTCCGATACGCCGGCCAGCCCTGTCGTATCTACACGAGCGTGCGTGAGTCACGCGCGGACAAAGGTGCTTCTGACTCTCTAACTCTAGGCAGACTCAATCACGGTACAAATTTCTCACATTGCAGTGTACTTTGACACCAAGGTTACCTACAGCTATGAGAGCTTTTCCGCTTATAGAACTGTCAAACAGTAGAGGCGAGCGTACAATAGTGTGAATGCTGTAATTACCAGAAGTATAAAATACTGCTGTTTACCTCTAGAATCAATGATTTAATTTTTCAGAACACGCACACGATTTGAATAATTTTGCTATCAACTATCAATATCGCTGAAATTTATTGTCACTGTACGGTAGGAGGATAAACGCCACATTTATACAGAGAGTCATTATAACTCTGCAGAGAGTGCTGAGATGGAGCCGCTCATAACTAAATTTGCGTAATGTCTAGCGTGTAACTGATTTTTAAAATAAAGTGGTAGATAAGCGAATAAGTCAGTTTTCAACGAATGCTGTTTTTTCAAGTAATAATGACATATACGATCACAAGAATCGGAGATACATAACTCTGTCGTTGAGCTCCGTAAAAATCGAGGATTTTTCTTGAAAGCTGGCTCCCCAGTCCCACCCAGCCTGCTGTGCACTAAGTACCGAGGACCAAGCGCGACGTTGACCACGTCAGCTCCTCGCTAGTGCTGCAGGATAGACCCGGAACACGGAGCTCCATCCCGCGGATTAGGAGCTTGTGGTGCACTAGAGCCTTTCCCTTTTCATGACTCTAATACTAGTGTTTTATATGTGGAGCTGTTCTTTCTGATGGATTTATCGATTTGAATCACAATTTAAATTCATTTTATTTTCTTCATTGCTATTGTTAAGTCCGTTATTTTTCCACTAGTGATTTTATCAGGCAAATTAGTAAGATAAACAATAACCTCCGTCGACGTCCTATTTTAGGCTATATGATTGGCTGAAAATAAAGACCAGTCCTCGACTTCAAGCAATGAAGTACCAGTCTAAGAATCGTAGATAAAACATTGAATGTCCTGAAACAAAAGTATGCGAACTGACTGAAGATCTAAAGACTGAAGGAAAAAGGTACAAATGTTGCGATGAAAGTGAGTTATTCAATCCTGCTGGAAGCGTCTGGCATCCGGATGGATGCCGATTCTAACTACCGCCCACTCATCCAGATTTCAATTTTCAACCGATTCACGAAATCACTGCAGACCAATGTCTGAATGGTTTCTTCATAAAGGCCATGACCAATTTCCTTCTCGTTCCTTTCTCCAAGACCTTTCCGGCTTTCAATGAGCACGGCGCCTACGAGGCGTAAAGCCATTATTAGAAAAATTGTAAATTGGTTTTACTGTCTTATGTTTAAACTTAAAAGAAATCTACAATTTTATATTGAAGGACAACAAATTAAAAGGTAGTCTTCTTATGCACTTCCCAATAAATTTTGGTATTAACAACAACAAAAAATCTAGTTTTTATTTTCAACAAATTTTTAATGATTACGCTTTAGTTCAGCTTGATTAAGCTACAAGTAACTATTAAATAACTGGAAAATTGCTATTTTTTTGCATTTTCGCATAATCCTAAACGAGTTACCAAGCATTTGATTTATTCTATTCCTTCATTTACTTTTGCTGGGTCATATCTCAGTTAATAATTAAGTCACAATATGTCTTTGTATAATGGTTTAAGGTAGATTCTTTTCGTGAAAATAAACAAATTAAATGCATTACACAATAAAAATTGTAAATAAGTAAAACAAAAAATAATTGCAGGTATCTTTTATATAAAAATGGATGTTGATATATATAAAAGTTGGCACATACATGTATTTTTAATTGAGGTGGTTTCTGGCGAAAAAAATTTAAAAACGACACCCTTTCTCCCTTTACACCAATTAATTAATATAAAAACCTACAGTCTTTATTTTATTCCGGTTGAAATTTACACACGTATACTTTAAAACAAAGAAAAAACACTGGCCACATTAATTTTACAAAAACCCAATCCCTCTCCCCCTTTAATTATTGTCAATATACCTTGTACATAACTACAGTTTCTATCCGATTTTGAAGGAAGTTTGCACACACATATTTTAAAACAAACAGAAAAATACTGCCTACATTGATTTACAGAATCCAAACCCCTCTCTTCCTTTCAAACCCCTTAATTTTTGTCATATTCTTTACACAAAGCTACAGTTTCTATCCGATTTTGAAGGAACTTTGCACACGTATAGTTTAAAACAAACAGAAAAATTTCTTCTTGGTTTGCATACCATGTTTACAACCATTATATGTTACTAAGACACAAATTTAAAGTTATATTTTGTAAGATAGAGTTGATTGTTAAGTACAAATTCTTGGATCGAGAAAGAGGAGTTGCTGATAAGATAATTTTTCCAGTTTTTCTTTACCTAAAACTTTAGTATACAGTGTTTTATGCTCTTAGGAAAATTTAATGCGCGTTAGAGTTTAGCGTCAACCAAAGTTAAAGATTATTTTCTGCCTCTGAAGGCCTCACAAGTGACGGCATCGGAATGCAAATTGTGCAGCTTTTGCAGTAATGCAATATGTGTCATTCCGTCTAAGATTACTTTTGAGATGGATCTTGAGGATCATGCCAGCAATCGATTAAACAGTTACGATAAAACACCTAAACGCCAGTGATATGTAGGCAACATGCAGTGACATTTGAACCCACCAGTGACTAAAACTCGAGAGGCTAAACGAGTTTATTTAATCTTGATATAGGGAAGAGTTGTGACGAAGGCTAAGGATGTGAAAACGCATGTAATTTCCCCTTTAGTTAACACATACAAGATTGTCACTTCAACAACCGGCCAAAATGAAGAAGTATTCTTCACAGTTATGGTCACCACGAATACAGTTTTAGGTTGTTGCTTCCACAGTTTGATTAAACAGAATTAGGTCTAAAACAAAGTTTCATTATACTCCATACTTCTAAATAATGTCATTACATAAAATCAATAAAGTAACTAGGAATATTTCTGAAGATTAGAAATAACTGTCACTGTATTAACAAAAAAATGATCTAGTCATTTTATTTTCAACAAATTTTTAATGATTACGCTGTAGTTCAGCTTGATTAATCTACATGTAACCAATAAATAGCTGGAAAATTGCTTTTTTTTGCATTTTCGGATAATCCTAAGCGAGTTTCCAAGCATTTGATTTATTCTCTTCCTTCATTTAAATTTGTGTCATTGTTAGATCCAATTAGGAATTTGTTATTCTTCTTCAGCGGGCAACAATTTTAAGGGTGATCCTGAGGGAATTCTTAGCAAAATTAAACTTCCTAAACTACCAGAAATAAAAAAGTCAAAGTTAAAATAGGTTTGATATTTTGGGTTTTGTTCGCCGCATACTTGGGTTGCGTAGTCCGCTGGATACAGTCTGGCCGCGTGCTCTTCTCCAAGGCCGAGGCGAGGTTCTGACCGTCACACATTTCACAAGAGCCACACGACGCGAATCAGCAGTCAAACCAACATACGGATCTACACCACATCGATAAAGCGAGTGTGCACATACGACAGAGAGCAGCTATGCAGAGATAAAAATACTTCTCCCTCTGATTTTTTTTTGTTTGTTTTTTAACTGCTTAACGGCACTTAACAGCGAGGTCTTTAGAGACGGGAAAGAATGGGGGCAAGGAATGGGAAGGATTTCGGCCATGGCCTGTTGAAGGAAGCATCCCGGCATTTGTCTGGAGTGATTTGGGAAACCATGAAAAACCCAAACCTGGATGCCCTGACGGGGATTCGAACCGCCATCCTCCCGAATGCGAGGACAGAACCCTAACCGTTACAACACCATGCTCGGTCCCACTGATAGCGAAAACTAATAGAGAGCAGACTTTCCAAGAAACTGTTTTGAGAATTTCAGACAAAAGGTACGTACATAACTACAACTACATAAAAGTAATGCGTCTTTTTGAGAATATTTTGAGAATATTTTTACTGTGTATAGAAACCACATTAAATCGTAGGATTAATGAAAGAAATCGACATTTTATCAATGGATGTTTCTCTCCCAAAGACCTAAAGACTGAAGAAATAATAAGCCGTGTATTTGTTTTTAATTAACTTTTTGTTGTTGAAATTGTTCTGCAACCCGAACATTGATGCCACGTGAAACATTGTAATGCTATTCCAAGATACCTAATATTTATCAATTTTTCTAAACATTTCTTTCCGTTAGGTTGTGAGTCTTGGATGGAATATGTTGGCATCCCAAGACTGTCTTGCCGTTTTATCACTTAAAAATTTCACTTACTTATTTCAACCGTTCTTCGTAAGTTTAGTATCTGACAACATTTGTTTATTTCTGTCAGCGCATCCTGCCTGTATGTATGTTAATATATCTGTCCATCTTTGTCATACGTTTCAACTCTAAGAATAAAAATCTAGTTTACAAGTAGCAGTGAATACTACTTTTCTATAATCGTTAATTGTCGATATAATTGGAAAGTCTTAGATTTACCGTTTAATTAGCGCATAGTGTATGAAGTTAATTATTGTTATGTTACGCTGTAGTATATGGTTCGTGATTTCGTAATTTCACTGTACATCGCATACTTATTTTTATTGTTTAAGCTGTTATTCCTTTCGAGTGCCAGTCCTTTTACATCACATGTTAACAGCTTTAGAGGTCCTGCTCTGTGTAATTTATTGTTTATTTACCTTGTCACGTCAGGGCTGAATAGTAATTTTGAATGTAAGAATACTTGTATACCTTGGCTATTTCGTAAATGCCACGCGAGTATTTTTAGTGACTTGGTGCCATTTCACAGCAATAATATAATTTATTATCGTATTTTGATTCCCTGTTCGCTCAATACCTTGTGCTGGAACCACTGTCACACCAGCCAACGTTTTCTAAATTATTAATGTCGTAGAAGCCCTGATGTACCAGATATCACTGTAAACCACCATATCATGCAGTGTCCTATTGGTACTGGCAGACGTCAATGGTAGATTTAATGGTAATCGGAGTCCCCTTGATAACCATATCCAATCTGAGAGGAGGTAGAAAATCCTAATTGTCTTTTAGGCTGCCATCAAAGGGAATAGGAATATCTTAATACCACAAGTCTTTTTTTTTTTTTTTTGTTATGTTGATTTAATGCGTTAGTCAAGCTCAACCGATGCTAGTTGATAGGTGGTGAGAAGCCTCAATGTAATCCATATTTGATTACAGCTTCCATCTTGGTGTCTATCAATTGCGAATTGCTTTCCATTGATAGCGTATAAAAAGATTGTGTTTTCATTGCCATCTATATTGTCCCAGTTCCACACGTCGCTCATGCTATCTCACTATACCGACCATTACATCCTTCAATATCATTAGCCACCAGTTGCTGAAATGGTTCCTGCATCCGAATATTTTTCTGTATATACTCGTATCTGAGGTAGTGCGTATTTCATAAGAGCTGTCCAAATGTAATGAAGTTCGCACATGATCTATTAAGCATTTTGGATTTTTTTTTATAAGTATCGTCTAAAAGCTATTCTCGTTAACTGTAGTCCTAAAGGGAAAAATAGGGAGACTTGCTTAGTAGACGCCACACTGACTATATCCATCGGATAATCTAATAAATCCACGAAAAAACAGAATACTATCCACAAACATGAGAGATTAGCATTGTTCCTATGGTATGGAGACTGTTGAAGCGTAGTAAGATTTAGAAGTGCAGCGCTGCCAAAAGAATCCGAAGATACAAAGTGTACATGAAACACTAACTGTAACACACCTGACTACCTGCGAGTGAATATCTCTCTTTCTGTAAAAATATTCTAAAAGAATACGACTATACATACGCGACACCAAAAGTTGGTAATCGGGAAATAATCAATTTGATGAACATAAGGGGACATCGAAATGAGATCTCACACACGGAATTAATATATTTCTTAAGGGAAAATAGGTTGCGAATTTTTAAGCATATAAAATATAATTGCTTAATTGTAAGCAACAGTATCTATTGAGTAACTTGTGGTGAAGTGAAGTTCAATACATATACACAAAAATGTTAATGCTGGGCATAATGAATAGATTCATCCAAGGCATTCATTCGTTTGTGAGTTTCAGTATGTATTTCTGTTGATTATTTATAGGTCTCTGTTTGTTTCGTGAAGCGAGTATTTGTCATTTAGATGAAATTTCCAATCCATCGAAGTTGGTGCTTAATTATCATTGCCTTAATGCGTGTGGTAATCGCTTCTTCTACGATACAGACGTTTGTTCGACGGTCTTGCCATTTATCGTAAGTATTCTTCTCAGACAGCGTTGGTGGTACTTCTTTAGACTTTTAAGTGCCTTATGTAGGCAGGCGATGTCACGCAAATAGAGAGTACAGTTGGTATTACAATGGTACTGTATACGTAGATCTTTGCCCGAGCACAGATGTCATGAGTGTTACTCTTTTTGGAGGACGTCCGTAGCTGTATTTAATTATTTTATTTATTTATTTATTTGACCTTAGGTCTTGTATAGACCATACAGTCAGCCTGGCGAAATGACAAGTTAATAACAAGCGCTTTTAAAATTTAAAAAATAAAAAAATTACAGGTACATACATGCATTAAATATGTATGTCAGTGTCCTAAATACAGTCCTTACTGATTCAGTAGGTTTTGTTGCTATTTGTAGCGAGTAGTACTGTAATACTAGTTGGAAGTGGCTGCACGATTTATTCGATACAGAATTTCCGTATCAATGTTTACATTTTTTGAGATATGTCTACTGAGGTAAGGAAAATGTTCCACTTGGGTGGAGCTTTCCTCTTGGTTGTGATAGATGGAGTCCTATGTTGGAATTTGGTGCAGGTTTGCAAAGAATTTGAATATTGGTAGTGTTAAGCTGTAGGTCAATGGTCGTTTATACTTGCGTAAATACATTTAAAACAATTTATAATTTCTGATCAGAGATGGCCATGACAAAAGTATACATTTATACCATAATTTAGTTGTGTAAAATTTGCACATTTCCAACAACAAAAAACAGCTGAAAATACTTTTGAGAATGAGGAGGGACGCGTTCGGCAACTAAACAAAGAACGAAAAAATCAGTTGCATTGCCAGACATAGTTTATTATCTGTATATATAAAGTGAAAACCATGTGTATCTGTTCTAGAAAAACTAAAAAATTACTGCGCTCATTTCTATGGGGTTTTCACCGTTTTAATGCTTAGGATCATAATTGAATTGTTTGGTATGTCTGATGTTTCAACGTTACATAACGTGGGAACAGTAAATGAAAGAAAGATCCAGTAACAGATGAAGCAGCATAATGAAAAATTTTCAGCTCCAGCGGCGTGAGGCTGCATAATGAGGCACACTATTGTTTACTATTATGAAAATTCAGTCAAAATCGATTTAGCAGTTTTCACGTAATGCTAGAATATTCGTAAAATAAATGTGTCATAACGTCTTAAGACATAAGTCAAATTTGAAGTTTGACCCCAAGCTTTCAAATTCTAGAAATTCATTCACAATCTGTATTTTCTACGTGTTGCCGTAACAAACAGATACATTTTTGTGCATATGGTATGTATTAATGCGCGTACGGTACATGTTTCGACTGACTTTCGAGCAGCATAATTAGCAAATGTGTTTAGGTTGAAATGTAGCCTAGACCAAAATGAAAACTGACATTCCGTGTCATAGCATCCAACCCACCCTATTCTTGGAACTATTTGGGTAAATCGACGTTTAATTTAGTACGGAAACGACTGGTACCAAACTAATGAAACTTGGTACACATGAATCTTTGCAAATCAATAAAAATATTGTAGGGTTAAATCAGCTCTAATCCATCCCTTTCTGGTTAAGGTGCATGTGAATATAGGTTTGCTTTAATTACGGAGATGGATGGCGCGATTTTAATGAAACTTAATACACATGTTTCTCGTTTGGTTGATAAAAAAAAGTATACGGTAAAGCAACCCCGACTCTACCGGGCAACGCCGAGCACTCTGCTAGTATATTTATAGTTAAACCAGCATTTTCTCGCTTCTTCACGTGCGTGAACCTTCGCGAGGATAGATAAGATTTACTCTTTTTACTGTAGTACAAACTATCAATTTTGAGAAGCAAAAAAATGTAAATTTCATTAAAAACTTTCCCTTCTTTTAGTTATTACTTTATATTCGGTTTTCTTACTGATGTCCGAAAAATGTGTGTGTGTGTGTGTTTTTTTTTTTTTTTTTTTTTTTTTTTTTTTTTTTTTTTTTTTTTTTTTTGCGAGTCTTATATTTTAACGCAATATAATATAAGAATTATGAGAAATTAAAGCTGCGTGTAACAATATCGGTAACGGTCCAATAAGAGCGTACCGAGAAACAATTATCCCTTTTGACAGAAACATGTAACACACTTTTCTCAGAACATAGCTTTAAATAAAATGTGCATATTAAAACAAAATGAAGTTTACCGTACACATTAGGAAACAAGAAAGTTACTGTACGCGACAGTGTAGGTAGTACAGTCGGCGTCCATTTGTAAACGCATCTTTGCCACCAACGATAGTATCTGCAGCAACGAATGTAAAATCGCTGGCAAGTTTTCGTAATACCATATGAATGCATTTGTATGCCGAAGGTAATAACTTGTATTTCTTAATTAATAATTTCTATCCCACTACCCACATTTCAAGCTAATTTACTGTATTAGTATGTATTTTGTGGCTTTTATTCTCCAAAATATTTGTTGTCTCACTAACTTTTGTATCAAACTTCAGACCAAATGGACAATTAATTCTCGATATGCCATTATTAAGCCACTGTCAAATTGTTTATATTAATATGGAGATGTGATTATTGTATGACAGTAAAATTATTTGCTGTTTGGATAATGGTTTTATTTTGATGATATGTTGATTCATTCAATGATTTCTGCTTTATAACAGTAATTTCTGTGGTTTAAAACTAATCTGGTATCACATAAGATCGTTAAGAATTATTTTTAATCCCATTTGCTATCACTGACTCCATATTACTGATATAATTATTTCAGCCATATGTACGTAGTTCCAGCGACTCAAGTCTCGATCGCGGTACAGTGAATGTGGTTAGGTTGCAGCTATGATTTTCGATCGTCCATGTTAGTGGAGGTTGTGGTTAGATTGAAATGCAGCATGGACCAGAGTGACAACTGACACGCTTTGTTAAACCAAAAGGCATGATGGATTTAGTTTTATAATTTACGTGATGTGGCATAAGAGTTTAGGCTTCCTAGTTAATTTTATAATTTCATTGGTTTCATAGTGCTGTCGACGTTAACTCAATAAGCAGCTAAAGAAGTTCCAATTTTATCACGATATAAAGTACAGCCGAAGACGCACATTACAAAATAAGGTTTATGAGCGCTATTTAATAACAATTCTATTTAATTAAGCAAGTGGGATAAATAAGCCTTGATTTCCGATGGGCTTCGTAGATAGTTGATACATATAATCATCATTTAACTTTTCCCCGTAGATATGACTTTAAAAAAAAAGAAGAACAGATTTATATTTCATACTCCGGAACCATTAGTTTACCAATAGCTTTAATTTTTGCGGTTTTAAACGGAACAAATAATTGAACATGTCATAGTTGTAACGCTCTTGCTTTGCAGTGTGTTCGATATCTGTAAAAAGCAATAATTAAATATACCGGCTACAAAGAATGAGGTTCTTTGGTGCTGGTAAAATGCGAATTGGTAATGGCAATTCCCAATTCGTTCTAAGAGTCTTATTACGTTGGATTCACGTATTTTGTTTATTTTAGTGAATGAAACTGAAGAACTAAATAATCTAAGTAAAAATAAATAAATCTATTCACGACCGTAGTGTAATATTTTGTCAATGTTTCTTCAAAGGAGTGCTCATCTCAAATACAGAGTGATCTTTGCGCATATTTTTTTTTAAATTCGAAATGAATTTAATTTATTGCTCCGTTTTTCGGTACATATAAGTCATAAGCTATTTCCGCAGATTAGCTCTAAAAATTTGAAAACACCATAAATTGCTGTGGTAGTTTTGCGTGATACTGGTTCAAACCTTACGATAGACGAAGCCTGCTTACAGATTTACAATAGTATAGATAGATTAACTCTTACTTAATACATAACAGTAACCAAGCCAGGGAACTACTAACATTTCCGGAAAGCTTACGAAAGTTTCTAATAGATTCACGATAAACCTCTCTGCTTCAGTCTTTATCAAAAAATACCAATTAATTTATGTTAAAAAGAAAACAAATGAATCAACTTAACGAATGGATATCCTCTTTACTTTTTAACAGTTAGGCCCGTAATCTAAGCTACGCCCCTTTGTCTCTGGTTTCTAGGTTACTCTGTTGAAACTTGGAGCTGCACTTGAGAGTCGTGGCCGATGTTTTATGCAGGAGATGTGCCGGACACAAAGGCAGTGCGGCTGAGTCAGTCGCTCGTCCCATCACACCGGAAATAGCCGCCGACAGTGGCTGGCATCGGGGAACACCTGTGATGCCAGCGGTATAGAACAGTACACAAATCGATTGCAGTTCTGAACTGAATTAATAAAATCAGGAGGCAGCGAGATCGCCCAAAGGATGACAGATAATCAGAATCGTTTCTCGGTCTGACAATTCAGATTTTGGCTCTACAATGTCATTTGCAATAATTTTTTGCAATAATTTCATAGAAACAAAGTAAGGTATTCAAAGCAAAAAGCAACTACTAAGAATTACACGTGGGGTTAGCAGTAGAATTTCATGCTGAGAACTGTTCATGAAGTTAGGAATTTTAACACTGGTGGCCGAGTATAAATACACATTAAAGTCCTTTGTTGTCACCAATGAGGAGACTGTTACCGGAAAACTAGATAAATCATTGAGTCAAAGACTTGACAAGTGTATTGTATCGAGTGTGGGACGTTATGGGAGATACTGAGACAAGAGGACGAAAAAAGAATAGTAACTTTTGAGTCGTGGGTGTGGAGGAGAATGGATGGAAAAAACTGAGTAATGTCGAAGTGCCGAAAAGGATTGGTGAAAGGGGGAAACTATTATAAGTCATAAGAGATACGAAGATGAACTGGATGGAGGACTCGCTTTTATTAACAGACGCCTTTAAAGGCTAGTTTGTGGAAGGAGAGTGGGAGGAAGAAGGAGGTACAAGATAATAGATAACATCAAGGGAAATGTAAATTACATGGAGCTGAAGGGAAGAGAAGAAGACAGGAGACCATAGAGACATACTAAGTGAAAACCTGCCGCAGGGCAGAACGCTTATGATGATGTAGTCACTAATTAAAAACTATTTGAAACAAATCGTACAATATACAATTATGGCGCTAGAAGTAAAAATAATCTTCATAAGGATTACTGCTTGTTGTTATTTGTTCAAAAAGATATCTAGTTTTCAGGGACAAATATCTCCAGTAAATTTACAACACATCTTAAATGTCTTCCAGGTGATAAAATTAAATTCTGGAAAAAAATTAAGAGAGCTTTCAGCTAACAACTACTTTTCTCCGATCGAAAACATTATTTCTGAGGTATCTACAAAAATAATTGTTTTTGTAAATGCAGTTGATATAATTAATGAATCATTATTATGTGACAGTGCATCTACTGGTGTATACATCTATTTTGTTACGTAATTTTTTGCCTCTAAATTGACATTTGCACATGCCACAGAACTTTTCTCTTATATTGGGACTGAATATATTTTAAAAGCTCAGTAATGGTTCCGCATGCCGAAAGTTCAGGCCGAGGTTATGGCTGTTTCAGTGGTTACCATGTAGTATTGGTCTTGTGGTGTCTGTAATTAGTTGGAAATTATATATACTGGAGAAACCGAAAGAGCACTGGATGATTCGAAGTCACACTTGAGCTGTGTGCATCGCCAAGGAAGCTAAGTGCCATTTAAAATTAAAATAAACACAAAAAATGGATTGTATTGTATCGCAAAGAATCCAGAAAACATATCAGTTGTTTCGTTAAAAGCAGAGATATCCAATTTTCTTTCCCTTGATTTTTAAAAACTAATAGATGTCCTACCTGTAAAAACCTTGAGTTCAACTAAATAGTTGAAGGACCTATCAACGTCGTCTAAACTGAGGGATGGTGGGGGAGTCAGCAAGTGTTTATAAACGTGAAAAACATGTGTTCATATGTTATCTACTTTTTGGCATACGTAACGTGCAATTTTGAAACCGAAAGTCAAGAGTATGCGTAATAAAATTATGGTAAATAACGTAAAAAACCATTTGGGATAGGTGAAAAAGTGACTTGCTGGGTGGAGGAATTCTTAAAAGGTGGAAATCAAACAGTTAGTGTGGGAAATGCAGTATCAAAAGAGGTAAAAGTTAATACTGGAATACCACTGTGTAGTGTATTGAGGTCACTGCTGCTTAATTATTTTAATGAATAACCGTATTTGTGAGGTTGAAGTCAGGCGTTAGATTGTTTGCGTTGACATAATGTTGTACAATAGGATTAAAACAGGACTGTGGACGGCTTCAAGAGGATCAGATTGTTATATATGGAATGAAAATAAATGCCAAGAAGAGTCAGTACATAAGGTAAAAAAGAAAAGATTTTCTATGAGTGTAGGATAGGGTTGGAGGTGCTTGTTGATGATCTCAAATAGAAGTATCTTGGCATAACTTTCGATAGTAAACTCAATTCGGCAGGACAAATTGGGCAGATGGTTGAAAGAGGTTACAAAATTCTCCATTTACTGGGGAAAGTGATGAGGGGAGGTACCATGGAAGTGAAGGAAACGGGGTTACAAAACCTTGGTCAGACCACTGCTTGCATATGGTGGCGTGGTGTTGAACCCACGTTATGGGTAGCAAATTCAGTAGTTAGATGTACAAAGAAGAGCAGCTAGATTTGCTTGCGGAAATTATCGTTGAATGTAATCGGTAACTAATATGATGAAGGAACTGGGTTGGGTGTCATTGGAAGACTGGTGAATAGAGTGTTTGTTTTATCCATGATTTATAATCGCGATAATGCATGGATGGATATTAGTGGAAGGATTAGAAATTGTTCACGGGAAAAAAATGACCATAATTATAAATTGGCACTTGAATCCAGGCGAAAGGGAGTGGAAAATCTTTCTTATGTAGATAAAGGAGTCAGGGACTGAAATAAATTACCAAGGGAAATAATGGATAGTTTACCAAAAATACTGAATGAGTTTAAAGTTGCGTAGGTAGGTGGTGAAAAACCATGATATGGACAGTTGGTAGTGTAGGGACATTGCCTCTCGAGCTCCATCGCAGTTGAAATTAAATTAAATTAAAATGGCCGATGTGATGGAGTCGAAATTTGAACTGCTTTTAAGTCTCTCCGCTGAACTGTAACACGATAAGTGAAACTCGGGATCGAAATAAAGCCGATAACCTAGATCTTAGTTCTGGTAGTGATGGCGCTAGTAAATCGAATATTACAGCTGTATATACTTCACCCGTTTTCCTTCGGAATGCGAAAATGAAAAATGCGAATTCAGACTCCTCAAACAACGATACAAAGCAGCTAAGGACAATGGTCCTAAATTGTCGGAGTATCAGAGGGAAAGTAGCCGATTTCCATGCTGCAATTGTTGATATAATTATAGGAACGGAGGCTGATTAACGCCAGACGTTGAATCTAGCGAAGTATTTTCCCCTCGATTCAATGTTTTCGGAAAGACAGACCTATCTCAACGGGTGGAGGAGTGTTCCTGGCCGTTAATAAAACCATCAATTGCTACGTAGTAGCTGAAACAGAAAATTTTTTCGAGTTAATTTGGGTGAAGGTAAAAATTGGCAGAAGTTTAAAGTTCATAATAGGGTCATTTTACCGACTTCTCAATTCTGGATTCGATACCGCGGAGTGTTTTAGACAGTTACTTAATAGTATTTCTAAAAAATTTCAGGGACGTACATTGATCATGGGAGGCGAATTTAATGTTCCCTCGGTTAACTGGGACACATGTACGTAGATAGGTTAATAACCGAAACGTTCCTGGAGTCATTCGCGGAAAATTCTCTTGAACAGATGGTCAAAAGCCAACCCGGAGCGACAAAGATACCTTGTCCATTCTGGATCTTTTTCTTACGAGCAATCCTGATATTGTAGAAGACGGTATAAGCGATCACAAGGCGGTTGTGGTAACTTTAAAACTAGTCTGACGTTGAAACATGATGAAGTTAAGCTCGTATATTGCTTCGGCAAAATGAGGCGGATATGGTTGATCAGTTGGCGAAAAATTTTGAAACATACACGCTAAATACCAATGTCGAGGACCTTTGGGATAATTTTAATGAAATGATATGGACCGGTATAAATAAATTTGTTCGTAAGAAATTTATTATGATTAGTAAGAACTTTCCGTGGCTCAATCGGGAAGTGAAACGTTTAATCAGGAAGCAAAGACGTTTACATACCATGGTAAAGAAATCGGAGGACTCATCTCATCGCCTTAAATTAGTCCAGTTGCGAGCGGAAGTGAAGCTTTAAAAAAATTCCAGGTCAGGGATTTATCTGAAGATCTAATTACTAATCCATCAAAGTAGACTAATAAGAGGCTCTCGTAATGATATGCCGTCACTAATGAAGGAAAACGAGGAATTGTTGGAATCTAGAATAGAGAAAGCAGAAATTTTGAATAATATCTTTAACAAAGCTTTCACATCAGAAAATGCAGAGGAGATCATGATATTTAATAAGCGTACCGACAAAATTATAAAAGATCTCGTTCTTGAAGTCGATGGAATAACAAAACTGTTTAGGAACGTAAAAACCAATAAGGCTCGCGAACCAGACGGTATTCCTACTAGATTCTATTGCGCCATATTTGATGAAATTATATACCGCCTCTTTAGTTCAAGGAAACACACCCGCTGAGAGGAAGACCGCCATCGTAAGTCCAATATTTAAAAATGGGAATGCTAATGATCGTCAAAATTATAGACCAATCTCGACAACTTCAATATTTTGCAGTATTTTAGTACATCTCATCTGTTCAAATGTCATGCGGTTTTTGGATAAAGAGGACCTTTTAATCTCAAGCCAGCATGGATTCGAAAAAGGCCTATGCTGCTAGACACAACATGCACTTTTAATTCACCACTTGTACCGGGTTAGAGAAAAGCAATCCCAGGTTGACTTAGTACCATTAGATTTTAAAAAAGCCTTCGACACTGTTTCTCACACAAGATTACTTACGAAACTTAGACAAATATGTGATTGGGAAGCAATCTTTTTGATCTGAGAAAACCATGGAAAACCCCCATATCAGATTGGCTACATTGTGTAGTTCTCGACGGTGAGCGTTCATCACTGACCGAACTGAGGTCCGGGGTTCTCCAGGGGAGTGTGATAGGTCCTCTGTTGTTTCTCATATACATTAATGATTTATGCGACGTAATAACTACGGAAAAAAGATTATTTGCCGGTGATGCTATTATTTATCGTGAAATAAAAACCCAGGACGACTGCGCTTTGTTACAAGCCGATGTTATGAGAATAACCGCTTGGTGCAAAGACTGGCAGCTGGAATCAAACGCTAAAAAATGTCAAGTCATGCACATAATTAAAAAAGTGACACCGTTTAGCTCTGAATATAAAATTAATGGCACTCTCCTTAGAACGGTAGATTCCGCTAAATATCTAGGTGTAACAATTTGTTGTGGAATGAACACAGTGAGAAGGTAATTGGGAAACAAAATCATATGCTCCGATTTCTAGGTCGTAATTTAAAACAATGTGTACCGGAGGTTAAATCGGTTGCCTTCAAAGGTCTCACTTAGAATATTGTTGTTCTGTATGGGATCCCTATCAAAAGGGGTTAATTTATGCATTGGAGAAGGTCCAAAGAAGAGCCCCCCCCGATTCGTGACAGGTATATATACTAATTATATAGTGGAGGGAAAGCGTAATTGCGATGTTGAATGACTTGGGAAGACATTGAACACTGAAGGCGTTGTTCTTTGCAGAAGCTGGTTCACGACTGACCTATTTCAGGATGACGGCAAACACATATTACTACCAGCTACAATCATATACTGTATAGGAATGACCGAGAAAATAATACAAGAGAAATTAAGGCTAGAACCGATTCATTTCTATACTCTTTTTTCCTACGAGCTGTTAGGGAGTGGAATAGGAAGGAGTTATCGAGCGAAAGAACTTAGATTCCGATAGGAGCAGGAATTTATAAACCCTTCGGGACATCCTGATCTGGGCTTTCCATGGTTTTCCCAGATAGCTCCAGGCGATTGCCAGGATGGTTCCTAAAAATAGCCTACGGGCGCCTCCTGCCGTATCCCGTATATCCCTTCCTATGCACAAATGGTTACACATTAGGATTGGTGCAATGCTCCCTCCGCCACCCACTTTTAGTGAATCGTGAGTAATAATATCTAAGGAGCCATAGCTAAGCCTAGCTTTTGTGACATAAAAATCATTATCATTATGGCGTCTTCTATAAGAGGTAGCTTTCACAGCGTTATCTATTTTTGTATTCCACGCTTAATGCAGTCAGTCCGTCTGTGACTAGGAATTATTCAAGCAAATATGACCTTAAAAATGGTAAATATGACCTAAAAATAACAAAATATGACTACACATTTAAATTTAACGTAAATCACAACACGCTAAATTATACATCAATTATTCTATATGGTACTGTAATTTTATGTAAGCAGCATAATTTGCTTCCGTGTACTCACAGCACCATTGGGAATTAAATTTTAAATAGCTTTGTTGGAATCACTTTAACTTCACATAATTTATAGAAAAGAACTTTTTCGTCTGTACTCTCCAAATTATTCTAAGTAACTCCGTAACTTTGCAATTTCAGACAATTTAATTTTTGGTATGACGTTACTCACTGATCCACTGCAGATTTAACACTGACACAATTATTTTCAAAAGTATTTGCGGCAATGAGACATTGATTGATTGACGGGGCTCGACTCAGGCCTGCTGCTGCTGCATTGTCGGGATTAAAAAGGCGGGCGGAACATAAACGCTTAGAGAATGACAGTAACAGATAACTTTAATTCTTGACTGGTAAATTCTGGCCAATTCCGTTTTGTTGTTTCCTCCAATGAATAATGGGAGAACAGTTATGTCAATAATTATCTTAATTGCTTCTAGAGAATTCCCGGTACTATTAAAAATTTACTAGATTTTCCCTCAAAATATGACAATACGATCATAAATATTACCGTAAAATCACAAAAACTAGCAAAACGGCCTGAATATGCATTTATTTGCTATATAAAATGCATTTTAATACAATCATAAACGATCAGTCATGGTTTAATTCAGCATTACAGTACGAAATGAAGGCAGGAAAAAAATATGACTTGTCATCAAGATCCGAACCCTAGGTTTTTTTTACTTATGGCTTTACGCCTCGTCGACAGCGGGGTCAAGAAACGGTAAGGAATTCGCCATGGCCTTTTGAAGGAAGCATCCCGGCATTCGCTTGAAGTGATTTGGGGAAACTATGGAAAACCCAAATCAGGATGCCCGGACCGGGATTCGAACCGGCGTCCTCCCGAACCCTAGTAATCAAATTTTCAAGTTTATTTAATTGGAACGCTTAGTAAAAATGTACGACTGTGTTGTTGAAAGTTCTTTGTCTTGATTGTTGACATCGATGCCATCGCCAAACTAGAGGCATGAAATCTCAGGGAAACTCCGTGGCTGTCACTCTGTACAAATAAATATATTTATTTCCAGTGCGAGAAACAACAGTATTCCCGGTCAGTAATATATTTTAATCAGTGTTCATTAGGTGTCGGTTTTCTGATGTGCGTGGTACCTCTATCCTACAGTCGACTGGGCAGTGGGCACGTCCCTCACAGTGACACATAGCGGCTGCTCCTTCTGACTCACGGGTTTCCCACTAATCGGACCGAATATTGTCCTTCAACTGTTGCCTACTGAAACCTAAAGAGTGTCATGAGTAGGCTTCGGATCTTTAGTACAAGTCATAACTTTTGCCTGCCTTCTATTCGAGATTTAATGCCGAATTAAACACTGATTGGATGTTTCTGGTTGTATTTTGATGTATTTTATATGTCATTTTAATACATATTCAGAGCATTTTCCTAGTTTTGATCATATTAAGATAATATTTGTTGTCATATTTTGAGGAAAAAAATCTGGTATTTTTAATAATACCGGGAATACACTAGAAGTTAAAGATGAGAAGAAATCAAGGTAATTATTCACAGAACTGTACAATGTCTAATTGTCACCAATACTTTTGAAAGTAATTCCTCAGTCAGTGTTAAATCTGCAGTGGATCAGTGAGTACCGTCATACTGAATATATATATTCTGAAAGTGTGATGTTACAGAGTTACCTAAAGTAATTTGGGGAGAAGTATTTTAGTAGGGCCTACAGACGAAAGAGTTATTTTCTGTAAATTATGTGAAATTAAAATTTAATTCCACAATGGTACAGTGAGTGCACCAAAGCAAATTATGCTGTCTACGTGAAAACGACACTACTAGATAAAATAAATGATGTATAATTGATCATTGATCATGTTTTGATGTTTAGTAAATATTTTGTCATTTTTAGGTCATTTTTACCGTTTTATGGTCATATTTGCATGCATATTTCTCTATTTTTTTGATAATATAGATCCAAATCCTAGTCATGAGCTTCTCACAGTACAAGATCTTTTATAAAATACTTATGAAAGTTTGGTAGTAAATACAGCACAAAATGGATATAACAGCAAGATAAAAAAATTTTGCCGATATATTAAAACAAAATCCTGCATATTTCCCCAAACAAACAGCCATAGCCTTAGCTAAACTTGTAATCGAGCACAGAATTTAATTTCCATTAGCACTTCTTGATACTTGCTGAAGAGCTAAAAAAAACCATCAGAAAGTGATTTTTGAAGCAGATGTTTTGTCCTCAAAAGCTGATCGTCGCATATTTCACCAACCATAAGAAGAAAAAGAAAATCCTCAAATCTTAAAATAATATTTTTTGTTTAGGGTATGATTAAGTTTCTTCTTTTACAATACAATACAGTACTAGCATCAGCAGAGTTCTTCTTCTTTTCAATAAAAATTGTACCCAAGCAGTCAATAAATATGCCCCTATATATCAAATGGATGTTAATAAAGCTTGAAATCTACAGACGAACACTACTTCCGTCTTTTTTCTGTGACATAATGAAATAGTAACTTACATGATTATAATGCAAGTTATTTGATAAATATCTCTTAGCACATAACATTAAGTTATTAAAATAAATTTAGGCAATACATTCTGACAGACTGTCATTTTTACTTGTAGGCTATAGCAATTTAATTAGAAGTACAAGCTGAGTCAAAAAGGACTTTACAATGATATAGAAATTTGTTGAGATAACCTGCAAAATCGGTAGATGTGTCATTTTGCAGAAAACAACGTCAAGTTTGATTCACGTAGTGCACAAGTAGACCATTCCGCCACCAGGAGCGCCAGCTACTTTCACTGGTGCGGAGCGTGCTCGCTCACTGTTTTGGTTTCATGAAACGAACTCTGCAACAACTGTTCTGCGTAAATTTCGCACCGAATACGCTAAAGAGCCTCCAAGCAGGCCTAAAATTTATGCTTGGCAATAGAAGTTTGTTGAGACGGGTTGTTCACTGGGACATGATACTAAATAACCAGTTCGCCCGCGTGTTGATGATTATGTCTTACAGGTTAGGGAGAGCTTTGCCCGCAGTTCACAAAAATCAACGCGACGTGCGTCTCGCGAAACGCATTCCACAAAAGACTGTTTGACGAGTATTGCGTAAACGTTTTCACTTGAAACCATACAGATTCAAAATGGCACAGAACATTAGTGATGCAGATAAGATTGTTTGTCGGGAATTTTGTGCGGAAATGTTGCATCATGTAGGCGAGTCATTCCTGAACACAATAATCTTCAACAATGAGTCAACATTTCATATCAGTGGAATGCTGAACATACATAACTGCAGAATAAGTGTCAGCGAAAATCCACATGCAACCCTGGAAGAATCCACGCTTATATGGCTCTTCCGAAGTTCGACACTTCGCCGGAAAATGGAGCCAGAGGCAGGCTCCGAAACGTCGCCTTGTGCTTTTACTGACGTGCTATCCCGGTGGAAAGCTCGAGAAGATTTTACACATCTGACTCACCGAGAAAGCCTACATTCTTTCAAAAAGAAAGATGTTCCATGAGTAGTATGGAATAAAGGAACGAGCAGTCTTCAATAGTTAGTATAAATAATTAAACACATCTGTAGCGAAGATTATAATGCAACAACTATTCACTGAGTACCATTATTATCAGAAGATTTGTCTAAATTTCTCTTCAGTTCTATTGCAACTGAGCAGTAAGGTATTATATTTCGTAGCTGATACGCAAGAAAATTATTATCACAAATAAATTTGGTGACTTTGTTCGGAGTTGTAAATATAAGAGCTATTTTTTTATTCTATCTAAATATGCTGTTTTATTTCATTTCAATGAACTTATTTACTTGAAAATTATGCGTTGCGGCATGAATTATAAAATGAATCATGGCTGATTTGTACTGCCTGGACTGTTGAGCTAAGTAGAAAAGACGGCATATTTCAGGGAGTAATAAACATTCTGGAAGAAATAGAGTTCCGTTTAGCATGACGATGAGAGCTTCCCTCTGTCTACGGCTGCGGCTTCACTGCAGTATTCTGTTAGAGGAGGTAGCACGGCTCGACCCTCAGTAGAAGCGGTAGGTCTTTCAGTCCAAAAACAGCTTCTCCTTATTAATTTTACCGCTCTACCCTAGCTAAGGATAAGGTAACAATTTATTGGACGATGGTATTGACGAATCTTTGGATCAACGCTTCTCGGGATGTAGCCATAGAGCACTGATTCATGAGCGGATGGTCCTTAGATTTCTTCAAGGATCCGAGATCAGTGATTGGCTGAACTAACCCCCCCGCAAGGTACAACCTGAATTAAAGATGGCGGCCAAGTTGTCCAGGTTGTAATGATCAGAACCCATGACATTTTAAAATATTTTAAGTATAATGATATCGACATTTATAAAGCACTGTTATCACATGGACGTAGGAGCATTAAAAATCGACAAACGCTGTATGAAGTATAGGTAGACTACTCATTCACGTATAGGAATATTCAGTGTGGAATCCGTAAGCAGTCACTGGAGCTCAGTTCACGAACAATGCAAGGACCGAGCGCCGCGCCGTGAAGAGTGAAGTGCCAAGCAAATTGGCAGTTTGGCGCTTGGTAATTCGCTACCCGCTCTCTGGAAGACGTAGGCGATGGTATTTAACTGGCAGTCCGGACTCCCGGGTGCCTGTGAAGAGTCAGCCCCAGGCTGGTGAACACACGTCACAATTCTGGTAATATTAGATACTACGAAGTGGTGTTCATGACTTGAGTAGTTGTTATAAATCAACGCGTGAATAAATAACGCAATTCTCTAAATGGTAGTTGCACGATTTCTGTCGGCCATGGGTCGACGAATTTCGGTTGTGTGACGCGGAGTGAATGAAATAGCAAAGTGTATGAGAGGGAGTTTGTTCACCAATCTTAATTTTTAAAAAGATATGTGGACGGAGTGTTTTTACAGCAACATGAGTAGACACCTTCGTTCCCCTTCCGGTAAAACTAAGCCCGGGAGCTGCGAGTGTGTGATACGCTGAGGACGGCCCGGGCGGTTAAAGCTTTGTTCCGAAAAAACGGCTTGGCGCTAGTCGTTTTGGAGTGGCAAGCGAAGTCAGTGGTAGACACTGCTGCTTGTCTCCACTGTCGGACATTGCTACATAGTAACAGGTCGGATCTACCTGTCTCACTTGTCCACCAACGACTCATCAGCTCGTCACATCATTACTCGGTAACATGCGTAGATAAGACATTGCTCGCTGCGAGAAAAATCCCCACCCACAACCGACCCTGGTTGACTCACATCAACAAGACTGACTCATGTTCTCGTGTGAGTGTGTTTGATTTCCATTCACATTTATATTGTGCCACAATAGATTTACATATCTAAGTTTTGACTCATTATCTTTTTAACGTTATGTAACATATGTTTTTCGGAAGTTGAAGTATTAACCTATCAACATCCGAAAGTTTTTAAATATTATTAAATTAATATTTTTTTAATTCGTGTGGCTTTACGCCTCGTCGAGGTCATTAGAGGAAGGAAATGACTAGCGGCGAGGAACTGGGAGAAATTTGGTCATAGCCTTTTGGAGGAACCATCCCAGCATTCGCCTTGAGTGATTTAGAGAAACCACGAAAAAACGAAATTTGTATAGACGGACGATGAATCGAACCTACATCCTCTCGAATGCGTTAACAATCACCCACAGTTCTCAGTTTAATATTCGCGTACATGATGACTGATAGAATACTAACCGTTCCCCTTCCACCCTTCTCCCCCACTCCACTGCACTTGCAGCCCGATTGATAAAAGAGTTCACACGCAGTGGTTACGTGCTTTTACACGTACATTTTCAAGTCCACACATCGTAGAAGAAAATACATACTGTACCCGGCCTCAGGGGTTAATGAATTTAATCAAGAGTTGTGACTGTCTTATGATACCTGTATTGTGCGAAAATTAACTTACAGGATAATTGTGTTTCGTTTAATAGACTAATCACATTTTCCCCAAAATATATTTGTATTTGGAGGTGTTCTTAACAATATTATATGCAGGTAGCCATATCACCGTACAGTGATATATAGTCTGAGTTGTAAAAATTTTGAAGATGAAAATTTCTAGTGAGTGTACAGTAATGCAACATCAGAAATAAATATTTCTGTCTGGATTTCAAGAAGGAAATTGTTGTGAATGTTCTTAATCCTGTGAATGTGTATTATCTTTTGGAAACTCTTTTTGCAATCTCCATGATTCGAAGTCCGTCGTTGTACTTTAATTGGTACTGGATCATCTTTCAAAAATTAACTTTCATTAAAACATGTTACTTTAGTAACCTATTAGTTTATCATTTCATGAAACAACCTTTCATTATAATTTAAGAGTATTGACTTTCAAATTTCATCTCCCGACGACCGAAATTAAATGAATCAACCTGAAATCTTCAAGTAACTCTTATATTAAATCAATAATTTACCGTTATTTACCATACAGTCATTATCACGGTCAAAGAGTGCGTGTAAGTGATAAGAAAGATTACCAACAGACAGTGTAATACCAGCTACACCTTTCATAATTTCTGAAGAATCTTTTATTATTATTATTATTTTGTACTATACTATTTGCAGATATTAGTTTACCAATTACTCTTAACTCGTTTCTCTAAATTTATGCTTAAATGAAAAGTATCTGAATATTCGGGAGGATGCCGTATCGCTCCTGCACAGCTCTGTTCCATGTCTACAACAGTGGAGTTTAAATTAATTTAATTGCGATGGAGCGTTTGCTCCGGTGGCAATTTCCCTACACACCCATTATTCCCCCTTTACTTTTCTCACCTACTATTGCCCCCTATTTTAAATTCTTTTAGAGTTTTTGTTAAATTATTGATCATTTATCTTGGTTGTTTATTCCAATCCCTGTTCACAATCCTTATCGAAGTAGCACTCCACAACTGTTGTGTGTATTTTCCAGACACTGTACAGCATAAATTATTTGTGGACAGGAATGAACGAGGTGATCAAAAAGGGTATAATAAGATTTTAGTGAATTTTCCATACAGACAATTTTATGATGTAAAGAAATGGAAACAAGACCCTTGCGACGCATTCTTGTCCCCGCACACGGCTCGGGTGAGGATAGGTTGGGACGGCTACTGGTGGGTGTGCTGGTGACACGACGGCTATGCAGATGAGGTCGGCGAACTCTCGACCTTGGAGCAGGGACGGTGCGTTTTCAATGATATCAACCTTACAATCGCGAACATAACATATACATCCAAACAAGGGTGTGTCACTAGCTGTTACAGATGAGAAATGTCCAACTTCTCGATCTTAGTCACAGAGTGAGTATGCTAACGTACGTCAAAACCAGTTTACACCCGATCAACCATTTTTTTCTTTAGCAACTTGCACATACTGCCACCAGAAGTAATGTTTCCATAGTGTTGGACTTGACCGTATTGTTGACGCTGCGACATTTTGTGTACTTCCCTTTAAAAATTTGCTGTGGAAGTATGTCTTGATACATAGTATCACGTCTACAGGCGGAACTTCATGTGAGATTGACCAATGGAAAAGTACCCGGGAGAGATATGCCCTCGTAGGAAGAAGAAAAAAAGATGAAGGGGAAATAAATTAAAAGAGGAAAAATGTGTTTTTATCACTTTTTTCTCCTTGTTTTCTTTAATACGCGAAGGAAAAACAATACGTTTTATGGAGTGTGTTTCGTTTTTGGACTAGTGTATTGAAATTATTTTACAGTGATATTTGTGATTAACAACATGAACATGTTTTTTTTTAATAATAAAAAATCACCGCATCTGATTGGCCGAGCCCGGTGGGTACGCGGTAACGCGTTTGACAGCACGCGAGTTCGAATCCCCGTCCGGGCATGCGGATTTCGATTTTTCATGGCGTCAAGGAATCACTCCTGACTAAGACCGGGATGATTCCAAGGCTGAAGTCCATCTCCTTTCTTGACCCCGATCTTCTGCCGACACTAATGACATGGACATCGACAAAATTATATAAGGGATTATTTTCAAAATGATTCTGTCATACGGAAATTCCAATTAACTAACACAAAATAAAATTTACTAAAGTTTCATTTCCACAACGTAACTCAATTGCGCTGAAAACTACCATAGTATATAATTACTCTGAAGAACGGCAACTTCAGTAATGTTAATTTTATAAGAGTAGCGTTTAATTAAAAGCAACACTTATCGAGAGGACATGGAGATTGTTCACTGAAGTGATAGCATCTAACATGTTTTGCGTAATTTCCACTTGCTCCCAAGTCCGTTGACATTCCTCGCTACTCCTGCGAAATTTGTTAATATGCTATGTAGCGGAACAGCGAGGAGCAAACACACTCAGCACCAAGTGCAAACTTTGGGCATTGGACCGTTACTTCACAGATTTTCTAACTACATAACTCTGCAATTGTAAACAGTAGACTGTTTGCACGGAGAATTTTAATAAATTTCCTCTGCGTGGAACTCATATCTTTCCGTCACTTTCTGTAAAAACATACGACCTGCACGGTAGTAAACATAGGAATAGTCATTGCTGTTTATTATGATTTCCAAGTGTTTTGGGAGAGAAGATGGCAGCTGAGTGCAGTAGGGCCCTCTGGCCAGCGTGCGTAGCTTGCTGTAGTTTTGGTTCAAAAGGTGGATCCAGAATTGGTAGAAACAAGACGTAATGGAAGCCATACTGTATAACACAACAAATCTACCTTCCGTTCTGGAACACTCATGACCATTGTTTTGATTAGTGGAGTCTCTGTCATGAAGATACTACGCAGGCCCAGGTTATAAAAACTATTCCAAACAATTAATAGTTCACGGAATGCAGGTATTAATTCTGAAGGTGAAGACTTGGTTACCAAACACTACGGTAAAAATGGCCAAGTAGCTAAAAGAAACGGAACTTCTTACATAAAATTTCGTTCTTCGGAATAATAACTGCTGCTCAAAAATAATTTTAAAAAACAATAAACGCATTTCTCCACGTAGCTACGACCACGTGGAAGAAGCAGCTGGTAAATTCTGCTAATTTAATACTTTTTTATTTACGTTTGGATTTGTTTTATTATGGCTATACGCCTTGTCGACGTCGAGGTCATTAGATGCTGGAAAGGACTTGGGGTAAGGAACAGTAAGGAATTCTGCCATGGACGTTTATAGGAACCATCCTGCAAATTGCGTGGATTGATTTTGGGGAGCCGTGGAAGACCCAAAACTGAGTGAATGGACCGGGATTCGAACCCGCGTCCTCACGAAGGCGAGGCCAGAGCTTTACCGCTTACGCACCATTCTCGTTTGGAGAACTATAGTATGGTGGCAGAGGCACTTCAACATAATTAACATAATGAAATTGTATTTAAGGAGAATGTTATTTTCAATTGTACTTTAGTTCTAAAACAACTTTTTACAGCTCCTGATGTAACATTTATGTTAGGCTGTATTCAATAGCTGCTCCTATCCAGTCACAATATTCTACGATATTTCGCGGACTTGAATGATGTACCGTTATGATACAAGCGCTTTCTGGAACTTCAGGGATGCGTATAATTCCTGTCGTTATAATCGGAAAGTTAAGTCGTATTATGAGTGTTGGTTTTATATCGCAAGAACAGTTCTCCAAAGCTTTCTGTCCGCTGTAAACATACTGAATTTTCAAGCAAATGATAAGCTGCAGGTGAAGAAATTTTTTCAGAGGATCAGATTAAATCAATTTTCTTCTTTTACAGATCATCTGTTCACTCCAGTAAGCAAAATTTTGTGTCAATATGGGAATTACTTTTCATGACTCCATCTATGACTATTTCTCAACCTCTCGGAGGCTACAAACTCGTTAATTTTTGTTTCTAGTGTTTTATATATATATATTTTTAACGAAGAGCTCCATACCCATCCTTTTGATTGATTTTGAGGTTTGCTGAAAATACGTCAGCTGTGATAGGAATTTTAAATCTTTTAAATTGGTACATACCAGTCCATTTAGAATCCTAACTTTCGGAGCATAATATTTCGATTAATTTTGGCATGATTGTTGTAGAAATTTTATTCAGGGTAATGCAGCAGTGATTGAAAGGTGGACACTACTCCTCCTGAAACTGAATACGTATTTTTGAGGAATCAATCCAGTTTCTTGCTTTGCCACGTTAGAGTGGCCAGAGCAGAAGGTTGCGCCAGCCACTGCGATGTTAGTGAGTGATCCTGCGAGGGCGACGGCCTGGCCGAGTCAGCGACCTGCGCTACACTTAACAGCCTGTCCTGTCCTGTAGCCGATAACGCTCATTAATACTAGCACGCAGGGGCGGATCTAGGAATTTTCCAAGTCGGGCAAAAGCTGTGATATTGCCACCCCTTTGAACATTATTTCGGCACCCCCATTGTCGCCATCCCATTGCTCCTCGATTTGCCCCTTCCCTTATCTGGGCTCTGCTGGAAGGTCAGGTCGCCCGCCAACAGTTAGGGTCATCAGTGAGTTGACTTGCTTCTTACTGCGTCCACCATCAATACTATTTCGACACAATTCATACAGACTTTTCTTTGAGGGCCAAAAACGAGAAGAAAAGAAAAAATGGAAATACTAATGTGAAGGCCAAAAGCAGTGAGGCAAAAAAAAGATGTAAACACTAAAGTGAATATATAGAGCTGTGGAAATGAAGTGATCTATCCGCCAGCATAATTATATGTGTGTAAAAGATTCATTGGTTGAGCTTTTTTTTTTTGGTTCCTCGCTTTTGAGGAAAATACAAGTTTTAAATGACTATAGCGGGTTACAATACATTTAGGCATGGCATTGCGGTTGCCAAAATCTTAATACTGTAGCTAATGGTCCAAGTTACATTTAACGGTAAGGAAAATTTATACCTATTAAGAATATATTAATTAATTATTAACAGAAACTGCGAAGAAATATCCTCAAGGTCTTCTCAAAGTATCGAACGGGCAGTTCATTGAGCCCACGCTGTTATTGCCGACCTGCTGGCGCCAGACATCAAACCCCTTTCTTAAGGGGATAAAGGGTTTCACCCCGTGCACAATGATCTGGCAAGACCAGCTTAGAAAATAGTTCCCTCTGAAATTCAAAGTTGTGTTCAGCCAATGAAAAGCACTCGGCGCTTCAATAGGATTGACTGTTGTAATTTTGGAGAAGTTAGAGGGGCAAGGCTGTATGGAAATTAAGTTTCGACCATTTTATGACCAGTAGTCATGCTAAATATTTTTCCCAGTTGTCTGGTATGGTTGAACATAAGCGGCAAACTGGACGAATTCGTCTTGTATGTATCTACAGTAGATAGTTTCTGATACTATAATTGCTCGCTAAAATTCCCAACGCATTCTGTTTAGTCGTCGCATGCAACATCCAGTCAAACTAATCTGACAGAAGAGCAGCTGACGTTTAAGCTTGGTACTGCCTGCGCTTAGTAATGGCGAGGAGGGATGACTGGGGATGCGATAGGCATCTTGGGTTTTGTACCAGGCGGGCCTGTGGGCGCCTTCTGCGTTCAGCAAGATTACGGCAAACCACACCATTCTACCTGTTCAACGAATCATCATGAATAATCACTTTCACGGGCAGTAGGAAAACCGTAACACGCCCTTACCAATCATTTCATTGTTCTACATAAAGACTCAAATGCAGTCAGCTTTTTGGTGTTGTTTGATTTATTTTATGCGTTTTAGAGACGAAAAAGATTTTATAATACAGTATGAATGAAAAATTAGTTTTATATTTATTGTAATTTTGATAAAACATAAGATTCTATTTCATATTTAAGCCTTTGGTAACGAACCGGCTAAATAAATATTTCTGGAATCTTGAAAGAAAAGTCCAACATTCTGTTTTACGAGCATTTTGAATAAGTGTAAATAATTTTAGAATTGGTAATGAATACTGAAGTATATGTATGTGTATAATCATTTTTTGTTACTTTTGAGATATCACCTTTTTAAAGTGAAGACTAAACGCAACTTGTTACCTAGTTAGAGATCATTCATTTCTCGATTCCGTACAGTAAAAGTAAAATTTAAGGATTAAATTGAAATAAGAATTAATTATTACAAGAATTTCAAAAGCAAGATAAATTACTGTTACAATATCTAAGGTTAATTGAAAGTAATTACGCATTAATCAAGTAATTGAGTTGAATTAATGGCTTCCATAGTAACAGACATTTAAAAATAAAGGTATTTATCGTTCTCTTAGACTAGTCATGTTAAGGTTTTAAGGAATGAGGGAAAATAGTGCGTCTCAAAACATCGATAACCATTTTTGGCAGCTAGAAAAAAGCGTGTGAGTACAACGAGTATTGAAAAACTTCCCTTGTTGATAGATAATTAGGAACTTTTGTGAAGTTTAATTACCTACTGACTTCGGTTTGGCTTCTCGTCTGAGCGCCGGCCAACTGTCGGGGCAAACGAACTACCTTCAAGGCGAAGCTAGCTCATCAGATCAGTCATCTAATCCTATACTTTAATTTAATTTAATTGCAGTGGAGCACACGCTCCGGTGGCAATTTCCCTACACACCCAACTTCCCGCTATCCTTCACTCACCTACATTTGCCCTCTACAAATTTTAACTTTAAATTCTTTTAACGTTTTCGGTAGGTTATTTATCATTCCCCTTGGTAACTCATTCCAACCCCTGACACCCTTACCTAAAAAAGAAATACTTGTTCGTATCTTGTACTTATCTCTTCAGCTCTGTATCCTCATTACAACTCACGTCCAATTTTTGTTTCCTTTGAATTTTATTTGTTCTATTTTTATTCACCTAAGAAATTAAGTAAACCAGTAAGAGATAAAATGCTACCCAGTATCTTACCTCCTCTGTTTGGAAAATTTCTCCGTCACCCATTTTTGTCTCCCAGCATTTATACTCTTGTTCGTATGGTACTTTTTAAGCTCACTTCACTTTCAACACAGCTTTATAATTAATACTTCAATTTTTTTTTATTCATTTTCTTTTCTCCAATATCTAGTTTTCAACTAGTGCAATTATTTCCTCCATTTTCACCACTCTAGTAAACGAAAAGAATTTACATATTTAAATTTCGGCTTTAACTCTGCATTAAGGGTGATAGAAAGGTTCGTTTAAATAGGAAATCTGAAGCAATCAAACACGATTTGCATGAAATTTTGCAATTCATCTAGTAACATATCATTAAAGGGGTAAAAGAATACCAATTCGAATATCAAATCCGCTACAGTTCACTGGGAAGAAGGGAGTTGTGAATCCTGGCACCCCAGCGAGCTGGCAGTCGACCAACCACATAGCTTATCTTCCTCTCTCTTCTTCTTCGGTACCCGTGGAACCCAGCTGAGACATAATGGAAAAACCGGACAGACCACGGAACCGGCTTATTTGCAACCTGAGCGGACGATACCTGAAACATCGCTCCCAAAGTGCTCAGCATGCTGCGAAGGGGGCATAAACAGACATTTCCATTAAATAGCAGGTTATTTTGAAATGACATATGCAATGTAGTACACATATGCAATGATCGGTTCGTAACGGGAATACGGTATTGTTGCTTTACGGCTTGTCTTGACAGAGAAACCAACATAAATTCGTAATTCCACATCGATGCCAATCTATTACCTGAAGATGACGCAAATATACCGTGTCACATCGTCATCGAATCACGAAAAAGAATTAGAATTGTGCTTCTCTATCCTTAAAAATGGGGACGGTTGTGGTTAGAACAAAATGATAGCTGGACCAGTGGAAAAATTTCAGTATGTTCATTTCTTTGAGGTACCTTGTTACTTTGTAGTTTCTTTTCAGTTACGAAATTGGCTGGTTCGTGGAGTTATAGATCTTAGCTATAAGTAATTCCAGCGGTATCGTGTTCTGGTAATTCTCTCAATAATCATGAATAAACAGGTATAAAATAATGAGAGAGAAGTATGTATTAAGACGTATTCTGTGAAAGGCTACTGTTAAAGGCGCGATCTATCAGCCATACTACAGGCGCTGTTATGTTGACATATAGAAAGCTTTTGACAGGGTTTGATATAACTGGTTAATATACAAACTACATTCATACGACTGTCCTGACCACTTACTGTAAATTATAAGCTACTTTCCTCAAGACATAAAATTCTTTGTTGTGATGGATGAACAAGAAAGCCAGTTGGAATCAATTGAAGCAGGCGTACCACAAGGACCAGTCACGGCTCCAACCCTGTACAGCATATATACAGACGACCTACCCCACCAACAAGGCGGAAAAGTTGCGTTTTTCGCACACGATACTGCGATATACAGATCGAATCATAGCCCAAATTACATGGTACGTAAACTGACACAGCATCAAATCGTCTAGCAGCAGGCACAGTGTTCACCCCATCACATTATCCAAGGATAAATTGAAAATCACTATGAAACACAAACCAGAAATAATAGGGTCTAAATAACACCATCATAAAAATTAGAAAACTCAGTAATCCAGTGGCCACAATTGTGATCATACATAAATTAGCACAAACATGAGATGTAGGCCTATGTTAGTCAAAACATATTGTAGATGGGGTACAATATACATGCAAAATGGATAGGAAAAAAGTAATATTCTTCTATATACAGAGAATGGGAAGGTGCTACTGGATGGATTGTTATTGTTTACCATTTATTATCTGTATTTGAACATATTCATAGGCAATAATCCACCTTCACACTTCATCATTTTCTCTTTAACTTGTTTCAGTGTTTGAGCTAACTTGGTCAACAAATGCCTCAATCATTTGTATTTCAGGCTCCGAGCGTGGTGGGTGAATGGTTAATGTTCTGGCCTCACATTCGGGTTTGAATCCCCGTCCGGGCATCCAGATTTGGGTTTTCCGTGGTTTCCCCAAATCACTCCAGGCAAATGCCGGGATGATTCCTTCAAAAAGGACATGGCTGAATTCCTTCCCATTCCTTGTCCCCTGTCCAATCCCACCTCTAATGACCTTAGCCATCAACAAGGCGTAAAACAATAAGTAAAAAAAAAAAATGTATTTCAGGCTCTGACACCGTCCTCCAAAAATCACAATCCCCCCCACCCACATTTATACCAAAAATTAAGTGTCAGCTTATAGTATAGATTATTTCTTCACTTCCATATACTACTATCAATTCTTCGCTCAGTATTTGTTGAGACCTCATCAGCAATGCTTACCTCATGCAGTCTCACCTCTTGGACTATTAACATAGCTCCCTTATCATGTCAAATATTGTGTTCCATAAATTTTACTAACAAATCTGTCTTTCTTTTTTACCTCACTAAGTCCTGTATTTGGTACCCATAATGTTGTTCTCATAATAATCCACCACATTGAAGCAACGTTCTGATAAAGGTCTTGTGTCCCAGTTCATTCACTTCCATGGTACATCTCGTCATCACTTTTTCCAGTATTTGTAATACTTCAAACCCTCTCCATACCACTTGAAAAATGTGTTCTCTTCAGTTAAATTTGTAATCAAATTATATTGAAATTTACACTTCATACCGGCAGCTGTTCATAATACTCTCCTGTTTCAGTAGTCTCCTTCAACAATATATCATCTGCAAACAACTTTTGATTATTAATCACTAACACAACACAATCAATCACTAGAATAATGAACAACAGTGTTCCAACTCACTAACCTATGCCACTCCTATTCTCATTTGAACCTCTTTTCACACTGCTTTTCCTAGGCTACATTTCTACTACTATCTTTTAAGTATTTCTCCATCAAATAAGATAATTTTTTATCCATCCTGATAGTTTTAACTTTATTTAACAAAGTTCTATAGTTTATTCTGCCAAATGTCTTGGAGAGATCCAGTATTATACTACCAACTTGGTATCCCTTGCCCATTTTGAACACTAACTGCAATTACATGAATAACCTCTCCTTCAGTCATGTCGTTGATATACAAATGACTTTCTTTAATCATATATATTTCTGATGTGTTTGCATATCAAAACAGCTTAGGTCAGATCAATTAGCCTGTCACTCTCAACCCTGTTTATCTCTCCTCCTTTATTAACCAGTGCTACTATAGCACTTTTCCAGTTCTGTCCTTTGTAGCTACTCTCAAGACTCAATATAAATAATATTTACAGATATGGTGCAATTATATGTATTTAATACATGTGTTGCAATATTATGAAAAGCAACACATTTTAACCTGTATAATCTACCTAGTTCCTTCATAATTCATCAGGATCTATTTTTAATATCTCAGTGTATTAATCTCTAATTATGAAGATCACTTTCACTCATATTCTTGTACGACTGTCCCTAATTGTGGGACCAAACAATTTCTTAATATTTCCACTTTTTTCAGATCCCTGTAATGTCTCCCCATCTTTATTGTAGATGCACAATGGGAAAAATCACAAACATTCTGAAGAACCCTCAACTGCCTATACATTCATTGGAAGACAGAAGGAGCGAGTCATGGGAGTATACAAGTCATATATTGGTGATGAGGCATGTAAAGTTATTGGTGTAAGAATTAAAAGTAATGCATGGAAGGGAAAAGATGGCCATGAACACAATCTGGCACTCGATTTCAGGCACACAGATGTATGGAGATTCTCTTTTTTGGGCAAGGGAGTCAGGGATTGGAATAAGTTACCAAGAGAAATGATGAATAATTAATTTACCAAAAATGTTGAAAGAATTTAAAACTAAAATTTGCAGAGGGCAAATGTAGGTGGGTGCAATAAAGGGGGAAGATGGGTGTGTGTGGAAATTGCCTCCTGAACATGAGCTACATCACAATTTAATCATTTGTATCGTGATATTACTTAAGCAAAACGCAAACACTTTAAATCTACGAAACCGCCATGGCGCACGGCAATCCACCTTCCTCTTCCAATATCAATAATATCAATAAAAACTGTCATTGGTAGCCAATGAACACATGATAAAATAAATAGTTGCATAATTCAGTGTAAGCTGCCCAGCCATGATATTATTGTTGAATGTGTATTTAGCATCTCCCTTTGCGGCTATTAATACTGTCTCAAGTATTTTATATGGCCACACCATTACTTATGCTATTGCATTCTCTTTTCAGCAACCTCGTAAGTATCCCCAAACCGCTTTTATAATGTGTAGGTTTAATGCATTTCTTTATTATTCATTTTATAACTAACACTTTATCCACATTCTTAGCATCCATCTTACTAAGTAATGCTCTGATGGAGCCAACATCCAGTTATATTGGAGTCAAGTGTGTGTCTTTTAGGCTATAGGCTGCTAGTGAGGGGATACTGATTATAGATTCACAATGGGAAATAACACTAATTCTGAAAAATAGTTGAAGCTGTTGAAACAATAAGAGTTAGGGTCAAAGCTAAAAACATCACAGAGCCAGTTATAACAGTGTTACTTATGAACTGTAGGAATATAATGAATAAAATAATAGAGATTAGTAACTTAATAGAGAAACACAAACTGCAAGAAGTTACAGGACTGGAGTCATGGTTAAGGGAAGGAATGCCATACAACGAGGAGCAATTGCTAGACATTGAGAGGTATTTATATTAGTTAGCACAGACTTCTATAGTTCACCATTGTTTGTAAATCATAGTCATGAGTTACTTGAGGTATTTTTATGATATGAGAGAAATGAGAAAATATTGGAGAGTTTGCTGTATCAAACGAGGTAGAAGTGATAAGTGGAGTACCACAGGGTAGTGTTTTGGGTTCATTGCTATTCATTATTCTAACAAATGATTGTGTTTAACATTTACAGTAAGAAGTTGGGCAATGATAAGAGGTGAGATGCATATGACACAACAATAAACAAAATAACAATTAAAAACAGTTACATTGCTGTTATCGTTTAAACTAATAAGAAGTTAGGTGGTTTACAGGTGGCATATGTATTTACTTATTATTTATTTATTGTAATGGAAAAACCATCTAACATTTATACATCTTATAATAACTATAAAGTGAACAAAATGATCACTATTTATGACCAATTAATTGCAGTGAAAACAAGAAATGGCAGAAAATAATAATTGCGAAGAGAAGTGATGAATAACTTACTGGAAACACTGAAAGAATTTAAAGTAAAAATTAGTAGAGGGCAAAAGTAGGTTGGAAGGGGGAAAGAGAAGGGGTGTAGGAAGATTGCCACTGGAGCGGGTGCTCCATCGCAATTTTATTAATTATTATTATTATATTAACTATGGAATAAAATTACAGAAACAGGAAAATAAGTACACGAGAGAAAGCTATTATATATTCAAAAACTTATAATAAGACTCAACATACAACTACAGAAAAATAAAAACAAATAGCTAATGGAAATAATAAAAAAGAGAAACAAATAATAGAGGGAGAAACAAATAATAATATACTAAGACTATCATTGCTGACTCCATGCACATATGAGTTCTCACTTGAAACCAGCAACGCTGTCATTGAAAAAGTCAAGTTGGAGGGGATATTATGTCCTAGCTTTCTAATGCGCTACTTGCCTCATAGTTACTATGCAGATGTCATCAACTAAACAGCTCTCTCAACCTCGTACCAAAGGGGCAACAAGAATACGTATGGCTTAGAGTCTCAGAGTAATATATAACACCAGAAATGAGATAATCTAGAAAGAGTACACTATGGATATTCTGTCTTAACTCCAAATGATGGAGATCAAACTGGGTTCTAACAACGACCAGTGGAACATCTTTGTAGTGAAGCCCATGCAACAACCTATAAGCTTTATGTGAAGATAATGCATCTGATGAATTGTGTGAGCTGATGAGGTGATCATACAAGCTGCAATACTCAAGTATAGTTCTGACATGGGCCCAGTAAAAAAGTCTGAGTATTATTGATAAATCTTGAAGTGCATGCCAGTAAACCCAGAAACTTGGAGGGCTTGGTGCATATGTTTTTGACATGTTCTTCTGGATTGAAGTTGTATGTTTGAAGGATTCCAAGGTCTCTTACAGTTGTGTAGCAACTCAGTAGCTGATTTTCCTCCTCATATTCAAAATGCATTGGGGACCTAGTATGGTAGAAAGTGATGCAGGAACATTTAATAAACATTAAGTTTTATACTGTTTTTGTTGGCACCAATTCTCAATCGCTGTAAAACAGATCTGAAGTTCCAAGCAATCATTGCAAGACATGATTTTCTTAAAAATCTTAATGTCATCTGCAAACAGAAGGCAGTTAGTACAGATTTTAACTAAATCATTTATGAAAATATTGAATAGTAATGGTCTCAGAGGTGAATAATGAGGAACTCCAGAAGTTGCTGCTAAAGTAGATGACAATGAGCCAAAAGCCTTTACGATCAACCTTCTGTTGCAGCTGTAGCTACAAAACCACTCCAATAATTTCTCAATGATGCCATACTCCTTCATTTTAGCAAGAAGGTGAGTATGGCTAACTTTGTCATATGCCTTTGAAAATGCAAGATATATCACATCAAATTGTTTTTGCTCAATAATTGCTCTAATTATTTCACTTTACAGTATCACAAGGTTAGTTGCTGTTGATTTTCCAGAAGAAAAACCATGTTGCATTGGAGTAATGATATTATTAAATGTGGGCTATATCCAGGGCCGCATTTAGGCTTTGTGGGCCCCTAGGCTATACATGTGGTGCGGGCCCCCCTGTCTGCAGTGGCCCCTCCGGCTATCGATGCTTACAAGGTTAGTTGCTGTTGATTTTCCAGAAGAAAAACCATGTTGCATTGGAGTAATGATATTATGAAATGTGGGCTATATCCAGGGCCGCATTTAGGCTTTGTTGGCCCCTAGGCTATAGATGTGGTGCGGGCCCCCCTGTCTGCAGTGGCCCCTCCGGCTATCGATGCTTAAATTCGAAATTCGGACCAAAAAATTTATGGGCGACCTTTTTTTGCGTTTGTGGTGCGGGCCCCCTCTTATCGATGCTTAAATTCGAAATTCGGACCCAAAAATTTATGGGCGATCCTTTTTTTTTGCGGTTGTGGTGCGGGCCCCCCTTTGTGGTGCGGGCCCCCCTTTGTGGTGCGGGCCCCTAGGCTACAGCCTATGTAGCCTATGCTTAAATGCGGCCCTGGCTATATCTTGTTTAGCATCACCTTCTCAAAAAATTTTGCTAATACCAATTGTATAACAATAGGTCTGTAATTCTTCTTCATTCAACCCACATATATGGATAGACATGACATTACCAAGCATAAATACATCTGGAAATATTACTGTATTAAGAGACCTGTTAAATACATTTTTTAAAAAAGATGGCATAGCAAGAGCCTAAAAAAGTGGTATTAGGTTAGGACCACAACTCATTGAGCAGTCTAGCTCACAAAGTGCTTTGATGGTGTAAATACTGAAGAGAAATATTGTGCAAACAAATCACAAATTTGCTGTGGAAAGGAGGTGTAGTGATTATTAGATATCTCTGACGAAGGCTGGAGGATACCAGCAGGGCCCGCTCTAGCGGTTTTGCCGCCCCGGACGAATAGACAAATTGCCGCCCCTTAAGATTATGTAGAATTGTATATTTAAAAAATAATAATTTTTAATCGAATAAAATATTAAATTTTAATAAAATCATATATTCATAAATTAACTTATGAATTTTGATTTAGCGGCACAAAATAGAGAAATTAATTATGAAATATCTGTACATAGCCACAAATTAACCATATTTTTTACATTTTTAAATGCTATTACAGATGGACATTATCACACAAACAATCTAAATGCCATTATTTTGAAAATAAAACGAGATTACATCAGATACGCTAAAATCACAAAAAAAACTTTTTTCTTACTTTCATGTTGCGAATTTTTTATTACATCTTAAAATTTACTTCATCAGCAATTTCATACTCAATTGCCAAAATGGCTAAATCATTAAATTATCAATTTCTTGGTTTTCGTAAATGCTTACCAAGGCGTCGTATACATCTCCCAAATGAAATTTTAAAGGGTTTAATGCCTCTATCCTCTCTATCCAATTCTCCCATCTAGTGTCACTCCATGTTTTCAAAGTTGAACCCTGAACATGCTTTAAAAGTATTGCCCATCGAAAAGTAAATGCCAAAAATAATAAATATATTTTTTGGAGCATGTTGAAGAAATTAGCGGCTTCCAAGGATGCTTTTGCCATTAATAACAAGATTGAGAGATTGGCTACTACACGGAACATTGAATGCTCGCGAACTGTATTGTTTAATTCTAGATTGCACTTCTGCTTTATTGCCCCTCATACTGGACCCGTTGTCAGTCCCTGTCCTCTGATATCCTGCAAATTTAAACACAAGTCATTAAGTTCTCCACCTACAATGTCAGACATTTGTTTTCTTGTGGATCTTTCGATTGGTAAGAAGCCTTAAAAGCTTTCATTAATTTTAATTTCAACATAAGGATTAAATTTATTGGTTGAAACATATCTGATTATAAGAGTAATTTGCTGTATGTTACTAAAGTCAGGAGTACAGTTTAAAATTATGGAAAATATTTGAAATTTTTTATTTCATTAATAACATGAGACTTTACGCTTTGATGCAGCAGATCTACTATCCAGGTTTGTATATTTTTCCCAAGATATTGAGCTTTAGTCTCTACTTTTTAGAGCACTCAGCGGACGTGCTCTTCCATAATGGGATCATATTCAGACAGTAACTCAACTATTTTTAAGAATTTACTGTTATTATGCTCAAACAACTTATCGCTTTTACCTTGAAAAACCAGTCAACTTTTACCAAGCATTTTGGTAATTGCAACAGTTCTTAGAAGCACCTCATTCCAATGATTTATTTCGGCATTAATAACTCTTTGAGTGGCAGCATCTACAGTTTTACAACAATTTAATCTTTTTTGCCTGAATATGATTTTTCGAAATTTCATGCTCTTTTAAAGTTTCGTCGAGGTACTTCCAATTTTTAAAACCCTCCTTTGGAGAGAACTAACTAAACAGCCGAAAATTTTGCAACAGAAGCAGTAAACGCAGTTTTGTGAAAGATAGTAGCTAATCTCGCAATATTTGCTCTCCGTTGCTTAAAATTCGCGCATAATAATTTGCGGTAAAATGTCGATCTGTGTCATTGGAAGGAAATTTGTAATTATGCAATAATTTAGGTTGGCCTTGCCTTACTAAAAAGCTTCTTACGGCGTCTCGTAAAATTCTTGGCCACAAAGTTTCAGAACGCCTTCTGTGAGTCTCACGTTGGTGGCAGTTCCAGTTGGTTTAGAAACTTCGTTCATTTGTTTGCTATTATTCTCTCACGATTCTGTAGTTCTTTTGTATCCCGACCTGATATTGGTTTCTAAGATTTGTTTTGGTAAACCCTGAATACAGTATATTTTTTTAACGTGCCAGATTGATTCTTCCTTTCCGCTTCCTTTCCCAACCTTCTTTTTTTTTGTACTGGTAACCAGATAGTTTTCTTTGACCGCCAGACATTTTGAAGAGGCACGCACGTAACTCAAACAATGTACACTATAAAATAATATAAAAAGTAAATATTTATCCTTGTTCTAAATAAGCTAAAACCATAACTAAGATAAATTATTCTCAGTCGATATAAAAAATATTTATACACAACACAAAATATTTTCCATACCCTGTGAACATAAAGTCTAGTGTTACTACACAGTCAAAGCGTATTCGCGGAGAATACTATCCGTACATTTGCTGCAAATACAGAAACCATGTATACAGAATGGCAATTTCTATAGGCTTAAACGGACTAGGCTACGTTCCAAGTTTACAAACAAACAACAAAAAAAATGATGTAGTGGAGTGATTGTCGTGCATTGCACTTATTAAACCAACTGACAAAGTTATTGACATTCACTAAAATAGTTAATGAATTTCTTTTTGTTGAGACGATTTTACAAATGCAGCAATTCGTATATATAATAAGCATCATGGGTTATTATATATTAGCAGTTAACATTATAAATTGAATATACTAATGGTATGTGAAGTACGGTAACTAATCGGTAATCAGCAGCTGTTAATATTATTTATTTATTAATGATTGTAAGTACTGTCCCACACCCACTAAACTACAGTATTTTCACAAGCGATCAAAGCTAGCGTATATAATTTAACCCAACCATAACACTTACAATGCCTGTATCTAATTTGTACAACAAATCTGTGAAGCTCGGATTACGAGAAGAAATTATTATGCAAAATATTCCACTTCGATTTCCAATAACTAAGATCCATATTGATTTGGTTTATCAATTCAATAAAATAAATACTCAGCATCTCCCGCCAAGCACTATCGATTCCATGTATTAGAGCCAAGCTGCAATTGCGAAAAATACTCCTTTTCACCGGGTCTAGTAACTTGTGGGCAGTATAACGTCGGAATCAGTGCAGGTAGCCGAGGTCAGGTGTAACAGCCCCCACCTACCGCGCTTCGCTTCTGTTGTGCGCTTTTTTCGTTGTGCGCTTATATCGTTACAGTTTAATCATAAATGGACTTACCTTTAGAAATAATGAAATCCTGAAGTAAATTTTATGAACTTCCACATATCACTAATAACGTAATAGTAAGACTAAAGCTGTTGTGTAATGTAACCACTTTTATAATTAGCAATAATAAGCAAGTTGGGACAGCAAAAGTCGAAACAGCGTTCTACTCGCGTGCTAAGGCCCAATTCACACAGAAGAGACGTGGCGCGGACTTCGGGCTGCGACATGGCGCGGACGCGGCGCATTTTGAAGTTGCTCCTATGGCGGAAGGCGCGCCTCTTTGAGGTCCGCGCCCCGTCTCTTCGAAGTCTCTAGGGGCGCACCCAAACAGCTAAGAACTGTAAGTTTTTAACGAACGAAAAATTCGGTATGTGAATTTTTTTTATTAATTGGGTATTTAACACATCAATATTATTAATATTTTTCTCACACTTACAGCCGAAATGGCGCCCCTAAATTTTAGCGCTCCGGGCAAATGCCCGGTTTGCCCCCCCCTAGAGCGGGCCCTCATACCAGCCGAAAGCTTAGGTAATAAAATAAACAACGCGGCAAAACCCGAAAGTCAATTAATCATGAACAAAGATGGCAGTGGAAGTCTGAGGAATCATTTAACATACCTCTACGGGGAGGATATATTCTACGCATGTAGAAACTTCTCAAAACTACGAGAAAAAAATCTCTGACGAAGGCTGGAGGATACCAGCCGAAAGCTTAGGTAATAAAATAAACAACGCGGCAAAACCCGAAAGTCAATTAATCATGAACAAAGATGGCCGTGGAAGTCTGAGGAATCATTAAGGCGGCATGTTTATAGGTGGAAGTCTGAAAACATCAGACACCCTCGGTATGTGTAGTAAAGTCACTTATCTTGCGACGTTTTTAGCTTAAAAGCTTTCTCAGGGAAGCTCGTGATCGCCTCTGCTCGGCAAAAACATTCTTGCCCACGGTTGCAAAACACAATGAACAGCGGCACTACTAAACCCCAGAGCCAGAGCCAGCGTATATATCACATTGATCACAGAAACTTATTCTTTGAATCACACTTCTAGGACGTGCATCACAAATCTAATGTAAACATATGTGTAGTTTAGAAACAGACATTTGTCTAGTGAAATCCAAGTTTTATGACCATTTTTTTGTGTAAGTATGGAAGGAGTTATTTGATATTAGAATCTAAAAAGTGGTTGAAAATATGTGACAGGTCACATTTGATATGTTCAATGACTCTGTGGTTCATATTTCACACTTCGCTGTTGGTTTTGGAGGAAAGGAACTGGCCGTTCTACCTCTGCAATCCCCTGTGGATTTTTTAAAATTCTTTCTATTGGGGGTTTACGGCTAATCGACATTAAGATCATTAGAGCAAAGAGGAAATTGCATAACAAGGAATAAAAATGAAATCGGTCATTCCGCCATTCGTCTGGAATGATTTCGGGAAACCATGGAAGACTGAAATCTGGGTGGACAGACGGGGTTTGAACCTGCAACACCCAGAATGGAAGTTTAAAACGTCGTTTTTTTCTAACAATCTTAAAACTGTTATTATTAAATGTTTACAGACGGGTGTAAAAATATTCAATACTCTTACCCGCAGAACGAAACCGTAAATCTTGACGCTGCTGTTATTCGATGAGGTAAAAATTAAAAATTATGGACGAAGTCACATGAACAATAGGCCTGAATATTGATTTGGGTGGAAAATTCTTGACGCTCGAGAACACGAGAAACGGTTATTAGATTGCACTCCAGAGAAAAACTGGAGAACAGGAACTTTATTTCGAGACTATTTTACCACTTACGAATAAATATTAAGAATGTTAGCAATTTTTAAAACGTCTACTGTTACCCCCCCCCCCCTCTCTTGCAAGGTCCGTGTTGTTTCTTTGGATTTTCAAGAGTTGTTCCATCCGGTGAAGCAAGTCACATAGGTGTTGTATTGTATTTTACAGCCACATGAGGCACCTTTCTTAAATTAAAATACTTTATTCCACTTAAATGTCCACAAAATAATATTAGATGTAATTTAAGACTGAAACTATCGAATGCAGATCACCCATAAAGGCATGTTTAACGAAGACAGCAGGGCCGGCGCTAGGATTCTCGGGCCCCAGGTAAGTGTTCTCCGGGCCCGCCGCCTCTATTTTTTTTTCCTTTTTTTTTAACTTTGATTTTTTTTGGATAAAGTCAGAAAATTTTAATCAAAAACAAAAAATCAAATAACACCTTTTTCAGATTTTTTTTTAAATTTCTATTTAGCTAGACACGCTGGACGGAAGGCCCCCTTTTGGGGCTTGGGCCCCGGGTACTTTTGCCCCACTTACCCCTCCGTAACGCCGGCCCTGGAAGACAGATATTACGTCTGTTCATACTGATTATATGAAATCAACTAGGAGTCGCAACGAGCTCTGCCCTCCAGAGAAAGAGAGAGAGAGTCAGGGTGGGGAGGGGGGTTGGGGAGGGGGGGTGTTTTGTTTATTGTGCTACAAACATATCTTGGGCTTGTGGCCGGGAGTCACCGGATAATAAGTATCCTAAACTTTCGCGAGGTTAGATAACCACCGGTTTTCGTGACAATACCTTCATGATTCCATAGATGCTTTAATGTCAAAAAATAACTGAAGCTGCTTTCTGAGCGGAAACATTTTGTTAAAGCATAATTAACCGCAAATTAAGGCAGGAGGATGTGATGGAAAGGCGTGCTATTTTCTATAATCATTCATTCGGTGTTAAGGCCAAATTCTCAGCCTAATTCCTGTCCAGATATTATATCACTTCGCCCGTCATAAAAAAAGTAAATAAATAAATAAATAAAAGGTAAGTGGTAAGGTCTAGGAGTGTCTGCAGAATTTTGTACTGCCTCTGCATCCTGGGTCTACAGGTGGAAACGGTAAGATAACTTTTAAAGAGTCTCAAATTAATTTATTTTCAAAAAATTGTGTACAACCAGCATCTGTGTTAAAATGATCAAGGAATTTTTTGCAGCGATTTTTTTCCGTGAAAATACTAAGATTTGTATTAATTTTTTCTTTCATTATTCCGGGTATTCACGATACCGAAACGTGTAATATTCGCTCATGTTATTCGTTCCTTAAAATACTAAGCCAAAAAACTGGAGCAACTTGATGAATCTAGAGACACTGTGTAATTGCATTCTGCTGAGTGACTAAACAAACAGACTGCCATTTCATTGCTTTCACGTCACTCGCGTACATTAACGGATACGTCCATTTATTTATGAAGTCAAGGTTTTCGAAACTGCTGCATTCTGGACACTGTACTTATGACTAAAACAATCCTATCAGAAGTGCACTATTGCTTCTTGGAAGAGGAAAAAAAATGTATCCCCGTCAAAAGTCCACTATGAAAAGATTCCAGCGATTTGATTTAAAACCGATACAAAAATTTATGTAACGGTCCTTAAAAGTTCTGATCAAAGTAGTTACAAATAAGTCTGTGATGTTGGCAACAGTTCTCATAAGCCATGTAATGTTAAAAATATTTGTGTATCCTAACTAGTCACTTAATAATGTTTTAGCATATTTATCAGATGAATCAGTATGACCTACAACACCAAGGTTTAAAGTTGATTATTAGCATTTTTGCAGCAATATTTATGTTGTTCTTAAGAACCGGTGGAATTCTATTATTAGCACTAAGCAAAGCTATTGCAAGACTGCCTCGGAACAACAGTGATGTTAATAAAAATAAAACAAATAAGACCCGTATTATAAAAGAAGAAGCGAATTATAATTTACACGAATTTGTTGGTTGTAGTTCGCTCGCAGCACATCCATAAAACTTTAGTTATAAAAGCAATACGAAAACTGAAAGAAAAATTAAAGAGATCGTTACTTTACTGGGAAGAATCCATTAAATGGCGGTCACTAACGAATTTGAAACTTTCATCCAACTTTGATCCAACTAATGAAAAGCAAGATTAAAAGGCTTATAATAGTAGCAGGTCCTGCTGAAGAAGGCTGTGTGGAACAGGTGGTGGAGAGGCGTCTGAGGCGGACGTCTTGGTTGCGTAAGCAGAGGTAGTGCGTGAGACAGCTGTCGGCGACAGTCCACAGGGCCCTGCGACTACTTAAAGCCCGCCCTGCAACTCCCGGCCACAGATCTTCACAGCTCAGCCGCTCCTACAGGTAGGTGGCACGCCCTACACTTTTATCAACATTCGGATTAATTTGCGATGGAGCCTCGGCACCGCTGGCAATTTCTATGTACACCTAATTTTGCATTTCACGAATTTTTAATTTAAGCTCTTTCAGTGATTGAGGTAACTCCTTCACGGCATATTAGTCCTAACTTATGACTAAAATCAAAAAGCAGCTTACTATCACGGTTGTCTTATCTCTTCGGCGTAGTACTCTTAATTCTTCTACCAACATCCATCCAGGATTTATCACCAATGTATGCCTTACACACTCTAGAACTCTCTTAACCCGATTACAGTGACTCTCAACCCAGCAACTTACTCTGACAGTAACTTTCACATACAAATCTAGGTTCACATCTTTGCAACACCTTTAACTCCTGTATTTGATACCCAAAATTTAGATCAAATACGGCTTGATCGATAGTTTGGAAACCAATTCTTTCATTTCCTTGGTACATCACTTCTTCGAATGAGAACTGAGGAATACCTTCCTTAGGTTTTTACTGAAAATTGTTACGGAAAATCTCAGAGTCTGCTAACCGACACACTTCATATGATCATCGCACAGATCTCGGCAGCCACACCGTAAAACTAGCGTGAAGTCCGTGAGCTTGCTTTTGACTGTCATGCCGATTCACAGCGCCGATCAAGCTGTTCACGTTGGTTTTATTTGCTGTCATCTCTGACAATCGGTAAAATAACAAATAAGCGTCGAAAATTCCTCGTAGAATACTCTTTCAATAAATCGACTCCCAATCAATTAAATAAACTTTGGTTCTAAATTATAATAATAATGTTTAATTAAACTGCAATGGAGCGCACGCTCCGGTGGCAATTTCTCTGACCACCCATCATGTCCCTTTCCTGCACCTACCTACATTTGCCCTCTACAAATTTTAACTTTAAATTATTTCAGCGTTTTTGGTAAATTATTCATCATTTCTCTTGGTAACTTATTCCAATCTCTGACACCCTTACCTAAAAAAAAAAAGAATATTCCTACACCCTTGAGCCCGAAATCGAATGCCAGCTTGTGATCATGGTCATCTTTTACCTTCCAAGCATCTCTTTCTATGCATCATCACCAATATATGCCTTATACACTCCCATGACCCTCTTCACTTTCCTCCTGTCTTGCAATGAATCCTATTTTATCTCTTTTATCATATCTGTTACTGATTGCGTTCTGCGATAATTTCCAGAAACAAATCTAGGAACCCTTTTTTGCACCCTCTCCAACTCCTGTATTTGATACTCAAAATGTGGGCCCATACTACACTGCCATATTCAAGCATGCATGTGACCGAAGTTTTGTAACCCAATTCATTTACTTCTCTCATACATCCCCTCATCACTCTCCCCAACAAGTTAGGAATTTTGAAACCTTTTCCAACTACCTGTCCAATTTGTCCTGCCCAGTTAAGCTTGTTATCAAATCTATTGCTAAGATATTTACGATTCAAGTCTTCAACAATCAATTCTTTCCCCAACTTATAATCATAATCAACCTTTAGTTTTTTTATCTGTGTATGTAATGAGCTGACTCTTCTTTGCATTTATCTTCATCCCATGTTTACCAACCCAACTAGATATTCTGTCCAGATCATCCTGCAGCTGTTTACAGTCCTCTACCGTTTTGATCCTTTTATATAGCATTATCTCATCTGAAAACAATCTAATTTCTGATAGTAAACAATCAACACAATTATTCATTAGAATAATGAGTAGCAATGGTCCCAATACGCTACCCTGTGGCACTCCCATTTTTACTTCCACTTCTTTTGATATTGTATATCCTACCCTAACTTTCTGTTTTTTTACCTTTAGAAATCAAGCGCATGATAATGATGGTTCTTATAGGAACTGAAGCCAGATGCCAGAGTGAATTAGTGGTGGTAAGTCCCACAACGTACTACTCGTAGCAAAATTTTTCTTAGTTTTGTGCCAATACAATACAGTATTTGAAAACTACGTTGGAAAGCAACTGACCGAAACATGCCTCCTGCGGAAGGAGCCAAATAAACTTCAGTTTGCAAATCACACATGACGTAAGATCCTTGTAGGTACTTCAAAACGTTTCATCACATCTCTTTCTTCCTAGAAAATATGTCTTACATAACAATGTTCAGTGTGGGTTGCTCAAGCATCAATGAAGTTTTATACCTTAGAACATTAAGAACTCATATAAATTTTCACGAATCCTTTTGTACTTCACAAATGGAGATAACTTAGTTCTTCACTAGTAATCTTCTTATTTTTTTTTATTTTTTTTATAAACATTAAAGATCTCTGTTAAATTTTAGAAACAGTACATTTAGTACGAGTGTGAGAAAAATACAATGAAATTCAGTGGAAAACGAGATTTTTTATGTTAAATACAACAAAACGCCGGGACACATTGAGTAGTTATAAGAAAATTTTTATCGTTAGACAAATTGATCCATGAAGACCTCCGATTAAAAATTAATGTGATAGCAGTTAATCAAGAAACTGTTGTTTAGTATGAAAGTTGAACATAATTTTAAAATGGTCATTCTCTTTTGCCGTCATAACTGAGCAAACAAACATTAGGTGTGTTAAAATTTGTTCCCTGACGGAGGATACTAATTACAGCACATTGTCTATGAGTGTAGTAAATACACCAAAAGTGGGTTTTTCATCATAGTAGTCACTTGTCAAGCCCACGTGACAATTGTCCGTAATGAAGATCTATTCAACTGTCATGTTTAGAACTAATCTATAAGACAGTGAAGATGGTATGTCAAAATTCGAGGACTTCAAACGCAAAGAGTAATTTCATTATTAAAGCCTAGTGCCATCTATGAGCTACGCCAGGTTTCCTATGTGATACATATGTAGGCGCTGAAAAGAATTTATCCGAGGCAGGACGGTTGTGTCCTACTAACTGACAGAGAATGATTTCCAAAACATCTGTACTTTAAATGTTTTTTTTATGATCTTATAGCCTAACAGAATTTGTAAGTAATTATATGTTGTCTTTTGTTTATTATAGCTGCCTCCATTTATGTTTCAAACCATAAAATTTAGACATATAATTGTAAAACAACACTGAATGGCTTGATAAGAATATGATACTTCCATAGTGTAGAGCTAGATTTCTCAAAGTGAGAAAAATAAGGTAAAAAAATATTTGAATGGATGAAAAAGTGAAGAATTCTTAAAAGGTAGAAAGAAAAAAGTAAGAATAGGAAATGAAATATCAGTAGAAGTGGAAGTGGTAGCGAAAATGGAGTCCCACAGGGTGGGACCATTGCTATTCCTCCTTCTAATGAAAGATTCTTGTTGGTGGCTTACTTTTTTTTCCTTCTTAACGTCTCTTAACAGCGAGGTCTTTAGAGACGGGTAAGGATGGGGGACAAGGAATGGGAAGGAATTCGACTATGGCCTTTTAAAGGAAGCATCTCGGCATTTGCCTGGAGTGATTTTGGAAATCATGGAAAACCCAAATCTGGATGCCCTGACGGGGGATTCGAACCGGCGTCCTCCCGAATGCGAGGCCTGAACGCTAACCGCTACACCACCAACCTCGGTGGTGGATTACTATCAGAAGTTAGGTTGGTTGTAGATGCCATAATGCTATATAAGAGTATCAAAACGTTAGAGTACTGAACAATTGCGGGTAATCTGGACAAGATATCTATCTCGGTAGATCATCATTGGATGAAGATAAATGCAAAGAAGAGTCAGCTTATTACGTACCCAGATAAAAAAAAACACTGATTATGGTTATAAGATGGGGAAACCGTTGTTTGTTGAGAACCTGAAATGTAAATACCTTGGCATAACATTTGATAACAAATTCAACTGGGCAGGAAACATTGGTCAAGTATTAGGAATAGGTTTCAAAATCCTTTACTTGTTGGAGAGAGTGATGAGGGGATGTACCAGAGAAGTAAGGAAATAGGTTTACAAAACTTTATGCAGACCATTGCTTCAATATGACAGTGCAGTATGGGACTCACATTTTGGGTATCAAATGCAGGAGTTGGAGGTATTGCAAAGAAGGGCTGCTAGATATGTCTCTGGAAATTACCACCGAACACAATCACTAAGTGATATGGTAAAGGAGCTGGAATGGGATTCATTTAAAGACAGGAAAAGGGTAAAGAGAACCATGGAACAAGGCATATAGGTGTGGCAAAATATTGGTGGAAAAATAGGAAATGTGTATGGAAGGGAAAGCTGACCATGAATACTTACGTTCCAAGTTGTTCGTGGCTTCTTGCTTCACGCCTCGTCGGCTTCGCGGTCATTAAAACTTTTTCGCAATAAGCAGAAAGACTGAGAAACGATAGTGTAGTGAGGCGAGGGAGAAACAGGAAAAATATGATGACTAACGTAGAAATAGTTCAATATTGTCACTAATCGTATTCGTCAAATAGCAGTTAGTGTATTTAACTATTCATTGTTACCATCTTAATAAATTCTCTTCGCTGTGATCTTGGTACAAAGCATTGTAAAATCTGGACAGTTATCAATGTTCCGACATGTACTCGTTTAATAGGGTACTCCAACGAAATCTTCTATGTTCGTCTTGAGATTACTTTTAGGAAACATCGCAATATTTGTGGAATGTAGAGATTTTTGACGCAAATGTTTAGTATTATTCTACTCTACCTCAGAGCAGTCTCTGTTTCATAGTGCGTCTATATATTCAGATATGAGAAGAGTCCGGACACGTCTCCTTACTGACACCTCTAAGAAATAAATTAGTGAATAAAACACAATTTATTGCAGAAATCTGGTGGTAACTCCGTGTATCTAATGAGCTAAATCATTATTGTATTTAACTTCATGCTGATGTTCATCCTACCCACATTACATTGCCCACAATCGTCGTTGTTACACAGCAGCGCGTCATTTTGCAGAGAGTGTAACTACTCGCTGTGACCCAGCAACAGAATCGTTCAATGCAATGTTTGTCAGCAGTGGTGCCAACACGCTAAGCAACTTCTGTCCTCGTTTCTATCATCCGCGAAATTTTCTATTCCGATTCTTTTATTTCACACAGAAAGTGACATCCCGATTCACTTCAATGCTTACCGCTTTTCTATTGCTCAATGCATTTGCCTTGGAGAGCTTATATGCACAGGAAAAAAAAAAAAAAATCTTTGCGTAACTGTTGATATGCCCAACTCGTTGGGTAGGTTGGCGGCGGCACTGTGAGGGTTACCAGCGCTGACGCAGGGTTAACTGGTTCGAGTTCGGATATGCAGGGTGGGAGATTGAGCAGTGCGTATGGAGTGAGGACATACAGCACTGCTGAAGCTGATTCGCACCTTAAGCCTGGAGCCCCTACGTGTTTACTGAATGGGCCGGTACTGGGTTTCACCCTCTCCTTCTTTCATCTCTCCTTCTCAACACAAAAAACGTTCTACACTGAACACGCACACTATCACAAGCCATCCACATTTGCAACAACACTGTTATACTGGGAAAGGCGACGAGAAATCAAACAAGTTCATCTGCCCAGACGTTCAGAAGGAGGGAGGGGGAGGTAAATACTCCCCTGGTGGCCGTCTGCATCCAGAATCGGTTACGGCATCGTAAGAAGAAGAATGTACACGTGCTCGATTATTGTTTCGATTATTGTTTCGCATGCTGAATTATTTACGACGTAATGCTCATGCTACGAGGGGTAAACGAAATTACAGTACATTTGGATTGATTAAAACTAATGGATCCGTGCGGAAATTCCGCACTTGAGAGAAGGTGTGTAGTTAAATGCAAATGAGATTAAATAATTTTTGATTATACTTTATACTGGTGAATAAAATACGATAAAGAGTTAAAATTTAACAGCGAAATAGGTGGCTTCAAGGAGTATGAAAAAATAACTACTTCATTTGTATTCATTGTTTATTAGTAAGCATGGTGTTAACTGAAATATTGAAGCGAGTAGCCGTGGAATAGATATGTCACCCCCGCTGAATCAACACATCCAGGAAAATTTTTTATCTTTCAAGCCAACAGGCAGAATGGCGGTTTTTGGATGAAGGTGAACTTTTAAACCCAATTTAACATGGATTCAGAAAAGGCAGATGCTGCGAAAAACAACTTACCCTTTTAATTCACGACTTGAGCCGTATTATAGATGAGCAATCCCAGGTTGATTTAGTTCTATTAGACTTTAAAAAAGCTTTCGACACTTGCCTCACAAAGAAAACTTCGCGGTTACGGCATATCTAGACAAATATGCGACTGGGTTGCAGACTTTCTGAAGGGCAGAACACAGTGTTTAGTTCTCGACGGTGAGCGTTCATCACTTACCGAAGTGAGGCCCAGGGATCCCCAGAGAAGCGTGATAGGGCCTCTGTTGTTTCTCATATACATTAATGATTTGTGCGACATAATAAGGGGGATGAAAAGATTATTTGGCGATGATACTATTATTTATCGTAAAATTACAACCCAGGACGACTGCGCTTTGTTACAAGACGATATTATGAAAATAATTGTGTGGTGTAAAGATTGGCAGTTGGAGTTAAACGCTAAAAAGTGCCAAGTCATGCATGTAAGTAAAAAGGTGACACCATTTAGCTCTGAATATATAATTAATGGTACTGTCCTTAGAACGGTAGATTCCGCTAAATACCTAGGGGTAACAATTCGTAATAATTTGTCGTGGAATGAGCATATCAAGAATGTAATTGGGAAAGCAAATCGTTTGCTTCGATTTCTAGGTCGTAATTTAAAACAATGCACTCCGGATGTTAAATCGATTGCATACAACTCACTAGTGTGGCCTCACTTAGAATATTGTTGCTCTGTATTGTATAGTAGGGGGACGTGGGTGTAAATATTAATTATAATTTCATTAATTATTCACCTGAAAATGATTTAAATGGTGAACTAGAAGGGAACTAGAACCATGAATATTGTTCACAAAATAATATCCCATTTATTGAGTCTTATGGCTTATACAAGCCGGGTAATAGCTGAGCACCCTCTGCCACCCACAATTTTGTGAATTGCAGAGTATATATGTAGATGTAGATGTAGAATAGTTAACTTTACGTTAAACATATTCCAAAGACAACATAAACATGCAATACCCGACGTTTACAATCCGCCGATGAAAAGCAAACAAACTGAATTAAATATTTCAACAAGTAGCAAAATCAACATATTATCAACGTGGCAACACAGGCCATCAAATTGAAGTTAACATTTACTACAACAAGGAGTATCCCAGGGGCGCCATATAAAGTTAAAAAGCATCGTCTTGAATTTACACAAATTAGCAAGATGCTTAGAATTTGAAATTAAACATGAAAATTAGTTAGCTCAGTGATTTTACGGCGGGAACAGAGTCTTATCTCAGTGCCGCTTAAGGGCTCACAAGTCTCGTCAAAACCCAATGAATCGTGACCGTATGCTCCGGTACTTTACCATGAATGCATCGTCTTGATGAAGTGTGACACGCACAGTGCCACTGCAGCTGCGAAAGCCAGGTTAGCGGATACGACCGCGTTACCACAACAGCTTCCAGATTATGGCAGGCATGCCATACAACTTCTCGCTTCCTAGAGCAAGAGAGTGTGATCAGAAACAGTTAGTGATCACCGGACGAGAGCGTGTCGGCTGACACGTCTGCACAGTGGCTCGTCCCGACAGCAAGTGTCCTCAAAATGGCCTCTTCTCTTCTTCTTCGGCAAAGTCGTCTCCCACTCGCCACATGCAACAGAATCCCTTGAATTAACATTTGGGAACCCCTATAAACGTTCACGATTGGTCATCGATACATGTCCGTCGTCACGTGTTTTATATCGCGGCCAGCATTCGCTGTCTCCGTTCGCGCACTTTTCGCCTGACCTCGACAAAGCATTGGAGAGGGGTCGGTTCAGTGCACCCGTCTAACGGAGCACCGCTGTTGTGAGCGTCGGCGCTGCTAAGTCGGGGGACCCAGCTATTTTCTCGCTCTCGACCGTTCGAAAATGGCGTTCCTGCTTCCCATATCCACTACGTTACTGAGCAGCAAGTTTTGTAGAAATTAAAATTATAATGATAACTCTGGCTGCCCGGGTTTAATATACAATTATTTACCCATACAATATCCCTATTATTTATGATATTTACACCTTACAAAATTGAATATTATTAAAGAAAATCTGAATATTAATTAAATTATTTAATTATATTCATTGTGGGTGACTCTGTCATACCACAGTATGGGGTCCCCATCAAACGGGATTAATGGAAGCATTAGAGATCGTCCAAAGAAGAGCCGCCCGATTCGTGACAGGTATATATAGTTGGAAGGAAAGCGTAAGTGCGATGTTGAAGGCATTAGGTTGTGAAGACCTGGAGTTCCGAAGGCGTTGTTCTCTACAGAAGCTAATTGAAAAATTCTCGACTGACGTATTTCGGAATGACAGTAAACAAATATTGCTACCAGCAACATTCATATCTCGGAACGACCGCGAAAATAAGATAAGAGAAATCAAGTCCAGAACCGATTCATTTCTGTACTCATTTTTTCCACGAGCGATTAGGGAGTGGAATAGAAAGGATTTACCGGGCTTGTAAACATAAAATCCGACAGGAGTAGCATTCGATAAAGCTCTTCGGCCATGCTGATCTGGGTTTTCCATCATGGTTTCCCTAGATCACTGCAGGAGAATGTAGGGATGGTTCCTCACAATAGCCCATGGGCGCCTCCTGCCATAACCCGTATATCCCTTCTAAACCATCACCTTTCCGGATAGGTGCAATGCACCCTCCGCCACACACTTTTAGTGAATCGTGGAGTAATAGTAATAGTAATGGCGATCCATAAACTACGTGGCTCTGTCTAGGAGGGGTGAGGGCTGGGATGCTATACTGGTGCTACGTCGGGGGGAGGGGGGGGGGTAGAGTTCCGAGCCAGGCCACTAACTTTTCATTTATATTATTTGTCACACTTAAAATGAAGTACCGAACACACAACAGCATGTGAATATTTATTTACGTCATTTAATTATCTTCATAATTAATTTATGATATTCTGACAAGAGAAAAATGTACGAAATGTCTTCTGGAATCAATAGGGAAAAAAGCTACGTGCTACGTGGTGGGTAGTTGGGGGGGGCGGGGGTAGGGGTGGTAAAGGCAAAAACCACGGGGGGGGGGGGCTTCACAGGTGGCTAAAATGGAGCCACGTATTTTATGGCCCTTTGCTGTAGTAATTACAAAATAGATCCAGAGGAAGAGTAGGAATGCACTTTCACCTGTATGAGATTCTCTTACTAACAGCCGCTTGACAGAAAACTGAGACAAAACTTCGAATTATAAACAGACAATACAATGTGCTATTCAAAATTAACAATTCACCAGAATCGGATAATTTAATCTTTAAAATAGTACTTCATTTATCGATTTTGGCTATGTAAGAATGGTTGAAAAGGATTTGTTACGAGAAAGGATCATCCTGAAGTAATATAGGCCTATAGCGATTAAACAAATCTTTCGCTACACACAAAAAGTTCAGTGGTCTCCTGCACACATCACCTGGACTGCTGCTGTTGCCAGCACTCCCTCACGCCTCACGAAGCACTACTTGTTCCTGTTACAGCTCCAGTTAGCCATGATTTCCGGCAAGAACGCTGCCCTGGTGACAGTTCTCCTGATGGCGGTGTTGGCGGCTCTGGTAACGACATCTGCCGCCTCCTCACTGTATGACGACCGCGAGAGAGAGGTTAGTATTTCTTTATTTACCCCAAAATATCCGACAGTTAACATCACTTAGGATCAAAATAAATCATGTGAACATTTATTAAAGATATGGAAGTTTTGGCAAATACGACTAGGTAACAATGAAGATGGGTCACTCCTTCACATATATTTCGTGCGAGGATGTTTGGGTATTGTTTATTTAACAAAGTTTTTATATAATTGCAGTGCGAGGTAGTTAGAAACACTTAAAAAGTAGCTATTCTTCATTTGGCAAGGTTAATTCCAAACCAACTACTAATTCAAAAAATTGCAGGAATGTCTTATTTATGAAGAATAATTTCAGAATTTGATCCATGTCACATTACAACCTACTCTATAACTACAAAATCAGATATCTTCAATTTAGCAATAGTTTATTTTCCGATATAATGCAACAAAATAGAGCTTCCGTGGTTTGGATGCCGTTTGAAACATTACGACTATTTGCAGCTGTAAATTCCGCGGTCAATTATAACTATGTTGCCTAGATGGCATAACCGTCATTTGATGTTTCCCTGCCAAGAATGCCGTACGCATATTCATTTCTACGATTCATTTACTTCGTTTTCACTGTATTGCATAGCTCGTTGACCCCGTAACTCGAATTCTCTCTGAGCAAGGTCAGCAGTCAAATCCAGACAAACTTTGTAAACAATGTGACAAGGAACGCTGAAAACATGATAATTGTCAAACCTCTATAAATCTCATGCGGAGAGTTGCCACGCAGCAGTCGCTACAGGAAGGGTTAACTTTCGAAATTGGAAGACTTCGGACCTCGAAAGCAGTCAACATATTAAGTCAGAAAGGTGCAGGTGCAGCCGTGGCTCTGCCATTGTAAGATAATAGTATATTTGTCAGTCGTCATCTGAAGAATATACAGCTTGCAGACATTTACACCACTTTAAAATCCGATAAGATATCTTGGAGCATACACGAATATGTTAAACTAGCTGCTCCCGAGACTTGGTCCACATGGATCAGAGAAGTTCTCGGTCGTTTTTCGTCCCCTTTCAAATTACCAGAACTACCTTATTAAAATTTGGCGCGATTTTTTTGATGAATCGATATCATTAATAAATATCAATGAAATGGGATAGAACAAAATAATGAAGGTCAATGTAAACATTGTAAAAATTCCAGCCAACATCGGGATTGGAACCTGGGACTTCCGTTCCGCAGCCACTTACCAGACAATGTTAAATCAGTATACAAAAATTCCAACGCTTACGATTTTGCCCTCTGTATCATGAACAAAATTTGGTAGTAATATGGATAAAAAGCATCCTTTACGTTAACTGATGTTATAAGCTATGTTCTGTATTTATGTTATATCTAAACATAAGTACTTTTTGAATAGAATTCTTAATAAGATTTTATATTTTTAAAACAAACTGCAAGATGCCTTTAAAGTTAATGATAGTGTAATGAAAAGTTTCCATTTTCATTGCAAATTGAATTTAAATCAATAATCTGCAATTCGCTTGGGACAAGTATGAAACTTTACATAAACGAAAACTCCACATAAATCAAAGCGTAATTCGCAGACTGAGATCATATAAGTTCTATAAGACAAATAACAAAATTTAAAGTGAACAACAGAGCCCGCAAGAAATGCAGTTACAGTGAAACATGGTGGGCGCCACTGAACAAGTAGCAAGTTTACTGTCGGGTGAGATCTCAGCTCAAAGGCGCTATCGGGCTTTACTGAAAACTATGAAAGACTGTTCCCTTATAAGATCGTGAGTATATTTACCAGTTATCTCGTTGTACCGTTCTTCATTCACTGAATTTAAACCATTACCTTGTGTTGTTGCACTCTCTCAGTCGCTGAATTCTATTTGGACGTCATTGCATACGTCAAAATCTTTGATAAAGCTGACGTTCTATAAACATGTCGTCATTTATGTGAGGTAAAGCTATGACACCATTGTCTTTACGGTACGTCACACGCTAGGTATTTGGTCACTTGATTGTTTGGCTTGCAGTCTCCTCTATTTGAACATTTAACTGTTCATCACAGGGACGCCGGCATGTAGCTGTCGCTACTTTTCTGCGCATTCCGTGCCATCAGCAGCAGGCACAATTTTAAAACCCAGACGGGACACGATAAATAACCAGCCCATCGAATATTTCAATGTATCGTTCATTGGTTCCATAAACATTACATATATGTATAATCAAGATGTGGGTAGCGTGACTATTACGCTATGTCCAGTTTCTTTCAAATCCATCCATTGGCTTCTGCGTGATGCGCGAACATACTGACATACAGCCAAAAAAATAATTTTTACGCTTTTGGCATTCATCGGTAGTTTACATTGCAATTAATCTTAAAAAATTAAAAAAACATAATTTACAGACACAACTTTTAAGAATATTATAATATAGTGTAGAGCACGGGTGGCCAACCCAAATGATCTTGCGGGCCACTTTGGAAGCGCAATATAACTCCGCGGGCCGCATATAAAATTATATATCCCCACTAGAGACATTTTCTTGGAGTGAAACATGAGTTATTATTGAGTTTACTATTATTCTTACATGTAAACATAGTTAATACAAAAATAATGATACTAACGCACATTGTAAAGAAATATATAACACTAAAAATGAAATATAAAAAATATTTTGTAAAAGTGTGATGAACCTCGCGGGCTATCCCTGACTGTAGATTATATATTTATTGTATTATGGTAAGAATGAGTACCTTCTCGTACACCAGAAACTGGATTGAAGTCTGAGAGAAAGTAAGTGATGAATAAAGTCTTAGAACTTTTTAACATTAAAGCAGATTTGGATATTCTATTGTAAAACGCCCAACAAAAAATATAAACTGAAAGAGTTTTTTTATTTATTTATGGCTTTACGTCTCATTAACGTTGAGGTCATTAGAGGCGTGATGGGAATGGGGACAAGAAACGGGAAGGAATTTGGACATGGCCTTTTTGAAGGAAGCATCCCGGCATTTGCCTGGAGTGATTTGGGGAAATCATGAAAAACCCAAATCTGGATGCCAGGATGGGGATTCGAACCAGCGACCGCTCACCTACCACGCTCGGTGACTGAGTGAAATTCTGGATCAATGTAGAACATATGTTTAACAAAAAATCTTCAACGCCTTTTTTGGTATCTATTTTTTTTCTTTTAAGTTACATTTTGATAGTCATACAATACAAAAAAAAGCCTTCAGAGAAATTTTAAAGATATGTATTCTGTAAACATTAGATCCTTGTCTCAAAAATAACACACTGATGATTTATATATATATACTGTGTATATATATATAAATACAAAACACAATAGCAAAAATACTAAAATTACTAATACTATGATTTACACAACCCCAAACAAAATCACGTAGTTTTAGATTAAATAAGTCTCCGGGAAAAAAAAAACTACAAGAATTTTTTTTTTTTCAATGAAATGAGTCAATTTTTAGTTCAAACCGTTGGGTCCGTACTGCTATTTGTTCTTGTCTTGTTGTGGTGCAGCTAGTGAGCTGGCTGGCGCGCTGGCCAGAAGCCCACAAGAGGAACTCAGAGCTCATCAACTCTCTGCTCGGACTGCCGAAAGTGCTCAACGACGCCGGACGCAAGTAGCTCGCAGTCCTCGGCAGAATTCCATCATTTTCGCACCCAACGGGTCAGTATGAGGATGCAATCCACTAACTTTTTATTTTTATTATTACCAACTAACTTTGCTGGTGGAAATTTACCTGCACACCTACTTGAGTTTTTTTTTTTAAATTTTTACTTTAAATTTTTTCACTGTCCGAGATATGTTGGTCATCGCCTGTCATTATATTTCTATATGCATAAAATGAAGTGCTAATGTATACCAAGGTACAAGCTGCTCTCAGTTCGACCAGATACTTAGAATGATGTACGGTAATTTCCCATGACACAGATAGTTATCATCCTTTTCATGAAATAGCTTCCAAGCCAAAAAAATACACTTCTTACGCAGTTACGGTGCTTCCTAACAATGAGGTCATGTGGAAATGCGTTCTTGAAACATCCGTTACTTTTATGAATATTTAAAAAGAAAGAAATGGTATCCATATTGCAGAAGCTACAACTTTCATTGCAAAGATGTGAAATTTCTATCCTCAGATCTTTAATAAATCTTAAAATGCAAAGTTTCACGGTTTGTATGTTAGTAAGATTCTATTTCGAGGATCACTGATCCAATTTGCATGTATATATATACTTCTAGCGGTTAATCTATTAAGTTTTGATGGCCTCGATATATTGCATAAAAATGTCTGCTGTAGCTCAGTATTCTTAAAATGAATTCTCAGTATATATATTCTCTCATGTGCTTTGTTATAGAAAATTTTAGCCTGGTTAAATCTAATTCACAGAAACACAAATTCAATACAAGAAACAGAAATAACTTGTACAAAACACAAACATCATTGTCATTAGTACAAAGAGGAGCTAATTATTCTGTGATATATCTGTTTAATAAACTTCCTAAAAATGTAAAACAGTTTGTAGATAATAAATGTATATTTGGAGAAAAACTGATAAATTATTTTACTGACAACTCCTTATACTCCATTCAAGAATGTGTAGAAAATAATTAAAAGTATCTAATATTATTTCAGCTAAAGCCTATTGTAAAAAAATAATGTTTATTTTTGTTTCATTTTATTTATATTATTTTATTTTATTTTTTTGTCTTTGTAACATGTAATAACTTTTTTAACTATGATTATTATTCATATTGTATGAGTATTATTAACCGTGACATGTTTCACATCCCACAGGTCCCTCAGAAGGGATCTATGGACAAGATTATAAATCTTTAAAAACTGTTACAAAAAGGCATCCAAAAAAGAAATAAACAAGTAGTTTAAAGCTGCCACTATCACTTATTTAATTGTTACATGGACGAAGAATTCCACGGCGTAGTACATTGATTAAAAAAAGAAAAAAATCTTGCTTCAGGCCACGATCTTCAAAACTTCCAAGGAGTGTAACATTTTGACGCAGCTGGAAACTCGAGATTTTTTATCTGTAATCAATTATTACTTCTGAAAATGAATTAAAAGAAATTATCTAAGAATAAATAAACGATTTAAGAACTGACAACAAAACATTTTTAAAAAAATGGCCCCGAGAGGAAATTAATTTAAGAAGTCAGGTCTCCTCCCTAGTCAAGTACAACTCTTCTTATATGACGTGTGTGTTTAGTACCTTAAATGAAACTGATATGTTCGTACATTTCTAAGTATGTATTTCAAAAATGTTTAATCCTGTATGTGGAATTTTAAAACATTACTTTTTTGTTTCAGATCTTTGAATACTGCTAAACAATGAATGAATTAATTACTTCAATTTTTCTCATCATGAGTCAGCAGCGAAGCATTTGATGCAGAGATTTCTTTTTATAATTCAATGTTTGAATTCTGTTTGAATTATAAGGTCCTCCTTAAGTATAACCTGTTCTTTAAATAAAGTATTTCACTGAAGAAATATATTTTTATAGATTCAGTGGCTCAAACCTGCTCTGTCTTTTCCCTATATTCCTTTCCAAACAAAGTTTCTATTGGCATATTTTTTTCCCCCTGTGTATATTAGCAGTAGAGTAAAAACAAATTGTAACCCTCCCAAATTTTTTGGAATGTAGTAATTACTGCTATAAAATGTCACTAACAGTTTTGTCGTAGAGAAGACAGACCACAACAATAGGCCTACATATCAGTTAGTATAATAATCCGCAATAAACTATATGCAGTCCAAGGCAAACTTTACTCTAGTCAATATCACTGGATCCATACTTGATGATACTACAGTCACTGCTGGCTAGGGTTTTAAATTTTGCTATAGCAACGATGTCAGTGCTTGTAAAGGACATTGTCAGTGCGGTGGAAAAGGCTATACCTAATCTCTCAGCTCACACAGCGAAAGAAATACTACGCGAGATCTATTAGGGCCTTGAAGAAGGCCAAACTACCTAAGGCAACATCATGAAGCTAGAGCTAGAGACATTACGAAACTCATGCAATAATGAAACCGTTGTCGTCATTCCTAAGGACAAGGGTAATGCTACCGTTTCCTCTCATCAAAAAAGGGTAATGCCGAAGTTAGGAGATTAATAGACTACACTTCTTATAAGTTCTTTGATCGGCCCCACCTCCAAAGTAGTCTACAAGACCAAAAGCTCTTCTAAAGGAAACTGGTTTACTAGAAGAGACGATCAAGAACCTACTCAGGCCTCCGAGATTATATGGCCTAACGAAAAACCACAAGGTGAACGTGCCCTTATGCCTTATTGTCAGTGCAATCGGTGCTCGTATGTACCAACTGGCAAACTATACACTTATGGCACACACCTTGTAAGAAACTCTGCTGAATTCGTACAGAGGATGCAATCTTTGACTGTTTCGAATTCCGACCTCTTGCTTAGCTTTGATGTCGTCCCTCCGTTCACAATTTGATAATCATCTTCATTAGAGCACGAAGATAAACTTACCCAGTGGAAAGCACCTGAACGGCTCACTAAGCATGAAAATGCTAAAAATCATCGTGAGTGCTTCACCCAGTGGAAAGAAAGGAAAAGAAATTTTCCAGCAACTTGTAGTGTTATGGAGCATACACTACATGTGGCACCAGGGCCGCCGTAAGCGGGCGTGCACCGCACGCGGGCGGCACATCGAGGGGGGGCGGCAAAGGGATAGTTACCACTCCATTGTCACCGCGACGAAATTTGCAGTGTATTATGTACCGGGCGACCTTTTTTTTTTTTTTTTGCTCAACAGCTGTTGTGGGCGGCCGGCGACCGGCGACACTCGGGATGGCAACAATGGGGGCGGCAAAAAATGCTCAAAGGGGCGGCAATCTCACCGGGTTTTTGACCGTGTTCGGAAATTTTCGAGATCCACCACTGGCTGCAGACAAGGGGCGGCATAATCGGTATTGCACGCGGGCGCTCAAACAGCTAGCGGCGGGCCTGTGTGGCACACTTCCAAATATGTGCACCCGGGTTGTTGGACATAGCAGAGGGCGATCACGGACGATTCAAAGCGTGACTGTGTGAATGTGACTGAAACGGACAGTTTCTGCCATCTACTAGGCTCACACTGAATTTTGTTACATGTTTTCGCCACCAACAATGGCTGGAGGAATCGGATTGGCGGAGCGGTATTGCCGCGAAAAAAGGGATCCTCGACACGTAGGTGCAATTGAAGACGGGATGGACGGTCTGCCGCTGGTGGAGAGGAAGGAATCCATATTGTGACCTGGGTTAATCAGATTCGAAGTGGTGAATCAGTTTTGTGAGCAGTGAATATGAACACACCTGAGTGCAACGAAGCCATCATGTCAACCAGTGCCGTGAATAAAACATCGATATGGTAATGTAAAAATAATTGCAGCAGCATGTGTATCCGCAGCAGCATGTGTGACCTCTGGAATACCCGAAGCGCCTCGTAAAGAGTTTCAAGTGTCTCTGCATTATATATTTTTAAACAAGTTTGGTTTTTGAACAATGAGGACAGCGCCCAATAATTTTGTCTATTCGGAGTTTAATTATTAGCCATGCCGGAAACAATGTTCTGTTATTGTAATTAGATTTGTTTTTTCTCGCAATATTCATTTCTTTTTTTAATAAATATAAATTGCTTGTCAAATTATTACCAGGTAGTTTTATCCCATACTAATGACAAAAATCAATACTTAAGTAAATTTCGCAATTTTCAATTAACAGTAAATTTAATTAAATATGTAAGTAACAGAGGTAACGTTACAAACTAAAGGGATTATTGACGCTGAATTTCAAACTCAGATCAAAACAGAAAAATGAAAGTGGCGTAATGTATTAAAGAAAATCTTCCACTGCATCAAATCTCTTGCCACTGAAAATCTGGCATTACGAGGTCACAGAGAGTCACTTAGTACTTGCGATGGATCCGAATCCAATAATATTGATAATTTCCTTGGTTTAATAAAGCTTATGGACACAATTGACCCATCATGGTCAGGTTAAAAATCCTGGCACCACATCATACTCTTCACCTCGTTTTCAAAATGAGTTAATTCACTGTTTGCCAAAGTTTATTGTCAAACACTCACAAATCAAAATACTATGGTCCCTTGTTTGACTGTTCTTCTGACCATGCACAACATGAGCAGATGTCTGGAGTGAGATACGTAGAAGTTGATTTTGAGAGGAAAGTCCTTTCTCGTTTTCATTCAGATGAGCCAAAAGGACGCTAGAAGCTTGGTTGATGAGATGATTAAACAGCTAGAGAAAGGCGGTATGGATATATAGAACTGCCGTTCACAATGTTATTTCAACGCTGCTGTGATGGCTGGGCACCGAACTAGTGTTCACGAAAGAATAAGCGAAAATGATAATCTGCCGATATTTATGAATTGCGATAATCATTTATTAAATTTGGTAGGTGTACATGTAGCCAAGTATGATACTATAATGGTCACATTTTTGGAACTATTTATATATTCTTTTCTCGTTCTGCTATGCGTTGAGAAAAACTGAGGAACACCGTGCCTGTGGTTGTAAAATCAGAGTCTGAAACAAGGTAAAATACAAGGTTTGAAGCAGTTAAGCCAGTTAATAAATATGTTGAAGATATGCTGAAAGTTCTTTAAGACATTACAGACGATGTGAAATTGAACGCTTTCACGGCGTATCGATGAAATGTAGTCTTCACGGGTTTTCCGCAGTATGTTGTTGAAATGCGACAACGAGCTTTCCGCGGCTGACTCTGCCGCCATCTTCAGGTTGGATGTTGTGCAGGGAGAACCAGCGCGGCGAAAGATCGTTGTCGCATTTCAACAACATACGGCGGAAAACCCGTGAAGACTACATTTCATTACAGACGATGGCAATCAAAGTAGTGAAACAAGAAGTACGACAAGACTTCTATATAATTGCATGTTGTCCTACGATTTTCCGAATTTGTTCTTTTGACCGTCTTCAGAAGCGTATCCAGGATCCTAGAATGAATTTTCGTGATATAAACACCTTCCGACACCATTTTACCAACTGATGCACTCGAGAAAAGTTTCAATCTTTTCCAGGATTTGGATGTAGTGATTGAAAGATATCAAAGGCTAACAAAACGTATGGCCAGACAGAATGCGAAGGACCCTGGGTTGAGTGCTGAAGAAGAAATGTAACGAGTTATGAATGGATCGCTGGATAGTGTTGTGCGTGAAATGAGCGAAAGGTTCAGTCGTCTGCATGAAACTGAGTAAGATTTGGGTTTCTCATAGATATTAAAAGTCTGTTATAAGGCACTGCCGATCACGACCATTTAAAAAAGAAATCTAAAGAATTTGGAGAAGCATATGGTTGTGATGTTAACGGAGAACAGATACGAAGAAGAATTGGATGTGCGAATGCTAATATACACAAGAAAAAACGAAAACATAAAAAGAGCTGAAGAGCTTCCTGAATTCATTGTTGGGTACGGAGATGAGAGCGTCTTTCCCAAACTGCGCATTTCAATTCACATTATGCTTACGATTGCAATATGTATCGCAAAGTTGCGAGTGATCTTTCAGTAGGCTAAAACTAATACTTTCATATTGGAGAGCTTATGCGATGTAGCTTGGCTCAGTATAAAGCAAGAAGAAACCGAAGAAACGGTTTTCGAAAATGTAATTAATCTATTTGTATCGCAGAAGGATAATAAAGTGCCATTTTAAATTTAAGATTATGAAATAATTTTGCTTCAAAACAGAAAATAAAATTTATTGATGTTAATGATGGTTTTATTTAGTGAATCTGTTTATTTTATATTTAGATAATTTACCAAAGGGCGCAACTTCGATGCTTACCCTAGGCGCCATTTCCGATTGGTCACCCCTGGTAGTAATATTTACTGTCGAAATTTTATAATCAATAAAAGACAGAAAAATATAATTTAAATGAACTTAATCTAATGCTCTTATAAATGGGTTATAACATAGGCGTAGTTTATTTTCTCGGCTATTCAACATCCAATTGAAACTCTCTCTAGCAACGACGTTTCGAGGCGTGGAGTTCCACGAGAAGTCCTTCATCAGATTCAGTTTTAAGAAAGTTGTATCTGATGTAATTACAATAGGCCCATATATTTAAAGGCGTGTATTGCTCTGAACTGTTTCAGCAGTTTATATAATTTCATTTGAATAAACTCATTCATGTTTTGACGTTTCATATAAAAAGTTACTGAATTAAAATTCCTGCCCCAAAAACCTATATATACTAGCAAAGAACGGCAAGAAAAGAAATGCCGTATACAAAAAGTCTATTATAAATATAATAGCTATAAAATTTAATACAAAAACATTTTAATTCGATAGAATGGGCAGCAGGGCTTAGCCAGAAATGAAAGTGACAGTAGTTGGGAGATCCATATGAGATGCATTGATAAAACACCAAATACTCGGCGAAGTTGATCCCGTTCAGCTAATAGTCAATAAAATGCTAGCCCGTTTGTACACAGATTTAGAGAAATCTCAGTCCGTCTCTTTAATCGTTGCTTGAGCTCTATACACACATTTTATAGGCAAAAGTACATATAGAGAAGAAGAAGTAGGGGGCCCCGAAATCAAAATTCGCAGAGGTCTCCAAGATCCCTTAAGCCGGTCCTGCAGGCTTCCATTTATTCCTTCAGTGATACTTTAGTTTTTACATTTATATGCAGTTGCTGTTGATACCACCAGCCTTGCACCCAGTGCTTCGATGTGGTTCTCCTGTCTGACCATAACTGCCTTCGTCTTCCGCATCTCTTCGTGGAACTCTTTGATGATATCATCTGACAGAAAGCGTGTAACGTCCAGCCTCTGCTGTCATTGATAGTCGTTGCTTTTTCATATATTTATTAGATACTAGCTGTTACCCGCGACTTCGTACGCGTGGACTTGGAGTTTCATTGCCAGAATTGGATATAGAAAACTGTTAGTAACGTAAGATTTGTCCCAAACAACACCGACTCGACATAATATGATGAAAAGCCATCATTATATCATCCTATCGTCTAATCTGTCTCATGAAGAGAATCAATTTACAACATACTTAAAAACAGAAAAGTAAGCGAAGGTGCGGGGATGTGTGTGTGTGTGTGGGGGGGGGGGGGGGGGGGTGTTAACTGATGGCAGCTTTATTTCAGCTTGGTTTTTTCTTCTTTATTCGACATGAGCATCTGAATCTTATAATCTAACAGCAGCACATTGTCTTCTAGACCTGCACCTTAGGCCAGGTTTACGTCCGTAAGGCATGTCAAAAAGGAAGACAAATTGGTGCCAGAAACTTTTATATAGACACAAATGAATAGTACAGTGCAGAGAAAATTGACTTACTATACTAAATAATAAGTTTTGTTTCTTATCGAAATTTATTAACAAATTAAACACTAACAGACTGCGCGACTGAGCAACCAACGTAACATTACAGACTAACACACGAATCTGTCTGTCTTTCATCATTCGATAGTTCTTAAAATTTCGTGACTAAAACTGTTACTCATGACCGAAAAAATGTCCTGTGTCCTTCCTACACTATTTCATTGTTAAATTCCATCATATTGATATAGCCATTTAGTCGTCAAAAAAGTAACAAAAAGACAGAAACTTACTTCCAACATTTATAATATAATAGCTGGTACCCACGACTTCGTTCGTGATTGTAAAGTAATTCATATTGCCAGCTGTAGACATCTAACCACCATAGTGCACGATGGGAGACTCGATACTATTACCACACACAAATACCAGTCTTCTGCGCTATGTAGTTCCGGCAGCAAAGTAAAATTTACGGATACACACAAGTCTTAGGATGAAATACGAAAATATTCATGATCGACCAATTTCAAACACCATATCTCACACACTCCCACAGTTACCGAATTTCGGCCAACGTTGTGATCGATGGGTAGACTCATGTGTTACTACCACACAAAAACGCCAGTGAATCTGCGATTGATAAGTTTTCACTTAAAAGTGATACACCGTGACACATGCGTCTTTGGCAGAAATATGAAATTGCCGCAGGTCGACAATTTCATACCCCCATATCTCCACACCCCCATAGCTACCGACATCTAACAACCATAGTGCACTACATGAGATACGATTCTACTACCAAACACAAACACCAATGCTCTATGCTATGTAGTTGTGGCAGAAAAGTGACATATGCGGAGACAGTCGAAATACGAAAATATCCTTGGTCGGCCACTTACAACCACCATATCTACCACAGTAACCACAGTTTCTGAAAATTCGGCCGCTGTTGTGATCGAAAGGTGACTCTGTGCTACTACTACACACAAACGCCAGTTATCTGTGATCTATAGTTTTCGCTGAAAAGTGATACACCATGACACTTTTGTCTTTGGCAGAAGTATGAAATTGCCACAGGTCGACCACTTTCAACCCCCATATCTCCCACACCCCCATAGCTACCGACATCTAACAACCATAGTGCACTACATGAGATACGATTCTACTACCAAACACAAACACCAATGCTCTATGCTATGTAGTTGTGGCAGAAAAGTGACATATGCGGAGACAGTCGAAATACGAAAATATCCTTGGTCGGCCACTTACAACCACCATATCTACCACAGTACCACAGTTTCTGAAAATTCGGCCGCTGTTGTGATCGAAAGGTGACTCTGTGCTACTACTACACACAAACGCCAGTTATCTGTGATCTATAGTTTTCGCTGAAAAGTGATACACCATGACACTTTTGTCTTTGGCAGAAGTATGAAATTGCCACAGGTCGACCACTTTCAACCCCCATATCTCCCACACCCCCATAGCTACCGACATCTAACAACCATAGTGCACTACATGAAGATACGATTCTACTACCAAACACAAACACCAATGTCTATGCTATGTAGTTGTGGCAGGAAAAGAGAAGTATAACGGAGATACGAATTTTTGGTCGAAATATGAAAACGCCCTGCACTTGACCACTTTATCATTATATCTCCCACATCCCCACAGCTATCGGCATGTCGGGCCAACGTTGTGCACGACAGGAAACTCCATGCTTACTTCTACCCACAAACATCAGTGATCTGTGCTAGGTAGTGGTGGCTGAAAAGTGAAATATAGGAAAAAACACGTCTATTTTTATATATATATAAGATAAAATATAAGATTGCAGGTCATATCCAGCTGTTGTATAAAGCGATGTAATGTGAGAAATTTCGATGCGGCACCGCAGAGTCGCCCCCATCCGTCTAAGAATAGGATGGTTGCCTTTGTTTGTTTGGACGATAACGGTACCTGGGGATTTGCTTGGGCGGCCACATGAGGAGAGCGAAGTCGAGGGTGCGAGCTAAGTGTCCGGCAAGTCGATGACAAGTTTCAACGGCGTTTTTCCGTGGTTTATGTTCTGCCTCCACAAGACATCAGACGACTTGAAACAATATTCAATGCTTGTCTAAGATTCAGCTACTTTCCTGATGCTTGGAAGACCGCCAAAGTAGTGGCAATTCCTAAACCAGGAAAAGACAAGACATTCCCCCAAAATTACCGACCGATATCACTATTACCTGTCATTGCCAAAGTGTTTGAGCGAATCATACTTGCACGGCACAACACTCACATTGTCAGAAACAACATAATCATTGGCCAGCAGTTCGGTTTCAGAAAAGATTATTCAACAGTACAACAATGTGCCAGGCTAGTGGAGCACATCTGCTCAGAAAAGCAGGCGGGAAACAGCTATATTCTTAGATACTGAGAAAGCCTTCGACAAAGTGTGGCACGAAGGCCTTATCTACAAACTACATAAATACAAAGTTCCCGATTATATAATACACTTAATAAATTCCTATCTAGAGAACATACATTTTTTTATCAAATATGAGAGTGAGATCAGTACAGTAAGGCAAATCGTAGCTGGAGTGCCGCAGCGTAGCGTCCTAGCACCTATTTTATACTGCCTATACGTCAATGATTTGCCGCATATGGCGGGCAGCAATGTCCGCCTATATGCTGATGACACGGCACTTTACACCAGCCACAGAAACCTAGAGCACGCTGCACGAAAACTGCAGCGTCACCTAGAGCTACTTACCCAATGGTGCAATTTATGAAAAACAAAAATTTATGCCACAAAAAAGCCAAGCAATTATTTTCACCAGGAAACGAAAACTACCAAGATACAAATTGCACACGGAGGGAAGCGACATTAAATGGCAAACCGAAATTAAATACCTTGGGATGCGATTAGACAAACAGCTGACGTGGAGGTCCCACATAGATTCAACAAAGAAAAAAGCGAAAGCAAAACTTACCAATCTCTACCCAATCCTCAGAGGTGATGGTATAAGAACAGAAACAAAGCTTCTCATCTATCGTGCGATTGTCCAACCGACATTCCTGTACGGCTCAGAATTACGGAGTATGGCTGCCGACTGCCACATCAAAAAGCTGCAGGCACTGGAGAACAGAGCCCGGCGTGTTATTGTTGGTGCCTCCCGCTATTTACCAAATTGGAGAATCCGACAGGATCTCCATTTTGACCCACTATCAGCTATCATAAAATTAGCTTCTGACAAATTTTACTTTCGCTGCGAAAACTCAAGACACCCTGAAATCGCTGCAATTGGAACCAACCCATTGGAATTACTACCACATAGGCATCCCAAACGAACGATAAACAGACAATTTCCCTTCAAACCACCAAACACTCCCCACCCCCACTAGCTATAAATAGGCCCACTCAGCATTTAAATAGGCCCCTGTGAAACCAAACAGCATAATTACTCACCCTCCATTAGCTATAAGTAGGAATAGGAACAAGTAGGGTTAGGCATAGTTAGGTCCCAAATTGTGTTAATTAATTTTTTTAAATCCTCCATTAGCTGTAAGTAGGTAATAAGGCTGTAAATACATAATATAAACAACCCCCTAAATCTAGATCATCTCAGCTCAAATTAGGATAAATACATTCAGGCCAGCCTCAATAACTAGATTCAGATATTAGCAATAGGACACCCTGGTGCTAAGGACGACATGCAGCTTATGTCTGCAACATATCATGATGGATGGATGGATCTCAACTGATATTCAAAAGAAAATGAACTCAGCTATAAACAACAAAAACGTTTATCAATATATAAAAACATTCCCATCTAGGGCGAACAAGAGACCCAATATTACCCGATAGTTCGATAGTTATATTCTCAGGCGTATGCTAGGCAAAAAGTTTTATATAAAATTGACACTTATCCCTTTCGAAGTTACTGTAGACGGAGACAGCTCTCGGTGGTGGTAACCTTGAGGTTTTTTTCACGACACAGAAACACTTATAGCACATTTGTACAAATCTGAAGTCTCACGTCTGACGAGAAGATAATAACTGTGAGTGTTCCACACTGAAGCAGAGAATAAACCACAGAAAAATGCCAATGAAACTTGTTATAGACTTGCCGGACTTGTCGTGTGCCTCGCACCCTCTACTTCCGTCTTCTCATGCGGCCGCCCGAGCAAATCTCCAGGTACCGTTCTTGTCCAAACAAACAAAGGCAGCCTTCCTATTCTTAGACGGGTGGGGACGACTCTGCAGTGCCGTATGGCAATTCCTCACATTACATCTGTGGCGACTGTTTTGTCCGATGGCTGTGTGTATAGTCTGTACTCAGTCACCTTAGCTAAGATTTGTGACGTATTCGTCTTGCACCGCGGCGTTATTCTTCTGTGCTTGTATGACACCTAAAAATATTAATTGTGGGCTTCATGGGGACAGAAGAATCATACTGCTTTGCATTCGTCGAATGAAATACTGAGGTCGTAAGACTTGATATTTATTGCAAATTGGTTTATTGAGTAATTGGTCACAAGGACAGATACATCTGCGACTCCACGCGACGTAATGCCAGCACACTAGGGTTTGTTGTAGTAATTATCCTACGACATGTAGAAGACGAGAATCTTTGCGGGTAATGCTGTCCAATCGATATCGACCCGAGGCCGAACTTGTGCTCTACAGATCAGACACGAATGGGCGAAGTGCAAGTTGTTTGGTGCAAAGTGACCTTAGCGACTCGTGCGATTCTGACACGCGCTTAAGATTTCTTGCTTAGCTATGGCAGTATTTCCGCTCAGCGTTTTACAGCACGAACGACTCGGTCAGACTCCACAAATAAAATACAAGATTTTAATATAATAAAAATGCGTCCCTTACATTCCTCCCACAGCTTGAAGAGCCATGTACCTCCTGGGACACGCTTTTGGGGTTTCATAATTTCTGAGAATCTCTAGCAGTTTGCTCGACATTACGCACGTTTATGAAATTATAAATCAAACATGAAATACAGAAAATCATCACACAGTAATTAAATCATTGCCTATTTGACTATAATCTATTTAAACTGGTTTGTATTTAGAAAAATCAGTATAGAGCAATTTCTCTGTAAACAATTGGATTATGGCAATTGAAATATTGAATTATTTCCATGAACAATGTTGGCTATAAAGTGTCTGACAATTAATTCTCACTACATTTGATTATGTTAGTAGGCAAATCTAGCAATTGATAAGATCGAAGAGAATGGATTAAAATGTATTACATGATTATCGTCAAACATAAATACTCTCTTATTAAGATTTCCCATCATACAAAAAAATGAAAACGTTTCAGCTAAGTCAATATATATAAGAACTTTCATTTAATTATGAAATCTATGAAACAATAATTACTGTCCTATGAATGCTAGAGTTGAATAGCATGGTACTCAGTCCTTGAGTTTTATTCCAGGCTGTAGCTTCACACCTGGGTATACGGCCGGATGATCTCGGTTTTCAGACGCTGCATAAGTGGTTCTCTTGCCCAGCAGCCTGCATGCTCGCCACTTGCCTGAAAACTCGTGTACATCAGTAAAATATTCTTGAAATCCACAAAGTAACCGAGCCATGGCGAGTTTGATGGCACCATGTGATTTGTTCTTTGTGGGCGGAACGAATAAATTAATTTTTTAATAGATTTACAATGACAAAGATTACGAATACAGAAAATTTGAATCAGGTTCCATTTAACTACTTTTAAGTATAGTTCAATGCACAAAATAAACTTAAAATGACTATGCATACAGTTACAATTTTTCTGTTAACTTGATTTCTGTGATCTCAAATTATAATGGTTAGTTTTCCGAAATGTTTGAGCTGTCGAGTCAGGCTTCTAGCTGCGTAGTCCATATGAATATGTGTTAGTTTTCTTCTCCGAATTTATTGGTTATTCAACTGGCTTGACCTGTTGTGTCTTGTTATCCCTGATACAAACGAAGTCTGTTGTTATGAAAACAGTTGTCTATCCGGTAATTGAATTCGTACAGTTACAAGTGATAAAAGTTCTTTCACTTGGTACAGCCCGCCATCTAGTAGTGAATTTTTTCGACTCGTTCTTCTACATGAATGGTTTACTGAGCATAATATAATCTCCCACATTAATACTTTGTGGTTTAGCGGTCTTATTGTACTGTTTGGCCTCTGATAAAAAAAAGCATGATAGTTATTACGTCGTAACTCAGACCATAATTTTTAAGGTTATCAATTTTTTTGGAAACTTGGAACATTTGGAAGGGTGATCTCATTTCTCTGCCATAGAGTACTTCAAAAGGTGTTTTTCTACTACTGGTGTGAATTTTTGAGTTATAACATGATACTAAATATGGTAAAATTGATTGCCAATTATCATAGGATTTGTTGACATATTAACTAAGCATTCTACCAATAGTTTTATATATTTTCATTCTGTCATTCCCAGCAAAATGGTAACTGCTAGTCCTCAATTTTTCAATACCTAATAATTTGCAAACTTGTGTAAACAATGAAGACATTAATGATGATCCTTGGTCCGTAATAACAGCCTGCGGGACCCCGTAAAAAATATCCAATTAACTGCAAAGGCTTTAGGTATTGATTCAGCTGTTTGATCAGACAGAGGTACCATAACTAAATATCTGGCAAATGCATCAGAAATTGTGAGTATATAACTACTGCCTTCTCTACTGCGCCTAAATGGGCCCATCACGTCAAGACCGATTCTTTGAAAAGGTTTTACTGTTTCAGGTAATGACTGCAAATGTTCACTTGCTTTTTCTAAACCATATCTTTCAATACATTTGGGACAATTTTTAACATATATTCGTAAGTCTCCTCTCCTGTATGGCCACCAATATTCAGTCGCTATTCGTTGGTAAGTTGTTTTGAAACCACAATGACCTGATAAGATCGAGTCGTGATACAATTTCATAATGGGTTCTCACAGTTACTTTGGATCGCCACTCTATCACCACGCTTGTTAACACGATATAGAATGTTATCGCGAAACGCAAACCATTTCTGCTTCCTCCATTTGCTGCATTCTTCGTCCTTAGCCTGTTAATGAGGTTGGTTCCTCGCAGGTAATTACTCTAATTTTTCTACTTAAGCCATCGGCATTTTTGTGCAAAACTCCTGGTTTTATGAACTACGTCATATTCGTACTCTGAAAGTTTTAGGGTACATCGCATTAATCTGCTCGATGGATTCCATTTCATTTGTTGTTGGAGGATAATGCACATTGGTATTCAACACTTCATGATGCATCTACCTCAGCTCATCCACAACAAATACGAATGCTATTTGCCATTATATTATCAACATGTATGCCATCAAATCCACTTGAATTATGGAACAAATATAAAGATGATATGGCAGAAGATATTTTAATTAGTGTGCGTCATCATGCAAGAAATCCTGATTTGTTGATTACCTTGGAAATGTACAAAAAAGCTTTGATAATAATTGAAGATATGTGTCTAACGATTGCAAATAAAGCATTAGTACAATTGGGTATGACCGCACCAAATCGTGAGATGCATGATTTGTTTGATCGTGAATTGCAACGTGAGCAGGAATTCAATTTTAATGATTTGCGTTTATTTGTACAATCGAATATAACCAAATTGAATATTCAGCAAAAACATGTATATGACACAATCATGCAAGCCATTTCCAATAATGCAGGTGGATTATATTTCTTGGATGCACCTATTTAGCGACTATTTGATCGGAACAGAAAATTGCATTGGCACTTGCATCTTCGGGAATTGCTGCTACATTATTAGAAGGTGGTCGGACCGCACATTCTGCATTAAAATTGCCATTGAATGTACAGGTGACTGAAACTCCAACTTGCAATATTTCGAGAAATTCTGCAATGGCAAAAGTTCTGCGATTAACGTCAATTATTTTATGGGATGAGTGTACAATGGTGAATAAAAAATCACTAGAAGCATTTAATCGAACAATGCAAGATTTACGTGGTAATCAACAGCTTTTTGGTAGTGCTCTGATATTACTGTCAGGGGATTTTCGTCAAACATTGCCTGTCATTCCTCGATCAACTCCTACTGATGAAATAAATGCCTGTTTGAAGTCATCAGTTCTTTGGAGATATGTACAAAACTTGACACTGAACATTAATATGCGTATTCACCTACAAAATGATCCAGCTGCCCATGAGTTTTCAAAACAATTGATAGAAATTGGTGATGGCAAAATACAAATCGACAGTACCAACAGATTGATCGCTGTACCAAACAATTTTTGTACAATTGCACCATCGATAGATGAATTGATTGAATGTGTTTTTCCGAATATTCTTCAGAATTACAGAAATCATGATTGGTTGAGAGAACGCGCCATTTTAGCACCAAAGAACATTCATATCAATGCCATTAATTTTCGAATACAAGCAAAACTGCCAGGTGTAGTCACGACATATAAATCAATTGACAGTGTTATGAATCAAGATGAGGCAATGAATTATCCAATTGAATTTTTAAATTCATTGGAACCGGCTGCTATGCCACCGCATTGCTTGAATATGAAATTTGGTTCTTTGATTATATTATTGCGAAATATTAATCCACCAAAACTGTTTAATGGCACCAGATTGGCAGTGAAAAAGTTATTGCCAAATTTGATTGAAGCTACGATCTTAACTGGTAAATCAAAAGGAGAAGTTTGTTTGATACCGCGTATCCCTATGATTCCAACTGATATGCCATTTGAGTTCAAACGATTACAATATCCTGTGCGTTTATCATTTGCGATGTCCATCAACAAGGCCCAAGGACAAACACTTCCTGTTTGTGGTGTGAATTTGGAGGAATCATGTTTTTCACATGGCCAACTTTATGTTGCCTGTTCCAGAGTCGGTACCCCCAGGCGTTTGTTTATTCATGCTCAAAATGGAAAAACAAAAAATATTGTTTATCCAAATGTTTTGGATTAAGTTTTAAAATAGCTAGCAGTTAATAAAATATGTTTTTGTTTGAATAAATGAATTTGATGTTCCAATTTTTTATTATTATTATTTCACTTTATACGTAGCGAAGCACGTACCGGGACACTAGTAGGGTATACAGGTTAATTTTTTTTAATAAATACCTTTTTTTCTCAGAAAATCTGTAAACCCATTGTAACAAAATTCATAGCCTTTATCAGGGCTAAAAAAATTTATTTTCTTATTCATTTCATTTTCTGCCAAACCATTAAATTCTTTAAACCTGCTAGATACTGCATTTCTAGCTTTCAGGACGTAAATAAATGCCATGCAACTAAAGTCACCAATTAGAAATAAAAAACATAGCGCATCACTTAAGAATTTATGTTCCATTGGGCCGCACACATCGGCATGTATAAGTTTCAGTATATCTGTACTTCTTTCTCCTGTATGACTTTTCCCTCATGGGACACGACACAACTTTTTCCCCCCGTTTGAAAGTTGCTGGGAAAACTACTCCAACAACAATGTCAGAATCCCTTTTATTCATGTCTGCTCTAGTTATATAGCGGAGTCTTCGGTGCCACATAGAACCATCAACAAATACAGAAGCAGGCAACAAACTGTGATCACTTTTCATATTACATCTTTAATTTGTAAACACGACAAATCAGTTCTCCTACAGCCAATTCACATTCACATTATGTAAGAAACAATCCTGTGAATTGAAATAAAATTTACAGCCGTTTCTTAAGAGTTAACAAAATGACAAAAGTTTAGTCGTCGGACTTGGCACGCTCAATGTATTTTTCACAGTGAAATCATAACCGCAACCTGTAGTTATTTCTACCTTGCCGGTAAACAACACAGGTATTATGGTTTTGTTTGCAGTAATAACTTCTGTTGTACTTGACGAATACGATGCATTTTTTATCTAATGTTCATTCGCAGTTATGTGACAATTTGCGCCAGAGACAATGTACCAGTATTGTTTGCAAAACTTACCGGATAGAAAAACAACACGAAACACATTTGATTGTTTAAGTTTATTTCATTTCGTCCGCAATGGACGTTTATTTCTATAATTCCCAGTTCTTTTACACCTGTAACTAGTGGATTTAACTCCTGTCATTTTGACATTTGACTTTTCCGTGTCGTAATTTGCTATTTTTTTGTGTCTGTTGGCAGGCCTGATTTTATGGTTCTGCCCACGGAGGAAGGAATATATGGAGACGAGATAACGCTAAATCCGAGAAACCTCGTGAAAAAACTGCGCTTGCGCGGCGGATATCGTAGGAGTACCAAAACATTTGGCTGTTTGCACTGTGTCAGCTGCTGAGAATATTTAATTTTCTAATATTCTAAAGTTTACTATAATGCCAAGTTGTGATGCATATGGCTGCACAAACAGACGAGATAGGAAAAAACCTGGAATAGCGTTTCATAAGTAAGTCACATTGTAATTATCGTTCTTGAAGTATCTGACAGGCAACCGCAACATTAGTGCCATTCGCTATATATTTATTCATTGCTCTCAATAGGATCATATCATTCTCAAATTTTTGTTGGTGTAGTGTAGACAATTAGCATATGTTACTATTTTGCACCTGAAAAGCTAGCCTTATTGTAGACAAATGTTGGAAATTTAATTTAAGCAGGTCATGTTTACATCGCGACACAGTGAATATGGTATTCTGCATGCATTACTCACGTTTAAGTTTACACTGAAAGTGCACGATAAAATTAATTGTGATAATTTGTGCTGTGCGAACTACTAAACATGATGAAATAAACTTTGTTGTCGGAAATGTAGTTCGCGATGCATTTCTTGTGTTTAGATGTGTCTACATTGTTTGGTTTTGTAGCGGCAATATTAATGGAAATGTTGGCAGGTTGAAATGAGGTGTATACCAGAAGAGAACAAACAATTTATTTATTACTAGCTGTTAGCTTCTGATTTTTGAATGTACTGATTTTTCTAGCAAAATTATATAGGCCACTAACAGTACAATATCTTCTAAGTAAGCTCAGAAACTATGAGGTTTCATGAAGTACTAATTTTTTTAAAGCTCTAAACATTGACTTATGCTACTTTAAAATTTCAGATATCACTTGTTTCTGTTTGTAAATATGTCTACAAGTATATTTCTAGATTTTGAAATCTTTCTTGTCAATTACTGAAATAGAATGTGAAAATATAACCTATTTGAACATCAACTAAAATTTAAGGACTGTAGAAATAAACAGTTTGTTATTCAAGTTAAAAAGAATTACCTGCTCATTAAGTTATGTCCGAATTCATAATCAAATATGGATATGGATAGGCCGCATTTCAACCTAACCACGTCAATTTTAAGGTACAATATCTCGAGAACTAAGCTAGATATTAAAAAAATTTATTCTTTACTTTCAGTTTCTCTCATCGAGTTACATAAGAATTCGTCATCAAATTGCGGCGCCACGGGTATCGTTGAATCCCCTCATAACCTAACAACCTCACTTTTGAGACAGTATATCTCGCGAACTAAGCGAGATATCGAAAAATTTTATTCTTTATATTCGATTTGTATCGTCGTGTTACATAAGAATCTATCACCAAATTTGACTTTGGGGACACGTTTCTTCTGAATTTCAACCAGAAACTCCACTCTTTTGAGACAGTATATCTCGAGAACTAAGCACGATATCAAAAAAATTTATTCTTCATTTTTGATGTGTCTCGTCAAGTTCCATAATAATCCATCATCAAATTGCGGTGCCACGGTTGTCTTATGATTCCCTTGAGGTTTTTGTGCCCATTTCCCGTGTTTCTCCGGTCAAGCAATATGGCGCTTTCCCCTCCCCACTTCTCTCCACCTGGTTTCACTCCAGTATGTGGCGAAGGTCCTTTGCGTCGTCTCCATATATTCCTTCCTCCATGGTTCTGCCATCCTTTGGAAGCGAAAGCGGTTTTTGTCTCTGTTTCATTCGAATCTCACATTTCCATATCGAACAATTTTATCTCGATGACCTCTGTTGTAATTGGAAAGCCGGAATATTCAATCACCATGATGATTGGTGAAAATCTTTATCTTTCTACCAAACCAGCAAGTAACAATGGGCCTATCCAATTGTCGTTTATCTAGAATCCAGTTCCACTTAATTTTTGGGATATCTGAATTATATCAACCACATAAAACGTCATTGAATCACAATTATCAAGTCTGATAGATATGAAGTGGCGAAGTAAGGTTATTCTGCATGTCAAACATTGTTTTAAGCTTCGCCCAAAGCTGATTCGTTGTTTCACCTTGCTTTATATGCTCAAACAACGCTCGATCAATTATAACAATCAGCTTCGCTTTTGCCTTTGCGTTATCTGCGGCTGCGGTGCTAGAGAATGTACTTTCTTCATACTTTATTAAGCCAGAAATGCCTCCTAACACCGCAAAAGCCCACACGCTGTATTTCTCTTTGCCTTTAAGCTTAGGCACGTTAACCACAAAATTCGAAGCCATCTTCAAGAGCGTGAATAGTTATTTATAACATCACAACGTTTCCATATACTGTTTACTATAATGACGAAATGAAGTGGTTATGACGGCCTATCCATTGACGTACTCCAATTGACTGGAGAAGAAACCTACAGACACTTGGCTAAGGTGTTTTCACAATGCCTCGAAGAGAGAAATATCCCAACCGGCGTTGTGTTGTTATACAAAAAAGGTAGTCGTTACAATATTAAGAACTACCGCCCCATCAGCCACCTTCCGATAATATACACAGTGTTTACAAAGGTCATTAATAACCGCATCAGTTCTACCTTGGACACAGTACAATCAATCGAACAGGCTGGCTTTAGGTCAGGATTCAGTACGATAGCTCACATCCAAGTCATCCACGAAGTAATAAGTCGAGCGCAAATGAATACGAGATGCCACTCTGTTTGGCCTTTATTAATTCTGAAAAAAAACCTTTTGATTCAGTCCATCACTCAGCAATCATACAAGCCCTTCTAGAACAAGGAGTGAATCCAGGCTATATCGACTTACTGTACAACATCTACACCACTTCCAATGCCTTTGTCAACATCGCCGAAGCCACCAAAAAGTTCCCAGTAGAAAGAGGGGTAAAACAAGGAGACTCTATACGCCAAAAGCTATTCTAATCAGTCCTGGAGTTGGCAATGTCAAAAATCCAATGGAAAAACAGAGGTTTGAGAATAAATGGAAGAAGTCTCAACAACTTAAGATTCGCTGATGATATAGTTTTACTCTCAAACAGTCTGGAAGAGCTCTAAGAACTTACAAATGAACTAGAGGCAGCTTGCAGCGAAGTGGGCATTAAAATAAATATATCAAAAAGCAAAATCATGCAAAACAAATGGACAGAAAAAGATAAAGGCAGACACGAAAGATTCTGGTATTGAGTCCGTAGATCAGTACATCTATCTTGCCAACTGATCAATATGGCAATACTACGATACCCGAAAATTTATACAAAAAAATTTATTCTTCATTTTTGATTTGTCTCGTCGAGATCTATAAGATCAGACATCAAATCCGTAAAATTTCAGTGCCTCGGATATCGTAGAATCCCCATCAATATGAATGGCGACTCAAAGCCTGAGATCTACATACGCATAAAGCTGGGCTGGAGAGCATACGGAAGAAATTCGATAGTTTTTAAATCTAACATGCCAGTACGTCTTAAAAACAGGTGTTTTAACAATGTGTATTACCGGTCCATATATATTCCTGCCAGACTTGGACCCTAAATAATCACACGAAGCAAAAACTGAGAACTGACCAGCGAAGTATGGAAAGAGCAATGTTACGATTTACAAGAAATCAGGAAAAGGGCCGTGCACATTCGTTCAGTAACTAAAGTGACAGACATTTTAAAAAGAGTCATGACCCAAAAATGACAATAGGCTGGTCATATTGCTCGCAAAAGAGATGAAAGATGGACTATGGCACTACTGGACTAGATACTAAGAAACCTGAAAAGAGCAGGAGGACGACCCCTTGATCTCTGAGATAAGGATATGCATCGAGTTGCAGGAGGGAACTGGAAGAGGGTGGCTCAAGATCGATCAACCTGGAAAGAACTACAACGAAACTATGTAGAATTAAATTCTAAGTACCTGGGTGACCGATCTTCGCTCGGCATCTTTCGAATTCTGTTCAATATCCAAGATTTTGATAATAAAGGGCTTGAAGGCTTCCTAGGCGTTTTGAGGTGCTCATCAAACCAAGAGAAGCTTAACTAACATCAGTAGGCTTACTGGTACCTGAACCTTCTACGTAAAGAGGTTAGAGCCGTTTTCGAGAAACCAATTTCAAAAAAAAGAACGTGTTAAAAACTTGAAAAGCAAAACGTTATCTACATATGAAATTTGATCCAAATCGCTAGATCCATTTGCGAGACCACCTCAGAAATTGCTTTCACAGAAAAATGTTATTATTATGTTAAACAGAAATTTTAATAGCAGTCAGGGATTAATTAATAGTGCGAGATTTTTGGTAATTCAGGGGATTCTAAAATAACCCTTGATGATGGATTCTTATGTAACTCAACGAGAAAAATTGGAAGTAAACAAATTTTTTTTTTTCCTATCTCGCTTAGTTCTCTACATATCGTATCTCAAAATTGACGTGGTTGGTTGAAATGCGACCTGAACCAGAAGATAAATAGCCTAGTTTGATGATGAATTCGTGTGAAACTCGTCGACAAATGGAAAATAAAGAATTTATTTTTCTGATATCTCAAGTGAAGAGATTAGGATTAGATCCGGCCTGGACCAGAAAAAAAATCAACCATAACCACTATGTCTATACGGTGGAAATATACTTTCAATGTTTTATTTTGGTCCTAATGGTTGTTGTTAGTTTGAAATACGGCCTGTAACAGAAGAAACATAGCCAAAAGCACAAGGAACTATAACTATAACTGATTTTTGACATGCTATATCTCGAAAACCAAGCGAGATATCAAGAACATTTATTCTTTCTTTTCGAATTGTTTCGTCGAGTCCTATGAGAATTCATCATCAGATTGTGACGTCATGGTAATGATAAATTCATTCACTCCGATAAAACTATGCTCATACCTCGCGTGGTAGTATTTAATAACAAACTAACAACCACTTCTTACGGTCGAAAAGTAAACGATGATTACTTTATAACTGGTACAGGTAATATTGTTTTCAAAGAAATTTGTGTAAGGTATCACCTCTGACACAACCAATGATAAATTTTTAATTATCTTCCTTTTCAAATGTTTTACAATTAAATTTGCAGTGCTAATATTTCCAAGGGTCAGCCAGTATACAAGAACTGTTCGTTTAAATATTCTTTGAAATCAAAGAGAAACTATTTGCAGGCTTTCTGGTACCTGAATTGTCTACGAGATGACGCTAATGTCGTTTACGAGATACCGAGTGAAAAAATTGTTCGTATTTTTTAAACTCGCTTTTCTTGTAGAGAAGACAAATATTTAGGTAATCTTAAAATATATCAAATTTCACCCAAATCGTCATAGCCATCCAAAATATATATATATACAAGAATTGCTCGTTTAAAGATATAAGATATATAGCTCATTAGACTTAAAGAGGCTACATCCTTAAATAAGGATTGATATAGTTGCAATAATAATGACGAAGAAAATAACTCTGGGACACAACTCTGGACTCATAACCTAATAGAACACGTTCGTTTTACTGCACAGAAAGAATGAAACAAGGATCTTTTATTTTATTCAATCACAGAGATTATACAATTTCCATAGACTGCGTGAGAATAAATCTAAAACAATTTATTTCGATATTATTTATTTTTATTTTATTTTATTTATTTATTTATTTGCCCTTTGGTCTGAGACCATTTAGCCAGCATTATACTGTACATTAATGTTTGTTTGTTATTTTCTTCTTACAGAGTATTGGAGGCTTCAAATCGTCAGTTCTGTGTCTTGAAGGAAGCGAACTATTGCCTTGTAGATTTGGACATTTTTTGATTGAAGATTTGTGGTAACACTCGCAGGGAATTTGACTGAAAGCTGTTCGAGGCGCCTGTAGAAACGTTTTCGTTGTGATTGAAACCGTGAACAGGAGAGAATGATGTGATTGAGGTCTGAAATTTCTTGGTCTAAGGTGCATATAGGTCTTTCTATTATATGAAGGCGGCATAAGTTGTGAGGATAACAACCATGTCCTAGCCTCATTCTAATGATTGTTGTTGCGTGTCTTCTTGCAATATTGTGCTCTGCGAACCAGGGTGTCTTCGGTATTGTAGGTTGTACTGCTGAGTAGTGTTTTCCTCTTAGTAGCTGCGTCCGGGACCAGTCTTCATTCCAACTGAGGTATGCCTTCCTAGAGACTAGTGGGATGAAATCCCTCCAAGGTAGCTGAATGCCTGCAAAGTGCCCTTCGTTGATGCTCTGTTTCGCTAGCTGGTCGACGATTTCATTGTGCATTATTCCTATATGACCTTTAATCCAGAGAAAATATACTTGTATGCCAACTGAAGAAGCTTCTGAAGCTAATCTTATTATTTCATACAGGTATTGATGCATTTTGTTACTCCATACTGGGTTCTGTAATTTCTGGAGAGCGCTCTTAGCGTCAGTAAGTATTAAGATCCTTGGAAAGTGCTTGTCTAGTCCGTACTTGATAGCTGCGCACATGGCTATAGTTTCCGCTGTGTAAATTGACGTCTCTGCAGGTAGTAATGTTTGTCCGTACTCGTTAGTATGTGGGCAATAATAAGCGTATCCTGCACCTTCCGTAGTTTTAGAGCCGTCGCTGTAAATATGGATGTAGTTGGGCCAAGTTTTGTTCAAGAAGTGTGAAATTGCTGTATTGATGTTGTTACTCCGGATGATATTTTCTGGTAGATAATATATTTGTAGTTTCAGGAACTGAAATTCGTATCGATACAGGAAGCCTGGAATAATGCGGCTTTTTAATACGAGTGGTTTAATCTTTTCATATTCCTTGTATCCTTTTGATAGTAGAGGCACTCTTTTCGCTGGTGGTGGTCCGTTCATTGTGAGTATTCTGTTCATTACTGACAGCTTCTTTAGTAAAGGATGTTCCTTTATAGCAAAGATGCGAATGAGGTATTTGTTTGTAAGAAGTTCCCGGCGTATAGAAAGGGGCATTTCCGTTGCTTCTATCAGAAGAGCATTGGTAGGACTAGACCTCATTGCTCCTAGGCATAATCTTATGGCCCTATGTTGAGCCCTGTCCAGTTTATAACAGGTTCAATTTTGCATCCTGCTGGATTTAAAAATCCGCTGTAATATTAGCTACACCTGCCCCTTTTTGATTTTTAGCATACTTGGTTACTTCATAACATCCTCAGAATTGATTTCAAATTTCTAAGTTTGCTCATTTCCAAGCACGTCGATAAATTCCTTCTCTCATTTCCGTCCTCCCATTCCTGAAACATAGTTCTTAATGGTCGCATGAAACAAGTTACTTAATATCTCTGCCTTTACTAAATCCTCAGCAACTTCTTTTTCACCATTATCTAGAATTATCAAAATACCTTCCCTTCACCTCAGTTTTATAACAAAGTTGTAGAAATTTCTATATGCATCGTTAAACGGTCTTCCTGCACTCATAATATTATAAACCTTTCTTCAGCTTCCTTCTTTGCTATCATTAATTAAAATTTACTTCTCTTTTCTTAATAAAAAATAATAATAATAAAAAGGGTTGCCTATTGCCTCATTCTCTCTAAACTCTGTTGTGTTATCTTCTTATCAGCCTCTTTAACCTCTACACCTCCCTATTATGGCATGAAGGTGTTGTATTTCTATTTATTTCTTCTGTTACTTGAGACACCATAAGGTTATAATCAGGCTTTGTTACGAAGATATCCAACAGGTTTAGTCCCCTTGTACCCAATTCTAATTGTGCTGACAAGTTCATTCTCTACTCTCCTTGTGCCCTTACTAACATTTTTACAAATCTCTGATCCCTTGTGTTATGAATCTTTTCTCCATCCTAGTTGATACCTGATAAATTTAAATCCCCACCATTAACATCCAATCTACGCTCACCTCTGAACTCTGAATATGAATTTAATTTATCCCCAAGCGAATCTTTCATTCACCGCAGAACACAATTAGTAACCGGTATGAAAAATAGCGCTAGAATTGGATTCTTTGAAAGATAGGGGGAGGGTGAACACAGTCACGAGAGTACAGGCCGTATATTGGTGATGAAGAGTGGAAAGATATTGATTGAGAATAAGGAAAAACGCATGGTAGGTAAAAATGACCAAGGCCACAAGTTGGCATTTGATATCAGGCACAAGTGTGTGAGGTATTTCAATAAGTTGCGAAGAGAAATGATGAATAATCTACCAAAAACATTAAGAAATTAAAGTTGAAATTTGTAGAGCGGCAAAGAAGGTGGGTACAGGAAATAGGTTTGTAGGTAATTGCTACCGGATCGTGCGCTCCATCGCAAATTAAATTAAGTAACAATATACGTTTTCTGGATATTGGGATTAACTAGCATGTTGGAGCTTTCTTGTACATTGAAAGAAATTTTTTGCAGTAGTCAGGTTCTGAAGAACGCAAAGAATTCAGCAAATGTTCGTGTGTAAAACAAGATGATCAACTTGATGTTTGGACCAGCGTCTATCTCTCTTTGACATTTTTGTTCGCACTGTGAAAGAGTCAGTGCTGGAAAACATTTGGAATTAAATAAAAACACTACTGATTAACCCCGACCATGCAGCACGAATACTCACGGGAGTCTGGTTATTGATAAAAATATTTACATTACGCAAATTGATGCGAGCTTCAATATAGCTCGTCAATACTGAAGCGAATGTTGAGAGTGATATTCATCGTCTAGGGGCCACTTCAGATAGACTAAAAAGCTGCATCATTCAATATTTTTACTGGCTACTGTTATTGTATTGATGTCACTAAATGAATCGTTTCTGGTCAAATTAGTAGTTGAAGATTTGTCCGAGTACAATGTTGTTATAATTCAGCGATAATCGATGACTGGAAGTTTTATGAAAAATTTTATCGCTGGATTTCTACATCACGACAGACTCTGAAGTCAGAGAATGTATTCAGTTGGCAGAAAAAAAGGCAGTTTGTTTTGAATTTTGGCAGGATCGTGTGTTTAAATTTACCAAATGTTTGTGGTGACAGTCTTAAGAGTTTCTGCATAACAGTATACGTGTATTTTTTAGAAGGTGTTAAGATGGAAGGTTTGTGTGTCCCCCGTTTACCAAGAAATGCAGTGCAAATGATTGTAGCAGAAGTTCAGAATCCATCGACTATGTGGTTAATAGACATTGTTAATGAAAAAATTTCGAAAGAGTATTTCGATTTGGAAGAAAGACTGAAAAAATTTATTGAAACGAGGAAACCGGATTATTATAGTAGTGTTGTCAATATAGGTGATATTGTTGCTGTGTATGACACTGTGTCGGGTTCTTGGTGTAGAGCAAAAGTTTTTGATATATATCAGAGGCTTAGTAAATATTTTTACTGTACATTTCTTCTAGATCGTGGACTCTCAATAAATGTTGAAAGTTGCCAGATTAAGGAGCTGCCTCAAGAGATGCATAAATTGCAATTTCGCTGTTATCATGTTCAGCTTTATGGTATTTTACCATTAAACTTTGAGGAAGGTCAGATACTCGATTACTGCAAAGAGACTCCATCATATTATTGGGATCAAGCAACATTACAAGAAGTGAAACATATGATTGCCACCAGTTCTGCTGTTTATTTTGTACCAAGTTTTGCCAGGAAAATTGTATATGGAAACATTTACTTAAAGTTTGAAGGTGGTTTCATAAATCTTGGAAAACATATATGTTCAAGGAATTTGGCGAAGTACGACAGTGCTCTGTTTAAGTACATGACCGAGTCAGCACCATACATTTGTTCCAGGCAAGACTTGAATGTGGCTCCTGCTGATGTAAAGAAGAATTTTATAGTAAATATATTTGATGATGATACAAATATATCAGCTGGGGTTATAAAAGAATCTCATTTGGAGAAAAATATTGCTGGTGCACCACCAGAATCTAATGTTACAGATTCAGTCTCCAAGGATAAACGTAAATATTCATCACTTCAGCTGTACTATGAAAAAATGCGAAATAATGATAAAAGTAACTGTCCACTAATGATATCAGAAGCGAAAGTGTCTCAATCTATATCTAAAGTAATTAATTGTGATCATAATCAGCGTGGAATTGGAAGGGGTGAGTTACACAAGATTTTATTAAATGCATGTCGCACTCCTGGCATGAGGAAGACAGAGTTTGAAAGTAGCTGTGAAGATTACAGAAAAGATACCTTGCATCAAGCAGTTAATAGGTTATCACTCTCTACAAATAATGTTAAGTGTAGTAAAGATAGTAATGACAGTACAAAGACCTTGGGAAGTTCTGATCTGGATAGTGACCATAGCAATATGCCTGGTGCTTGTAGTGCTATTATCAGCAGATCATCATCTATAGAAAAAAAGTGGAATGTACATGCATGGCCTTCCAGAATGGCTCCTCAAACAGACTCATTTTGTACAAGAAAAACAAACCCAGTACTTCTTCCTGCTGGAGCTGAAAGGTCCATGCTCATTGCAAAGAAACGGAGTAAAGTTATCGGGTAGTTTTATTTTGTGTTTCTTCTTTACTTGGAATGTGCATTTTCAGAATGTTTTTATGTCCAGTGCAAAGCATAAATTTGAAGACCCCTAAAAGTGTTTTAAATAATATAGATTTTGCTGTCTATCTTGTGCCTTGTATTTTCATGAGTGATCAGAGTAAGAAATTGATTTGTGTCCAATGTTTCTGTTGATGCCTTTGGAGATGTAGATTTGTACCTGACATTTACAAAAAAATATATTAATGAACAAGTATTTAAATGTGTACCATAAGAGGGTGCTGTGAATTGAGTATGACTCCAGAAGGAATTCTTCTTTTGGTCTGAAAATTTGTGCCTCCACATTCCTTGGATGATATTGTTTAAGAATATGTGTATATTATAGCCACCAAATATATACTGGTATTTGGTATGCAGACAGTTTCATACAGGTTATCATCAAAGAAATATGCTACATATTTATTACCTGTTCATGTTCGTTGCAGCTGTTGAAATGCAGCCTGGTACAAAAACTGTCAATTTTTTTGGTTGGCTTCAAATGTTTGATAAATTCTTAAGATTTGTATAACAATTGTACATTAAAACATATTCATTCTTTGTAATTCAAGTCATTATCGCATGTCACAGATATAGGCCTAAAGACTGCAACCTCCAACTATCGTCTACAGTTTTTTTTATGTTATTGTAGTTTTACTGTTAAATCCATATATATAATATACACACATTCTTTAATATCGCCCAAGGAAAGTGTGTACAAATTTTTGGACCGAAAGGATAATTCCTTACAGAGTTGTGCTTGTCGCAGGATCACTCCATTAGAAATGGTTAAAATAACAAAAAGGTAAAGCATGATGTGGCTCCTGCCCTACTACAGCCAGTAGAGAAAGCTCCCTTGTCAGGCTGAAAATATCATTCACAGATTCCTTGGCTTCTTTCTTCAGTAAGAAGACTCACTACTTAGGCCCTACATAAGACACAAGTAATCTTGGTGGAGAGATATGCTAAAATGTAGTATTGAGTAATCTGCAGCATCCATTAACATGATTGCCATGATTCCACATGGCCACCAAATAATTCTCTAAAACTGCACTTTGCACATGAAGCTGCCATTTTGACAATGTAGTCAATATATAAGTATCACAGATAACAGGGATTATGTGAACATATCAAACATAGTGTATGTTGGTTTGGTTGTTGGACAAACAGTTGTATGCTATTATCAATAGTATGAACATGCCTTGTAAGCCCTGTGGAAATTCTAAATAGTATTTGATGTTACATTTACCAAGAACACTTATACAGATTTGCTGACAATGTATGTCAGTGGATAATTCAGTTCTTCTTGAGATTGTGGTCCTGCTACAACAACATTCACTAGTTGCATAATACTGTAGTTGTCAGTCACAAGAAATACTATTTTCAACCTATAATTCAGCCGTTATACAGTCTGGGCCATAATGACACCACTAAGGCTAAGTGTAGGCCTACTTCAGAAAAATACGGTTTAATTCTAGATGGGGATACCGCTGCCTTGCGACTGTTAACGTGACATCGCATTCACGTACAGTCGTAAAAACATATATTGTGACCGACCGTAGCGAGGTCACAATAATTTAAAGCTGTACAATATCAACATAAACTGATATCCCGAAGGTGGATCAGATTTCCGATAACACAAACAGATGTTCAATGTTTAAGGTAAAGCTCGCATTTCATCATCATCCGGCAGTGAACCCACGAAGATTATCAATATTGGTTGTGTTATTGGACATCTGCGGCCGCTTACCAGCGGCCGCCTACATCTGATCCACCTTCGGGATATCAGTTTATGTTGATATTGTACAGCTTTAAATTATTGTGACCGAGTGTAGTGAGGTCACAATATGTTTTTACGACTGTACGTGAACGCGACGTCACGCTAACAGTCGCGAGGCAGCGGTATCCCCATCTAGAATTAAACCGAAAATACTTCTTGTGGTGTCGTGTTTGACAACTGTAGTATTATGACACCAATTCCTTGCAAAATTGCAATCTTCACTAATCCCAATGATTCATGTTGCATTATTATTTCCTTAACTACTCAGTGGATCTGACATACATTTCCTTGAGCAGTAAACTGTAAAGCATCTTACAACAATATTTTCAGCCAGGTAGGGTATGATGGTATACTAGCTGTGACTTTTAAAATATGACACACAAGTCATAGTTCCATGCACTATCAATCACACTGATGACATTGACATGTATCTTGTTTTAAAATTGTAGCTTTGTAATATTAAAAACTGCAATACAGGTTTTGTTTTTAATGTGTTTCGTTAACACATTAATTGGTATATGCCATGAATACCTACATGTTCTTGAGTATAAATGAGCAAGAAGTGTTATACGTTTTGCAGTATTTGAGTTAGCCTATACCAGACATTGGGGTCACAGATTTTTCTTAGAATTTGTGGGAATATAACGGACATTAAGAGTAAAACAACTGAGCTGGTATCCTTTCCTATCAACAATCGCTGACTGCAAAGTACAACACTGAGTGGAATTTTTCTACTTGACCTACTAATACCTATATTTTACTGGCTTATGCCCAGCAATTAAAAAAAAATTCATGTAGCATTGTAAGTTTTGAAATTATATTTTTGAACTCTGGGATTCACATCAACTTTCAAAATTCATGAAATTTATTCCAAATTTGGTTTATCAACCAAAATGTATTAATAATTAAAATACAGATAATTTAGACTTCTACATAATTTTATCATCAGGAAAGAAAAAAAAGGGGAATAGTTCTGTGGGTAGATCTAAACCTGGTCACCAAATTGCCAACCTACTGTGATGGCAGCATACTTTCAGTAATATTACCAACATATAAACTTGAATAAAATATTGAAGTTTATGTTCTTGTGAATCCTTCAGACGTACAGCTTAGTGTTGCCACATAATTTTATCCTTGTCTGCTACATGTCCTTAAGTTATGAGAAAAATTGTGATGCCAAAGTCTGACTGCCTTTTCAGCTTACTTGAGTTTTTTTTTCACAGTTGTCAATAGTTTTTGTCTTTTCTGTGTAAATGAAGTCTTATCAAGGACATCTGATACTGTCAGCAGCATTTCAGGTTTAGTGTTGTTCATCAAATTATTTCCTCATTTTATTCATATTACATTTTTACTTTTTTCTCTATATAATGTCAATAAATATGCCTCACTGCATTTTATTTACTGAAGATATGGTTTGAGGAAGCTGGTTTTAAGTTGTGATGTTTTTACTATTATTTTTTTATTTTTCTTCATAAGTGTCGATGTTTAGCGCTGTTAAATACTAGAATTATTTAAGTCTGTAAGTCATACTTTACTTTTGATTGTGCAGAGGATACATTTTTAATTAGTGTGTTGTTGCTTCAAACATTATTAATGATTACAGCTTCAGTAATTAGTAACCGAGTACTCATTTATTTAGTTCAACCTGTATTTTTGTTGTATGATTATTTTCTTCTGTTTAGAAAATTCATAGTTTTTTGAGGAATATAAACTAGTATAGCCTAAGTAGTTCTAAGGTGGTAGTGCTAGGCATAAAAGTGTGGCTCCTTTTTGTTTGGGACGTTTGAATTCTCATTCAGTTTGAAAAAAAAATTGCTTCTATTTAACTTCATTTGTTATTTGCTCACTTATATTCATAGCTGATGCTGCAGTACTATCATGCTACCCAGTCATTTACTGTTCCATATTCCTTACTGATTGCTAAAAAAAGCTATATTTTGTTATATTGCAATCTTAAATGATATTTTCATTTTTTAGAAATGTATTGTGTGTTCAAACAACTACTGTGTGTTCAAACATGTTTTATATGTAGAAAGTAAAATAATATTGTATACAATTTTAAGCTAGAAATCCCTCATTAGTGATGGTCTGCAGAAATATTGTAAATTTATGTAAAAGATGTACAAAAACTGCAAATGTTGCTGAAATTACTTTTGGTTCATTTATAAAAATGATAACATCCTTGTATGTCAATTTTTTCCCCCTTGTTTGAATTATAAATCATTGACAGTGAATTCCGAGGTGTATGTATTGTAGAACCATTAAGTGCTTTCTCCTTACACCACTTATAAGACATTTATATATCAGAGTTTCTTTAATAGTGCCACAAAACAGGATGTTATAGTTGGTTTTATCTATCATGCTGTCCAGGATGAGGGTGTAGGGAAATTGCCACCGGAGTCTGTGCTCCATTGCAATTAACTAGAATTGAAAAAAAAAAAAAAAAAAAAAATACGGTTATAAAATCTTGCTTGGAATTCTGCATGATTCAACAGTCTTCTAACACTTGTTTCCTATTAAAAGATTCTTATTTTAATTAAGTATGGCCACCACTTCCACATAAGAATAAATAACAGGCTATTTTACTAATCCGAGTTTGTCTATGAAATATATAAACAAAGACTACTTTGTTGTCAGTTAAAGATTCAGCAAAACACTTCAGGTTAATTCAACTGTTGAACAATACAACATTAAGTCCAGCAAAACTGTTAAAACTTATAAATTCTCTGTCTGGCCAAATATATTCTGAAATGGGTATAAACCCACAGAAATATCCAGAAAAATCGGCTTTATGCTTTTGTGACACTTTTATTCAATTTAAACATTTTCATACTAAATTTTGCTCCAATGTGGAAATTAAACTGGCACTTTCCTACAAAAATTCCAAAGTGGATGGTTTTTACAACCTGCTGAGCTATACATGCCATTGTTCAGAAACTTCGCGTTTTCCCAAAACTACAAATTTCATTAAAACCAATTTAATAATAATGCAGATTATCCATAATGAATAATTGCATTTAATTTACTAAGTTAAACTCTCCATTATCTTATGTTTAATGATTTATATTTTAATCTTTCTTGAGGGACTACGTATTTAAACCACCCGATCAGCACGTTCCATGACCAGCTTGCCATTCATGCTAATTTTACCAGTTTTCTTCCGTTCTCTGGATCTTTCTTACAACTCGCCTGAGTTTATATATTATTTATGAAAATCCATTAAAATTACGAAAATCCCAAACATTGACTGAAATGATCTCAAAAATTTTAATTATACGTAACTGCTTTAACTATCTTTGTCAACAATTAAAGGCATATATCCCCAAATTACTGTCTTGTCACAGCAGATTGTCAAATTAGACATGTTATGTTTCCATTGAATTACATATTCATTACTTAAAAAGAATCAAATATAGTACAATTATTTTCCTGTACAATTCAATTTCCATATATCCTAGATAAGAAAAAGACACTGACTTTTTGAATAGTTGAAAGGGGTCAATACACAGCAAAATAATTATAACCATAGCGAATATATTTATATTCAGAAGTCCACTGCCTCAGAATAATGTATACATTATCAATAACAATGGAATGAAAGAGGTGCCACGAGACAATATTTGTATGGAAATGATAGATACAATACACCAAAGTTGAAGGGAGGACGGCAGCAGTAACATGAAATAATACACAGATACAGAAAAAACAATATTTTGGAGTTAAACCTTTGTCAAGTAGAAAGAAATAAGTGACTGAGCTTGCGCAAGCCTTGTGGTCAACTAAGCCACACACAGAATGAAACTGACCGTCAGAGATGGTGGGGGGAGAGCAACGATAATGTAACCGCAAGTATTAATCACAAGAAAGATTAAAAGAGGAAATGATAATAATAATGATAAAAATAGTTTAAATTCACCAGTAGTAGTGTTGCAATAGGTTGTGGTAGGAGGACACATACTGCATATTTTGCGTTGGGGTCTGTTAAATGGGAAGGCTCTGAACGGTGGTTTAGGAGCATCAGAGGGTTGACATTTACGTACAAGTATATTTGTTAGGTTAGGTGGTTTGCTGAAGGTGACACTTGGTGTGGTTGGAAGAAGGCAGCACATTTCAGGGAAAGATCTAAGGAAGTCCTAGCCAAAACGAAGAATTTGGTTTAGCGATTCCGTGCCAGGGAAAAACTGGGTGGGAAACAGGATTCTGGTTGGTTTTGGGTTATGTGGTGGACAGTTCTCGACTCTTGATATCTGTTTTTGGACTAGTTCTGGAGGATAATTGCGGTTTATGTGCGCCCAGGTCAGGTTGCCGGACATTAATTACATAAACTACATTTATACAACAAACTGGCAATTATTTGTGGATACCTTTCATCAAAATTCTTCTGTTGAGTAGGAGTTGTCAATTGAAAATTGTTTTAATTTTTCCTAAATTTAATCTGATACACTACTAGTCATTTAAGATTGTTGGGAGCTTATTAGAGATACATGGTGCGTCACCAAAATCCGGACAAATCGAAGAGTTTTTTGAAACAATTTTTTTTTACAAAATATTAAATATAACAAAAAATACTTTTGCATGGTTTATCAGGGACCTCTATAGAAAATAATTATTCAATATATCCCCCTTTAGCTTCAATAACTGCCTCCAGTCTCGGCCTGAAGCGGTCGCATGCTCGACGTAATGCAGCCGAGTCCATGGCGGCGAATGCTGCTTCAATGGCGGGTCTCAATGATGCGACGTTTGGATGCCGAGACTCGTTGGACATCCTTTCAACTACGCTCCAAACGTAGTAATCCAGAGGATTTAAATCGGGACTGTTTGGAGGCCAAACTCCTTTGACCAAAACATGTCCAAATTATCGGACATCCAGTTTTGAACCAAATGGCTCGTGTGGGCTGGTGCACCGTCTTGCTGGAAAACTGTACGGAGTTCCAGACGCCACTGCATCAATCCACGGCTTCACAACTCGAAATAACGTTCAAAAAAACTTCTTTTGTCACAATTTCCTTGTTTTTAAAAAAAATGTGGGGGCATGACATGACCCTCGCTCAACACAACACTTAGCACGTGAACACTGGCAGGAAATTTTGTTCTGGCAACAATAGGGATATCCTGTGGATCATGTGCAAGCCGAATCATTTCAAATGCTGAGCGCCCAGCGCGAAGACCTTCGACAATCGCGGCTCTTTTATCATACTCCGCACTTCCCTTCAACATCATGGCCATTTTGAGGTTACCACTGTTTACTAGAAACGTTAGACACTGCAGATCTCTGGCGGAAGAAAAATGTGGCGGGAAATTTAAATTTAAAATTGTCCGGATTTTGGTGACGCACCCTGTATGTATAACTGACATCTTTGTGAACTAATCATAACACGTAATCCTTGTGGTGCCATAATTGTGTTTAAATCAGTGACTATAAATTACATAAATGTATATGTACACACTTCTTGAACTGCTGGATGTTATGCTGCTATCCTTCACACATTATTCTTATCACTTGCAATTGGACTCTGAATACTTTTATCTCTGTGGTTGAAATCATACAATTTTCTTCATAGTGAGATCACCTGTGGCTAAAATTGTTCAGATTGCAAATGTGGCTGCACCCAGTTGATTTAGTTAGACATGTACCTTCCAATTTAAATTGTGATATTTGAAACCCCAAAGTTTTACACACTTTTCTTCTTGAATGGACTGGCCTGCAAATTTTATATGTATGTCATGTTGATCAGAGTAATGTACTGAACTTATCCAAGTTTAAAGAAAAGCCATTACTAATGCAATCAAAGAAAATTAGGAGTTGGTTCAGTAAAGAAATCTAGATTATTTTAAATTTATGTGCTTGTGTTATCTGTAAAAAAGGAAAAAGTTTGAGTGTTTGCTTTAACACAAGGTAAATCATTACATATACGGTATCAAAAACAATAGTGGACCCAATATGAAACTCTGATGTACTCCAGATTTGATGAACCCCCACTCAGCATTAAAATGTTCCAGTTACACTTTCTTTTCAAGAGTTAAAAACTAAGACAATTGTTAATGCCATCTCTACCATAATACTTTAATTTTTGTGTCAGATTTTTCAGGATTAACACAGTCAAATGACTTAAACAAGTCACAAAAAATCATATAGGCAGTAATTTATTGTTTACCCCTTCTAAAATATTGTCATTGAATGCAGATATAGCTGCTGGTTCAGTTGAAAGGCTTTTTAATTGATTTAATTGGAGTATTTTATTTCTAAGGTGGCAGTAAACTCTGTTGTACATTGCTTTTTCAAAAATTTTGGCGAAGGCTGTTAATAATGATATAGCATGGTAACTCAGTACAACTGACCTATGCCCTTTTTTTTATAGAGTGGTTTAACAGCAGCACCTGAAGTAGAGCTATATTAAACAAATAAGAAATAACTTAGTATGATACTTAATTTTGTGGAGAAGAGTTGAATTTGTTGGAAATACCATCATAACTAGTTGAGCATTTGCTCCTAAGAGAAATGATAACTTTTCTTATTCCTTCTAGAATAGCTAAATTTACAGAGTGTGTCAAATAATTTGGGAAACCTGTCTCAATTAAATCTGTAAGTTCAGTTACCAAAGTATTGGTAATCAAGTTGTCAGTGACAGTTAAAGAATCTTTCTTTAAATTCATTAGCATTCGAAAGAATGGATTCCACCAAATTTGGCCTTATATATGTGTGTATCTTTACTGACGAGATTATTTTTCCTGCTTTACAAAACTCCATACTGTTATACTTTTACTTTCCAGAGTCATGAATCTGCTCTTTGTAATACATATTTTAGAGGCTTTAGTAACCTTATTAAGTATTTTGCAATACTACTTATAATGAACTTTAATATTCGGATTGTGACTGTTCTAGAGGCAATTTAATTTAATTGCAATGGAGCACACACACTGGTGGCAATTTCCCTAAATACCCATCTTTTTTCCTGCACCCACATACATTTGCCCTCTGCAAATTTTAACTTTAAATTCTTTCAACGTTTTTAGTAAATTATTCATCATTCTTGGTAACTTATTCCAATCCCTGACACCCTTACCTAAAAAAAAGAGAATCTTCCCACACCCTTGTTCCCAAAATCTAGTGCCAGCTTGTGGTCATGGTCATCCTTTCCCTTCCATTCTTTACTTTTCATACCTACACCAATATCTTTCCATGCCTCATCACCAGTATGTGCCTTGTACACTCCCATGACCCTCTTCACCTTCCTACTGTCCTGCAATGAATCCCATTCCAGCTCTTTTATTATATCTGTTACTGATTGCATTCTGCAATAATTTCCAGAAACAAATCTAGCAGCCCTTTTTTGCACCCTCTCCAACTCCTGTATTTGATACTCAAAATGTGGGCCCATACTACACTACCATATTCTAGCAATGATCTGACCAAAGTTTTGTAACCCAATTCCTACTTCCCTCGTACATCCCCTCATCACTCTCTCCAACAAGTACAGAATTTTGAAACCTTTTCCTACCACCTGTCCAATGTGTCCTGCCCAATTAAGCTTGTTATCCATGGGCGCCGGGAGGGGGGTGCATTTGCACCCCCCTGACATCCCGGGTCGCCGTCTGGGCAGTTGTAGAGCTAAAAAAAAGTCGCACAGCCCGGAAATTTTTGGGCCGATAAGGGGGGGGGGGCACCAATGCAGCCCTGGTGCACACCCCTACATCCCGGATCGCCGTCTGGGCAGTAGTAGAGCTAAAAAAAAAAGGTCGCCCAACCCGGAATTTTTGGGCCGATAGGGGGGGGGGGGCACCTGGTGCACCCCCCTAGAAGCAATCCTGCCGGCGTCCATGTTGTTATCAAATGTAATGCCAAGAAATTTACATTTCAAGTCTTCAGCAAGCAATTCTTTCCCCACTTTATAATCATAATCAACCTTTTGTTTTTATTTGTGTATCTAATAAGCTGACTCCTCTTTGCATTTATCTTCATGCCATGTTTACCAACCCAACTAGACACACTGTCCATATCAGCCTGCAACTGTTTACAGTCCTCTACCGTTTTGATCCTTATATTATGTCCTCTGCAAATAATCTAATTTCAGATAGTAAAAAATCAACACAATTATACATTAGAATAATGAATATCAGTGGTCCCAATATGCTACCCCTCGGCACTCCCATTTTTACTTCCACTTCTTTTGATACTGCATTTCCTACCCTAACTTTCTGTTTTCTGCCTTTTAAAAATTCTTCTACCCAGAAAATAACTTTCTCATCCACTCCAAGAGTGTTTAACTTATTTACTACCATTTTATGGCTCACTCTGTCAAAAGGCTTTGATACAATATCAATTTGGCCTCCCTTGTCCATTTGTTCTGAAATATCTTGCATATATCCCATCATCTGAGATTCGCATGAATATCCTTGCCTAAAGCCATGTTGCCTACTTGAAAACCACTTTAGTTACTCACATATATTTCTGATGTGGTTGCATATCAATCTTACAACTTTCTTTTATAAATGCTAAATGGTCTAATGCATAAAGTTTCGTTCTTTTTGAAAAGCACCTTTTCAGGGGGAAGCAATTTTCAAACTATATAACACAATGTTAGTTAAAATAATATATTTTTCCTTAATACCTTGTGCACCAGAAACATGATTCCAGTTTGTGGCATTGAAGTTCATCATTCATTGCTTAATGGACTTAAGAAACATTTATCTTGTAACTAGTTCCTATTAAAGAGTTGATGGACAAAAGTTGGGAATTGTGATCAGAAATCCATTAATAAATGGCTAAATTGCAAACTAACTTTTGAGCAGCTATAAAAACTTTATTGCTGAGTAATTATTAGGGCTTACTCTGGAAAATTAACTAGCTGATTTAGATTGGGTTGATTAATAATTCAAACATAACTTACAGTTGTTAAGAACCTACACTAAATCACCACACAAGACCATTTTAGTAGTTTATGCACAATCCCTAATTAGATGACGATGGAAATTGCCACTGGAGTGTTAGCTCCATTGCAATTAAATAAAAGTAATCGCATAACCGTTTCATAAAAATTCATCCATCGGTTTTTGTGTGAAGTGTTGATAGAGAGTCAAATATTCATTTTTGGCATCTGTACCATTATGAACAATGTTACTAATCTGGGTAAAAAGTATCCCATACTAAACAAATTACATAAGTTATCACTATGTGCAGTTTGGTTAAAATCCATCTGTTTATTTTATGCCAAATTTTTCCAAATGTAACAGTTTAGTCACCGCTATCATCGGTTCTGTATATTGCAGTTACTCTTTTTGAAATAAGCTTTTGTATACAGTTTCAACTTTTATACAATTTTATTATATAATATAGATTGTATATATTCATAATGATATAGTTTCTACAGACTGCACAATCTGCCTGTTTTGCAACTTCCTAACATAATCTGTTAATCACATTTGAGCATACTATCATAATTCACATGTTCATTTGTTTACTAACAGTAATTATTTTTGTTTTTTAGTAACTTCAACTATTTATGTTTTTCACCAAATGTAAAATCTTTTAAATTGAACCCAGCGGATTAGCAGACCTGGCGTTCGACAGGATGAGGGTTCAGTTCCCCTTCTGGTCATTCTGATTTCAGTTTTCAATGGTTTCCCAAAATCACTTAAGGTGGTTACTTCAACAAGCTATGATCAAATTTATTCTTGCCCCTTTAACAAATCTTCTACCACTTCTTACTGACATTGACAAGGTGTAAAGCCTGAAGCATAAAATCCTATGCTGTTAAATCAAAAATTACAAATTAAGTGAGGGTATATTTAGTCATTTACATTAACTTCCTCAAATTTAATTGGTCAAAATATTTATAGAAGTTTCCATTAAGAATCTAGTGAATCCTGACTTTTGGAGTGCTAACGAATAATTACAAAGCAATATGTTGTAGGCAGAGAATCAAAAGCAGGTGAAAAATTTTTGAGCAAAAGAAAAGAAGTTGGCAGGAAACCTTGGACTGCATGGTGTGTTAGGTGAAGTAGAAAGACTGCTTTACCAAAATTTTAGAAACAAAGTACACACTAAAGACAAGTTAAAATGTCAGAAAGAGATGTTTGAACAAGGACGAAAAGAAATTATTATTGTGTATAAAATGTTCTTGCTACTCCCATTGGGGAAGCACCTCAGTTTGATTCGACATTTCAAAATCGCTCTCTGAAAAGGAAGTCTGAGAGTGAGTTTGAAATGTCGCATCCAATTGGCCCAAGAACATTTTACACAATTGATACACCAGAAAAGCCTCAATTCAATTATTATTATTTTTAATAAATGTAATCAATATGTGGATTCCATTACAACCTATAGTATATTCATTTCCATAAATTAAATGATCTTTGAGATCCATGGAAAAACGTAGAGCACTATGATAATGTGTACACTAAAAGGGGCCCTGGTAACAATTTGACTTGTGACACTTGCTGATGCAGCGTATACAGGAAAATCAGACATGGATAGTGGGTGGAACTGAATGCATGTGGTGTACCTCCATCAGTGACATACAGAATGTCAATATGAGATGTGACGTCCTAGCATGGCAACATGTTATATGCAACAGCGTATACTATGGATCAGAATATACAGCATGGCTTGCTGTAACATATCACATTTCTGGATAAACACTTGTTGGAGGTCAACAGTGGCCTGCAGTGTTAAAGCTGCAATCCTTCAGCGTAGAGTGTCAGGGTAACGAGTTGGTCACAAAGTATGTGTGATATCCTTACATTGCAGGTACTTGCCCACCAAGCCAGCCCTGTAGAGTTGGGCAATATATTCTATCAGGTGAAACCCAGGTTCATATGCACCATGAAAAAATCACATATATTTTAGCATGATGTCATAGTACTCCTTGGAAATGTTCAGTGAAATACGCGCTCTTAACATAACGCTGCTCCAGATGAGTACACTGGTGCTGTCACATCGGTCCATTCCCACAATTTTGGCAGAATTGCAAATTTTCCACGGGATGAATAGAATCCAGTCTAAATCATGACTCATCCGTTGACAGGTCCAATCATGGTGAACAAAATATAGCATTCAATGAGCCATGTGGTACCTTAGCACAAGGGGAGTATATCTGGTGGGAAGATGAACATATAGCACAAGCTCTCAAAGCTGATTATACCTTGCCCGATGGAGATGTGTGACCCAGAAGCTGCTGCAAGGTCTCTAGCCACAGTGCAGCCATCCACTTGGCTCTGAATATCCGTAGATTGCCACTAAAATTTCCGTAGATTGGGTACAAAAATCAGGAGACTTGCTAACTGCAAGACTGAAACAATACTTATTGATGAGAGAATCAAAATTAAGAATACTTTTTATTTCCAGGTTTTTAAAATTCTAAATACAAAATAATATTCTACATTGAAAGTAAGAAATATCTCTGAACATGTTTTACACAGTGTCACTTTCATCACTGCTGCTGCTATGCCTACTTTTTCTTGGGGGGGAGGGGGGGACCCATACATTTTCTTTGTTGACATTAAATTTAGCATATCTTCTGAAACAGGAAATGTTAAAAACTACGATTCCTTTGGTTCTTGGATATTGATTAGGCCTTCTTGGAAGGCACTGTTTTCTAAGCCATGCCAATGAGTGTGCTGATAGTTTTGTATTACGGTATTTTAAGATCTATAAAATCTACAATCAAAAAAATATAAGCTTTATTTCAATCGTTGGTTCACACGAGCAGTTGTAAGGAAGCGATTCTCAATTATTGACAATTCTATAATGCATATACTCTCAAAGTTTTAAAAACACCAATATAAGGAAAAATCAACAAATAATAAAAAGTATAAAAAAATCCATAGATATTTTAACAGAATCCGAAAATCCTAACTTTTTATAAAAATCCGTAGATCTACGGATAAATCCATAGAATTGGCAGCACTGTCTAGCCAGTGCAGATGATGTGCTGGCTGGTTCAGATACTTAAAACAAGATTACAATCATGCTGGGTTGTAGTATATGATCGATTTTGCCCGTCCTGCTGTTAAATGTTTCCTCTCTCCACAGCTGTGAAATAACACTATCATGCAAATCCTAGTGCTGGCTTTACCTGCCAATGATCTGAATGCTCATAATGTCATGCAAATGTGGCTCTGTGCCAGCAAATTTCACTAAGTCTCAAATACTGTGTGCCAAATCCACACAACACACAGTCAGAACCACTACATTCTAGACATTGGCCAATAAAAACAGTTTTTGGAACACTAAACAGTCTCATACTGAGCTGCCAGGTTTATCACATGTTTGTGTATTGTGCAGTCCAGTTATGAGCAGGAAGAGAAAACTTTAGCTAAGTGATTCATGGTTTCCTTGCCAAATGAGTATTAGAGTGGACAGTAAATAAACTTGGAATAAATTTGTTAAAATTATTACTAGTCAATAATCATCACCAGTGTTCTGCCCTAAGGCAGTTTTTCACATGACTGCTCTTTTGTCTTCTGCCCTTCTCTTCTTTCCACGTATTTGCCGCTTTCTTTGATATTGTCTGTACTTTGGCACGTCCTCCTTCCTCTCCCACAAACCAATCCTTCCGAGGCGTCTTTTAGCAAGCACTCCCCTGTCAGCAAGTGTCTGACCCAGTTCTTCTTTCTTTCTTTTATGACTTGGAGTAATTTTCCTCTTTCACCAACCCTTTCCAGCACTTCAACATTACTTACTTTATCTATCCGGAATATCCTCTCCATTCTCCTCCACATCTCAAATGCTTCTAACCATTTTTCATCTTCTTGCCTCAATGTCCACGTCTCTGGCCCATAAAGAGCCACACTCCATACAAAACATTTGCCAAGTCTTTTTCCTGAGTGCTTTGTCTGCTTTTCCAGTTAATAGTCCCCACTTCCTGTGGAAATGCGAGTTTTTAGCTCTTGGTGGCATCTCAAGTCTTCAATGATTGCTCTTCCAAGATATTTAAAGGATCTTACTTGGCTGATATCAGCTAGTCCTATCTTAATATTTATTAGGTTTTGTCCTTTGCCAAGCACCATACTCTTAGTTTTTGCTGTATTGATTTTCATTCCAAACTCTTCACAAGCTTCATCTAGATCAGGGGGTGACCAAACCCGCGGGCCACATGTGGCCCGTCCGCCTTGAACATTTTCCCAGCTCGCGAGATTCATCACACTTTTTATAAAATATTTTTTATATTTCATTTTTAGTTTACAATGTGCATTTAGTATAATTATTATTATATTATCTATGTTCACATGTAAGAGTAATGATAAACACAATAATAAGCGAGGTCTTTAGAGCCCCTGATCTAGATCTTTCAGCATTTTGTTTAGAGCTTGTTTGCTTCCTGCCAACAAGACCATGTCATCAGCAAATCATATACATCCTATTCTCTTGCCACCAATTCACACTCCTCTTTTCTCATATAAGCATTTTCTAATTTCTTCTAGATACAAATTGAATAATAATGGGGAAAGGCAACGCCCTTGCCTTATGCCTCTCCCTGTGCTGCTTTCTCCCAACATTTTGTTAATCTTTGTTCTTACTTTCTGTTGTAAAAATAGGTTCTGTACCAACCTCCTCTCTTTACAATCTACTCCTTTCCTCTTCAGTTTTTTTCCATTGCTCCTTGTCAAAAGCTTTTTCCAAGTAAATAAAGATGACACAAATTTCTCTTCCTTTCCTAAATCCAAACTGTTCTTCTCCAATCCATCTATCTAACTTTTCAAATAGCCCTCTGTTCAGCACTCTCAACAACACTTTAGCTGCTGCGAAATTAGACTGAGAGTCCTATGCTCTTCACATTTATTTGTATTCTTTTTTTTCTGAATTGGTATCATTACCATTGCAAGAAAGTCATCTGGGCATTCCCCTTTGTCATATATCTTATTACAAAGGTAAGTTATCTCCCTCCTTCTTCACTCAACACTTCTGCTGGCAAATTATCAATTCCACATGCCTTCTGATTCTTCATCTCCATCAGAGTTTTTTCTACCTCTACCTCCAGAATGTCATACCCTTTCCATCATCTGTTCATTTCATTTGATATTTGATCCCCCTTATACAAGCATTCTAAATATTCTTGCTATCTACTCAACACTTCATGTGGTTCTTTGGATAATGTGCCATCCATTCTTTCTATTTCCATGTTGTTCTTGTTTCTCTTACTTTCAGAGGCTATCTTAGAAGCCATTCTGTACGTCGTTTCATACTTTCTCCAACTTCTCTATTTCCTCACATTTCTGTTACATACATTTATCTCTTGCTTGTTCATTTTCTCTTCTTAGTTCATTGTTCAGTTTTCCATAACTTTTCCTTCCTTCTTTATTTCCCGTATTTTTCCACTTTCTCTGTTCTTACTTTTTTTCAACATGTTTTCTGTTATCCATTCTTTCCTGATACTTTTGGACTCTCTAATTCGTAGAACTTCTTTGGCAGCTGTCATTAGCCTTTCCCTCATTTTTAGCCATTTTTGATTTATACATTCAACTCTTCCTCTGTAGTTTTGCACAAAACTTTTTCCAGTTCCAAAGCCTTATCTTCCTCCTTTAATGTTTTCAAGTTCAGTGTCTCTCTTGTTTTGCCTCTCTTCACTTTCTTCAACTTTACTTTTATTTCTCCTGCTGCGAGGTTATGATCTGAATTTATGTCTGCTCCTGAGTAAGCTTTAGCATTCTTCAGACAGGTCCTAAACATTTTTTGTATCAGAATCTAGTCTAGCTGATGCCTTTCTCCATTCAAATTAGAGATCTGTATGGTAACGTTTCCTTTTGTGATTTTCAGATATGATGTTACCCACCAATAGTGCATTTTCTTTGCAAAAGTTAATTAATCTTTCACCTCTCTCATTTTCCCTTGTCCAAATTTTCCTATTGTAACTTCTTGTTTTCCTACACCTACCACTGCATTCCCGTCTCACATAATGATGATACAAGCATTCTCTTTCTCAATAATTTCTTCCATCTTCACTTAGTATTTTTCTTCCTCCCCATCTCTATGCTGGATGGTTGGCATGTCAACTTGTATTAATACCGTATCTTTCAGACTACCCTGCAGTTGGAGCATCATCAGTCTTCCATCAATATATTGCACCTTCATAATCTTATTTTTCAGTTTCTTTTCTATCATTATTCCCACTCCATTTACACCATTTTTCTCTTCTCCCAAATAGAAAAATGTATAATCTCCACTTTTTACCTCACCATTTCCTCCTCTTCTCACTTCACACAAGCCAAGTACATCTAAACCATTCTTACTCACCTGGTGTTTTGCATTTTATAGTTTTCCTGCCTGCAACAATGTTCGTCCATTCCATGTTCCAACTCTTATCATTCCTTCCTTTTTCAATCCTTTCATCCTTTTTTGAAGGTATTCCCTCTCAATGCATACCTGTCCCTGAGATCTGAGTGGAGGGAAGTTTTACCTCCGGATTCTTGTACTTGTGAGCCATACCATGTACTACTAGGAAAATATAATGTGGTAGTAACCCATTCCTTTCCACATAAGCAGTATGTTGCCCAGCCTAAAATCAGCCTCTCACTATGGGCCAGACACTGTTTGTAGACACCCCTCTGGGTTTATGTACACTCTTTATTTTAGCCCTGAGTGAATAATAATAATATTATTATTAGTACCACTTTGTACACTTTTGTTATATAGTATATTCATTTTTGCCAACACCTGTGAAATGTCCTGCTATATACATACAATTTCAACTCTTATTTCATGGTATGAGCTATTTGAGTCCTCCCGAGTAGCAACAGCTCCTCTGAACTCAGAAGGTGGAAACTTGCCTACCAGTACAAACTGGGCACCAGGCAACAACCTGGTCCCAGCTTAAGATATTACCCAGTCATTATTACTTGTTTTCTAATCCTCTCTTTGCCTCCATACCCACTTTGGTTTCATTTTTTTTAAATTACAATTTTTTAATTTATATTACTCCTCCGTAAGCTAACCTAGAATTTCATAAATTGCATTACGAAATTTATTTACAGAATAGTGGGCTCAGTTGAACAACACGATTCCTCAGCTTTAGAGTCATTTACACAGTTAATTCAGGAAATAAATCAAACAGTTAATTCTGGCAATAACTCAAGTTTAAACAGTAAATTCAAGTTACAAATCTCACTAAACAGCTATAGAAGGACTGAACATAAGATCTGCATATACAATATTTCGTTTCAGTATAATTTCGCTGAAATTAATGTTTTCTTCAGGATAATAAATAGTAAAAAGATGATAAACCGTGTAGCGAGGAAATCAGACTAAAAATTTTGAGTACTTTAAAAGCTGGGATGGAAAATTTATCACGAAATTATATACTTTAAATTTGAGAAGTCATATTTTGGAAAGATGTAGAAAGTCAACTTATAGCATGAAAGAAACATATTTTATTTTTTTTACATAACATATTAAAATTCGGGAATGCTCAGTACAGTTTAAAGGTTGTTTTTCGAGTGATATATAGTGATTTGAGACTCATGGCATAAGGAAAAGTTAATCAGTTTGGTAATACACTTAAATTCAACCGGAAAGGGGGGGGAGGGGCAGCATAATCAAAAAATACCATAATTTGTTAGAAACAGTTTCCAGTAAGTCTCCTTAAGAGATATGCAGTATTTTGATCAGGATAGGACAAAGTAGAGATTTTTTAAACAGGTGTTAACGAGCTAGTTTTTCTTGTTGCATCAGTCAAAGATAGCATTTACTTTGAAAATTAATAGTAAATCGAAGAAAGCAGGTAGCAACTTCAAAATCGCTCAGTAGTCATTTTGGAATACTTAGAATCATTTAAAGTGGGTGTCAAAGACATTAGAAAGTTATTAATGGGGTTGAAATTTGCAATTGTGCCATACCTTACATTAAACTGTTTGAAGAGTAAACATGGCTCGCTTAGTATCAAATGAAAGACAATTAAACTAGAAATAAATTAAAAGTTGTTTGAGCCTCGTAGCTATAAAATTGTAGAAATCAGAGGCAGTTTTGAGTAAAACAGAAAATTATTTTTTACAGCTAAACTGTTGAAGATACAAAGCTTTGTATAAGGATCGAAATTTACTTAAAATCCCAGCTACTGTTAAAATTTCAGACCGATGGGAGTGGTTGGAGCAAAGAAATTATGACGAAACCGACGCAAAGAAACAGTTTCCACACTGGGGAAGGCCAGTTAACCTTTGGACATGGAAGAATTTTGTCCAGGCTATTTATACGACTGATGGGGACAATATGGTGTCTTTTTTCTGGTTATCACTGGAGCGGAGAGGTTGTCAGTTTGTGTAGCGCTTGGTGCTTTAAAGCGTGGAATGCAGCATGGCGATGTGTGTGCGGGGGCAGCCATGTTGAGATTTAGGAGGACAGTAGAACAGTTTAAGATAATTTCAATGTGACTTTTAAATTTTTGTTGTGGCCTTTGGTCTGGTCTGATTGCTTTTCATAACTTGCAGTCAACGAAATTGGTGAAGGTTTTCCGATTTCCTATTGATTGCTCGGACTTGTACCAGTTTTATTGAGAATATAATGAAGCTTTGAACTTTAATTTATTTAATTTGATTTAATTGCAATGGAGCACAGGCTCCGGTGGCAATTTCCCTACACCCCCATCTTCCCCCTATTCTGCACCCACCTACATTTGCCCTCTACAAATTTTAACTTTAAATCCTTTCAAAGTTTTCAGTAAATTATTCATCATTTCTCTTGGTAATTCATTCCATTCCATGACACTCTTACCTAAAAAAGAGAATATACCCACACCCTTGTGCCTGAAATCGAGTGCCAGCTTATAGACATGGTCATCTTTTCCCTTCCATGCACTACTTTTCATTCCTATTGCAATATCTTTCTCTGCCTCATCGCCAGTATATGCCCTGTACACTCCCATGACCCTCCTCATCCTCCTCCTGTCTTCCAATGAATCCCATTCCAGCTCCTTTATCATATCCATCACTGGTTGCATTCTGCGATAAATTCCAGAAACAAATCTAGCAGCCCTTTTTTGCACCCTCTCCAACCCCTGTATTTGATACATAAAATGAGGGTCCCATACTACACTACCATATTCGAGCAATGGTCTGACCAAAGTTTTGTAACCCAATTCCTTTACTTCTCTCGTACATCCCCTCATCACTCTCTCCAACAAGTGCAGAATTTTGAAACCTTTTCCTACCACCTGTCCAATGTGTCCTGCCCAGTTAAGCCTGTTATCAATTGTACAATAATGCCAAGATATTTGAATTTCAAGTCTTCAGCAAGCAATTATTTCCCCACCTTATATTCATAATTAACCTTTTTTTTATTTGTGTATCTTATAAGCTGACTCTTCTTTGCATTTATCTTCATCCCATGTTTACCAACCCAACTAGATATCCTGTCCAGATCACCCTGCAACTGTTTACAATCCTCTGTCGTTTTGATCCTTTTATATAGCATTATGTCATCTGCAAACAATCTAATTTCAGATAGTAAACAATCAACACAATTATTCATTAGAATAATGAATAGCAATGGTCCCAATACGCTACCCTGTGGCACACCCATTTTTACTTCCACTTCTTTTGATACTACATTTCCTACCTAAATTTCTTTTTTCTACCTTTTAAAAATTCTTCTACCCAGCAAATAACTTTCTCATCCACTCCAATGGTTACCTTATTTACTACCATTTTATGGCTCACTCTGTCAACGCCTTTGACAGATCTAGTGCTACACTATCAATTTGACCTCCCTTGTCCATTTCATCTGAAATATCTTGTATATATCCCAACAACTGAGATTCGCATGAATATTCTTGCCTGAACCCATGTTGCCTACATGAAAACCACTTGTGTTTCTCACATATATTTCTGATGTGGTTGCATATCAATCCCTCCATTAATTTACCTACCACTGATGTCAAACTGATTGGCCTGTAATTCTCAACTCTATTTCTCACCCCTCCTTTATGTACCGGTACTACTATTGTACTTTTCCAGTCCTGTGGTAAGCAGCAAGTATATAGACTTAATTTAAATAATATTTCAAGATAAGGTACAATGTCACATCCATCTGTCTTTAAGATATCTGTAGTAATATTATCTTCACCAGCTCCTTTATGTTTTTTCAGCTTTCTTATTTCCTTCATGATTTCCTCAGGATGAATTTCAAATTTTTAACTATCTTCATTTCTAATTGTGTTGTTCGCCGAATTAGACCCTCCCGTTTCTGATTCATTGTCCTTAATGCTTTCACTGTACCAGTTACTTAAAATCTCTGCCTTTTTCAAATCATCAGTAATTTCTTCTCCATCCTTATCTATAAGTGTTTCTACACCCTCCATTCCCCTCAGTTTCGTGATATAGCCATAGAAATATCTAGATGCATCAGTCAATAGTCCTCCTGCACTGACAATACTCTTCATAAACCCATCTTTAGCCACTACTTTGCTGCTAGTAAGTCCTTGTTTAGTTGTTTTAAATATTCCCTATCACCCTGCTGTCTCTTAACTCTGTTATGTTCTCATCTTACCAACCTCTTTAACCTTCTCACTTCCCTATTATAATACATAGGTTCTCTACTTCTCTTTATTTTCTGCCTTTGAATAAATTTTTCCTCCCCCTCTCTTATTATCTCCTTGAACTCTCCCCACCTTGACTCTACTGTACTTGTGCCTTCCTTCCATTTGCTGAATTGTTCTCTGAGATATCTCTTCAAATTTGAAACCTGTGCCTTTTTATATTTGCAGATATTTCCGTCTTCAATTTTGGCTGCTGGTTTACTGAATCCTCTAATATCCATCAGAACTGCTTCATGATCACTGATTCCTTCAGTTACTTGATACCCCACAAGGTTTTCATCGGGCTTAATTAGAAATGTATCCAAAATATTTTGTCCCCTAGTGTTTTGCTCAACCACTTGCGTAAATCCTCCTTCTCTTATTAAGATATTTGCAAATCTTTGTTCCCTTGTGTTATTTATCTTATTTCCTTCCCAGTTTACATCTGGTAAATTTAAATCCCCACCAATGGTGATCATTCTATTCTCACCGCTGAAATTTGAGTACGAATTTAATTTCTCCCCAAGAGCCTCATCTTCTTCTGTCATTCTTCCACTGCGTTAAACAGCCAACACACTGATTTTTTCTTTTTTATTACACCAGATATCTACCCCAAGTAACTCATGGTCTTGATCTATGAACACCAGTGAACTGTGGTAGTTTTTGCTAACTAGTATGAAAACTCCTTCACCAATTGCTCCTCTATCTCTGCGGTACACTCTGTAACCATCAGGAAAAACATCAGTGTCTAGCACTTCCTCTTTTAACCAACTCTCTACCCCAATTATTACTTGTGGTTCGTGTATCTCTGTTAAGTTTGCAAATTCGATTACTTTGTTCATTATACTTCTACAGTTTACCATTAACACCCTTACTACTGGCTTTACATTTTCAGAATTTATCTCCTCTCTCCCAGTTTGACCCCAGTCAGTTATTGTTTCAGCCATTTCATCTATTTCTTTAATATCTGTGTCTTTTCCCATTGTGAATCTGCAATCAGTATCACTTTGATAATCTATTTTTGTCCCTTCACCAGCAGCCCCTAACCAAAAAAAGGCACAGTCCTGACCCCATCATCACTGGAAATGGGTGCCCTCACTGCTTTAGCTAACAACTTAGAAAGTACTCCCTTTCCCCTTCTATTTAGGTGTAGGCCATACCTAGTGAAACCCCACCTACCAATGGTGTTCACAGGCCCAACCCCCAACACAGAACTAATGCCTTTCCCAAGTAGCACTTCCGTTTCCACATTAACACGCCTCACAGAATAGTTCAATTGTGGCCGGTCATGGCTACTTAGGACCTGCATGAACTCCACCCTGGTATGCTGAACCTCCTTCACCACCTTCCTCAGGTCACTCTTTATACTATAACTCATGTTTCTATCAGTACTATTTCCCGCACCTCCCACTATCACTACTCTATCGTCCTTAGTGAAACTCCTACAAAGTGAACCTATCTTCTATTACCTGGCCTAATGTTGCACTAGGTTTGAAAAAACTTGTGACCTGGTATCCTGTACCTAACTGATCCTGCAGAAGAGGGCTTACACCTCACCCATGGCTACTACCTAGCAGCAGAACCCTTGCCCTGCACGCCTCAGAAGGGCTCCGGTTCGAATCTCGGTTGAGTTGTTAAAAAATCCTTCTCCCGACTTTCTCATCTGGCACAATTTTCTGTGCAATGTGAAGTACACCAGAATGCTTCTCTGGCTCGGATTCCACATTAAACTATAACTTAGGTTTGCGATACTCGGTAGAACTAATTGGTTATAGATTAGGCGGCTACGATAGGGGTGGATTGCGCAGCCAGTAAGAAACCTTGTCACCAGGTCATTACTACCACACAAGATTATTACTACCGGTATGTCAATTACCGTCATTATTGCATTAGAATACATATTCAGAATTTCATTACCTGTGTAGTATTTCCTTGTTTATATAGGTTTTGCAGAAAAGGTTAGGAAGCAACACTACGGCGTTCGTTGGTGATCAGTAGGTCATTCTTCTTAATTACCTTGTCAGTCTGAAAACTTAAATGATTGCGAAGGTTGTTACTCTACTGAAGAACCAATTTATTCTTGACACACATTTATTAAAAGTTACTTCAAAACTTGGACCCCGGATGTTTTATACATTAATCAATCAAATCAAAAGACTCTGGATCCAGGAGAAGCTAGCCAGACAAAAATTTCAAAATAATTTTTCTAAACTGTTCCATTATTCCTCGATACTTGTAAATGTTTATCCCGATTTATCTAAGTAGCTAAACGTGTATTTCTGATCTGATCGCGCTATTGCACAATAGATGGATTCCAAATCAGGCGAATGTCGGGATGCTTCCATCAAAAGGCCATGGCCGAATTCCTACCCGTTCCTTGTCTCCAGTCCCATCCCGCCCCTATTGAACCTCAACGTCGACAAGGCGTAAAGCCATAAGTAGTGAAAAAGGTGGGTTGGTTAGTATCAGGCCCGCCGCTAGCTGTTTGAGCGCCCGCGTGCAATACCGATTATGCCGCCCCCTGTCAAATTACAGCAGTGGTGGATTTAGGAAACTTCCGAACCGGGTCAAAAAAACTGTGAGATTGCCGCCCTTTCGAACAACAAAACCCAAGCCGCCCAGAAATCTGTTCCTACTACGCCATTCCCACTGAGCCTACTAAGTAAGCCCAATGATAGATTAGAACCAATTTTACAGTAATATGGTCACCGTTTCAGCCTCGTCAGTCATTTTAAATGCTGTAACTTATTGTTAAGAGAGGGGATATATTGAAACTGAAGATGGGAGTTAAACAAAACATAGCATACTAAAAAGCGACAGATGATCGTCGACCGGTGGAAATCTAACGTGAATCAACCGTGGAATTTTCACAGTTAGCTGTACAGATCACTTGAGCAGCTTTTTTGCTTATAACTTTATTCCTCGCCGATGTTACAGACCGAAAAGAACTGGGGGCAAGGTACACGATAGAATTCATCCATGACCTTTTGAAGGATTTCGAAAAACTGTTGAAAACCGAAATCAGGATGAACGGCCAAGCATTTGAACCCATATCTTCCTGAATGCTAGGACCGAGTGTTACCACTCTCTCACCGGGCCCGGTACTTTAGCAGTGAGAGTCTAGAATTGTAGTTGACTCAGTGACCGATTGGAAATCCAGTAACTACCCTGAAGTAACCCTCACGCGAAAATCGAGAAAAAATTGGGTTCAGGACACGAATTCGTTCAGTCAAATACCATTCGTAATCTTCACGCATAAGCTTCCGTTGTAAGACTTTTAAGAGTTCCCAACACTTCGAAATAAGTCTCTACAGGTACCATATGGTGTAAAGTTGCTATCGTCATGAAGTTATTTTACCATTTGGTTGTAGTTTGGAAAGCATAATGGCAGTGATGTGCAGGATATCCGTATCCATTACTTTTTTAGCGGATCTTTTGTAAAGAATTTCACTAAGCACGTATATAAAATTTTAAAGATATCTAGCATTGAAATATTATTAACTTCAATTCCAATTACTTCATATTTCTTAAAATCTCATATCTGGTACATTTATATTGCAAAAATTAACTATTTAAACATATATTTTACTATAGTGAATTCTTCACGGGTGTACCGCCGGATTGTGTTGTGAAAGCACGATGTTTCGACGACTAGCTCCGCCGTCTTCTTCAGGTGAGGAGACATCTGCACTGGTCGGATGACCCATAGATACCCTATCTGTGAAGATGGTGGAGCTAGTCGTCGAAATGTCGTGTTTTCACAGCACAATCCGGCGGTACACCCGTGAAGAAATATCTTGAAATGTTATTTAAATTGAGTCTGGATACTTGCTACTTACCACAGGACTGGAAAAGTGCAATAGTAGTACCGGTACATAAAGGAGGGATGAGAAATAGAGTTGAGAATTGCAGGCCAATCAGTTTGACATCAGCGGTAGGTAAATTAATGGAAAGATTGATATGCAACCACATCAGAAATATATGTGAGGAACATAAGTGGTTTTCAAGCAGGCAACATGGGTTCAGGCAAGGATATTCATGCGCATCTCAGTTGGTGGGATATATGCAAGATATTTCAGATGAAATGGACAAGGGAGGCCAAATTGATAGTGTAGCACTAGATCTGTCAAAGGCGTTTGACAGAGTAAGCCATAAAAGGGTAGTAAATATGGTAAAAACCATTGGAGTGGATGAGAATGTGATTTGCTGGGTAGAAGAATTTTTAAAAGGTAGAAAACAGAAAGTTAGTGTAGGAAATGTAGTATCAAAAGAAGTGGAAGTAAAAATGGGTGGTGCCACAAGGTAGCGTACTGGGACCATTGCTATTCATTATTCTGATGAATAATTGTGTTGATTGTTTACTATCTGAAATTAGATTGTTTGCAGATGACATAATGCTGTATAAAAGAATCAAAACAATAGAAGATTGTAAACAGTTGCAGGGTGATATGGACAGGATATTTAGTTGGGTTTGTAAACATGGAATGAAGATAAATGCAAAGAATAGTCAGCTTATTAGATACACAAATAAAAAATAAAAGGTTAATTATGAATATAAGGTGGGGAAAGAATTGCTTGCTGAAGATTTGAAATGTAAATATCTTGTCATTAGGCCTACTTTTGATAACAATCTTAACTGGGCAGGACACATTGGACAAGTAGTAGGAAAAGTTTTCAAAGTTCTGCACATGTTGGAGAGTGATGAGGGCATGTACAAGAGAAGTAAAGCAATTGGGTTACAAAACTTTGGTCAGACCATTGCTCGAATATGGTAGTGTAATATGGGACCCTCATTTTACGTATCAAATACAGGAGTTGGAGAGGGTGCAAAAAAGGGCTGTTAGATAAGTTTCTGAAATTATCGCAGAATGCAATCAGTGACAGATATGATAAAGGAGCTGGAATGGGATTCATTGGAAGACAGGAGGAGGATGAGGAGGGTCATGGGAGTGTACAGGGCATATTCTGGCGATGAGGCATGGAAAGATATTGCAATAGGTATGAAAAGTAGTGCATGGAAGGGAAAAGATGACCATGACCACAAGCTGGCACTCGATTTCAGGCACAAAAGGTGTGGGAAGATTCTCTTTTTTAGGTAAGGGTGTCAGGGATTGGAATGAGTTACCAAAAGAAATGATGAATAATTTACCGAAACCTTTGAAAGAATTTTAAGATAAAATTTGTAGAGAGCAAATGTAGGTGGGTGCAGGATAGGGGGAAGATGGATGTGTAGGGAAATTGCCACCGGAGCCTGTGCTCCATTGCAATTAAATAATAATAATAATAAGATTATTTGCCGCCCCGATTGTTGCCATCCCGAGTGTCGCCGGCCGCCCGAAGCAGCTGCTGAGCTAAAAAAAAAAAAAGGTCGCTCGCTACATAATACGCCGCAAATTTCGTGGAGGCGACTGTCGATCCTCGTTTTGCCGCCTCCTCGATGTGCCGACCGCGTGTGGTGCACGCCTTGCACGCCCTCTTACGGCGGCCCTGGTTAGTATTCAGTATAAAAAACGCTAAATTGGAAGCTAACAAAACAATAAAGTATCGCCACGTCAGACCAACCAAAAACCAAAACCGACCAAAGAAAATATCAAAGCATTATTGCGCCATCGACAAAACGCTGATTTCGTCTAACTGATGTAATATATAGATAACCGCAAACAGCGAAAAAATTTACCTATAGTGACTGTGATCCCATAAGAATATAACGAACTTCTGACGAAATAACATTAGCATGGTTTTCTCTCGAACTAAAATGGCGTGCGTCCACTTCAAACAAAAAACCACGACTCTTCGAAATGTGAGCCCTGTTGGTGCAACATTTCAATTAGTAATCCTGCTTTCATGTCTCCTCTTTACAACGATGGTGCAATTATTTCGCCATCCACGCGTTGTTTCCGGAATTTCACAACACTCTACGTTCTCTAAATGTAATAAACCCCTTCCTTTGGCAATAAATAAATAAATTTAAAAAATTTCTGTAACAATACAGCATACATATAAAATTTTCAGGACGATCTATTCAAGATGTAGATGGTGTAAAATTTTTAGGCTTGCATTGCATGTTGATCATAATTAAAGCTCACTAGTCACTAAACCGAGTGGATTAAGCCACATTTGCAAGTTCAAGCAATAAGCGATTTCAGTATGAAGAATTATTTCGCTTGTTTTCACTACTTAAAGTCATGAGAAGTAATCTTCTGAGCAGTGGCGTAGCTAGGGGGGGGGGGGGGCGGTCCGCCCCGGGTGTCACCCGTTTGGGGGTGACACCCGCATTTAAAAAATAGTAATCGAAATTAGTGTGATAATTTTTTTTTTTTTGATAGACTTCTTTTTACCTTTGGTGTCGAAACACGTCTACCTTAAATGTTTTGAATATCTATTTTTAAGTTGACGATCCAGTGGGCTTTACTCTTTCATTACAGTAGAGTACAATTATTGGCAACACCGCGCGCCTAATCAAAGAGAGCACCGCTCTCTAGCTCCAACAATCACAGGAACTCGTGCTTGCCGTCCGTCACATTGTCTCTGTCCGTCACTGTAGTTTGGTTTGTTAGAAGCGGCGGTAGATATAATGTTAGTTTTCTTGTATAAAGAGACCAAGTTTTAAAATTAAAGGATATATACATAAAACTGTTAAAATCATGGTAATTAGACAGTTAAATTGTAAATCCTCGAAAATTTTTCAAGAAAAATGTTAGTTTCCTTTGAAAATTAAAAATAAAAAAGCAGCCAAGCGTATGCCGGAACACACGTTAGTTTTCAAGCTATGATTTGCAAGTGCCTTGAAGTATTTTCTAGTAATTTTTTAATTTATCATCTGACAGATTCGTGATGTATAAATTGAGTTACATTTACGTTATCCGATTTACACTCTGCATACCTACCTATTGTCGACAGTGCACCTGTACTCGACATGAAATCGTATCATGTTCGAATTTATGCAAATAAAATGATTCAGAAAATTGCATTAAACTAGCAATACTGTCAGGTTTCAAGTCAAGTGTTCGTTGATGGTATCGTCTGTCGTTGGTAATCAGTTTTTGTAGGGCATGTGTTTAAAACTGTCGGAACTGCGTATCTTGCTAACGAAATCGTATCATTAGTAAGTACTTTAACTCTAGGTTCATATAAGTTTGATATGCTTTCTACTGATCGAGAATCTGCAAATATGATCGCGCCGAAATAAATAAGCCTATGATTCTCTAAGAATTTTCCATAATAAATTTACAGAAGAAGATTTCTATTATGGGTAACCTCTCTGTCGAATACAGGTACCTAAATTCTTACGGGTACCTTAAATCGACAGGAATGTCGAACGTCTGTTCCTGAACAAAAATTGAGCTTTAGTCATAAACTGAACGAACATTCGAGCCGTTTACAGCATCTTTATTTATACGCTACAGAGCGGCCCTAGAAATCTAAAATTTACACGTGGAGATGGTCTTCAGTAGGTACATACAATGTCTGTAGGTACGTATTTCTTATGCGGGTAGTAAAATACTTAACTTGTTAATTACTTCATGTAAATAAGTCAGATATCGCAAAGGCATGTTCTTTTATTACCTAACCCGTTGTTTTTTTAATTACATTTAATTATGGTTTTATATTTTATTTATTCTTTTATTTTTATGAAGGAACTTAATGTAGAGTTGCTTCCTTGACTATACTGTATGCCCCAGACAGCGCCGGATTTAAACTTTATTTTAGTGTAGGCTGTTCATTTTGTGCCGCCCTTTTCTCCTTCATATTCTAATCACTAATTTGTATTACCTTTATTAGGTAGCAAACGATTATATGTAAATGAAAATTTATAGTAGATGTTTTTCTATTATGTTTATAATCACACACAAATTTGACGGCTTACTAAAGCGGGCACCCTAGGAAATTTGCCACCCCTAAAACGCTGCCACCCCTAGGCTGGAGCCTATACAGCCTAATGGGAAATCCAGCACTGCCCCCAGGGTCTCACAACTTGTGGGACCCGGATCCTAGGTTTACACCAATGGGACCCCACCTGGGTCTGGAATTCCTTCTATTTGGATGAAGCCAGTTCTGTTAACTTTCCTCTCAATATCCCTTGGTCCCGCAAATACCGAGGTTACGAAGTCATTTAAATACAGTCTATGTTAACGTTTCAATAACAAATGATTGGGTAACTTTCGACTATTTAAATTTATAGCGAAATCATGCGGATGACATCCAAAAGCGTAGCACATACACAATCATTCCATCACTCCAGTCAGCCACGACAATGAAAAACTAGGCAAAGGAAACAACAATAGGATGTCAATTTGCTGTACAACAATCTAGTTATGACAAGTACTCAATAAAATGAGCCCGAATTAATTTTAAAGGATGTTCAAACTACCGAATACTGAATACAAATGCTGATAATTAAATAAACATCCAAAAAGTGCGAAATTATGAAAAATAAGCTCTGTGATAATACGAAAACTTTTAAAAAATACTATAAAATTATTATAAAACAGATTTATTAAATTTAAGTAGTTTAGCAGGCCGAAAATAGTGACAGGTACGTCAGATGTTGTAAAACAACATATTTAAACAAGTAGGCTCATATAAAATTAATCTTATCATAATATGATCTTTTTAAAAAGAAGACTGCAAGGAATTATCTATTTTTTAATATGTTTTCTCTGTTGGTTTTTATGGCTTTATTTTTAAATGATATTAGCAATTGATTTAGTGCCACATTTATTTATATTTTGTCATGGTAGTTAGGATTAGAGATTCCAAAGGCATGGAAGTCTTTATAGTTCTCAATGATCTGCAACACAAAGTCTTATTGACACAACATTATTTAAAAAAAAATTAATATCATTCTAATTGTAACTTAATAATATTTAAAACTGTATTCTTTTCAATTCTACATTCAAAATAATATTTAACTAGTAGCAAAACAAATATTTCTATAGCAGACTCAAAACAAAAAAGAATTGTTACAATGTTGTGTAGTCCACTCAAGACACTGATGTTGTCTGCTCGGTGTTCGGCGACAGAATGAGGACTGTTTGGATCGCGGTTTCACCATACACGAACCGACTGGAGTGACGGCATGAGTCGCTCCACGTGGTTTTCCCCACACACCGTCAGTCGGCTTGATGGACGAAACTGATGGATATTGGACTGACCGGAAATCCAAATAATCGTGTCAGTCCACGTTATCCACATCAATTTCCCCACAGACGACACGATAATGGAGTGGCTTCGCTCCACTTGGACTGATGGAATGATCCTGTATCGCCACCTTTACCGTTAGATACAGTTTTCAGTGAGAAATGCTCCCAACTTGAACACCAATACATTCGTGGATCCATGCCGGCATTGACTCAACAAGTGTTCGGAAGTCTTCTTGGTGTATGTCTCACTATGTGTGCATGTCTTTTACAGTCAGTTGTTGCACAGTTTGTGCAGGGTGACCATGTGATCTAATGTGTCTACTCCTGGTATCCTAAACATGCTCTATTGGGGACAAATCTCGGGACCATACTGTCCAAATTGTGATCGAAACTCCTTACAAGGGTTGTGTGACGATGGCCGCAGTATTAGGACGGGCATTATCTTGTTGGAAAATGCTGTTTGGATGGTGAACATGAAGAGTATCACAATAAGATGCAGTACCCCGTCCACATAGTGATGGACTGCCTTCAACAACAGCCGACTCAGTCATGCTGTCGAAACTGATTGATGCCAAAACATGACACCAGTGGCTGCAATTGCGTGACGTTCTGAAATCACAGCAGGTAAGCCGTTTCTCCACTACGCCCGCCTACATGTTGTCAATTATCACTTTGCCACAGACAGAATCGAGACTCTTCTCTAAATACAAATGTACGCCATTCAAATGTCCATTTGTGTTTTGCATTACACCAGGTTAGATGATGCTGGCAATGAAATTAGATTAATGAGACACGTTGTACAGGGGCCTGAGAGTGTGACCCAGCTTCAAGCAATTAGTTTACAATCGTCCGGGGAGGGTGACTATCTGTAACCACTGCTTGGATCTGGCCTGCAGTCAACCATCTGCCAGCAGTGGCGGATCCAGGATTTTGGTTTGGGGGGGGGGGGGGATGGGATTTGGTTTGGAAAAAATAGTCCCGAAAATCCATGTCGTAGGGGATGACCTTGATGATTTTTGGGGGGGGCTTTAGGAGTATTAGAGCCTTCTTTCATCCACTGTGTAACAAGTCTGTATACTGACATTGCACTACGGCCAATCCCTTGGGAGATTTCACGATATGATGCACCCTTTAAAAACACATCAATTCTCCGACCTCTCTCACAGTTAGACATTTGGGTGTAGAGAGTTGTCACACTTCGCCTTGGCGTACTTAGCATAAAAAAACTTGTGGACAACAAAGTGTCATGTTACACCACACTGTTCGCCACTTAAACGCTAATTTTTTTTTAGCAATTTACATAATAAATAGCACCGTATTTCTCATATTATTATATATAAAACTTTCAATTTTAAATCATTTAATACACTTCATGCGGGCGTACTTGGGGCCATATTTCATTCATTTATCACAACTCCGTCTGGGTGTTGGGATTTTAATTTGCGCCAGTTTGTGTATCAGTTGCTAAGAGTAAGCGAACCTTACTCTTAGCAGCTGCACTTTGCGAATGCTGGCCTTTGCCGTCACCACAACAATAGTCGGCCGAGTGACGGCTCCCCCTAGCGTCCCCGCTTTTCCCTAGCTCGCCCGTGTTCCTACCCGGTCTTTAGTCTCCTTTAACGTTTTCAAATGATTGTTTCAGGGAATCAGTGTTGGGGATGACAGGTAGGTTTGACACCCTTCTATATTATAGAGTACTGTACTTTGTTTTGCACAGTTTTGGAACGAAAGTACATTAAAATACTTTTTTATCCGACTCACTTAATCACCTAGCTAGTTGATGTTTTGTGTACAAATATAGTATCCCAGCGCAGTGTTAACAAATCATCAGCACACTGTACCGGAATGAAAGATTGTCTCTTGTTTCAACGCAATCTCGGTGAAATGTATATCACTTCGCACTTGCCGTGTTTGTTTTTTCTGAGGATCTTTTCGATTCACTCAGTGCTTTTTGTTACTTAAGTACGAGATTATAAAACATTTTCATTTAACTATAGGTCGTAAAGATTTTGTATAGTAAAAATAATAATTTCATGTTGTCTCAAAGTTCTAGTCACAGAGTTTCTTATTGGGAAACTCGCAGTACACCTATATCGTAGTCACCTAACTTGAAAAGAAGACCTACACATTAACGTGAAATTCGAACCACCGAGCGTCCTTCGCAGTAACAGATAAAAGCTTTGTCAGAGGTAAATGTTAATTTTAAGGCCCGAAAGAATTACAGTTCAGACCGGGATTTGAACCGGGACCTTCAGTTTCCAAATCGCGTGCAGTAACCATTTGAGTAACCAGTCCGAATATAGGTGTAATGAAAAATAAGTTTTCAAGCATGATAAAATAAATATACTCTTTTTCTATAGCATCTATTTTTGGTATTTTTCCAGTACTTCTAGATTAATCTTGCATCTGGTTACGGCGTGAGATTCTGGTGGGAGAGGTTCGGTTATAACTGCGGATCTCGGCTGCAATTTTTGTGGGTCTTAAAATTGATCTTTAACTCTGGCAAAGCTTTGATTTTTTAATTCCTACATTTTACGAACATCTGATGAACATGGATAAAAAAAGACTTTTTTTAGGCAAATAATAACATGAAAACAACATTTAGTCGTAAGGGAAGGGAAATTTTCAAACTCTCTCTCTATGCTCTTCTCCACATCCAGCAGGCCGACACTGGTCCGCACCGTCAAAACATAAACCAATCCAATGCCGGCCGAGTGTCGGACGACACACGGTCACTTCGATCGAGTGAGCGCCAACACTAAGAAACTTGTCGGTGCCGTGACTGTGCGGAACAGTACGGGCATGTGATTTACGAGTTTGCAGCTGTTAAAGCCAAAAAGAGGAGATCGTGAAAGAAATTGTTTTTAGTTTATTTGTGCATCTTTTAAATTATGTTAATATTACAATTTTATTAACTATAATTTTTAATAACAATAAATTATAATTAATTATGCTTTATTAATATCATTATTTTCATTTAGAAGATATTATATTTTCCTTAATTTTAAATTTAAGTTTTCAAGGGGTGACACCATCGATAACCGCCCCAGGTGTCACCCACGCTAGCTACGCCACAGCTTCTGAGGTAATTCAGGTCATAGGGATACAGTAGTCAGAGGTCAGAAGCAGTGCTGGATTAAAACAGCGCGGGGCCCGTAGCAAATGTGAAAAGGTCGCCTGTCTGAAGACGCGGCGTCCCGTCCCCCCATCCCCGGAAGGCGCGCGGGGGTTCCCCGGAAGGCGCGGGGCCCGGTGCTGCTCAGAAGTGAGTATAGAGTTTTAGCAGTAAAAGGTCCTGCAGAGAACTCTTTAAAAAATATAGGAATTTTAATACTCATATTACAGTCCATTGTAGTAAACAATTATGCTCTGTTTGAAGCAAATAGTAAAATACACAATTATGGCATTAAAATGAATTAATATAATTGTGATGGAGCAGATGCGCATGAGGCAATTTTCCTACACAGTAACATTGTGAAAGTTATTACACTGTTGTGCATTGAAGTGTCTCAGTACATCTGGAACCTTATGTATCGTGTGCGATCTTTTGCCCAGCGAAGTGCAGCAGCCCGACGTGGCATTGACTCTTTGGTCGCTCGGGTATTGCTATGACCGGTCCTTTCTACCCGTGCAAGCTATGCCCGCTGCAACTTCCCCAGGCTCGTGGGTCAAACGAAGACTCGGCGGACAAAAGAAGAAGGCTCCGCAGTGCAGGAATAGTGCGTAATGTCTTCCTCGCCCGTGCCGGGCAACAAGAATGGTACATCATAGAAAACTGGACAAGATTGTATGTCAGGGGCATTCTAGAATGTACAGTGTATCAATGATTACTACCATTTTGTGTATGTTCTGTCAATTGAACCGCCGTGGACGTAAAATGCAACATGTATATATTTGTTAAGCATGTGTAACAGATGTATTACAAACTATGAGATCAGGCCACATTCTAATGAAAACTATAACATAAATAATTTATCCATAGTTACTGACATACATAAATCCTGAATCCACATTTAGTGCATTATGATTTATACGGATGTTTCAAATATAAGTGATGTCTGTTAAGGATTTGTACCTATTAATGCACAACATTGAACGCACTTTAATGACATAACTGATATCACTCTAAAGGGTAATTGTTAATTACCAAAAGATAATTTATATCTTCGAAGAAAGTGTGTTCCACTTTCTATGAAATGCCGGAACATTGCCACAAAAATGTTGAAATGTGGTGCAATCTGCCGATTTTTACTTTTCCACTAACATAGAGTTGTGCTCGATCTTTAAGTATCCGAGTATTCCGGCAGTAAACATATACAGTCTTATAAAATGATGCAACAGCACTTAGAAAATAAGAAGACATATACTCTCCACTCTTTAATTCTTCAGTTACTTCATTCTTTGATTTAATGATTTTAAGATTGCGATACAGTTCACAGCTATTGTGATTGTACAGATCGATTAACGGAGTTGCTTCGTCACCACACAGCAAGTAAATAACAAACCGAACCTTGGTAATAGCAGACCGAGCTTACTGTCAGACTCGGTCCTCTGTAATGTATTTCCGGCATTTCGCCGGCAGAGGCCGCGCTGGCACCGACAAACCGAGCGAGCCTAGACAGCGTATGCAACCTCATCAGTAACAAGAACCTGGTATGAAAAGTGGCAAAATTTGTTTAGATAAAGACACTGAACTGAATCTTAGTGGATTACATGCAAGATATTGTGAATATATAAATGAGTATATTTTTTCTAATTAATAAGTAATTAATTTGATACTAACTGTATCTGTTTTGTGATGTTTTGTTTATAATTAACACAAATAATTGTATTAAAGGGTTCCACAGATTGTAGTTTGTATAGTTGACTGGGTAACAGTAGTATCTTAGTTGTTAAGTCTTAATATAACACGGTCTGAGCGGTCGAGACGTCGTATGATCGCGCGGGAAAGCTCGGTCATGGGCTCCGCGAGATTTTATTTTGGTGAATTTGTAATCAATAGTAAGGATATGTTGAAAATCAATCTTTTATTAGTGTTAATTAAACCGTCTGTTTTAATTTATTGAAGTCGTTATAAGGAATCCTAGTATCGTATGCATATTTACTGGCACGGTATCAGTTATTGAGTAAGAGCTGTTCGGCTTGCTGTGTTAGTGATGACCAAGTGGGTCAGTCATCCATAACACGCCGAAAGAGGTAGCAGCTCATAGAGTTAAGGTAGGGAATGCAATAACATAAGAGGAGTTAGTGAATTGATACCATTACTGTTCAATATTGTAACGAATGATGTGTCAATCGTTTTCAGTCAGAAGTTAAGTTGTTTCCAGAGAAGATAATGTTGTATTACAGGATCAAAACTGGAGAGGACTGTTTACGGCTACAGGGGGATCTTGACAGATCATATTGTTGGGTACGTCAAAAGGAAGGAAATAATAAGTGTTAACAAGAGTCAACTTACCTGGCATACAAATAAAAAATAATAGCTCCCTATTATTATAGGATTGAGGAGGAATTTTTGCAAATATTTTCTCACAAAAAATTGTAGTAAACACTATTGGGCGGGACCCATTTGCTAGGTGGCACTGAGTGCTTTAAAACCCCCTTTATTTCTTGGATAGGGTAAAGAGAAGATGCAACAGGGAGTTAGGGAACAAGGTTACAAACCCTTGGTCTGACCATAGTGGTGTAGTCTGGGATCTACAGCATAGGTTATCAGATTCAAAGTTGGTTGGTGTGCAAAGAGGCGTAGGTAGCTACATTTGTTTGTGGGAATTACTACAGTATGCAATCAGTAACTGATATGGTAAAGGATATTGGTTGGGCGTCATTGGAAGACAGGAGAGCTGTCATGTGAGTGTTTAGAGTGTACAAGGCTCATATTAATAATGATCCTTGAATAGATATTGGTAGAGTAGTACTTGGGAGGGAAGAGATGGCCGTAACTTTAATCTACCACTTAATTTTAGGCACGTGAGGATGGGGAAATTTTCTTTTGTGGCTAAGGGCGTCAGGAACTCCGATAAATTCCAACGGAAGTGCTGAACAATTTACCCAAAACGCTGAAAGAGTTTAAATTTATATTTCGTAAAGGGCAGAAACGGGTAGGTATTGAAAGGCTTAAAAAATAACATTAACTAATTCCACATTCCTGGTAAAATTGCACGAACATTCTCATCTAAAGAAAGGAAAAAAAAAAGAAGCTTTATTTAGGTTTACACAAAAATTTAGTTTTTCTCAAAGTTTATCATATTCTCAATTCGCCTTGTAATAACAATAACTGGTATGTTATACTTATAAGCCTTTTAAAACGTTATTTGGCAATCCTTGACTCAGACGCAAGTGAATGTGTTATCAAGAGGCAAATTTTCCCATTGCTTGTAATCAGTTTGCAGAAACCAAATATTTTCAAACCTATATTTGTATTACCCGATTTTCGAGTATCAATAAAAGACGATCTACGAAGGGCTGTATTCGTTTTTGGCAGAGGGAATGACTGACTGATTGACGAGCTGTGATTAAATTTTATCAAAGCTTTGCGAAGTGACAAATACTCTCCTCAGATACGCTGACAATTTATATATATAAGTTTTTATCGGAATGGTCGATGATTAATCGTCCTACTGTAAGAAAGGTGCCCTAAGATCTTTCAACTTTAACCATGCCCGTCGCTTGTTAATCCATATAATTGCATGTGAGATCCTATCTTTACAGTGCAGTGTTGCGATGCCGGGGTCCGATCCGGCCTCTGTGGGCGACGCGACGGGAGGATGTCGGCACTTAACACTAATTCAGGCTCATTTCCTACTCAGCTGCAAGTAGGAGAGTCTGGGACAGACCCGAGTGGCTTTACAAAGCACTGAGTTGCAGGTGTAGAGAAACTTGGGAATAGGAATACAGACACACATTCAGGTACCACAAAAATAGGTCTAGAAATTTTGTTTACAGTGGGAATAATATCTCTGAATTTTACGGGGAGGTTCTTTCTTTAAGGGTACAGGGTATTTTTACAGCTCAATATTATGTAGGTAAAAATCAACACCTATTTCTTTCATGCACTGTTTATATTGTATATGGTTTATAGGTTTTTAGTTTATATCAGGTAATGCAGCACACTTTCTAAACAAATTTTTTGGATAATTTTGAACCTGTTTAGGGTTATTAAAATCAATTACAAAGAAACTGATATAATTTTTTTCCAAAATGCTTCCTCAAACTGAAGTACCATTTAATCCAATGTTATACATTTGAAGAAGACCAAATTTTTACCATATATGCATGACATGATGGCTGAGGTACTAGAACTATTTAATTCGTCATACTATGTATATTACAAGGAATAAAAAATACCATATCTTACATTTTAATTAATTTTAATCTTTAGAATATTTTTCTAATATTTTTTTAAAAAAATTCTATAATTTAATTGTAACTGCAATAAAGCTTAGATCTACTAAATAAGTATGGACTATTGCAAGTTACAGAAAATAAATTAGTGCAATTGCTTTATAAACTTTAGGAAATATTTGTACCTGAATTCTGAAAAATACAACTTGCGGGAAATTGCGAATGAAATATGAGTCCAATTAAGTTGTGCCTCAGAACATTGTTGAAGCATAGTCTTCATTCTGCTGCATTTCTTCATCTTCAAGCTTCCTCTTGGCATTCCTGTTAGCACTTCTTGCTTCTTTGGTAATTTGAAGAGCGAATCTTTCAACTTCATGCACCCGTTGTCTGTCACACCCAAGCAATTGATCTTCCGTATTAGAGCCACTTATTATGCCTAAATTTCTCAAGACTTCCAATCTACCTATCACTCCATCATTGAAACATATCACTGCATCTGGTACACCAACTTTTAATGTATTTAGTCCTATAAAAACATTCTTGGGTAATCTTTCCCATATGCAATGGTTGAAACTTCCATTTCTCTTCTGAGTTCCCCCATGAAGACATTTATTAAGCAAAACGAGGTGACTCAGGTCTCTAAAAATTGGTTTTATTTCATTCATAACTGAATCGGGATGGGAATGTTTATGATGGTATATTTGACCACTTTCTTTTGCTTTTTGGTAACCATACCAAGAATCTGCTCCTTTAGGGTAAAGTGCATGAACAGGGTGGTCATCTGTGGACAACTTATGAAAGAAGGTGGCCCACACAGCTTTTCTTATTGCTGTAACAACATTCAGAGATGCAGTTCGTCTAATGGCGAGTCCATAATAACTCAGAAGAATGTCTATTTCAGTTTCTGTCATCTTCCTCGGCCAGACAGAGATTTTCCATCAGACAGCAACTTTCCTTTCATTTCTCTTCGTAGCTTCCGCACATCTCCACAACACTCCAATTTTGTTACCAAAGTATCCCCATAAATATTGAACTCATTAATTTTATTGAAAGCTTTAGAGTCCCCATCGCCTAGGTACTTCGTATATCTAAGATTATAAACTGGCACTGATCTCGGAAATATTTTTATAGCTCCATCACACTCCATACCTCCACTGTAACCATCATAATTCTTAGAACACTGATGTTAAATATGTCCTTCAGTGTCACTATGACAGGTGTGGCAGTACGTAGATAAGCAATAAAATTTCCATTCTCTAGAGAAGTAGCACTTACACCATTCGATGAACGACGAACGAAGAACAAAAGTAAATACGAGTAAAGATAATCATTTACAGATGCTAGAAACCTGCAATGTCACCAGCATATACAATATGTCATAAGCATAATCGCTGGAAACAAAAAGTTCACTTCTTTTCCAAATAATGCTGGTTTCTGTAACTGAAATAAGGGGAAATGGAAGCATAAATGACCCTAACTTTAAAATTTGGTATGTATAGATCATTTTTCATTTTAAACCCTGAAATTTATTAAGGAAAGACTATGGAATTTAATAAAGTCACTAAAAAAGTTTGATTTTCCACCATTTATAAGCACCCTGTATCCTTAAATGAAAGATTTAAAAAAAAAAATTATCTAAAAACGATGTATTTAGTGAATGTGTAATTACTTGTTGACTCCCGAAATGCTCGATCGGAAGAACAACCACTTGCTCTCATACGAAACTATATTTGCTTCCTCATATTTTCTTCGTGATCGCTAACTTTTCGTTTTGCAAATATTCTCGATAGCTGCTGATGTCTTTTCCATCTGTTTCAACAACTGTTAATACTCTCGTACTGTGAGTTATTACACCAGTTTCTTGGTGGGTGCTGCTTTGACTTTAAGATGCGTCCGTAGCTTGGGATAAAGTAAATTCGAATGGCTTACGATTCGGTGACAGTTTCGATTTACACGCATTCCGTCTGTTTTTGCTGCACCTACAGTTTAACGTTGAATACTACGTGACTCAGTCCGGGGGGGGGGGGGGCTAGAAAGCTACGCTTGGCTACGTGGGGTGAGGGGGGGGGGGTTTCCGAGCCAGGCTACGTAGCTTTCTTTTCATAACATTTTTCACAGTTAAAATGAGGAACAGAACTCACAACAGCATGTGAATATTTATTTCCCATAGTTAATTATGTCCGTATGTAATATACAATAGTCTGTCAAGAGAAAACGGTACAAAATGTCTTCTGGAATCAAAAGGGAAAAAAGCTACGTGTGTGTGGGGGGGGGGGGTTTCACAGGAGGCCAAAATGGAGCTACGTGGTTTATGCACGCTCCCTAATATATTCATACGAACAAAGCAAAGTTTTTCAATCTGGGAAACAGAATATTGAAGTCAAGTATCTAATCCATTATTTTTTAACTAATCATACTTATTGAAAATGTTACAGAACGTATTCAACAGTAAACAACTGCAGTTAAGAACAATTACAGTAGTGAAGGATGATGGTTCGGTAGCTCGTTATACGCACATTGATTTTTGACCATGTGTGAAAACCAAACCAATGTGGAGCAATTTGTAGACGGACAGAATAAGTTATGAGGTCAACAGGCCTTTAAGTGTTCTGTAGTATGATAAACACAATGACAATCAGAAATAAACTGATACTACCCACACATAGTATTTCAATTTGTCCTTTTTTTTTTTTTTTTTTTTTTCAACTATTGAGACGCTCGACATAGCTGAAACAGTAAAGTTCATAATTACTTGTAGTATATATCTGTAGCTAAGCCCAATGTAAATTTACATTTAACATTTGGGATTTTATTGATAAGTAAAACTTTATTATTAAATCAGCACTTTGGAAACTATTTGCATGATATAATAAATATCACTAATAGGATAAATGTAGTTAAACCTAATGTGATCAGCATGTTGGACGTGGACGGTGGACTGTTCCGCCCCATTGATAAGTACTCGAGCAGCAGGAGAACCTTCATCTGTACACTCCTGCGGCACTAGTACTTAGGAACGGGTACGGGGACACACACGCACCCGACGCTTCGTCATATTCAGCAGCGTCTTGTTTCGTCGTTCCTAGATGCAAAAAATATCTGTTATATTAAATACTGCTGTATGTAGGCACAACAAAGATTCCAGTTGAAGCAACAGAACAGATCAGCATTTTCAGACAGCTGGATAAGCAAGACTGCAAAACCAGTGTGGCGAATATTGAAAATGCTCCAAAAATACTAAATAAAAAATATCTAAAAATCAATAGTCTTGAAAAAGAAGAAACTACAAAAATATCTTGATTTATGGAATTAGCGTATCAATTAACAAAAGATCAATTTCAATAAAAGCATAGTTACAAAACCAAAATATCTTTATAGGGCTGAAAGTTAAGCTCTATACAGAATGGGAGAAATAGAAGAATTAGAGAAAAGTGAATTGAAACATTTAGAAAAACGTTCGGACCAAGGAAAGGCGGAAATGGGTTGAAGAAAAGGAGTGATAAACAATTATACATGAAAACTCAAAAAACTTTTAAAAAGAAATAACAAAAATCGATTGTTTGTTGATCACAATACACAAATTCGTTAGTTTAGTGAAGCAGAAACAGACAGAAAAAATTTAGTCTTAAGAAATATGAAATCTTGAATAGCGTTGTATTTAGACAGAAGTTTGGGGGGTTTCCAAGAGAAATCACAGCAAAACAGTTTGAACATAAGAAAGAAGGAATCAACACAGAGAAAGGATAAATAAAATCAGGAGGAAAGAAGAGGCATAAAATTATTTTCCATGGCCAAGTTACCACACGTCGAAAAAAGGAAAACTAATGGTATCTTTATTTAAATCTTAGCCGTTAATAGAGTTAACAGATTAATTGAAGGAAAAATTAATTTTATTAACACTTTCGGGACCAGCAGCATAGGTACATTCCTGGCCCAGAAAACCAGCCATTTATGGCATTCTTTAAAATGTCACTGACATGTTTGTATTTGACATATTTCAAAAAGAATTTCATATAATAAAAGAACAATCTTCAAGGTTGGTTTTACATGTTTATTTTATTTTTTTTAGTTGGTAACAACAATGTTATTGACAAACACAAAAGGTATCATTTTTGTTTCACAGAAAAATTGCGTTTTCAGTTTTTAGTATAATTTCACAGGTATTTGGCTTCAATGTGGAAGATTTTGAAGCATTCTGGCATACAGAGAGGTATATTACAGTCAGGACACCACCAAATCGTTTCCTTTCTACCTAAAATTTCTTGTTCACTCAAAAATCGTGACATATTTGCGAGGAACAAACAAGAACTTGCAAAACTCGTGACGACGCAAATACACAATGGCGCAGCTGAAGCTGTCTGGCACCGCTTACTGTTTCTTTCGAAATAATTCCATAAGCACATCAGAGAGGGCAGCACCAGTCAAGGAGAATATAGACAGATGTTACACGCAGCACTATTACATTAGCCGGCCGCTTCCGAGTGAGAAACAGGCATGTGAGTCCCGAGAAACAGTCGCCCGAGCTATGCTCGGGCGCGGTCTTTTCAAAACAGTTTTGTTGCCCGAGCTATGCTCGGGCTCGGTCCCGAAAGTGTTAATGAACGCGCTACGCGCTGGCAATGTGGTATATGAATGATATCCATTGAAATAGGTGAGCTACAAAGGAAACAACACATGCATTTTATACACTCAAACATTTATATTTAAAGCTGTAATTTATTTTATCTTTACCTCAATATTTTAAAGTAAACCTTTGTCAGTACCCAGTTCGTGACAGATGCAGTTTACACCGAGTCAACGTTCAGAGGTTACAGCTTATTTCTTTTACTTCGAACCCAGGAGAAGGTGATAACGGTATATATCCCATTAATCAGTTATTTCTTCGTTTCTTGTTGAGCGTTCTTCCTGCAAAGCATTAAACCTCATATATACAAGTTAAACATGTAACAAAAGAATAGAATTTCTATCACATACATCAAATATAAAGGTAGTAAATCTACTATATCGGCTGTAGATCTCTTGAAACGATCCAGGGGATCTACTTGTATTGGGTGAATGTCTAACATAAAATCTTCAAACTTCGATTTTTTTGTTTTTAACTGCATTTGGTAACTGAGGCCATACAACCAGCTCAATGTGATCATGACTCTTGCAGTACATTTTAGTAGCTTCGAACTGTGGACACTTCAGGATGGACACGACATAAACACACGCAACAAGTATACACACCCATGCCCGCGGCCGGACTCGAACCGGCGACCTTCAGCACGTGGAGCTAGCACTCTAGCCCATAAGCTACCGAGGCCGGCTGAAAATCGGTACTTCTGCTAGATAAAAGATATAAAACATTGCATCTTTCATTAACACGCAATAATTTAATAACTAATGAATTCATATAATTAATATGCCCCACCCGAATCAATTTGATTTGAATCCCTTCATGAATTGATCTAGCTACCAATTTTGTCACTAGAGTCTCTCATCAACACGTTGTCAAACCGCTATTTTTCGATAAATACCTCGTAGTACGTCGCTGAATGCTAATTTATACATTACTGATTTAAACAGAAAAGTCTAGTAGAGGAACAACCATAAAAAGGCAATGGTTGCATTCATGCTCAGGGGACCACACGTTGGGATTGGCGGAGGTAGAAATCCGGGGGAACGTGCGGTCAGATACGCTCCATGGTACTCAGCTGACAGCAGGTTGAGTAGTCTGAGTGGGGGCGAAACGGACTACGCGGACTGCAGTATAGAATCTATAACGAGCAAAAATCACGGTTGCCACACTTCAGACTACCCTCCTTAGAGGCTCAAACACAGAGGCCAAAATGCTCCTGTGCCGTGCGATGGCACAACGACCTTCCTCCTCTATATCAGGGATGCGGACAGAGGAGCCAACTGCCAACCTCCCAAACGGGAAATACGAACAGTCGTTCAGTTCAGATGGTGTACGGAGCAAAATTCCGAGTGCAGTTACCAGACATACAGGCTGACTCACACCACATACCAGCCCTGCAATCAAACCCACGCTCCATTAGGATCCTCAGACCCTTGAGTGATGTTACCACAGAAAGACGTTTATAATTATCCTTCTCACTCAATATAATCTCTCAGCCATTCACGACAAATTCATACAATAACTACGTACACTAATTGTATGTATTTCATCTTAAAGCGAAGCGTTCATTACAACATTTAGATTAGCATTATCTTCCGAAATAATAGAACTTCCAGCTTAGAACTTATATTGTTTTGGTGAAACGTTTTCTATTTGACACATAATGTGACGGCCCTCCCGGCCAGATGATCACGATACTCAATATCTTCGATGCAGGATGTCCACCATACGTATTCTACTCCACTGAGAACGAGACCATTAAATCAGCGTTTCCAAATGGCGGGTCGCGACCCGGAACAGGGTCGCGAAAAAGAAAAATACAGGGTCGCCTTGTCCTCGCCTCTGAATACCAAGGAACATTTCCCTGGCCTGGAAACTAAGCTGAAGGGATATTTTTCCACAATCCACAGCGAAAAATAATGGACAAGTAATTTATTTACATTTAATGTAGAATCCCAAATAGCATTGCAATTATTTTTGTAATAACTGTATATAAGACTTATAAGTAATTATTAAACTACGGGAAAATTATATTGACATCCAAATAATGTTAAATTTTACCTAAATCTAAAAAAGACAATAATTTTTCATGGGTCATGAAAAGAGGTAGATACTTAGAATAATAGGGTTACAGGAAAGAAAATTTTGGGAAACGCTGACTTAAGTTAATAACTCATCCGGCAACTCAAAAGCGTAACTAAATTTCGAACTTCTTGTATTCGGAGTAGATATTTTCTGAAAGACGGAACATGTGTGTGTGTGTGTGTGTGTGTGTGTTTTCACCGTTAGCACATACGTCAGATGATCGCATACTTACGCAACGACTAAACTGCAGTTAAAATCGCGTATTTCGTACTGATGACGCCCTAGAACATTTTGCAGATCCAATAAAAACTTTGCAGCAGTATTTGCATTGCCTACGTCACACTAGCTTCAGCAGAGGTTTAGTTTAATACCTGGGAGCGATGTGACAGCACGTATAAATATAGTGACTATTAACATATTTAGCTGCAGAATTACAAACCATAAAAAAACTGATATGCTAAAATGGCTATTATTTTCAGAAAAAATATACAATTATTTTCTATTTTTCCAATAATTGTTCAAGGATTCTTAGGTAATTGAATATTCTGGTACCGGTACTTATTTCCTTCTTACAATTATGGAGGATCCTGATATATCATTCATAATTAATAATACAGATACACACTGGTGTGCAAACTTAAGGAAGAGACAGATAAAGTGACATAAATGAATGAACGAGTGGAAGCTTGTTGCTAGACACACGTGCGGCGTGAATTCAGCGCCGACTGTGTGTGGCCTCGCAACACGAGGACAAGACAGTGTGTGTCAGCCAGCGAGCTGTTATTGCAACGCGAACCGGAGACAACATGTGGATGACTTCACTCTGAGAAGAACCGTTGGGAAACTGGAAGAAGAACGAAGAGTGACGAGTGTAGCCCAGGTGTTTGGTGTTTCTCACAGAATTGTTTCACGTACGTGGAGAGCACTCCGAACCGCAGACACTGCTGCCCGAAGGAGAGAAGGTGGTAAACCATGGCGAACTACAGCAGCATACGTATGACCACTACTCTATGCAACAGCAAGGGGACGACGTCACACAGCGGGTGCAGTTGTAAACACATTTCAAAGAACTCACACTCCACAGTGACACGGCGCCTGCATTGACATGGTCTCTTCATTCAATGACGATTAAGTTGTGTTTTGTAGACGCCCGCATATCGCATCGGCGGCAGCGTTTGTGATGGTACCAAGAGCATCAGGACTGGACCTACGAAGTGTGGGGACGCATGCTCTATTCAGATAAGAGTAGCTTGTCTGGGTAGTGGTTCTCAACGTAACCTCATCTCGCAAAACGTGGGAACATGTAATGAATCCAGGAACATTTTAGAACATGATCGTTTAGTGATCCAAGTATTATGTTGCATAATGTTGCATGAGCATACCGACTTGCAAATCATTGAACTTCGTACACTCACCGGTAAACTTTATTGTGACACTCTCCTCCTTTCCTCTGTACCTCTTTTCAGGGGTGCATTCATCCTTGACTTTGTGTTTATTAATGACAATTCGCAACCGTATCGAACAGCGCAGGTGGAGGTGCTCTTGGAACGAGAATGGACTTGCCTGCCTGTTACTCTAATTTAAATCCAATCGAGGACGTGTGGAACGCATTGGGGAGATGTATTACAGCACGTACACATGCACCAGTTGTCAACCACGCTGATGGAAGAATGGAACGCCCTACCACAAGACCTCCTCACTATCCTTGTGGGCAGTTTGGGAGCACATTGCAGAGCATGCATTGCTGTCCGTGGCGATCACACACCCTTCTAATAACCATGTCCCTCCTTTTGTAATATCCAGGGAACCATTATGAGTCTCAGTGACTTCAGAGTAACTTATTGTCTCTGTACAAAAGTGTCATTCCTGTTCATCTCATTGCATATTTCTTTCAGTTCCGTATTGTACCATAATGAAGCAATTCTTTCTATCTATAGTTCAAGTTTAATCAAGTTATATTACTTGGCAGTGACACAGCATGCGAAAGTTACTGTCTTCCTTAAGGTTTGCACACTAGTGTACATTTTGTGACACATTAGTTTCTAAACTGAAAATATAAATGCGTTTTATCAGGCTAACTATAGACTTTATGAAATGTACTCCGTCGAATACCCTTTGCAGAGCATCTGGCTTCGTAAGGTTTACCTCCTGCAGAAATACTATTGAATATACGGGGTGATTAAAAAAAGAAGGAAAGAAAGAAATAATGAACATTACTACCCCCTTCAGCGAGTGAAAAGTGTGGTGAGAGGCTCAAATCACGAAGGTTTGCGAACACCTCGCTAGATGGAACACCACACGTTTGCCCAGCTACAGCGGAAATGCCCAGTGGCTCATAATTAAAATGGAATGTCTGGAGAACAACGAACCGCATTAGCTCAGGTGTGGCCCCAGTAAAAACCAACCTATCAAGGTGGAGTCCTATAAATGAGGCTAATGTAGACTGCGACTGTGGAACAGCAAATACTATGGAATACCA
>CM061920.1:45062618-45109127 GCA_031002005.1 Vandiemenella viatica | reverse complement strand
AAGCCATAAGAAAATAATAATAATAAAAAATATAAATGAACCACAAATTAGTATCCATTTAAATGTGTTAGTTCTCGTAGTCAAAAATGTTTGCTGGGATACATACCAACGGTATCAAATTATTCATAATTGAAATTATTCGCATCTGAAACTGGTGTTCATTTCAGTCATTTCTCATTTTCGGAGTCGTGACCGCGTTAGATCTATCTATGCATTTGCGACATGCGCCGACTGAAAAATAGGTTAAAAACGTCCGTTTGAGCAGCAGTAGAAGACCTGATTTCATCTCATAAATTTATGGAACATAAAAAAAACCAAATCAACGAAGTTACGGACAACAAATAGTAAAAATAATAATAAAATCTCACCAGAAGATGTGGGGTGTGCGGGGGGGGGGGGGGGAAGTCAGGAATTCTGGAAAAACTCCTCACGTAATTAACGCCTCATAGATCCAAGACCATACCCCTCACGAGCTTATACCGGTCGTTAATAAATGTGATAAGACTATTTTTTTTGCGATATTGCCACTGTTTTGTGCAGTAGTAGTATATCTACGAGAAAAAAATAAAACGGTGGTCAGTTGGGTGCAAATCAAAATTTGGACGTTACTATTTTTCTGTTATCGTTAACAACAGGAGTTTAATTTGCTTAAGAGGTCATGGTTGGTGGTTTCAGATTAAGTTACAGATATATTCATGTTGTAACGTACTTAAATGTAACGTCTCTATTTTGTATAATACTTTAAATATGTTTATATACTTTATTGCCTCTTATTTCCAGCACCAGACCAGTATATAGACATTTCCTTAACCCCTCTTTGTCCGGCGCTGGTTTTAATATGATACTGACGCTGAAAAATCAAAATTATTATTATTCCAATTCTTATCACACAAACTCAAATTAATTCATTTGTCTATATCTACATTTATCTCAATCTCAAATCAAAACACTTTCTACTTATCTCATCACTTGTATATTTTTTATTTAACAAACAATTCTCTTTTCTCAAGTCATATAACATTATCTTTATCCATAACCCTAAATCTTCTGCCCTCAGGCTAATGTTTTACTATTAATAATCCCGCCAGGATTCTTGTGGCTTGTCCAGTGAGCCAAACTATTTTATCTCTTCTTTCAAACTTATTCATTCCAAAAAACCAAAACTCATCCTCTCCATTCAAATCTTCTCTTCAACAACTCACTCTTGACTCTTCTTTTATTTTTCAGAGATCTCATTATTCATCTTGTTATTCTTTGAGCTGTGAACTTAAAAATTCCGAGTTAGTACACACCGTTACAATTTATTAAATAAAAAAGCTTAATTAATGTAAAATCACACAAATGTGAGGTTGTGTACCTCACAATGTCTTTGCGTTGATATTGAATCATACTTCAGTGTCTCGCCGTTTGATGGCCTTACCCGGGGCATAGGCGGGTTGAATTAAGTGTTTTTCTCTAATAATCCTCATTAATTTTACAAAAGAATGTTTAATTCTTCATGTACAGGAGATAACGAGTTCCTGTCTTTCATTTTTACAGGAAGATTTTAATATTTTAATCTACGAACTATGAACCAATGTGGTAATGTAGTAGTAGGAGCAGTTGCTAGTGGTTGCCACTGTAAGTCCGTCTTAAAAATATAGCCTGTCCTCCTCGGAGCCGAATTGACGTCAAGTACTGCTTACAAAATGAGCTTTCGCGGTTGGCCGACAATCCGGTAAGACCTCATCAAGTTACTTATTTGCGCTTGCCGCAATGGGATACTGCTTTGGCCGGAGCTTCATTTACCTGCTATGGTGGAAACAGATGTTCGCTGAGGCCAACTCTTGATGGGTGAATGTTGAACATATCAACACTGTGACACTGAATTTTACAGATCGCAGATTCGAATCGCCCACGGGCGTGAGTAGTTTTAACTATGGTATTTGTATTATCACCACCCTTCAACAGTAAGAATTAAGATTCGTATTAAAATAGTGTCCTTAATCACAAGATTTAGCAGCTGACTCCGAAAACTGAGTTGCCAGAAGCGTTTTATAATGGGTGAGGATCGACAGAAAAACTATTGTCGATATGATTATGCCGGAATGATTCCATGACATATTGTCAGTTCAAAGCTCGGGTCTCTGTTCTGTATTAGTATATAGTTTCTAGAAAAGGTAGTAATAGATAATTTGAATGTTCAGACTGGACTGCGCTCCTCACGCCGGCCAGCAGACGCAACCTGAAGATGATGGCACGTTACGCCGTCGAAAATTCGTTGAACTAGGATCAATTGATCCGGCCGCATGCCCGAGAGATCTGCAAGCATCAGATACGCCAGGAAATCACGATTACATAAAATATTTTCATTTTCAGAAATCATTACTCTCTTCTCTTTTTGTTACGTATGAAAGACCTATATTAGGATACAGTGTCAAAAACTTCATGCTGTTGCTTAAGAAACTGACCCATTTGCAACAAAATTTGTGGCGAAGAAATTATGTTATGACTTATCCCATTGTAAATTACTAACGGAAATTTCAGAAAATTAGCTGTTTGTATGGTAATTATATAGTATCCTACATGTTTCTATTTTTTAATTGTTTCAAACGTTGCCTCAGATCTTAATAGCTTTTCTAGAAAACTATTTGCAGTTTAAGAATATGTAACGAACACAATTTTTATGCCTGTGAAATGAATTCATCTTGTTATTTAACAATCGGACCAACAAAAAGTCTTTATTGCTAAAGAACAGTATACACGAAACCACCAACAAACCTGCAGTAACACATCGTTAACAGAAAAGTTAATCACCTGGATTGGAGCAACACTCTCTTGCTGAATTTAAAAGATGAAACACAAAGATACAAAGATCCTTTAGGAATAAAAATATACTGTACATGAGGTAAATTATAAGAAAAATCAGAAGGGATTCCACTTAAGATTTTTGCTGAAAATCAAAGTCCGGCTTCCCCCTTAAGACCATAAATGGATACCCCAAAATCACCCTATCCTACAAAGGAAGTGAAGCTACGAAACATGTAGCAGATAATTGTGTTAAGCCAAAACGGCACCGACAGGGAAATCTTATATATATATAAAAATAGACGTGTTTTTTCCTATATTTCACTTTTCAGCCACCACTACCTTGCACAGATCACTGATGTTTGTTGGTGGAAGTAGCATGGAGTTTCCTGTCGTGCACAACGTTCGCCGAATACCGATAGCTGTGGGATGTGGGAGATACAATGATTAAAGTTGGTCAGTGCAGGGCGTTTTCATATTTCGACCAAAAATTCGTATCTCCGTATACTTCTCTTTCCTGCCACAACTACAGAACATAGACCTTTGGTTTGTGTGTGGTAGTAGAATCGTCTTTCCTGTCGTGCACTATGGTTGTTAGATGTCGGTAGCTATGGGGGTGTGGGAGATATGGGGGTTGAAAGTGATCGACCTGTGGCAATTTCATACTTCTGCCAAAGACAAAAGTGTCATGGTGTATCACTTTTCAGCGAAAACTATAGATCACAGATAACTGGTGTTTGTGTGTAGTAGTAGCACAGAGTCACCTTTCGATCACAACAGCGGCCGATTTTCAGAAACTGTGTTACTGTGGTAGATATGGTGGTTGTAAGTGGCCGACCAAGGATATTTTCGTATTTCGACTGTCTCCGCATATGTCACTTTTCTGCCACAACTACATAGCATAGAGCATTGGTGTTTGTGTTTGGTAGTAGAATCGTATCTCATGTAGTGCACTATGGTTGTTAGATGTCGGTAGCTATGGGGGTGTGGGAGATATGGGGGTTGAAAGTGATCGACCTGTGGCAATTTCATACTTCTGCCAAAGACAAAAGTGTCATGGTGTATCACTTTTCAGCGAAAACTATAGATCACAGATAACTGGCGTTTGTGTGTAGTAGTAGCACAGAGTCACCTTTCGATCACAACAGCGGCCGATTTCAGAAACTGTTACTGTGGTAGATATGGTGGTTGTAAGTGGCCGACCAAGGATATTTTCGTATTTCGACTGTCTCCGCATATGTCACTTTTCTGCCACAACTACATAGCATAGACATTGGTGTTTGTGTTGGTAGTAGAATCGTATCTCATGTAGTGCACTATGGTTGTTAGATGTCGGTAGCTATGGGGGTGTGGGAGATATGGGGGTTGAAAGTGATCGACCTGTGGCAATTTCATACTTCTGCCAAAGACAAAAGTGTCATGGTGTATCACTTTTCAGCGAAAACTATAGATCACAGATAACTGGTGTTTGTGTGTAGTAGTAGCACAGAGTCACCTTTCGATCACAACAGCGGCCGATTTCAGAAACTGGTTACTGTGGTAGATATGGTGGTTGTAAGTGGCCGACCAAGGATATTTTCGTATTTCGACTGTCTCCGCATATGTCACTTTTCTGCCACAACTACATAGCATAGAGCATTGGTGTTTGTGTTTGGTAGTAGAATCGTATCTCATGTAGTGCACTATGGTTGTTAGATGTCGGTAGCTATGGGGGTGTGGGAGATATGGGGGTTGAAAGTGATCGACCTGTGGCAATTTCATACTTCTGCCAAAGACAAAAGTGTCATGGTGTATCACTTTTCAGCGAAAACTATAGATCACAGATAACTGGCGTTTGTGTGTAGTAGTAGCACAGAGTCACCTTTCGATCACAACAGCGGCCGAATTTCAGAAACTGTGTTACTGTGGTAGATATGGTGGTTGTAAGTGGCCGACCAAGGATATTTTCGTATTTCGACTGTCTCCGCATATGTCACTTTTCTGCCACAACTACATAGCATAGAGCATTGGTGTTTGTGTTTGGTAGTAGAATCGTATCTCATGTAGTGCACTATGGTTGTTAGATGTCGCTAGTGGGAGATATGGGGGTTGAAAGTGATCGACCTGTGGCAATTTCATACTTCTGCCAAAGACAAAAGTGTCATGGTGTATCACTTTTCAGCGAAAACTATAGATCACAGATAACTGGCGTTTGTGTGTAGTAGTAGCACAGAGTCACCTTTCGATCACAACAGCGGCCGATTTCAGAAACTGTGTTACTGTGGTAGATATGGTGGTTGTAAGTGGCCGACCAAGGATATTTTCGTATTTCGACTGTCTCCGCATATGTCACTTTTCTGCCACAACTACATAGCATAGAGCATTGGTGTTTGTGTTGGTAGTAGAATCGTATCTCATGTAGTGCACTATGGTTGTTAGATGTCGGTAGCTATGGGGGTGTGGGAGATATGGGGGTTGAAAGTGATCGACCTGTGGCAATTTCATACTTCTGCCAAAGACAAAAGTGTCATGGTGTATCACTTTTCAGCGAAAACTATAGATCACAGATAACTGGTGTTTGTGTGTAGTAGTAGCACAGAGTCACCTTTCGATCACAACAGCGGCCGATTTCAGAAACTGTGGTACTGTGGTAGATATGGTGGTTGTAAGTGGCCGACCAAGGATATTTTCGTATTTCGACTGTCTCCGCATATGTCACTTTTCTGCCACAACTACATAGCATAGAGCATTGGTGTTTGTTTGGTAGTAGAATCGTATCTCATGTAGTGCACTATGGTTGTTAGATGTCGGTAGCTATGGGGGTGTGGGAGATATGGGGGTTGAAAGTGATCGACCTGTGGCAATTTCATACTTCTGCCAAAGACAAAAGTGTCATGGTGTATCACTTTTCAGCGAAAAATAGATCACAGATAACTGGCGTTTGTGTGTAGTAGTAGCACAGAGTCACCTTTCGATCACAACAGCGGCCGAATTTCAGAAACTGTGTTACTGTGGTAGATATGGTGGTTGTAAGTGGCCGACCAAGGATATTTTCGTATTTCGACTGTCTCCGCATATGTCACTTTTCTGCCACAACTACATAGCATAGAGCATTGGTGTTTGTGTTGGTAGTAGAATCGTATCTCATGTAGTGCACTATGGTTGTTAGATGTCGGTAGCTATGGGGGTGTGGGAGATATGGGGGTTGAAAGTGATCGACCTGTGGCAATTTCATACTTCTGCCAAAGACAAAAGTGTCATGGTGTATCACTTTTCAGCGAAAACTATAGATCACAGATAACTGGGTTTGTGTGTAGTAGTAGCACAGAGTCACCTTTCGATCACAACAGCGGCCGATTTCAGAAACTGTGTACTGTGGTAGATATGGTGGTTGTAAGTGGCCGACCAAGGATATTTTCGTATTTCGACTGTCTCCGCATATGTCACTTTTCTGCCACAACTACATAGCATAGAGCATTGGTGTTTGTGTTTGGTAGTAGAATCGTATCTCATGTAGTGCACTATGGTTGTTAGATGTCGGTAGCTATGGGGGTGTGGGAGATATGGGGGTTGAAAGTGATCGACCTGTGGCAATTTCATACTTCTGCCAAAGACAAAAGTGTCATGGTGTATCACTTTTCAGCGAAAACTATAGATCACAGATAACTGGCGTTTGTGTGTAGTAGTAGCACAGAGTCACCTTTCGATCACAACAGCGGCCGAATTTCAGAAACTGTGTTACTGTGGTAGATATGGTGGTTGTAAGTGGCCGACCAAGGATATTTTCGTATTTCGACTGTCTCCGCATATGTCACTTTTCTGCCACAACTACATAGCATAGAGCATTGGTGTTTGTGTTTGGTAGTAGAATCGTATCTCATGTAGTGCACTATGGTTGTTAGATGTCGGTAGCTATGGGGGTGTGGGAGATATGGGGGTTGAAAGTGATCGACCTGTGGCAATTTCATACTTCTGCCAAAGACAAAAGTGTCATGGTGTATCACTTTTCAGCGAAAACTATAGATCACAGATAACTGGTTTGTGTGTAGTAGTAGCACAGAGTCACCTTTCGATCACAACAGCGGCCGATTTCAGAAACTGTGTACTGTGGTAGATATGGTGGTTGTAAGTGGCCGACCAAGGATATTTTCGTATTTCGACTGTCTCCGCATATGTCACTTTTCTGCCACAACTACATAGCATAGAGCATTGGTGTTTGTGTTTGGTAGTAGAATCGTATCTCATGTAGTGCACTATGGTTGTTAGATGTCGGTAGCTATGGGGGTGTGGGAGATATGGGGGTTGAAAGTGATCGACCTGTGGCAATTTCATACTTCTGCCAAAGACAAAAGTGTCATGGTGTATCACTTTTCAGCGAAAACTATAGATCACAGATAACTGGTGTTTGTGTGTAGTAGTAGCACAGAGTCACCTTTCGATCACAACAGCGGCCGATTTCAGAAACTGTGGTACTGTGGTAGATATGGTGGTTGTAAGTGGCCGACCAAGGATATTTTCGTATTTCGACTGTCTCCGCATATGTCACTTTTCTGCCACAACTACATAGCATAGAGCATTGGTGTTTGTGTTTGGTAGTAGAATCGTATCTCATGTAGTGCACTATGGTTGTTAGATGTCGGTAGCTATGGGGGTGTGGGAGATATGGGGGTTGAAAGTGATCGACCTGTGGCAATTTCATACTTCTGCCAAAGACAAAAGTGTCATGGTGTATCACTTTTCAGCGAAAACTATAGATCACAGATAACTGGCGTTTGTGTGTAGTAGTAGCACAGAGTCACCTTTCGATCACAACAGCGGCCGATTTCAGAAACTGTGTACTGTGGTAGATATGGTGGTTGTAAGTGGCCGACCAAGGATATTTTCGTATTTCGACTGTCTCCGCATATGTCACTTTTCTGCCACAACTACATAGCATAGAGCATTGGTGTTTGTGTTTGGTAGTAGAATCGTATCTCATGTAGTGCACTATGGTTGTTAGATGTCGGTAGCTATGGGGGTGTGGGAGATATGGGGGTTGAAAGTGATCGACCTGTGGCAATTTCATACTTCTGCCAAAGACAAAAGTGTCATGGTGTATCACTTTTCAGCGAAAACTATAGATCACAGATAACTGGTTTGTGTGTTAGTAGCACAGAGTCACCTTTCGATCACAACAGCGGCCGAATTTCAGAAACTGTGTTACTGTGGTAGATATGGTGGTTGTAAGTGGCCGACCAAGGATATTTTCGTATTTCGACTGTCTCCGCATATGTCACTTTTCTGCCACAACTACATAGCATAGAGCATTGGTGTTTGTGTTTGGTAGTAGAATCGTATCTCATGTAGTGCACTATGGTTGTTAGATGTCGGTAGCTATGGGGGTGTGGGAGATATGGGGGTTGAAAGTGATCGACCTGTGGCAATTTCATACTTCTGCCAAAGACAAAAGTGTCATGGTGTATCACTTTTCAGCGAAAACTATAGATCACAGATAACTGGCGTTTGTGTGTTAGTAGCACAGAGTCACCTTTCGATCACAACAGCGGCCGATTTTCAGAAACTGTGGTACTGTGGTAGATATGGTGGTTGTAAGTGGCCGACCAAGGATATTTTCGTATTTCGACTGTCTCCGCATATGTCACTTTTCTGCCACAACTACATAGCATAGAACATTGGTGTTTGTGTTTGGTAGTAGAATCGTATCTCATGTAGTGCACTATGGTTCGGTAGCTATGGGTGTGGGAGAAATGGGGGATAAAATGGTCGACCTGCGGCAATTTCATATTTCTGCCAAAGACGCATGTGTCACGTTGTATCACTTTTAAGTGAAAACTATCAATCGCAGATCACTGGCGTTTGTGTGTGGTAGTAACACAGAGTCACCCATCGAGCACAACGTTGGCTGAACTTCGGTAACTGTGGGAGTGTTTGAGATATGGTGTTCGAAATTGGTCGATCATGAATATTTTCGTATTTCATCCAAAGACTTGTGTGTATCCGTAAATTTTACTTTGCTGCCGGAACTACATAGCGCAGAAGACTGGTATTTGTGTGTGGTAATAGTATCGAGTCTCCCAATCGTGCACTATGGTGGTTAGATGTCTACAGCTGTCAATATGAATACTTTACAATCACGAACGAAGTTGTGGGTACCAGCTATTATATTATAAATGTTGGAAGTAAGTTTCTGTCTTTTTGTTACGTTTTGACGACTAAATGGCTATATCAATATTGATGGAATTTAACAATGAAATAGTGTAGGAAGGACACAGGACATTTTTTCGGCATGAATAACAGTTTTAGTCACGAAATTTTAAGAACATATCGAATGATGAAAGACAGACAGATTCGTGTGTTAGTCTGTAATGTTACGTTGGTTGCTCAGTCACGCAATCTGTTAGTGTTTGATTTATTAATAAATTTCGATAAGAAACAAAACTTATTATTTAGTATAGAAGTCAATTTGCTCTGCACTGTACTATTCATTTGTGTCTGTATAAAAAGTTTCTGGCACTAATTTGTCTTCCTTTTTGACATGCCTTACGGACGTAAACCTGGCCTAAGGTGCAGGTCTAGAAGACAATGTGCTACTATTAGATTATAAGATTCAGATGCTCATGTTGAATAAAGAAGAAAAAACCAAGCTGAAATAAAGCTGCCATCAGTTAACCCCCCCCCCCCTCCCCGCCCACACAAACACACACATCCCGCACCTTCGCTTACTTTTCTGTTTTTAAATATGTTGAAAATTGATTCTCTTCATGAGACAGATTAGATGATAGGATGATATAATGATGGCTTTCCATCATATTATGTCGACTCGGTGTTGTTTGGGACAAATCTTACGTTACTAACAGTTTTCTATATCCAATTCTGGAATTGAAACTCCAAGTCCACGCGTACGAAGTCGCGGGTAACAGCTAGTTTTTAATAACAATAAATTATAATTAATTATGCTTTATTAACATCATTATTTTCATTTACAAGAATATTATATTTTCCTTAATTTTAAATTTAAGTTTCAAGGGGTGACACCATCGATAACCGCCCCAGGTGTCACCCACGCTAGCTACGCCACAGCTTCTGAGGTAATTCAGGTCATAGGGATACAGTAGTCAGAGGTCAGAAGCAGTGCTGGATTAAAACAGCGCGGGGGCCCGTAGCAAATGTGAAAAGGTCGCCTGTCTATAGACGGCGGCGTCCCGTCCCCCCATCCCCGGAAGGCGCGGGGCCCGGTGCTGCTCAGAAGTGAGTATAGAGTTTTAGCAGTAAAAGGTCCTGCAGAGAACTCTTTAAAAAAAATAGGAATTTTAATACTCATATTACAGTCTATTGTAGTAAACAATTATGCTCTGTTTGAAGCAAATAGTAAAATACACAATTATGGCATTAAAATGAATTAATATAATTGTGATGGAGCATATGCGCATGAGGCAATTTTCCTACACAGTAACATTGTGAAAGTTATTACACTGTTGTTCATTGAAGTGTCTCAGTACATCTGGTACCTTATGTATCGTGTGCGATCTTTTGCCCAGCGAAGTGCAGCAGCCCGACGTGGCATTGACTCTTTGGTCGCTCGGGTATTGCTATGACCGGTCCTTTCTACCCGTGCAAGCTGTGCCCGCTGCAACTTCCCCAGGCTCGTGGGTCAAACGAAGACTCGGCGGACAAAAGAAGAAGGCTCCGCAGTGCAGGAATAGTGCGTAATGTCTTCCTCGCCCGTGCCGGGCAACAAGAATGGTACATCATAGAAAACTGGACAAGATTGAACGTCAGGGGCATTCTAGAATGTACAGTATATCAATGATTACTACCATTTTGTGTATGTTCTATCAATTGAACCGCCGTGGACGTAAAATGCAACATGTATATATTTGTTAAGCATGTGTAACAGATGTATTACAAACTATGAGATCAGGCCACATTCTAATGAAAACTATAACATAAATAATTTATCCATAGTTACTGACATACATAAATCCTGAATCCACATTTAGTGCATTATGATTTATACGGATGTTTCAAATATAAGTGATGTCTGTTAAGGATTTGTACCTATTAATGCACAACATTGAACGCACTTTAATGACATAACTGATATCACTCTAAAGGGTAATTGTTAATTACCAAAAGATAATTCATATGTTCGAAGAAAGTGTGTTCCACTTTCTATGAAATGCCGGAACATCGCCACAAAAATGTTGAAATGTGGTGCAATCTGCCGATTTTTACTTTTTCACTAACATAGAGTTGTGCTCGATCTTTAAGTATCCGACTATTCCGGCAGTAAACATATACAGTCTTATAAAATGATGCAACAGCACTTAGAAAATAAGAAGACATATACTCTCCACTCTTTAATTCTTCAGTTACTTCATTCTTTGATTTAATGATTTTAAGAATGCGATACAGTTCACAGCTGTTGTGATTGTACAGATCGATTAACGGAGTTGCTTCGTCACCACACAGCAAGTAAATAACAAACCGAACCTTGGTAATAGCAGACCGAGCTTACTGTCAGACTCGGTCCTCTGTAATGTATTTCCGGCATTTCGTCGGCAGAGGCCGCGCTGGCACCGACAAACCGAGCGAGCCTAGACAGCGTATGCAACCTTATCAGTAACAAGAACCTGGTATGAAAAGTGGCAAAATTTGTTTAGATAAAGACACTGAACTGAATCTTAGTGGATTACATGCAAGATATTGTGAATATATAAATGAGTATATTTTTTCTAATTAATAAGTAATTAATTTATACTAACTGTATCTGTTTTGTGATGTTTTGTTTATAATTAACACAAATAATTGTATTAAAGGGTTCCACAGATTGTAGTTTGTATAGTTGACTGGGTAACAGTAGTATCTTAGTTGTTAAGTCTTAATATAACACGGTCTGAGCGGTCGAGACGTCGTATGATCGCGCGGGAAAGCTCGGTCATGGGCTCCGCGAGATTTTATTTTGGTGAATTTGTAATCAATAGTAAGGATATGTTGAAAATCAATCTTTCATTAGTGTTAATTAAACCGTCTGTTTTAATTTATTGAAGTCGTTATAAGGAATCCTAATATCGTATGCATATTTACTGGCACGGTATCAGTTATTGAGTAAGAGCTGTTCGGCTTGCTGTGTTCGTGATGACCAAGTGGGTCAGTCATCCATAACACTCCGAAAGAGGTAGCAGCTCATAGAGTTAAGGTAGGAAATGCAATAACATAAGAGGAGTTAGTGAATTGATACCATTACTGTTCAATATTGTAACGAATGATGTGTCAATCGTTTTCAGTCAGAAGTTAAGTTGTTTCCAGAGAAGATAATGTTGTATTACAGGATCAAAACTGGAGAGGACTGTTTACGGCTACAGGGGGATCTTGACAGATCATATTGTTGGGTACGTCAAAAGGAAGGAAATAATAAGTGTTAACAAGAGTCAACTTACCAGGCATACAACAGGGAGTTAGGGAACAAGGTTACAAACCCTTGGTCTGACCATAGTGGTGTAGTCTGGGATCTACAGCATAGGTTATCAGATTCAAAGTTGGTTGGTGTGCAAAGAGGCGTAGGTAGCTACATTTGTTTGTGGGAATTACTACAGTATGCAATCAGTAACTGATATGGTAAAGGATATTGGTTGGGCGTCATTGGAAGACAGGAGAGCTGTCATGTGAGTGTTTAGAGTGTACAAGGCTCATATTAATAATGATCCTTGAATAGATATTGGTAGAGTAGTACTTGGGAGGGAAGAGATGGCCGTAACTTTAATCTACCACTTAATTTTAGGCACGTGAGGATGGGGAAATTTTCTTTTGTGGCTAAGGGCGTCAGGAACTCCGATAAATTCCAACGGAAGTGCTGAACAATTTACCCAAAACGCTGAAAGAGTTTAAATTTATATTTCGTAAAGGGCAGAAACGGGTAGGTATTGAAAGGCTTAAAAAATAACATTAACTAATTCCACATTCCTGGTAAAATTGCAGGAACATTCTCATCTAAAGAAAAAAAAAAAGAAGCTTTATTTAGGTTTACACAAAAATTTAGTTTTTCTCAAAGTTTATCATATTCTCAATTCGCCTTGTAATAACAATAACTGGTATGTTATAAGCCTTTTAAAACGTTATTTGGCAATCCTTGACTCAGACGCAAGTGAATGTGTTATCAAGAGGCAAATTTTCCCATTGCTTGTAATCAGTTTGCAGAAACCAAATATTTTCAAACCTATATTTGTATTACCCGATTTTCGAGTATCAATAAAAGACGATCTACGAAGGGCTGTATTCGTTTTTGGCAGAGGGAATGACTGACTGACTGACGAGCTGTGATTAAATTTTATCAAAGCTTTGCGAAGTGACAAATACTCTCCTCAGATACGCTGACAATTTATATATATAAGTTTTTATCGGAATGGTCGATGATTAATCGTCCTACTGTAAGAAAGGTGCCCTAAGATCTTTCAACTTTAACCATGCCCGTCGCTTGTTAATCCATATAATTGCATGTGAGATCCTATCTTTACAGTGCAGTGTTGCGATGCCGGGGTCCGATCCGGCCTCTGTGGGCGACGCGACGGGAGGATGTCGGCACTTAACACTAATTCAGGCTCATTTCCTACTCAGCTGCAAGTAGGAGAGTCTGGGACAGACCCGAGTGGCTTTACAAAGCACTGAGTTGCAGGTGTAGAGAAACTTGGGAATAGGAATACAGACACACATTCAGGTACCGCAAAAATAGGTCTAGAAATTTTGTTTACAGTGGGAATAATATCTCTGAATTTTACGGGGAGGTTCTTTCTTCAAGGGTACAGGGTATTTTTACAGCTCAATATTATGTAGGTAAAAATCAACACCTATTTCTTTCATGCACTGTTTATATTGTATATGGTTTATAGGTTTTTAGTTTATATCAGGTAATGCAGCACACTTTCTAAACAAATTAAAAGTATTTTGGATAATTTTGAACCTGTTTAGGGTTATTAAAAAATTACAAAGAAACTGATATAATTTTTTTCCAAAATGCTTCCTCAAACTGAAGTACCATTTAATCCAATGTTATACATTTGAAGAAGACCAAATTTTTACCATATATGCATGACATGATGGCTGAGGTACTAGAACTATTTAATTCGTCATACTATGTATATTACAAGGAATAAAAAAACCATATCTTACATTTTAATTAATTTTAATCTTTAGAATATTTTTCTAATATTTTTTAAAAAAATTTCTATAATTTAATTGTAACTGCAATAAAGCTTAGATCTACTAAATAAGTATGGACTATTGCAAGTTACAGAAAAAAATTAGTGCAATGCTTTATAAACTTTAGGAAATATTTGTACCTGAATTCTGGAAAATACAACTTGCGGGAAATTGCGAATGAAGATATGAGTCCAATTAAGTTGTGCCTCAGAACATTGTTGAAGCATAGTCTTCATTCTGCTGCATTTCTTCATCTTCAAGCTTCCTCTTGGCATTCCTGTTAGCACTTCTTGCTTCTTTGGTAATTTGAAGAGCGAATCTTTCAACTTCATGCACCCGTTGTCTGTCACACCCAAGCAATTGATCTTCCGTATTAGAGCCACTTATTATGCCTAAATTTCTCAAGACTTCCAATCTACCTACCACTCCATCATTGAAACATATCACTGCATCTGGTACACCAACTTTTAATGTATTTAGTCCTATAAAAACATTCTTGGGTAATCTTTCCCATATGCAATGGTTGAAACTTCCATTTCTCTTCTGAGTTCCCCCATGAAGACATTTATTAAGCAAAACGAGGTGACTCAGGTCTCTAAAAATTGGTTTTATTTCATTCATAACTGAATCGGGATGGGAATGTTTATGATGGTATATTTGACCACTTTCTTTTGCTTTTTGGTAACCATACCAAGAATCTGCTCCTTTAGGGTAAAGTGCATGAACAGGGTGGTCATCTGTGGACAACTTATGAAAGAAGGTGGCCCACACAGCTTTTCTTATTGCTGTAACAACATTCAGAGATGCAGTTCGTCTAATGGCGAGTCCATAATAACTCAGAAGAATGTCTATTTCAGTTTCTGTCAATCTTCCTCGGCCAGACAGAGATTTTCCATCAGACAGCAACTTTCCTTTCATTTCTCTTCGTAGCTTCCGCACATCTCCACAACACTCCAATTTTGTTACCAAAGTATCCCCATAAATATTGAACTCATTAATTTTATTGAAAGCTTTAGAGTCCCCATCGCCTAGGTACTTCGTATATCTAAGATTATAAACTGGCACTGATCTCGGAAATATTTTTATAGCTCCATCACACTCCATACCTCCACTGTAACCATCATAATTCTTAGAACACTGATGTTAAATATGTCCTTCAGTGTCACTATGACAGGTGTGGCAGTACGTAGATAAGCAATAACATTTCCATTCTCTAGAGAAGTAGCACTTACACCATTCGATGAACGACGAACGAAGAACAAAAGTAAATACGAGTAAAGATAATCATTTACAGATGCTAGAAACCTGCAATGTCACCAGCATATACAATATGTCATAAGCATAATCGCTGGAAACAAAAAGTTCACTTCTTTTCCAAATAATGCTGGTTTCTGTAACTGAAATAAGGGGGCGTGAAAGTATAAATGACCCTAACTTTAAAATTTGGTATGTATAGATCATTTTTCATTTTAAACCCTGAAATTTAATAAGGAAAGACTATGGAATTTAATAAAGTCACTAAAAAAGTTTGATTTTCCACCATTTATAAGCACCCTGTATCCTTAAATGAAAGATTTAAAAAAAATTATCTAAAAACGATGTATTTAGTGAATGTGTAATTACTTGTTGACTCCCGAAATGCTCGATCGGAAGAACAACCACTTGCTCTCATACGAAACTATATTTGCTTCCTCATATTTTCTTCGTGATCGCTAACTTTTCGTTTTGCAAATATTCTCGATAGCTGCTGATGTCTTTTCCATCTGTTTCAACAACTGTTAATACTCTCGTACTGTGAGTTATTACACCAGTTTCTTGGTGGGTGCTGCTTTGACTTTAAGATGCGTCCGTAGCTTGGGATAAAGTAAATTCGAATGGTTTACGATTCGGTGACAGTTTCGATTTACACGCATTCCGTCTGTTTTTGCTGCACCTACAGTTTAACGTTGAATACTACGTGACTCAGTCCGGGGGGGGGGGGGGGCTAGAAAGCTACGCTTTGCTACGTGGGGTGAGGGGGGTGGGGTCCGAGCCAGGCTACGTTGCTTTCTTTTCATAACATTTTTCACAGTTAAAATGAGGAACAGAACTCACAACAGCATGTGAATATTTATTTCCCATAGTTAATTATGTCCGTATGTAATATACAATAGTCTGTCAAGAGAAAACGGTACAAAATGTCTTCTGGAATCAAAAGGGAAAAAAGCTACGTGTGTGTGTGGGGGGGGGGGGGGGGGGGGGTTCACAGGAGGCCAAAATGGAGCTACGTGGTTTATGCACGCTCCCTAATATATTCATACGAACAAAGCAAAGTTTTTCAATCTGGGAAACAGAATATTGAAGTCAAGTATCTAATCCATTATTTTTTAATTAATCATACTTATTGAAAATGTTACAGAACGTATTCAACAGTAAACAACTGCAGATAAGAACAATTACAGTAGTGAAGGATGATGGTTCGGTAGCTTGTTATACGCACATTGATTTTTGACCATGTGTGAAAACCAAACCAATGTGGAGCAATTTGTAGACGGACAGAATAAGTTATGAGGTCAACAGGCCTTTAAGTGTTCTGTAGTATGATAAACACAATGACAATCAGAAATAAACTGATACTACCCACAGATAGTATTTCAATTTGTCCAGTTTATTTTTATTTTTTTTTATTTTTATTTTTTTTGCAACTATTGAGACGCTCGACATAGCTGAAACAGTAAAGTTCATAATTACTTGTAGTATATATCTGTAGCTAAGCCCAATGTAAATTTACATTTAACATCTGGGATTTTATTGATCAGTAAAACTTTATTATTAAATCAGCACTTTGGAAACTATTTGCATGATATAATAAATATCACTAATAGGATAAATGTAGTTAAACCTAATGTGATCAGCAAGTTGGACGTGGCCGGTGGACTGTTCCGCCCCATTGATAAGTACTCGAGCAGCAGGAGAACCTTCATCTGTACACTCCTGCGGCACTAGTACTTAGGAACGGGTACGGGGACACACACTCGACGCTCCGTCATATTCAGCAGCGTCTTGTTTCGTCGTTCCTAGATGCAAAAATTATCTGTTATATTAAATACTGCTGTATGTAGGCACAACAAAAATTCCAGTTGAAGCAACAGAACAGATCAGCATTTTCAGACAGCTGAAAAAGCAAGACTGCAAAACCAGTGTGGCGAATATTGAAAATGCTCCAAAAATACTAAATAAAAAATATCTAAAAATCAATAGTCTTGAAAAAGAAGAAACTACAAAAATATCTTGATTTATGGAATTAGCGTATCAATTAACAAAAGATCAATTTCAATAAAAGCATAGTTACAAAACCAAAATATCTTTATAGGGCTGAAAGTTAAGCTCTATACAGAATGGGAGAAATAGAAGAATTAGAGAAAAGTGAATTGAAACATTTAGAAAAACGTTCGGACCAAGGAAAAGCGGAAATGGGTTGAAGAAAAGGAGTGATAAACAATTATACATGAAAACTCAAAAAAACTTTTAAAAAGAAATAACAAAAATCGATTGTTTGTTGATCACAAAACACAAATTCGTTAGTTTAGTGAAGCAGAAACAGACAGAAAAAATTTAGTCTTAAGAAATATGAAATCTTGAATAGCGTTGTATTTAGACAGAAGTTTGGGGGTTTCCAAGAGAAATCACAGCAAAACAGTTTGAACATAAGAAAGAAGGAATCAACACAGAGAAAGGATAAATAAAATCAGGAGCAAAGAAGAGGCATAAAATTATTTTCCATGGCCAAGTTACCACACGTCGAAAAAAGGAAAACTAATGGTATCTTTTTTTAAATCTTAGCCGTTAATAGAGTTAACAGATTAATTGAAGGAAAAATTAATTTTATTATTGAACGCGCTACGCGCTGGCAATGTGGTATATGAATGATATCCATTGAAATAGGTGAGCTACAAAGGAAACAATACATGCATTTTATACACTCAAACATTTATATTTCAAGCTGTAATTTATTTTATCTTTACCTTAATATTTTAAAGTAAACCTTTGTCAGTACCCAGTTCGTGACAGATGCAGTTTACACCGAGTCAACGTTCAGAGGTTACAGCTTATTTCTTTTACTTCGAACCCAGGAGAAGGTGATAACGATATATATCCAATTTATCAGTTATTTCTTCGTTTCTTGTTGAGCGTTCTTCCTGAAAAGCATTAAACCTCATATATACCAGTTAAACATGTAACAAAAAAACAGAATTTCTATCACATACATCAAATACATAAGTAGTAAATCTGCTATTTCGGCTGTAGATCTCTTGAAACGATCCAGTCTACTTGCATTGGGTGAATGTCTCACATACATCAAATACATAAGTAGTAAATCTGCTATTTCGGCTGTAGATCTCTTGAAACGATCCAGGGGAACATCGATTTTTTTGTTTTTAATCGCATTTTGCAAGTGAGGCCATACAATCAGCTCAATGTTATCATGACTCTTGCAGTACATTTTAGTAGGTTCTAACTGTGGACACTTCAGGACGGACACGACATTAACACACGCAACAAGTATACACACCCATGCCCGCGGCCGGACTCGAACCGGCGACCTTCAGCACGTGGAGCTAGCATTCTAGCTCATAAGCTACCGAGACCGGCTTAAAATCGATACTTCTGCTAGATAAAAGACATAAAACAATGCGTAATTCATTAACACGCAATAATATAATAACTAATGAATTCATATAATTAATATGCCCCACCCGAATCAATTTGATTTGAATCCCTTCATCAATTGAACCAGCTACCAATTTTGTCACTAGAGTCTCTCATCAACACATTGTCAAACCGCTATTTGTGGATAAATACCTCGTAGTACGTCGCCGAATCCTAATTTATACATTACTGAATTAAACAGAAAAGTCTAGTAGAGGAACAACCATAAAAAGGCAATGGTTGCATTCCTGCTCAGGGGACCACACGTTGGAATTGGCGGAGGTAGAAATCCGTATTCTCCTCTCCGATGTGCAACAATAAGAGTAGTGCGGGGAAGGCGAGGTCAGCTACGCCCCATGGTACTTAGTTGACAGCAGGTTGAGTGGTCAGAGTGGGGGCGAATCGGAGAAAAATTCTTGACTTCATTTTAAATCGAAACACCTGTCGGCTGGACCGTAGTCAGACGCTCTAGCGTTGCACCTGGACTACGCGGACTGCAGTATAGAGTCTATAAGGAGCAAACATCATGGTCGCCACACATCAGACTGTCCCCTCCTTAGAGGCTCAAACACAGAGTCCAAAATTCTCCTGTGCCGTGCGATGGCACAACGACCTTCCTCCCCTGTATCAGGGATGCGGACAGAGCAGCCAGCTGCCAACCTCCCAAACGGGAAATGCGAACAGTCGTTCAGTTGAGATGGTGTATGGAGCAAAATTCCGAGTGCCGTTACCAGACATAAAGGCTGACTCACACCACATACCAGCCCTGCAATCAAACCCACGCTCCATTAGGATCCTCAGACCTTTGAGTGATGTTACCACGGAAAGACGTTTATAATTATCCTTCTCACTATATATAATCTCTCAGCCATTCACGACAAATTCATACAATAACTACGTACACTAATTGTATATATTTCATCTCAGAGCGGAGCGTACATTACAACATTTAGATTAGCATTATCTTCCGAAATAATAGAACTTCCAGCTTAGAACTTATATTGTTTTGGTGAAACGTTTTCTATTTGAGACAGAATGTGACGGCCCTCCCGGCTAGATGATCACGATAGTCAATATTTTCGATGCGGGATGTCCACCATACGTAGTCAACTCCACTGAGAACGAGACCATTAAATCAGCGTTTCCAAAAGGCGGGTCACGACCCGGAACAGGGTCGCGAAAAAGAAAAATACAGGGTCGCCTTGTCCTCGCCTCTGAATACCAAGGAACATTTCCCTGGTCTGGAAACTAAGCTGAAGGGATATTTTTCCACAATCCACAGCGAAAAATAATGGACAAGTAATTTATTTACATTTAATGTAGAATAACAAATAGCATTGCAATTATTTTTGTAATAATTGTATATAAGACTTATAAGTAATTATTAAACTACGGGAAAATTATATTGACATCCAAATAATGTTAAATTTTACCTAAATCTAAAAAAAGACAATAATTTTTCATGGGTCATGAAAAGAAATACTTAGAATAATAGGGTTACAGGAAAGAAAAGTTTGGGAAACGCTGACTTAAGTTAATAACTCATCCGGCAACTCAAAAGCGTAACTAAATTTCGAACTTCTTGTTCGCGAGATGTATTTGTCTTGTATTCGGAGTGGATATTTTCTGAAAGACGGAACATGTGTGTGTGTGTGTGTGTGTTTTCACCGTTAGCACATACGTCAGATCGCATACTTACGCAACGACTAAACTGCAGTTAAAATCGCGTATTTCGTATTGATGACGCCCTAAAATATTTTGCAGATCCAATAAAAACTGTGTAGCAGCATTTGCATTGCCTACGACACACTAGCTTCAGCAGAGGTTTAGTTTACTACCTGGGAGCGATGTGACAGCACGTATAAATATAGTCACTATTAACATATTTAGCTGCAGAATTACAAACCATAAAAAAAACTGATATGCTAAAATGGCTATTATTTACAGAAAAAATATACAATTATTTTCTAATTTTCCAATAATTGTTCAAGGATTCTTAGATAATTGAATATTCTGGTACTTATTTCCTTCTTACAATTATGGAGGATCCAGATATATCATTCAGAATTAATAATACAGATACAAACTGGTGTGCAAAATTAAGGAAGAGATAGATAAAGTGACATAAATGAATGGACGAGTGGAAGCTTGTTGCTAGACACGTGCGGCGTGAATTCAGCGCCGACTGTGTCTGGCCTCGCAACACGAGGACAAGACAGTGTGTGTCAGCCAGCGAGCTGTTATTGCAACGCGAACCGGAGACAACATGTGGATGACTTCACTCTGAGAAGAACCGTTGGGAAACTGGAAGAAGAACGAAGAGTGACGAGTGTAGCCCAGGTGTTTGGTGTTGCTCACAGAATTGTTTCACGTACTCCGAACCGCAGACACTGCTGCCCGAAGGAGAGAAGGTGGTAAACCATGGCGCACTACAGTAGCATATGACCACTACTCTATGCATCAGCCAAGGGGACGACGTCACACAGCGGGTGCAGTTGTAACCACATTTCAAAGAACTCACACTCCACAGTGACACGGCGCCTGCATTGATATGGTCTCTTTATTCAATGACGATTAAGTTGTGTTTTGTAGACGCCCGCACATCGTTTTTTTTTTTTTTTTTTTTAACAGTTTAACGTCCCTTTTTAACAACGTGGTCTTTAGAGACGGGAAAGGATGGGGGCAAGGAATGGGAAGGAATTCGGCCATGGCCTTTTGAAGGAAGCATCCCGGCATTCACCTGGAGTGATTTGGGGAAACCATGGAAAACCCAAATCTGGATGCCCGGACGGGGATTCGAACCACCGTCCTCCCGAATGCGAGGCCAGAACGCTATCCGTTACACCAACACGCTCGGTCCCGCACATCGCATCGGCGGCAGCGTTTGTGATGGTACCAAGAGCATCACTGCATCAGGACTGGACCTACGAAGTGTGGGGACGCATGCTCTATTCAGATAAGAGTAGCTTGTCTGGGTAGTGGTTCTCGACGTAGCCTCATCTGGAAAAAGGTGGGAACACGTAATAAATCCAGGAACATTGTAGAACATAATCCTTTAGTGATACTTTGGGGAGGCATAATGTTGAATTAGCATACCGACTTGCAAATCTTTGAACTTGGTACACTCACCGGTAAACTTTATTGTGACACTCTACTCCTTCCCTGTGTACCTCTTTTCAGGGGTGCATTCATCCTTAACTTATTGATGACAATTCTCAACCGTATCGAACAGCTCAAGCTCAGGTGGAGGTGTTCTTGGAACGAAAATGGACTTGCCTGCCTGTTACACTACTTTAAATCCCATCGAGGACGTGTGGAATGTATTGGGGAGATGTATTGCTGCACGTACACATGCACCAGTTGTCAACCACGCTGGTGGAAGAATGGAACGCCCTACCACAAGACCTCCTCACTATCCTTGTGGGCAGTTTTGGAGCACATTGCAGAGCATGCATTACTGTCCGTGGCGATCATACACCCTTCTAATAACCATGTACCTCCTTTTATAATATCCCGGAAACCATCATGAGTCGCAGTAATTTCAGTGTAACTTATTGTCTCTGTACAAATGGTCATTCCTGTTCATCTCATTGCATATTTCTTCCAGTTCCGTATTGCACCGTAATAATCTGCAGTGACACAACATGCGAAAGTTACTGTCTTCCTACTCCGTTGAATACCCTTTGCAGAGCATCTCGCTTCGTAAGGTTTTCCTCCTGCAGAAATAATATTGAATATACGGAGTGATTAAAAAAAGAAAGAAATAATGAACATTACTACCCCCTTCAGCGAGTGGAAAGTGTGGTGAGAGGCTCAAATCACGAAGGTTTGTGAACATCCCGCTGGATGTAACACCACCCGTTTGCCGAGCTACAGCAGAAATGCCCAGTGGCTCATAATTAAAATGGAATGTCTGGAGAACAACGATACGCATTAGCTCATGTGTGGCCCCTGTAAAAACCAACCTATCAAGGTGGAGTCTTATAAATGAAGCTAATGTAGACTGCGACTGTGGAACAGCAAATACTATGGAATACCAACTGATCTGCCCAAATTGTCCTGCCACCTGTAGCCCGATTAACTATGGAATCACAAGAAAGAAGCATTTCACGTAATTCAATACTGGCCTGAGAAACTTCCAGTTCCGTACACGAAAAAGTAAAGTACCAGGTAGGTTCGAATCACCGTTCGACCCTCCAGATTTTGGTTTTCCATGAATTACAGATATCAGTCCAGGCGAATGTCATTGAACAAAAAAAAAAAAAAAAGAAGAAGAAGTAGCATATATCAGCAGTGCTGGCGCACGCGTTTAACTGCAAACATGAGCAAATACTGATGAATTGGCCAGATAAAAAGAACACGTACTCGAACGACGCAGCTCTTACTGTAGCTTTAGGTTTATGCTGCATGGGCAGAGAGGGGAACGTTTCATGACCCGCATCACACTCCTGGCAGTAAGACTCCTTAAACGCAACAAAGATGAACGTCCCCCCTCACTATTGTGACATGATCGTCGCCACTCAGTCCCATTCCTGACACATTGTTCCCTTTTGTGCAGCACATTACTTGTTAATCGACTAAAAGACGCCGGGAGTCCGTGATGGATGTTGCTACAGAATTGTCTTTTCAGATGTTCTCTTGTACTTTGCGCCTCCTTGTTTGCTTCACGAGAGTTCCATTCTTAATCCACTAGTAACAAAAAACAGCCCTATAGACACTAATTTATGCTTGAGCTGCAGAAAACAATTTTACCAAAGTTACGTACTACCATTTATATGAAAAGTCGGTATACCAGGGACGCATGCTCGTACCCGCAAGAATAAATCATAAGTGCATATAGGATATGCGAACAACATTTGCTACGTGCAGGGGTAGCTATAGTACTGAAACCATTAAAATGCATATCACAAGATCCAGCAAGAGATCAAAGTTGAAAATAGAAAACTGAATCCTCTAAATGCCGAGTGCTCACTCCCATTGAAGGATGTAAAGAACAAGTCAAGTTTTAACGTAAGGACGCAGAATTTAATTTAATTGAGTCCTATGATTTATATCACCTATCTCCAGCAACACAATCGATCAGTTTTTACTGTCTTATTACCTACCTCGTTAGCAAGCAATGCTCTCTCAATTAAGAGCACTTCCAATAATAAAAGATGTTGTTATACTTCAAAGTAACCACAAAATAAAAACGTTTTACCTATTTGATTGCAACTTCAAACTATGTTAGATGTAAGTATTTTTCATATCTTTTGTTTAAATGCAGTATATGATCAATAATGGTGACTAATTATAAGTTCCTAAACAACAGTTTTTTTGAGACAGATTTGACAACAAAATTGATCAGAAACTAACAAATTTGTTCGCCGCTTACGTCTTTGTTTCCAGCAAAAAATAATTTAAAATATCAGAAAAATTCGTTTAGCTGTATGACATCTCCTTAGACAATAATTATTCAAAAATCTGAATGCAATAACTGGTTTTAGACCAACGTAACAAATAACTTGTGCAAATCTGAAATCCAGCTTATCCCATTTACCAGCTATCGACCTGTGACGAACTGTCATCTTAGTGGAACTTTACGTCTCTGCACTTTGTCCTTTTTTTTCGCCAGGTCTACAGATCTTACTCGTGACCTACTTAAATTCCTGCGCCTTATTCTATTCAAGAGCCTGCTTTGCCTCAGTGTGACCATTCCATTTCTCTATTTATCTGCAGTTTGCTAGTTCCCAAGGCTCCCTACTGAGTATCATGTTTGACCACCATCCCCATTATGATTTTCAAGCTAGGTCTTGAATTTTTTTAGTGAGCACTATGGTCACTTTCCACGATTAGCAACCATACATGAGTACCAATTTAACGTTGCTGCTAAATATTCAGAACTTAAATTAGTAACAACAGGTTTCCGTTTCCCCTTCAGTATCGGAAGATTTTTAACGATGATGATAGTAAAATTTTGGCTTCTTCCTTAATTACTATGTAATTGTTTTTGTCATGAAACATCCTTCTTACAAGTAAACATAATGCTTTTTATGGTATACGTCTTTCGTCTTCATTTAAAAGTCCTCAGTGCCAGTTTTTGCATTCGACTTTGCACGTGCTAATTCATACTGTCGTAACACGTGCTTCTTGAAAACTGAGACTTCGCAACAGTAAGCAAACGACATTACCGTCAGACAGTGTTAATAATCTCTCGAGAGATGCAGGTTACACTGTCAAATGACAACGAAGCTAAATCCGTACAAACTTTAAAAATATGAAAAAATTAAGCAATTAAAATCAGTAGAAAATATAACAGCTCAGTCATTGATCATATATTCCTTAAGATAATTTACATCTAAAACAGTGATGCTATAAATTCCTGCCATCCAAGAAAAATACAAATGTCGGTAAGTGAATCCTCCCATTCCAAATAATAATGTATGTGAAACGTAAGTGACGATACCACTTGGCATCAAGCGCAAAGGAATGGAAATATGTTAATTTAAAAGAGGCTATCAATCTGATTACAGTTTTCGGTTTGAAGGTCAATATGAACTTTAAATAAGAAAATTTGAACTAAACGAAACCTTATTTGGCGAAGTATGTTTGAAACTTGTGATTCATTTTTAAATTTGGATGGACTTACTGGATAAACGGCGTAGGATTTTAAACATGCAAAAGCTAGAAGCCTCGTGTGAAATTTCAAACTCATCTGAGCAGTATTAGTCCATTTTACAAAATCATTAAGTCTAGCAGTGGAAAAGATAGGACCAAACCTTTTCCCGAAAAAAGAAGTAAAGAAGGGAAAGGCGATTCCGGTGAGGATGTGCAGGGACCCTCCACTCTGTAGAGACAGTCGGCCTACCAGTATATGTAGCGAACACACACGCGACGAAATAACGAAATTGCATTTTTTTAACTTATCTCCCTGGCTCCTGCAGTGCATATAATGCTGCCAGGAGAGATTCAATTTTCTTTGGAACAGATAGCGATGGACCAACTAGACATCGCTACCGAAGAACCTTCTCAAAACGCTTCTTCTGACTGCAGAAAGCGTGTGCAGTAATGAGGAGAGTGATTAGAGTGTGAGTGACCGTAATCTGCCCTTCTTCTATTCATATGGCAATACACCACATCCCTAATGAGGAGTTGTGGCTGAAACTGCGGAAATGTATCAAAGCAGCCTTGACATGCATCAAGCCGTCAGATATCAATAAAATGGAAACCAATTTCTGAGCCACAAGTGTCGCTCTGAGAACGTGTGTATAGCCTCTGAGCATCCTATATCTATAAAACGAAAACCGGATATAGCTTACTGGTCTTATAAAAATTCGGAAACTACTGAGCAGATTTCGATGGGGTTTTCACAATTTTAAAGCTTAGACTCTTAACCCCTTACTGCATACTAGGTCATATATGGCCCATACCATTTTCTTGTTTGTGGAACTCATATTTGTGCAAATACTTTGAAACTGCATGTTGGGACAGATATAGCACACAATCAAGAAGAGCTGTGCAAATATTAAATGCGATCTGTTGAGGGAATAAGGAAATATGAAGTATGAATTTTTGCTTTGCACTGTGAGCAGTTTACATCCAAGTTCGGTCATACAAACAGTTGTATTTGATACAGTAAACATTTGATTTCAGTGTTTATACAATTTCTAGGATGAAAAGGAAATCTATAGACAATTATAAAGAGGTAAGTTTATATATTTGTCCATTAGAATATATATAATATTGAAAAAAGGGTTTGTGACAGATATGGCACAATATGCAGTCTATCCTGTGTGAACAAGCTGGACCCTATGGAGAAGAAGAAATACCGACGAAAATGCTCCTATTTTATTCCAAGTAGCAGTTGCAGATGTCCTCTGGCAAACAAAGAAACCTTATCCAAGAAACTGGGTAGAACAAGAAAATGAAATCCACAAAAAAAAAAAACAAAAAAAAACAGCTGGACAGTAAGAAGAAGAGAGAGCCTGCAGCATATCTTTCGCAGTATCAGGATAGGATAGATCACATGCCCATCTGGTTGTGAAACTGTAATTGTTGCAATTATACAGGCTGCAAAGCAAAATCCTATACAGCATGTCTGAAATGCAGTGCAAAATTGTGCTTGGGCAAGGAGAGAAACTGCTTTATCAAGTTTCATAACAAATAGACTAAATGGAAAGTGAATTAGTGTTATTTGAGATAAATGGTACTCTAATGAATAGAAATTGCAATTATTTTACGTAAATAAACTGAGTTCTACTAGTATAATTATGTATATATCTTATATATTTTCCAAATGTTGCATCATCCATCTCGAAACTGGTATCATAACATGTTAGCCGTTATTGTATGCTGTCCCATATATGGCACAAACCCTTAAATCAATAATAATCTCCCCCAAATAAGATTTGGATTTTTTTTAGTATTTTTCTTGAAATCACGGAATTGGACTTAACAAGTGACATTTTTTTCAGAAATATAAATCATGCAGTAAGGGGTTAATTCAGTTTTTTAACATTTTTTATGCTTCAACGTTAAATAACGCAGGAGCATTTTTTATTTTTTTTTTTGCATCTTTATGCCTCGTCGACTTCTAAGGTCATTAGAGGCGGATGGGACTGGGGACAAAGAACGGGAAGGAATTCGGCCATGGCCTTTTTGAAGGAAGCATCCCGGCATTCGCCTGGAGTGATTTGGGGAAACCATGGAAAAACCAAATCTGGATGCCCGAACGGGGATTCGAACCCACGTCCTCCTGAATACGAGGCCAGAACGTTAACCGTTCAGCAACCACGCTCGGTGCAGGAGCATTATATGAAATTCTGAACGTATGATGACAAACCCCAAAGATGGAATCAATAGATGTTCCATACTTCGCACTAAATACACAACTAAATGTCTCTGACCATAGCCTTTAACGAAAGCAATAAGATAACTTTACAATAACAACTATTATGCACACTAAACAAAACTTGAAGTATTCTTTCCTTTAATTCGGGTTATTCAATTTTTAATCGCCATAGATAGCCGTAACTTGAAGTATTCATTCCTTTAATTCGGGATATTCAATTTTTAAACGCCATAGATAGCCGTAAAATTACAGAGATTTTCTTTAAGCATGAACTCTGGACGATGTCTTTGGCCATCAGCATTAGTCTTCTGTTTACGATAATATTATTCCAGATTCACTTTTGATATTTGTATAAAAGGCTGAATCTGCGGAGTTAAAGTATCTGGCGTTTCAAGCAAAAAGTATATCCCTTCACTTCGCGATTGAATCAAATGTGAGTTTCTAACTTAATCTAGCGTTGTTCAGTAATGTAGTAACACAATTTCTTAACCAAATTAACGAAGCCTGATATTCATGGATTTTTTCGGACTAATGAAAATAGTGTTCGTGCAAATAAACTTCAACCCACCCGTTTCTTGGTAGGGTGGGAGTGAATCTAGGTTTGCTTTAATTCCGAAAAAAGTTGGAGCTAATTTTATGAAACTTTGTACTTTTTTTTTATTGCGGAAATAAAAATAGGCTACGGATAAATATACGCCAACTATACCGGGCAAAGCCGGGAACTCCGCTAGTAGTAAATAAACTGCGGATGGAGTTTCTGGCTGGGTAACCCCGAAGGACAGTTCGTTAGCCACATGACGAAGTTTCATTTCGACGCGCATTCTGCCTCTGTCGTGGCTGGAACTACAGTCTTGGTAAACTCGTATAATCAAAGCACTATTCCTAGTGACACCTGGATTTGAACCCGAGACCTCGAGTACCTTGACCGCTGCGCGGAGCGTAGTGACCCTGTGAGAATCAGAGGGATGCGTTCGTTTATCCCATTGGCCGGGCGGTCAATCAGGGCGACGGCCTAACCGGATTAGAGCCACTTGCCAGAGCAATCTGGCCACATCCTGCCCCCAACTAGCTGCGTCCGTCAGACGCTCATCTCACACCACTTCACACTGCAATATACAGAATGAAGTACTAAGCGGAATAGCGTCTCCCATTAAAATAATACAAGTCTGTATGACCAGTTGCTTGCGAAAACCTCAGGGAAACTGAGGAGCAGTTCAGTAGTGATGTCGACAGAGACAGAGCGTTCACACATGGCTTAGAGAAACATGCTACACCGTAAACGATTCGGATACGAAAGAGAAAGGGTGATGTGAACTATGACCAGCAGAGTCCCAAATAATAATGGATTGTATTTCGATTTTACTTAAGACTTTGTAGTAAATCTGGGGCCTACCTTATGCATGCAAAGCACACAGGGTGATTACCTAGGTAAGGTCATAAATTTGTTGGGTGGAATTAGAACTAGAAGCATAATATGGATTTATTTATTTTATTCTGTTACAAAATAACTCAGCATCTTGCTTCTATTCTGGGCCCTTGTTTCCAATTTATTAAGTTAACACATAGAATTAAAATTTGGTTTTAAAATATCATTTAAATTTCGTTGATGATGTAAGGCTAGATTGCTGATAGTAAATTAATCAAATGCTTCAACTCTGGCAACATTATCTTAATTATGATTCGATATTAAAACGTGTTAGATTGCTGTAGGGGTATAAAGAACAAACAGATTCATCCCGTGCAAAACAACATAAAAAAAATTTAAAAAAAGAAAAAAAACTTAGTAGAGCTCCCTCTCTTTTCTGGTAATCGTTAATGTTATTAAATTAACTAGTCATGTTGACTCAGTATATATTGGCGTGGTGTAGAGAACAGGAAAATGGCCTAAGTTCCAGTTTCTTAAAACATAAATTTTATGATTGACCGAATAGCGAGTTCAATTATTACTTAATTTACGGTAATTTAATATTTAATTTTTGTATAATCACACTCAATTGACTTTTTCAATGTGGAAATGCTTGTCTAGCATACTCTCATACCCGCAGCGAACCAATGATAGCGAAGCGCTGACCAGTCTTCAAAAAGAACTTGATGTCAAAGAATACAGTATAACCGGCAAAGAAATGGCAACGGAAAATTTGGTCGTGGAAATATTGTTTGAAAAGTCGGCTTACTGCCCGAGAGCGTTATATTAATTATCAACTTCGGTAAAGAATTCGTTCTTATGTAACAATCTTCTAGCTTGAGAACTTGTACTGTTTTGATAATACTCAGGGCATATGTTGGTGATGGGGGTTGGAGGGATATTGGTCAGAGAATTAGGATCATGACCACAAGCTGGCTTTCGATTCTGTGCATAAGGGAGTATGAAAATTTTCTTTTGTTGGTGAGGGTGTCAGGGATTGAAACAAATTACCAAGTGAAGTGATAAATAATTTACCAAAAACGTTTAAGGAATTTAAAATTTCCAAATTGGAAAAGTAAATGGGAGAGGAATTTAACACACCAATTATAAAAGAAAATTTTCAAAAAATATATAAAAAGGGGTTATTATATGACTAGGGGAATTGCCACGGGAGCGTTAGCTCCATGGCAATTAAAATGAATAATAATAATAAAAACTCCCTACTATCTTTTGTAGTGAAAAATCGTGATCACTTCGATCTTAGTGCTGTCATTCAAAGAAATAAAATGTCATCAACGAAAGCCTAACTACTTTAAGTCCAAACTGAAAGAGTTTTTGACTTCAGAACCCATTTTACTTTTTGAAAGAATTTTCTCCTTGGAATTTAGTAACTAAGAATGAATGAGAAAATGGTATTTATGAGTTGCTTAGAAAATGATAAATATTTGGTGTATGGAAGTATAAGGTGACAAAGATGCTCATAATTACTAAAATGATGTATGATTTTTCTTTGTGTTTAAATCATTTACAAATGAGTGGCTGATAATATCATTGATATTGTTATGTACTGTTCCACATCCTCAAGACTGTTCTCACATTGGATCAAATTGAACACATCTATTTACTCGAATCTAAAATAGAATTTTATGAGAATCATGCCTTATTATATACAACCTTCTAACTTGCAGATTTACTTAAGTTGTTTTATTAAGAAATATTAATTAGAAAATTTTCTAAAAATCCACTTAAGTATTTTAAATTATTTAACACCACTTCTTTTGAAAGTTTGTAATTGTTATAATCATCACATATATTATTTCTATAGGATATTTTTGTCACAAGCTATTATCTCCCTTCATACCTAACCTAAATCGATAAATGAAGTAGAATTATGAAGAGTAATGTCTCAGCTGTAGTGACATTATATTAGGAAAGAATTTTGTTCGTAATTCAGCCCTTAAAGGGAGAAAATAACAATGGTTTTACAATGCGTTTTTGTGTCACGAGCCATTTATCTCCGTCAATATCTAACCGAAGAGATATCATTCTAAAGATTAAGATCTCCCCTGTGGACACATTATATTTTAAGAAAGGAATTTTACCCTTGAAGGGCAAAAATATCAGTATAACTAAAATACCTTTTTTGTGTCTCGAGCCTTTATCTTCCTGGATACCTAACCGAAATCGATAAGTAGGATTATGAAGAGTAATGTCTACGCTTTGGTGACATCATACATTAAGAAAGAATGGAATTCAACCCTTAAAGGGAAAAGGTATCAATGGTTCTAAAACGCATTTTTGAGTCACGAGCCATTTTTTCTCCATTAATATCTAACCGAAAGAGATAAATGAGGTATAATTCTAAAGACTATGGTCTCCTCTGTTGTCACATCATATTTTAAGAATGGAATTTTTCTGAATTTAACCCTTAAATGGGGAAAATACCGATATTTCTAAAATGCGTTTTCTTTGTCTCGAGTAATATATCTCTGTTGATACTTAAACAAAATTGATAAACGAGTTATCATTTTAAAGACTAAGGTCTTCGATTTCGTTACACCATATTTTAAGAAAGGAATTTTTCATAATTTGACCCTTAAAGAGCAAAATTCTTAATATTTATACTACGCATTTTTCTGTCACGAGCTATTTATCTCCCTTGATACCTAACAGAAATCGATAAATGAGGTATCATTTTAAAGATTAAAGTATCCACTTGTTCACATCATATTTTAAGAAAGAACTTTCTCCAAATTCAACCATTAAGGGGGAAAAAATCATCATTTCTGAAACTTTTTTTTTATCTCACTTGATGCCGAACCGAAATCGATAAATGTGGCATCATTTTAGGGGCCAAGGTGTCAGCTTTGGTAACACCATATTTTATAAAAAAAATTTTTTGGTATTGGACCCTTAAAAGGCAAAAGTATAAATATTATTTCTACAACGTTTTTTTATTATTATTATTATTACCAGCCATTTATCTCCTTCGATGCCTAACTGAAATCGATAGATGACATATCGTTTTAAAGATTAAGGTCTCCAATTAGGTACAATCATAAATTAAGAAAGCTTTTTCGGAATTTGATGCTTAAAGAGGTCGCACGTTTGAGACAGTTCAGAGCCAAGTCCTTAGATTCCAGCAGCAGATATCATGGAAATGTTTTTTATACAATAAGTAGTTTTTCAGATTTTTTTCTGTTAAGGAAACATTTTTGTTTTGCTATACAATTCCAATGTAAACATTTTATTCGTGGAAAAATTTTCACACAAGCTATGATAACAGCAACACATATCACAGAGATGTTGATATGCTGTGTGTATTTTGTTCAGGTTGGTTGTATTCCGAAGGTCAGTGACAGTTTGTCGTACATACAGTGTGTTTTAAATTTTCTTATCTGTTTCGAAATATGTTGTAAGTATTTTGATGCGTACCTATTACACTAAATAAATAAATAATTTGCTACAAAAGTGCGGTTCTACTTTTCATTATGTTACAAGCATTCAATCTCACTAGTCATAGTATTTTCACACGGGTAGTCTTGCTGTTTATAATTTGCCTGATACATTTCTGTACTCATCATTTTCCACGCGCGCGAACCTTTCTTATACTTAATATTCTAGAATTAAATATTAACGTGGAGAAGCAAATAAACCTAAATGTCATATAAAAAGTTTCCCTTCTTTTAGTTATTATGTTAGATTCTTTTTTCATACTGATGTCCGAAATATGTGTTAATACATAGAGATGATTATTAATTATTACAATATATTAGTAGTATCCTAACCCAGGAATATTATGTCACTACGCATAAACTTTTGTTAGTGTTACATCTGTGGTCACGACGAAAAATATAATTTCCTTAACAGTTAACTAAAAATTCGCATTTTTAAATGCTGACACGGAATAAAACAGTAAAATGGTATCAGGTTTTAATGTCGATATTAAACACAAAACTGATTACAGAAAATTAAGAATCACAATTTAGTTACGCTGTTAATGTATGATGCAGTGGTTTCACAACGACAACACGATATCGGGTCTTAAAATCGACATTAAGCACAAAAATGTTTACTGTAAATTAAATATCACAATTTCGTAATCTTATTGAAGTGTTAATTTAAGATTTAGTTGCTTAACTAACAACAATTTGGCATCAGTTTTTAATATCGACTTTAGATACAAAGATGTTTACCGTAAATAAAATATGCAATTTCGTTATGTGTAATGAAGTGTTAATCTATGCTGTAGTGGTTTTCTAAACGTATTCAGTTTATTTTAATTTTCTACATTTCATAAAACTAAATAAATACGCAATGTCAAAAAGAATATAAACTGAATCGAAAGAGTAGTAGAGTTATCTCTTGTTAGTATCACTTAAAGAACAATTAAATATTACTTATTAGGTTTGATTCACAAATTCTGTTTATGTTAACATACTAAATTTCATAAAACTGAAAAAAGTAATCAAAGTCGAAAAATAAAACTGACTCCAATGGTAGTGGCGATAGCCAAACAAAAAAACTGTGCGTCAAAATTAACTATCAGAGAAGTCATAAGGTATCAACTTTATCCAAACGCGATAGTTATGTACTATACTGGAATTAGAATTCTTCTTGAGAACACAGGTGACCAACATTAATACCTCGACATAAATGTAAACAATAACAACGTACCTCGACGAGAGGCGAAACGCAACTGTAAGTATAAAAAATAAAAAAAAAAAAGTTGCATTGGTGTAAATATTCAATATTATTTAATAAGAAACCGCAGAAGAAATGGCCTACAACAATCTCGTAATTTGCAACATGTTTAAAATAGCAACTAACTGAAAGGGATGGAGGGTTAGCTATAGAAGACTATTTTCCACAGTGCCTTCTGCAGATTTTTGTTTGATGTTAAAAATTATGTGTTTTTCTGGGGACATCTTATGTCAAAACCGTTTTGTACACTTCGTTTTTTATTTGTCCTCCGCTAAGATATATATCCTTTGGGGGTTTGAAACCCGTGAGTTAGTTACATATAACTGCTCATTGCAAAAATACGTCTTTTTTAAGTTTGCCCCTGCTACTTTTAGTATCTGTCACGGGGCTTTATCGATAGTCATCGCAAAGACTGATGTTTAATTTAATTTAATTGCGATAGAGCGCGCGCTCCTGTGACAATTTCCCTACACACTCTCTACAAATTTCAACTGTAAATTGTTTCAACGTTTTTGGTAAATTATTCATCAATTGTCTTGGTAACTTATTACAATCCCTGACCCCCCTTACCTTCCCAACTCTTGTGCCTGAAATCGAGTGCCAGCTTGCGGTAATGGCCACTTCCCTTCCATACATTACTTTTAATTCTTACACCAATACCTTCGTGCACCTCATCACAAATATACGCCTTGTACACTCCCATGCCTCACTTCACCCACCTCCTGTTTTGCATTGAATCCCATTCCAGCTCTTTTATCATATCTGTTACTGTTGTTCTACGGTAATTTCCAGAAACAAATCTAGCAGTCCTTCCTTACACCTCATCCAGCTCCTGTATTTGATACCCAACTATTTTCTACTACACCACTATTTTCAAGCAATTCTCTGACTAAAGTTTTGTAACCCAATTCCTTTACTTCTCTCGTACATCCCCTCATCACTCTCTAACAAGTGGATGACTTCGTAACCTAGTACCTGTCTAATGTGTGCGGCCCAGTTGAGTTTCTTATCAAATGTTATGCCAAGATATTTAAATTTTAAGTCGGCAACAAACAATTCTTTCCCCACCGTGTCATAATCAAACTTTAGTTTTTTATCTGTGTATCTAATAAGCTGACTTCTTTGCATTTATTTTCATCCGATGTTTACCAATCCAGCCAGATATCCTGTAGCTTTTCACAGTCCTCTTATGTTTTGATCCTTTTATGGAGCATTATATCATCTGCAAACAAGCAAACTTCATTCATTAGAATAATGAATCGCAATGGTCCCAATACGCTACCCTGTGGCACTTCCATTTTTACTTCCACTTCTTTTGATACTGCATTTCCTACCCTAACTTTTTGCTTTCTACCTTTCAATAATTCATCTACCCAAAAGATCACTTTCTCATCAACTCCAATAGTTTTCACTTTATTTACAACCATTTTATGGCTCACTCTGTCAAAGGCTTTTGAAAGGTCTAAATCAACGCCATCAATTTGGCCTCCCTTCTCCATTTCATCTGAAATATCTTGCATATATCCTACTAACTGTGATTCGCATGAACATCCTTGTCTAAAGCCATGTTGCCGACTTAAAAACCATCTGTGCTCATCACATATATCTCTGATGTGGTTGCATATCAATCTCTACATTAATTTCCCTACTACTGATGTCAAACTGTTTGGCCTGTAATTTTCGACTCTATTTCTCACACCTCCTTTATGTTCACTTTTCCTGTCCTTTGGTAAGCACCAAGTATTCAAACTCAATTTAAATTATATTTCAAGATAAGGTACAATGACACATCCTGCTATCCTTAAGACATCTACACCTGCCCCTTTAAGTTTTTTCAGATTTTTTATTTCATTTATGATATTCTCGGATTGAATTTAAAATTTTTTGGTCTGCTCGTTTTTAATTGTGTTTTTAAGCTCGTTCTCTGATTCACTGTCCCTAATGGTCTCACTAAACCAGTTACTTAAAATCTCTACCTTGAAGCATGTGTTGTTAGACTTACTGTACTGTAATTTTAACATTTCGTAACTTATGCTTTCTTCGGAATGTAGGCCTAATGATGATACTTTCATTAAAAATCCGTTACAATTTCTCCTGTGTTGAAACATTTCAATATCAATTTAAACGACCTTGGGGTATACGTAATTCCAGATATTTTAGAAGGTTTGCAGGAATCTTATCAGTTCTTCTTTATATACCCAACGGACGTAGCCGTTAGGTATATACGTCATCGAAATATCGTGTTTTCACAACACAATCCGGTGGTACACTCTTCAAGACTTCATTGCTAATATAATTTAATTTAATTGTGATGGAGCACATGCACATGCAATATTAACACATCTGCATTCCTATTTCACTAGTTTCTTTTTTTATCTTACAATACCACCACCCATCAATATTTTCCCTTCATGAATTTAAATTTTAGATTCTTTCAGTATTTCTGTTAATTTTTTCATCATTTGTTACGATCCTTGACTTCCATAAATGAAAAAGAAAATTTTCCCATTTTCTTACACCAAGTGTCAGCATGATATCAATGTCGACTCTTTCCTTCCATCTACGATGCTTATTTCTTCTTCCAATATACATCAAAACCTCATCGCTAAATACGCCTCAAACAATCCCAGCTCTCTCTTCACCCGTCTCCTATACATGCCGACCTCTCTCTCCTTTCTGATATGTGTTACTGACTGTGTTCTGCGGTAATTTCTAAAAACAGCTATAACTGCACCCCTTCCAACACCTGTATATGAGACATACCACACCACCATTTCCAAGTAAGTCGGATCAAGGTTTTGTAACCTAATTCCCTATGTTCACTAGTATGTCATCTCATCACCCAACGCAATAAATGAAGAATTTTGAAACTACTCCCTACCACCAGTCTGATGTGTCCTTCCCAATTGAAATATTTACACCTAACTTCTTCATTAAGCATTTACGGAACGTGGTGGGTGAGTGGTAAGGCTCTCGAGTCGCATTCGGGAGAACGCGGGCTCAAATCCTCGTCCAGCCATCCAGAATTTGTTTTTTCAAGACTCCAGGCGAGTGCCGGCATGTTCCTTCAAAAAGACCATGGCCGAATTCCATCCGGTCCCTTCCCCGCCTCTCAGTCTCTAATGACCTCGACGTCGGTGAGGCGTAAAGCCTTAAGCAAAAAAAAAAAAAAAAAAAAAAGAATTCATAAGCATTTCACGTCTGATTTCTTGGCATTATGTTCATTCCATTTTGACCTAGGTATCCTGTCCAAGTCCTCCTGCAGTTGTTCACACTTCTCCTGCGTTTTGATCCCATTTTATACCACCTGCTTTTGCCCGCGTCTGCGTTAACTAAAGATACCAAGACCGCTTTCTTAAATTACTTGGGTTTGGACTATAGAACTACTGATTCATAGTCGATTTCTTTCTTCTTCTATTTATTTGTACTTGTGTTTGCATTCCCGTTAGATTGCCAAAAGAGCTATTCGTTTTTCGGGTGTGGATGTGTGGGTGCCTTTCTTCAGGATTAAAGGTACCTTATTTGTTGATCCACACTATATTCTAACTCACATATATTTAACGTACTATGTTTCAAAAACCTGACGAAATAAATATGACAATTATGTAAAAGGAACGTCTAAATTATTTAAACGAATACAAAGAACAATTCGAATATTTGTTATTTGAAAAGGCAATGTTGACAACAATATCGTTAAAGTGAAATTTCGCTTGCTGTATTAGCAAACACTCAAATTATTTATGTCTCTGAGTTGACTGGTTAACTCATTCCTACTCGTTAAATCGCCTTCCACTAATTTAAACTCTGAGTTAATACTTCTTCTGCTTCATTTGCTCGTTCGCTTTCTTGTTTGATTCTCTAAGAAGCTATACGTTTTTACAGGTGAAAGGATGTGCTAATTCACATATATTTTAACTCCGCAACAAATTTCCTTAAAATTCGTTGAGTTGTTACGTCGTGATTGAGTAACAAACATCCATCCATCAAAAATTTCTCATTTGTAATACGAGTATTTGGATTATGTCACATACAGACATCGTAACTTCTGAATGTAAACAATTAACACAACCAATAATTGGAATAATGATGAGCATTGGTCCCAGTGCACTACCCTGCGATTTGGCTAGATAAACCGAGCGTGGTGGGTGAGCAGTTAACGCTCTGGCCTCGCATTCGGGAGGACGGCGGTTCGAATTCCCGTCCGGGCATCCAGATTTGTGTTTTCCATGGTTTCCCCAAATGAATGCCGGGACGCTTCGTTCAAAAGGCCATGGGCGAATTCCTTCCAGTTCCTTGTCCTCAGTCCCATCCTGCCTCTAATGACCTCTTCGTCGATGAGGCTTAAAGCCATAAATAAAAAAATCTATGGTTAGAGAAGAGGCTAATGTGATCTTTGCTTGTTTTACCACTGTTGTAGAAAGATTCATGAGACTGAAAGTAGAATTGCGACTTAAAACAAATACATTCTCTGCTAGATCTCTTGTAAAATTTAAAGCTAACAAGCATACGATAAGTATTCACAGCGATAGTTGTGAAACATAATATGTCGATACTGAAAGTCTTAACCAGTATGTGTACTTTATATAATCAGTACTGTACAGCTTTTATTATCTTACCTTCCACCCTTTCCATTTGCTGACTGCACAAGGGAAATCATTTGGAACGTCCCAGTGAGCTATTGTTTATCTTCAGAACTACGTGAAAAGCTTTTCTTGGCAGATTCCTCGCATACTGTGCCCTCCCACCAAACTTTTTGCTAAGCGGCAACCATTTGTTTCTCTGTTCGTAATATTAAAAACGTAATTTCGGAGGCGTTAATTCTAAAACGTATCATCATAGGCCTAGACGATTACATAGTTTGTTTTAGATTGGTGATTGGCCATTTCACCATCTCTGGTAGAGGACATGACTTCACACAGTAGTGCACAACACGTAATTACAGTATAACCACCCATACCGTAGACCCTTTCAGCGCGAGGCCAGCGTGCTGCAGTTACGCTGAGAGGTCGCGACTAGTGTTGCAAACTGAAAAAAAATGCCTTTTTTCAGGTTTGTGAAAAAAAAACATGAAAAAAACCTAGCACCCTTGTTTTTTTCTAAATTTGTTTTTTTTTTTCTTCAGAAAACAGAATATTTGATAAATTATAGTCTTATTTACCGAACTTACATTTTACATGTGTGTTTTAAATCTTACTGAATCATATAATGTCCTACATAATGATTCATAAAAGTATCTATATGGGTAACATAATTTTATTCATCCTCTATGTCAGTACCACATTCACTGGCATCAGCACTACCAACACTAGTTCGGACTGTGTCGGAATTTTCTGTTTCTTCTTCTGTCTCCTCTAGATCCATAACTTCAGAAATAATTACATTTTATTTTACTGGCTGTCCTTGTATTGTACGCAAAAGTGTTTGAGATTGCAATTTTAAATTGTGAGAAAAGTACACACTGTGCATAAAGACTGCGCCGATAATTCTGTATTAAGGTCTTTTAAGTTTGAATTTAAATCTGTTATCATACAAAATAAGAGCTTTATTTCTTTTTCAATCGTTGGTTTACGCCAACGGTTGCAAGGAAACGATTCATAATTACTGACAATTTAATGACTCAGTATCATTATACGCTGAAAGTTTAACAAGTAGGCCTATATGAATATAAGTAAAGCACAATAAGTAATAAAAAGAGGTAAAAAGCCGTAGATAAATTTAAAATTCCTAATTTTTTGAAAAGATCCGTAGGTCTACAGATAAATTCGCAGGGTTGGCAGCACTAGTTCAAATAGCAAGTATGAATCCAAACAACGGGGATTCCTTCTCGTGCAACATAGCCTCTTCGGGAAGTCCCCGTTCGTAAAAGAAAACTTCAGTCAATGTTGCCAATATTTTCGTAATTTTCTTTTCTAGTGAACCAGAAAAATATAGTAGATTTAAAAATTAAGATAAGTACTTAGTATAAACTCTAAAAGAGTCATATTAAACGATAAATGCCTTACAAATTTGAGATTCAGTAGTTGTGAAAAAAAACGTGTCCCAGAAAAAAAACATTTTTTTCACAGTTTTTTTTTTCAAGTCAGAAAAAAATCAGTTTTTTTACAACACTATTTGCGACCCTAGACAATTGGTGAGAATTATCAAACAGTATCGCATTTTAGTCATCGCTAGTACTTGCATCCAGTACGGCGCGTACGGGGCATTAGAGGTACTGTACTGTTGTTGTTATTGTTTTAGGGCGCGTCGACAACGGGGTCACTAGCGCCCTGTACTGTACCGGCCATCATGCTGACAACAGTTTGCAGTTCTAATTTCCACTTCAACAACTACACAATTTATAAATAAAATATAACTAATCACACAGAACATGTGTAATATTGTTCGCAGACACTCCCTTCAGCGGCAGCGGCCACGTCCTCACCGTTAAGCCGGCTGCTAACGAGTTATCACAACTAAAGCTCACCATCCGGAAGAAAGAAAATTCTAGGAAGAAGCGTTAAGACTATTTTTCTAGTTTGGTTAACCATCTATAGAAATGGAGAAAGTATTTCATTGGATAGACTCAGTATCTCCTACAGCTACAAGTGACTATCGGGCTGGCTACACATACACAAAGTCGCCAATCGAGTCCGGCCGAGGGCATAGTTAGTTTTAATTACGCGTTCGTAATGTGTAGTTTGCAAAATTCTATATATAAATATGTTTATCTGAGAAGGCCAGAAATACAGTGGTAATCTTGGCGTATTTGAAACAGTGTGTCTAAGGTGAAACGTAAAGAAAGTAGTGAGAACGTGGAGCGGCAGAGGTTAAACGAGAGCCGGTGCGCTATCTGAGGTCGCCAGGTCACGTGTCGGGCGCGCTGGCTGCTGGGAACCGCCGCACTCACTACCTCGCTCCAGCTCGCTACCGGTGCTTACGGAGTGCGCTATGCATTCATTGAAGATCACTCAACTCATAAAACATTTTGTTTACATGTATCAGCATCAAATTTTGTAACTGTTTTCAAACTGTGAACGAAATCTTTGGCAAATTTTATAAATTCTTTAGAACGTAGCAAAGAGATTCGGTATGCCTACAATCAGCAGAATCAGTTTCGCTCTCAAAGTTTACCGTAGACGATTTTTTTGCATGTCTAACGTAACGATGACGGGACTTATATGAGAGGCGAATTTGTCTGTTATTGTTATAAGATGGGCCAAATTGATGGTGTAGCATTAGGTCTTTCGAAGGCTTTTGACAGGGTGAGCCATAAAATGGTATAAAATAAAGTAAAAACTATTGGAATGCATGAGAAAGTGATTTGCTCGTTAGAAGAATTTTTAAAAGATAGAAAACAGAAAGTTAGGGTAGGAAATGCAGTATCAAAAGAAGTGGAAGTAAAAATGAGAGTGTCACAGGATAGCGTATTGGGACAATGCTGTTCATTATTCTAATGAATAATTGTGTTGATTGTTCACTACCAGAAATTAGATTGTTTGCAGACAACACAATCTATACTAATATTATAAATGCGAAAGTAACTCTGTCTGTTTCTTACGTTTCTTGGGCTAAATGGCTACTCCAATCGTGATGAAATTAAATTATGAAAACTATCTGAACTGTGAAAGACAAACGCATCATATCTATATGTTTTTGTAATGCGTAATATTAAAAAGCAATGGCAGAGTAGCGCAGTGGTAACGTCCTTGCTTCTTAAGAAAACTCCCGTGTTACTTCGGGTTCAAACTCCACTAGGAGCAAAAATTTGTATGAATTTTCCATAGTTTGAGCCATGTTCTGGCAAATCTTTCGCGATAGAATAGTGCCCTAAGCGTTTACTTTATTCAGGGTATACTGGTTCCACAGGCAGTTTTTGTGTGATTTAAACTAATTATATTATATATGGGAAAGTAAGTGTCAGTCTTTTATTATTATTATTATTATTATTATTATTTACGACTACATGTGTATACCAATATACCGAAATACTTTGTATCATTAGGAGCGAAATAGGATACTTTTTCCGAAATGAATATATGAGACAGGTTCGACAGTAGAATGGTATATCGATTGCGTTCCCGTCATATCATGCCGATACATCTTAGGTAACTTTCAGCTTTGTGTATCCAATTCTAGCAATCAATTCTAAATCCACGCTAGTGCTATATAAAAGGATCAAAACGGTAGATGACTGTAAACAGCTCCAGGATGATCTGGGCAGGATATCTAGTTGGTGTGGTAAACATGGCATCAAGATAAATGCAAAAAAGTGTCAGCTGATTAGATACACAGATAAAAAACTAAAGGTTGATGATGATTATAAGGTGGTGAAAGAAATGCTTGTTGAAGACTTGAAATGTAAATATCTTGGCATTACATTTGATAACAAGCTTAATTGGGCAGGACACATTAGACAGGTGACAGGAAAAGGTTTCAAAATTCTGCACTTGTTGGAGAGGGTGATGAGTGGAAGTACGTGAGAAGTTAAGGATCTGGATTACAAAACTTTGGTCAGACATTGCTTGAATATGGTAGTGTAGTATGGACCTACATTTTGAGTATTAAATACAGGAGTTGGAGAAGGTGCAAAAAAAGGGATGCTAGATTTGTACCTGGAAATTACCGCAGAACACATTCAGTGACAGATATGATAAAGGGCTGGAATGGGATTCATTGGAAGATAGAAGGATGGTGAAGAGGGTCATGGGAGTGTACAAGGCGTTTATTGTTGATTAGGCATGGAAAAATATTGGCGTAAGAATGAAAAGTAGTGCATTGAAGGTAAAAGAGGACCATGACCATAAGCTGCCCCAGTTTTCAGGCACAAGAGTGTGGGAAGATTCCCGTTTTTTAAATAAGGGTGTCAAGAAATGGAATAAGTTACCAAGAGAAATGATGATTAATTTACAAAAAACGTTGAAATAATTTAAATTTAAAATTTGTAGAGGGCAAACGTAGGTGGGTGCAGGAAAGGAGAAAGATGGGTGCCACCGGAGCGTGCGCTCCATTGCAATTTTAATTAAATATTAAGATATGCTAGTCATCGGTTTGTAGCTTGTCATTATTCTCGGTGAAATAGCGACAGAAGGTTTTGTGTGCAGCGAATAAGCAAATCTGAGGGATGGGTTGTTTTATTATTATGTTCACAACATAACTGTCGGTTAGCAGAGTGGTACATAAGATTTCGTACCCGACAAAGACACCGAAGCTAGTTACAACACAATCCGGCGGAACACCCGTCAAGACATCATTGCAATCATACGCCGGGAAAGTATAAAGTTTATTTGCTTCATCGAGAAAGTACTGCGGTATGTGTTTAGTATGCTATTAAAACAATTGTACTGCAGATCTAGTGTCAGAAACAGTTTACAATTCACTCACACTACATTGAATCAAAAATACACCAGCTATGGTGATCTCAATTTCAAACAAAGCATTACTTATTTCCAAACGAGCGGCACTGTGCTGACGGAAGATATTACTTTATCGGAAGATTAAAGCATCTATAAAGAAAAAGATATTAATTTGATACTGGGTTAAATAGTAGCGATAGCGACTCGTGTTATCACTTACAAAATTCGAGTAAATTTTCTAAAAATATCAGAATTTAGAGAAAAGTCTGTATCAGATTGCTTAAACGAATTACAATACAAATTTAATTTCTAGAATTAAATTTTTGCGAAAATGTCTTCTGCTAATCAGTTACTAAATATGTAGTGCTATTGGCCGTTATTGATGCAGTTATTGTGCTTGTATAAACTTCAGGAGGTGGCAGAAAATCGGAATTCATTTCTTGCAGAATCACTGCAAGTTCTATAGTTTATCGTCAGAAAACGATTTCATTAAATACATGTCCTCCTTCCTTGTTGGTAATTTTGGACCGAGTGTGGTGCGTGAACGGTTAACGTTCCGGCCTCGCATTCGGCAGGACGCGGGTTCGAATCCCTGTCCGGGCATAAAGATTTGGGTTTTCCATGGTTTCCCCAAATCCCTCCGGGCGAATGCCAGGATGCTTCCTTCAAAAATGCCATGGCCGAATTCCTTCCCGTTCCTTGTCCCCAGTCCCATCCCGCCTCTAATGACCTTAGCCGTCGACGAGGCGTAAAAAAAAAGGTAATTCTGATGTGTGCCAGCACACAAGGGAGGCAAAAAAATATATATATATATAAAAGTCAATTCGAGTTACTCTCACACACTGAGGGTTTCGAATCCAAACTGTGCTTATATTTAAATCAAAGGGAAAAAAATATTTTGTTAAAACTTAAAAATATTTATGGTGAAAATTTATGAATATTTTCAAACAAAGTATTTTTGCAACAAATTATTGTACCGAATGATATAAACGATTTTTTTATCCAAAAAATATCTATTGAGGAATGAAATTTACGAAAAGTATGCATTTAATATCTTTGGGAAAACCATGAACTCCAGAATGATTATTAGACTTTTGCTGCAATTCTTGGGAGATTACTACATTATGAAAGAATTAAATTATGAAAGAATGTTTCGAAAATAAAGGGAGAGATGGACTTTTTAAGGTATTTAGCAGAATGCTCCTACAGATCAGAGATAATTTTTTTAATGTTTTCGCAGACGGTGGGATTTCAGGTATCATTTGAAACCCATGAAAATCATCTAAACAAATTCACTCCACTCTCTTGTAAAACCTCTATGATTATTTTCTCTAATTTTTCAAAATTTTATATAATCGCATATGGGGCAGTAAGAACAAAAGTAGCGCAGATATAAAATAGTGTAATCATTTTAGGTTGAAGGGTTAGTTATAGACTACGTTATAGACTACGCCAGACATAAATGAATATTTCCATGAGGACTTCGTTTTCCATTTAGAAAGTAAGGAACGCAAAAAAATAATTGACAGTTGGTGTTTTTGAATTAACCTACTGCCCATGTGGAACTGAGTGATCCCCAATTGTAAAATTTAAAATAATAATTTAAATAATAATTGGGGGTAGGAGATACATAAGAGCACGTACCTCGTTACCACACTAAACAAATAAATTCTGTATGTGCGTAAAAAAATTAACTCGAAGCACCAATCCTAAACAAACAGTTTAGATGCCGTCGTGAAAATAATCCTCTCATAAAATTGTATAAGTTTTTCTCCAAGTTGTCATTATAAGACTGTCTTCACAGCATAGCTCGGTTGCACGCTGTCAGTCAATGATCAATGTGTGTGAATGAATCAACGGGGGAATTAAATTTCAAAATCCCCAAAAAACGGGTAATTCTAACGGCAACTCTAATGCAACTCTAATGCTATGTAAAGTCTATGCCCCTAGTCGTATTTAGTTGCAAAGTGCATGTAAGCTCATTTGTTTTTATAAGCCACACATCACATGCACGTTGATTCCGATTTTAAGTTTGTTGTTAATTCGTACGATTATTGCAATCGTTTCTTATGCATTTTTAAGTTGATCCCACACATACAAAACAGCTAAGTGGTATTGTCACCGATCTTTAATAGGTTCAGTTTTTAGGGTAAAAGGTCAAGATAGTTTAACCTGATGTGGCTGAAATACGGATTTGATCCGTTTCTCATATCAGGGGTTCTCTCTGCAATATTTGAAGAAAATCAGTTGAGTAAAAAAGCATTAAAAACAGATATATTTCGTGGACAGAGACTGCATACTTTTTAGTCAAACGATCAACGGTGATGACTGCCTTAGCCGATCTGGCTGAAATACGGACTTGACCGGTATTTTATCCTTTGTGTTTTCTTAGCAAAATTTGAAGATTTTATGTCGGAATTGAAGGGCGTTACAATGACAGAGTTTTGCGCGGATAGAGACTACGAACTATTTAACAATGAGTCGAAGATCCGTGAATCGGAACTGGCCGAAATGGGAACTTTATCAGTATTGTACCCAATTGAGTTTACTCTCCATATTTTGAAGAATTTTTGTTTAATTTAAAGGTAATAATAATGCCTCAAGTCGAGATTTAGCGTGGACAGACACGGCCTATTGTATAGATTTTAGAAGTAGAAGATATCAAAGTTTTAATTTTATCACACAAAAATCATGGTAAGATCCGAGAAAAAAATTAAAGTTCATGAACATTATTATCAGTTGCAAAAATCAACAATTTTGGAGACTGTAATCTCTTTTTTTAATACGCATCCATTAGTTCGAAATTTCTGGTTTTCTCAGAGTGTTAAGTTAGCTATTAACGGTATGTAATGAAAAGGTTAAAATGGATTTTCTTTTTTGCTTATAACTTTATGCTTCATCGACGTCGAGGTAATTAGGTACTGTAAAGAACAGGGGAACTGGAAGAAATTTTGTCATGACCTTTTGAAGGGAGCATTCATCTAGAGTAATTTGGGGAAACCACGGAAATCCCAAATCTGAATGCCCGAACGGGGATCCGAATCCGCGTCATCCAGAATTCGAGGCCAGGCATTTAACGCTATCCACCACGCTCGGTGAAAGTGTTAAAATAAACGCAAAAATCTAAAAATAACAACACCTGCAGCAGCATTTAATCAAGCATATCTACAGCTGAGGGGAACACATAAAAGTTTGAGTTATCAACTGACAGTGCAGCTGTCGTATTCAAACAAACGGATAACATAGATGTCAACTTTTAGCAACACAAGAGTTTGAATACCTGCACAAAAAAGCAAGATCTTTTGTTACCATGATATTTTCTCTTCACTATCGCATATAAAGGCTTACGGTTAGAGTTGCGTTTGAATTACACGACAAGGGAAAAGGTTTCCAATTTGAAACTTATTGATGGCTGCCAGAGTCGCTGAGTGTGTGTCTGTTATCTCGAGGAGTTCAAGGAGGCGAGTTTGATACCGAGGGAGGTCAAACAACACGCAGCTCACAACACGGCATCTCCACCCTTCCGGCGAGGCGACCGTTCTTATCTGCTGTCTGCTCACATAACATCCTCCCTTGTCGCCACTACA
>CM061920.1:44962898-45061618 GCA_031002005.1 Vandiemenella viatica | reverse complement strand
GTCTCAACTGAAATGCTTGACGGCCACCATCAAGTTTGTTTAACCCACAAGCTTAGAAAAGGTTTCAGTCTACTCAAAATCACAAAAAAGTTCACTTGAATAAAAATTTGAAGTTTATTTTCAAGTCAATTTTAAAAATTTTGCATTCTACAGTTGAGTAGGCAATCTAACAAACGTTTCCAAAAATTACAAGGTTATGGAGAGAATAGAACCAACTGAAAACCCCTATAGAAAATTCATAAGTTCATAATAGTTGTTTGAAACGATACTCTGGTAAAGAAATCATCATGGCTGACACACGTTCTTAGTCTGGCTCACCGAAGTACCCACCCGACACACACCAAAACTACCAGCACAGATTCATCTTACACAACTTTCCCGGAGTTAAGACCACCCCTCTCGAGGTACCCGCTTATATACCCATCGCGTGACATTGAGTATTCAACCACTACCAAAATAGTGTAAAATAATTGTGATTATAGAAAGTGTTCAAACTTTAACTGCATGTAATCTTGCTTTAAGGTAAATAGAAAGTGTTAGTGAGAATTTTCCAAGGATTAGTTTGCTTGTAAAAGAATTTAGTTTACCCGGCGTGCTGATAAAAGATTCTGAAGTTCGGGTGATTCCCCGATTTATATGTAATTTCTTCCATTTTTGGGTACCGTGCTGAATTGCAAATTATCAATAAAATTAGTGTTATCGTATTCTATAAAAACTTCTGATTCCAGTGATGTAATTTTATTACAGTCGGTGGTGAAATGGAAAATATGAGTCTAACAAGATCGGGTTTCAAACTTTAGCAAACCCTTGGTTTCTGGTTCATAATTATTAATGTTGTTGTTTACATCTAAAAAGTTGAGTTATCTGAATTTTCTTTGAATTTAGTTACTTGTTTTAACAGTGGTTTTATTTACGAAAATGGCTTAGTTTAATCACAATTTAATTTCAAAATCACCACATTGTGATTAGTGATAAAATAATTTTAACATGTATATAAAATCTGTTCTAGTACATGAAATGTTCTGAAATTTTAATATGTTATTCTAAATTTTACAGTCTTTCAGGAAATCTACTTTTTAGCTTGAGAAATTATCTAAAACATGGTAAAAAATGTTAAAAGTGTTTTCCATGAGGTGTTTAAAAATTTATTTAAGCTATTTACACGACCTGAAACTACGGAATTTTAGGAATTTATCTTTCTTTCGAATTATTATTATTTTAAAAATATTTTACTACATCAAAAAGTGTCGAGGATTAGTGAAATGATCACGTAGCAAAAAATCTATTGTTTGCAAGTTGGACAATAATCATTACCTATTATAGGTTGGTTTAAAGATTTTTTACTATTAAAAACGTTTATTTAGTGATTTATTAAGTGTTGTGGGTCTTTACTGTTCTTAAAATGGTTATTTATTTAGTTAGGTGGCAGTATCAGCTTCTGCATGAAACGTTTCTCACTTCCTACAGCTACAATTATATACTGAAAGCTCACTCCCTCCCTTATGCTTTAAGCTAAGCAAAGTAGAATTTACCAAAATTCTAAGGTGCTTACATTTGGATACTGCATTTCCTACCCTAACTTTTTTGCTTTCTACCTTTTAGGAATTCTTCTACCCAGAAAATCTCCTTTTTATCAACTCCAATAGTTTTTACCTTGTTTTACACCATTTTATGACTCACTCTGTCAAAGGCTTTTGAAGATCTAGTGCTACACTATCAACTTGACCTCCCCTGTCCATTTCATCAGAAATATCTTGCATATAGCCTCCTAACTGAGATTCACATGAATAATTGTCTAAAGCCATGTTGCCCGACTTGGAAACCACTTACTTTCCTCACAGACACTTCTAATATGGTTGCATATATCTCTCCATTAATTTAGCTACCACTGATGGCAAGCTGATGGTTTATAGTTTTCAACCATGTTTATTGCCCCTCCTACTATCGCACTTTTCATTCCTCTGGTACAACAAGTATCCAGACACAATGTAATAATGTTTCAAGGTAAGGTACATGTTCCACCCTACTATTTTTAAGACATCAATAATAATATTGTCGCGTTGGAACCGGGACAGGTGTGAATTCGAAGGTTACTTGTCAATGAACACAGCACTTAAACTGAGAACAGGTTTATTGAGAACTCAAACATACACGCAGCACTGACTGTCTCTTGGGCCAGAATGCTCTTCTATTTATACACAGATAGAACGTACTAGAGATTACAAGAGTAGTTAACAAATGAAATGTGTAGAAGTTACAAGTGACCTTAGGAAACATGTAGAATCTTCTGGAAATAATAAACAGAATTAAATAATTTTTGTCAGTGGGCGGGATTGAACCGGCGACCTTCGGTACCGCAATTCGTGACGCTACCCGCTGCGCCATGCTGGCAGACGGTACACTGGCGTTCATGCGGCATTGCTCCCCTCTCCTGAGGAAAACAGCGTCCCCGCTGTTAGATTTCTTTTGGGGCACGCTGAAGTGTTCTGGATCTTGATCTTGTCGTGGGTCCTCTGTATGGCAGTTCTGGAGGGCCCCTCCTGTTTGTACTATTATCTTCCTGTCCGACTTCCTCAGTATCCAAAACCGTCCTCAGAGTCCTTGAACAAGAAGCTGGTTGTGCCTAGCTGCTCGTCAGGATTGTAGTAAGGCTTCATGCGGAGGACGTGAACAATGTCCCTTCGCTTTCGTCGTTTCGAAGACGGCTCATAATCCTCGACTTCGTATGTGACGTCTGACCGGCGGCGTATGACACGATACGGACCAAAGTACCGCTTCAGTAACTTTTCTGATAGCCCAACCTTCCGGACAGGGGTAAAAATCCATACGAGATCTCCTGGGTTGTACGCAACAGGTCGGTGCTTGCCGTCATACCGCTGACGGTCCCTCTCCTGGGTGGCCAGTGTTCGTATGCGAGCCAGCTGTCTTGCTTCTTCGACCCTGGTAATGAGCTGTTTTATATAGTCCATCCTGAGTGTCGTCCGGCTGGAATGGGAACAGCGTATCCATTGTGGTCTCAGCTTCACGGCCATGGAGCAGAAAAAAACGGAGTGAAGCCTGTCGTATCTTGCCTTGCTGTATTATAAGCAAATGTGACCACTGGCAGTATTGTATCCCAATCCTTCTGCTCAACATCCACATACATCGACAGCATATCGGCTAATGTCTTGTTGAAGCGTTCTGTGAGACCGTTTGTCTGAGGGTGGTATGCAGTTGTCATCCTGTGGACAACGTCGCATCTTGACATGACCTCTGATACTAGTCTTGACTGGAATACCTTTCCACGATCGGATATCATCACACGTGGTGCTCCATGCTTCAAAATAATGTCTTCTACTAGAAATTTTGCAACCTCTGGAGCTTCTGCAGTCGGCACAGGTTTGGTGACAGCGTAGCGCGTGAGGTAGTCGGTGCAGACTATTATCCATCGGTTACCGGTTGTCGACTTCGGGAACCTCCCCAAAAGGTCGATCCCAATTCGGTGGAATGGAACTGCTGCCGGTGGAATTGGTACTAGATGACCTGGAGGTAATTGCGGCAAATGTTTCCGTCGCTGGCACTCTTTACAGTGGCTCACATAATGCTTGACAGATCGGTAGAGACCCTTCCAGTAATACCTGCGTCTGATTCGGTCCAGGGTCTTCACAAATCCCAGATGACCGGATATTGGAGCGTCGTGGAAATACTTGAGAATAGCTGGCTGGAGATGAGCTGGAACGACCAGAAGCCACTTGGGGCCTAGGGGATCGTAGTTGTTCTTATACAATGTCCCATCTATCAATTGAAAACCCTCCTTTGGCCGGTTCTCCTTTCTCCAAGGCGTCTATGGTTCTTAATAACTCTGAATCTTCCCTCTGTTCAGCTGCAACGTCACCTAATTCAGCGAGGGCTGAAATTCCATTCATGCTGTTGTGTTCTATTAAAGGATTCCTTGAAGGCTGTCGGCATCCTTGTGTTTTGCGTCCGTTTTTGAATACCACCGTGACGTCGTACTCTTGAAGTCTAAGTGCCCATCTTGCTAGTCGACCTGATGGATCCTTCAAGCTGGTTAGCCAACATAAAGAATGGTGGTCTGTTACGACGGTGAAAGGTTTGCCGAATAAATACGGACGAAACTTGTTGATAGCCCAGACAACTGCGAGGCATTCTTTCTCGGTTGTAGAGTAGTTTATCTCGGGCTTAGAGAATACTCTTGATGCATAGGCTATCACCTTCTCAGCACCTTCCTGAATTTGCACAAGCACTGCACCGATCCCATAACCGCTGGCGTCAGTGTGAAGTTCAGTTTCTGCATTCTCGTCGTATAAGGCTAGAACTGGTGCGGAAGTTAGAGCCTCCTTAAGTGCCTGGAAAGATCTTTCTTTAGTTTCATCCCAGTAAAACTTGGCGTCTCCCTGCAAAAGTTCTTGCAGTGGACGTGCCATGTTACAGAATCCTTTTATGAAACGCCGGAAGTATGAGCACAGCCCAAGAAAGCTTCTCACATCACGAATGTGCTGAGGAGTTGGAAATTCCATGACTGCCCTTACTTTATCTGGATCAGCGCGGACGCCATCTCCGTTGACCAGGTGCCCCAGGATTTTTATCTCTCTGGCGACGAAGAGGCACTTCTTCGGATTGAGGCGGAGTCCTGCAGTCTGAACACACTTCAGCACCGTTGACAGGCGACTCAGATGTTCTTCAAATGTTTTCGAGAAAACAACAATGTCATCTAAATAACAAAGACACGTCGTCCACTTAAGGTGTCGAAGTAAGTTGTCCATCATGCGTTCGAATGTGGCCGGAGCGTTGCATAATCCGAATGGCATTACTTTGAATTCATAGAGGCCATCAGGTGTAATAAAAGCCGTCTTTTCTCTGTCAGCTTCGTCAACCTCGATTTGCCAGTAGCCTGTCTGCATGTCCATGGTTGAGAAGTATGTAGCTCCTTTCAAGCAGTCTAAGGCGTCGTCGATGCGCGGCAGTGGGTAGACATCTTTCTTTGTGATTTTGTTCAGCCGCCGATAGTCGACACAGAATCGCCACGTACCATCCTTCTTCTTTACGAGGACCACCGGAGATGACCAAGGACTCTCCGAAGGTTGAATAATGTCATTATGCAACATCTTCTCCACTTCCTCTCGAATTATTCGCCTTTCGACTGGTGACAATCGGTACGAGCGCTGGCTAATGGGCGGATGATCCCCAGTATTGATACGATGCTTTATCGTGGGCCGTTTCGTCTGACCTTTTTTTTGCTGGGGTGTGAATACACCAGAGAATTGGCGTAGTATAGCTAACACCCGGTGGTGTTGTTCCTTGGTCAGGCCGGACCCTATTGGCAGTTCCATAGTTGTTTCCTCCAGCGTGTTGTCGGTACTAGTAACAGAGCATGGATCTTCGTTAATGACGTTGAGCTCGCCCTCCTGGACTGGTTCAGCTGTCCCTATGCACATTCCCTTGGGGATAATTTGTGACTGCTCGTGACAGTTGGTGATCCAAATGTCTCCTCGACCACCGATAATGCTTATGATAGCCGCTGGTATGTAGATTTCTTTCGTGAGCCTAATAAACTTTCTACTATCGACAAGCACTTCAAGGTTGCGGTCGTCCGTGTTTTTGACTGGGACTCTTCTCATTGCGAACGGCGGGATTGTCACGTTGTCAACGGCGAATAACTTCCCAGAAGATTCTGTGTTACGTGTACCCGTCGCAACGACTTCTTCAATTTGCAGCTCAGACGTTCCACAGTCAATGACAGCTTGGGATGCCTTAAGGAAGTCCCATCCAAGGATGACATTATGACTACATTCTGTTAAAATGACAAATTCAACTGGCTGGGTCCTGTTGTTGATGGTTATTCTCGCGACACAAGCTCCAGCTGGCTGGACGTACTTTCCATTTGCGACCTTTAGCACAGTTGCCCCCGTATCACGGAACATTGTCTTCTTTAGTGTGCGACGATAATTGTCCGACAATACGGAGAAAGAAGCTCCTGAATCAACCAGCGCCCGGACAGGTTGGCCGTCGATTATAACGTTGATGAGATTTCCCGACATCTTAGTGACTGTCATCCATGGAGGATTTTCATCTGCGGCGGCCTCACCTCCGTAGATGGTCGCCTTGCTTAGTTTTCCTGCGTGCGGCGGCTAGGGGAGCGGCTGGTAGCTCTGTCCGGCGACGATGAACGGCAGCGGCGCGTCGGGGATCGACCTCGTCTAGGGTACGGCGATGGGCTTCTTCCCGTAGGTCGACCGAACTCGTCAGCGGGTGGCTGCCTGGGGTAGAACTGTTCGGATGGCGGACGTCTTGCGGCAAAATAATCGTCAAATACTCGTCTTCTCTCTCTGCAGTAGCGTATGACATGTCCAGGGCGCCCACAGTGGAAACATACTGGCGCGTTGTCTTCTGTCCTCCAGACGTCCGTTCGTCTGCGGGACGTCATAGGTGCCGGAGGATTTGGTTGTGGCCGTGTCGGCCGGTTCCTAGGCTGCCGTTTGGCAGCTGCAGCATACGTCATATCAGGGCGAGGCCATTCTTCACGTCGAGTGCGATTGGCTCGGCAGACAGGAGCTATTGTCTGAAATACCTCTTTTTCCGCCGCGTCGGCTCCTTCATGACCCACTGGGCTTACATCCATGGCCATGATCTGATGCTCACTCGGTTCAAGAGTCCCAGCTGCCATGAACTGTTGTAATTCTTCTCTCACAATTTGTCGTATGAGAGACGCAAAGTCGTGCTGGTCTTCCACAACTGCCATAGGGACTACGTTGGGAAGTCTGTCATACTTCTTTCGCCCAACCCTCCTTTGTTGCATCTCCTCAATCCGCTGGCACCACTTGATGAACTCTTCCGTCGTAGCGACGTCTTTTATCAGAAGAGCTTGGTACATGTCTTCTGCAATACCTTTCATTAGGTGCGTGATTTTGTCGGCTTCAGTCATATTCGGGTTGACTACGTTGCATAGGGCCAAAACATCCTGTATGTAAGATTGCGTCGGCTCCCCATGTCGTTGGGCCCGGTTCTTCAGTTGTTCTTCCGCCGAGCGGATTTGTCGCTGGTGGTCCCCAAACGTTTTCTTAAGTTCCGTCTGGAACATTTCCCAGTTATTCAGTTTTTCTTCGTTGTTCTCGAACCACTGCTGGGCGGTTCCGTCCAGATAGAAATAAACATTTGCCAAGCACATGGTATGATCCCACCTGTTGTACTTGGCGACTCGGTCGAACCCTTTTAGCCATTTGTTAGGATCCTGTCCAGCGTCTCCAGAGAACACCGATGGGTGTCGAATGTGCAGCTGGCTTGCCGCCATGGGTTTCCTAATGACGCGGACTTTCGGAAGGACGTACTGAGTATATCCTTTGTAGTCCGGTTCCAGTCCGTGTAGGCGGCGACTTTTACGTTGCCTAATCGGAGCCACGACGATGCAGCTGTTGCACAGGGTACCCGGCCTCCACCAAACTATGTCGCGTTGGAACCGGGCAGGTGTGAATTCGAAGGTTACTTGTCAATGAACACAGCACTTAAACTGAGAACAGGTTTATTGAGAACTCAAACATACACGCAGCACTGACTGCCTCTTGGGCAGAATGCTCTTCTATTTATACACAGATAGAACGTACTAGAGATTACAAGAGTAGTTAACAAATGAAATGTGTAGAAGTTACAAGTGACCTTAGGAAACATGTAGAATCTTCTGGAAATAATAAACAGAATTAAATAATTTTTGTCAGTGGGCGGGATTGAACCGGCGACCTTCGGTACCGCAATTCGTGACGCTACCCGCTGCGCCATGCTGGCAGACGGTACACTGGCGTCATGCGGCAATATTATCAACATCGGCCCCTTTATGATTTTTTTTTTCGCATATTCGTCAACAAATTCAGACGAAACCGACGACGTCTGTCTACTAGACAATCCCAGCCCAATCTATATATCAATCCTGTGACGCTTTCGTAAGGGCTGTGGCAAGCAGCCACAAATCGAGAGGCTCTCCTCTGTACTTTCTCTAACGCCTTAATCAATTCCTTGCGATAAGGATCTCAAACTCCGCAACAGTAATCCAAATTTGTACGTACGAGAGTTTTATAAGCTATTTCCTTTGTATGAGCGTTACAATTCTTCAAAATACGACCTATCTTCACCTAGGATTAGCTTTGCCCACAACGGACCCATTTAATGTTGCTTTGTACTACAAGAATGATGTTAAAAGCAGAACAGCACTAGCGAAAAGAACCTTCATGAAAAAAAGAAATCTTTTAGTTTCAAATGTTGATCAAGGAATCAGAAAGAACTTTTTAAAACTCTATGTGTGGAGCACAGCACTTTATGACTGCGAAGTATGGACTTTAGGAATACTAGAGAGAAGCAAAATTGAAGCATTTGAAATATGGTGCTATAGAAGGATGCTGCAAATTAAGGTACGGATAAAGTACAAAACGAACGAGTTTCGGAAATGATGGGCGAGGAAAGAAGTTTGCAGAAGAGTCTTACAGAAACATGAGACAGGATTTAGGTCACATTTTGAAACATGCAGGATTGATTAACTTGTTAGTGGAGGGAACAGTTGAAGGTAAGAACTGTACAGGAAGACAGAGATTAGAATATATGAAGCAGATAATTGAGGACAAGACTGCCGCGCACCAATACCAGGATTGACTACCGCAGAATAAGAAGAAGAATTGAGGACGTGGGTTGTTAGGAGTATTTTGAGATGAAATGGTTAGCGCAAGACAGGATTGCATAAAACCAGTCGAGAGACTGATGAAAGCAAAAAAAAAAAAAATTTAAAAAATGTACTATTACGCCCAAATGCTTCACAGATTCAACCGTGTCAACAACTGAGCTGTTCACTTTGTATTCATGAGCAAACGAATTCTTTTCGTTAGTTACGCGCATTGTCTTGCACTTTTTGCAGTTTAGTGTAAGTTGCCATTTATAGCACCATTCCGAGATAACATCGCGCTGAATTTCTAAGCAACCGTCAGAGAACCTTACTTTCTTATTGATAACTGCATCATCGGCAAACAATCGCAACCGGCTACTAATTTTGTCATCAAGATCGTTTATAATAATTAAGAAAAGAAGCTCTGTCCTCGTATTCAGGAGGACGCCGATCGAATCCCCATCCGGGAATCCAGATTTGGGTTTTCCATGGTTTCCCCAAATCACTCCAGGCAAATGCCGAGATGCTCCCTTAAAAAGGAAATGGCCAAATTACTTCCAGTTCCTCGTCCCCAGTCCTTTCCCCTCCTCTAATAGCTCCGATGTCAACGAGACGTAAAGCTTTATGCAAAAATATAAATAGAAAGAAAAGAAGTGGTCCTATTACACTGCCTTGAGGTATGCCCGTAGTAACATTTAGATTAGAAGAGGCTTCCCCGCCAATAACGACATACTATGACCGACCAGTTAGAAAATCTCGCATCCATTTAAAAATCTGATTTGATATACCGTACGCTCGAGGTTTCGATAAAAATCGGTTATGTGGTACAGAGTCAAAAGCTTTCTGAAAATCCAAGAAAATTGTATCAGCTTGTGAACCTGCATCATTAACTTTCATTACGTCCTGATAATAAAAGGGGCCAACGGTGTTTCAGACGATCTGTTCTTCCAAAATCCGTGTTGGTTCGTTATAAGTAACTCGTTTTCATCTAGACACTTCATAATGTTAGAATGCTCCAGAATTCTACTGAAAACTGATGTTAACGATATGGGTTCGTAATTCCTAGGAACACTCCGATTTCCTTTACTGAAAATAGGAATTACGCGGGAAATTATCCAGTCCGAAAGTATTTTTCTCATCTAAAGATTTACAGACTATATCAGACAGAAATCGTCCTATTTCCTCCGCGTTCTCTGAAAATGCTCGTACTGGTATACCACCGGGACCCGGCGCGTTTCCCCACTTCAGGAGCTTTAATTGCTTTACAATACCTATATTGCCAGTTCGTATCCAATCCATTTATACTTCTACACGATGTGGAAAAATTGGTATGTTTTCCATATTTTCGTCTGTGAATGAATTTTTAAATTCGGTGTTAAATACGGCAGCCTTGTTGCGGCTGTCGTCTACTTCACTACCGACTTGTATTAGTACTGGCGTACGAGCTGTCTTTTTTTTAGAAGGACCAAATTTTATTTGGGTTTTCTGTGAGGCTCTTTGAAATTGAATTGCAACGGAAGTCATTAAAGGTTTCACGCACCGCATTTTTAACATGACCTCTTATCTCATCTAACTTTCATCAATCTACGGTACCTAGTCCTTCTTGAGCGTGCGTGTGTGTCCTCTTTTACTTTTTAAGTAATTTTTTAACATCAATTTTTTTGCCACGAGGGATCATTCCCTTCTTTGGTTGTCCGTTTCGTATATGTATGCCAATACCTTCCTGGCTATACGATTTCTTCAATGCTCCCACTTGTTACTATGAAGGTAAGGTAATTCAAGTGACGAACCAAACCGTAGTCAAATCGTCCGTAGTACGGCACGGGAAAGCCTCTATTTTTACATCAAAGAACTATATGGATCTCGTAGAATGCTTCTATCCATTCTGATGACTCCTCCTGAGTAGTCCCCACCCGGAGACCCGATTGGAGGACTATTTTACCTCCGTAATATTTTACCCATGAAGAAGCCATCATGTTATATGTAATTTGAGATGATTACATGTCCTCGGGATACCCTTTGGGTCTTTAATGCAGTGGTTTCCCGTTGCATTCTGCATCACCATGCTGTTGATCATTTCTGATTCTTCCGCCTTAGGGGCCGTTTCCAACCCCAAGGGCAACAAGGTGCCCTGAAACACTGCCCGCTCTTCCACTCTCCTTCCGGAGGTCGTTGGCAAGCAGTGGGTGACTCCTTATAACGGGAATCTTTCAGTCGCCAGAGCCTCGTCCGTGCAAACAGTGTGCACCGCGTGAAGGAGAGGTTGACATTTGGTTGGAAAAGGCTATTATAGTCTCTCTCAAACCCTTACCTCGTTTCAATATGAATGTGAAAATTATAAAAATTTATCACTGTTTCACAAGTTTTCACGAATGTCTATTGTGTACCTAGACGCTTGCGATTATTACGTTTGGTGCTTATTTCTGGTAAGTAATTTGACTTTGATAGTTGCTTAGTAATTATGTGAGAGAGGTATCCAGTGTGGACATAATTCCAGTCACTATCTTAGATTTAGGAAACAACAAGTCGGTCGATGAGGAAAAGGAAGTAGGCTTACCGAGGCCTATGTCACTCATCTACTTTAGATAACAGTGGAAGGGCGGGATTATCCCGAGTGTTAAAAGAACGAAACAATCATTACGCCATTTATGATCATATGTGCTCATTCATATTAAATCAACCTTTAACATTTTGTCGAAACGAACACTTTAATAGTAGTTGTAGTATGTTCTGTTCTGCTATGGAACTCATCCGTTTTCTTCTAAGACCGTAATCAGTATTCTGTAACTCACAGGATATGGTAAAGGATGCCTTTCAAGAGCATTAAAGTTTCCCGTTTACTCTAGTTCATAATCACATTAAAGACGTAGTTACGTCTATGGCACCTTAAATTGCTAATGTCACCTTTTATCTCAACATATCCATTGATGAACTGATAAGAAACTGGAAATAGATTTCCAATCCGGGAATACAGTTGAAGAAGAATAAATATCTAAAAGTTCTCCTTTGAGAAGATGATGTAATAATACTACAAGAAAGGGAGAGGATCTACAAACAGCGTTATATAAAATACATTATATTAAATTATATCATATAAAATATTTCAAATTATAATTGGAACGAAAGTAATACAACCTCCAGATATCCAAAGAGAAAACAAATGTGATGGCCCATTACGGTGAACACCCATTCGCTCAAAAATAGTAATTCACGACAATGATAGAACAAGTAATGAATTTTAATTACCTAGGTAGTGAAATTAGTTGTGACATAGATACAGACATAAAGAAATAGATCAACAAATGTCAGTCAGTAAGTGGGACAATAAATACAGCACTTCAGAAAAAAACAATAACTCAAATTAAATTCTATAAAACGATGTATGCCCTGAGTCTGCTGTATGGAAGTGAATCTTGGATAAAAAATTACGAGATAAGAGTAAAATTCAGGGTAAGAAATGGGTTTTCTTAGAAAGGTTAAAGCCTGCACTTAACAAGACCATATAAGAAACGAAGAAATTTGGAAAGAACTTGGTACATGCAATATAAACGAAAGAATAGAGGAATACAGAGAATCATGGAGGCAAAATTGAAAGAATGGACGAATAAATGATTTCACTTCTGGCGATGTAGTACAAACAAGTGGGACGCAGAGACGTTGATAGACCTAGGAAGACATGGTGAAAAGTACATGACGGAACAGCCACTAATGCCCAATCTTTGAACAGAAAAAGAAGAAAACCTTTTATGTATTAAGTCCCAAATCGGTCAGCAAAGAAGAGTTTCTCTTTTCTTTTTTCCCCCCTTTTTTTTGCAGTTAGAATTTTCTGGGCTATTCCAGTCTTATCTATCAATTTTCACAAATATCACGTTCGATATCTAACATCGAGTCAGACATCATATATGAGATGCACTTACTCTGTGTACCATCTTGTGCGGTACAAGCTTTTCTATATGAAAGCTGCACGTAGTGGCGGATGTCTTGGCCCCTGATAGGACGGCAGCCGGTGACACAAAACACCTGTTACTTTCTTCCGACTCCACTGATGAGGCGCTCTCAGTCGGCCGTGACAGTCTAGGGCAGAGGTCCCCAAATTTTATCCCGTCGACCCCATCATAGTATATTAGACTCCTTATCGACCCCCAGATTAAGTATTTAATAAAAACTTTTAATCATTTTTTACATTTATAATACAAAGCAATAAGGAGACCTGCATAACAAATTTACAGTTTCCATATGTTACAAAATCCAGCCAATAACATTAACAGGAAAGGAGATATTTCCATTGTTATTGTAATCTCAAAAAATAATAAGAAAATTATGGATAGATGGAATAAATTTCGAATAAAGGTCTGCCAAATATAAAAGATGGTTCTTGCACTGTCATATAGCGATGGATCCAGCTTCCTAAGAAACTCTTCAGACGAGCGCCTGCAAACCTCTTGACAACTTCCTTACCTTAGTGTGCAAATATAATTGGTTGAAAGCTTCATCATTTACTTCACATAACTTCTCAAACAGACGGGAATTGAGGGGATGAACTTTAATTTTATTTACTGCCCTGATTTTTATAGGAACATTCCTATTTTTCCCTAATCCTCTTTAATATTAATCGACCCCCGTGTATTTATCTACCCCTGTAAAATTGCTATCGACCCCAAGGGGTCGATATCGACCACTTGGGGACCCCTGGTCTAGGGATAGCATGTTGGCCTAGCACTACAGTGGCCATTGGTTCGAATACGGCCTTGGACATGAGTGGTTTTAACAAAGTGTTGCGCCAGTCATGTTCCTCCGAACTTCGTTGAGTCAGTATACTATCGATAATCGATCACATACACTTTGCGGAAACCTCAATATTGAAATGGATGTATGTCCAAGTAGTCAAGTGGAATTTATTCAGTAGGTGCCCTGTGAAGGTGTGAAGAGGTCCTGGCGGCATTCGAAAGGTCTCCGGTTGGAATCTTGGCTCGATTGGGGATTTAAATACTTCATTCGCATCTGGCGGAGTCTCTTTCTGTGTAGATATTACGCTAAACGCTTCCGTGGTTCGATATTCACCAAAATTTTAGATCTTTTTACACGGCTTAAGGTGACTTAGAATGAGGCGAATGACGCAACCTGTACTTACTATGTCAAAGTTGATTGATACCAAGTGGTGTCAGCATCACCGCACCGTAGTAAACATACGGCGCAGCAAACTAGAATCGGCCATATCACCCAGCGGAGTGAATGGTAGATGATAATACGTATTGTGCCTATAAGTTCGCTCATATCACCTTCCCTTTTTCTTTTTTAGCTCAGAATAAATCTACACTGACAGTTCTTAATTGTGTAACATAATAAATATTACTTACGTGAGTAATAAGTGATAAAGTAATTTAAACATTTCATTCAAAGCATCTCAGATAAATGTTACTAGTAAAATTGTTCCAAAGCCCGAAAAGTACCGGATTGTTGCAAAATGTGAACATTTAAATCTGGGTGTTTCTGTTTGTAATTCACTTCAACGCGTACTTTGTGTTATGCGTACCGATTAAAAGGTGAAAAATCAGCGAAGTCACATCATTGAACAAAACTATACTTGACTATCGATATAATGGTGTTATCTCTTTCGAGCAAATTCATACAAAACTATTTTAAAAAGTCACAACTAAAATCTTGCAACAACCTGCAATTTTATGTGAGCGGTGACTTTCCCGGCGTATTGATGCAATGAATTCTTCACAGGAGATCAGCTGAACTCCTGTGAATAATTCGTTGCAACCTGCAACTTTTATTATGCACAAACGTCGGATGACATTTATATATTTAATGAACAGATTTTTTATATTTTAAAAGAAACAGGAGGATTTATTAACACAATTTATATTATAGAATGAAGTTATTATCTTCTACCATGTTGAGGGAAATAGTTATTTAATTAATATGAGTTTCTAATTACAGTGGGTACATTTTTCTAAATTGACAATATTTAATCAATGGTTCTAAGAACAGTATGCTATTGGTACACTGAATCTACTAGATTTCGTAATTCCGTCATAAAAAAATGGCATTATTTTTATGTTTTATCAGTTGTTACAATTATCGATACCAAGCATCATGTATACAATTACCTTAAGCGTTAATATTTTATATCACCTTGAAAAGTTTCCTAAAATGAGTTCACTTTCTACCTTTCCTGATTCGAGAATTGTTTATATCTGAACATTAATAGTAATAGGTACTTTGTTCTGTCAATTGAGTTAACCAACATTTGAATTATTATTATTTTGGCACTTCTCACTATTTGTTCCGCAGTGTCGTACACTTTTAACGCAAAGCGTATGGAATATTAACAGATTCTGTAACAACTGGATGTTTTGGGCCATTTCCTCAATTGAGAAATAATCAATTTGTATGAATAATTAATATCACACCAATGTAACTGAATTAGTGTACTTCCTGTTTATTTTTCCGAACTCGTTTCACTTCTCTGAAATATCTTCTGCAGTTCTATATTTTCATTGTTTCGCAGAACTCGGAACTGTTCCCAGAGCAGTGAATGCAAAAAATAAAAATATAGAAAAATGACCTATAATCCAAAAACGCAGCTAAAAAACCCGGGAATAGTCTATAACTATAAGCGAATGTGATGCAATGAAGATCTACGAGTAGAACCGCTAAAGATGCTTCAGAGAATGAAATGAAATGCTTTCAGAATAATAAATAAACAAATTCAATTGCATTATTCATAAAATTTGAGTTCTTCAAAACTTCGCGTTCATTTCAGCAGAAACGATGTAAACGATAAGTTTAGAAATGTGAACTGTCGCCCCGAGCTATCCCCTTTAAGAAGTGATGACCGTTAATGTTTTCCGCGTTTAATCATAATCTGTGGAAGTCTGCGACGTCTTGTCCAGTTTAGATAAATTTGGCGAACATCATCAAAAGACACAAAATAAGCACGTTCTACATAAAAAAAATGTATTACACATTACGCGCGGCTCGTTTTATCAATGACTAAGGGTAATAAATATTTAAGACTGTGGTGAGCACTTTACCTTTGGATGCGATGCGGTACTGTGCGCGCACACGAGGCGGCTGCCGGAACAGGAGCACCGCGACGCACTGTGTCCCTCCCCCTCCCCCTCCCTCTCCCTCTTCGGCCGTTATCTCGTCTATTGGCCACCAAGGACAGACGGAGTGACGTCACGAACTAGCGCACGCCCACACACAAAACGTTTTCCCATCGCCGGTATGCGGACCAAGACGACCGTCCAATCATTCGACAGTTCAAACTGCAAATTGCACTTCCTGTGTATACTTAGGTCTTCACAAGTGGCCTTTAGTTCAAGTAATCGTATCTGGAAGCGTCTGGCAAGAGAAATATGACGATGTGGTAGGTTTACCGGAATTACTCTACGAGGCAGTTCTTCATACATTGTTCTACATCTTCGTGATTAGCTCCACCTGCCTTCCAGGATATGTCTGATATTATAATTGGAAGTGTACTGCACACTCGCCAGATACGACTTCGTCCATCCTGTCTCCTCCTTCAGAGTTAGGAGGAGTTAGACCTATTCCTCCCCTCCTCGCCTGCCGCATCTGTTCATTATGAAATGACTGTTGGTCGCCGCCACCTGTTGGGAATTATTGGCCGTAATCCTGGCAGGAGCTACATATGCTTTGTGGCAGATGGAATGTCTCTCCCAAACCTACGAGAAATCGACGAGAAATTCTGTAGGACGCGGGTTCTGTTCTGTTTTACACAGTTTCCTGAAAACCATTCCAGGCAAATGCTGGGATGGTTAATTCAAAAAGCCTTCACCAGATTCTTTTCCGTTCCTTGGCTCGTCTAAGACCTTGACATGGGGAAAAGCTGAAAAAAAAAGATGGTAACAACACAATATCGTATTTGAAGCTTGGTGATGATAGTTGTGCTTATGGCACAGAAGTTGGGCGGCCATGGAGGGAATTACTATCATCTGAATCTAAACTGTGATGGTTTACCCATTATGGAAGTGTAGGTTAGTGTATATAAGTTTTGCATGGTTGCCTGTGATTTATGTTCAGTTTAATGTGTCGTTTGCTTTGCACTACGCAGGGGTTTGGTATTTAACCCAGGACAATCCAGTGGTTAGTAATTGTCCACCACCACCTCTCCTACCATGCCAGCCCAATACCAATGATGAAAATTTGTTCCGCCCTATGGGCTCGAAGCAGGCTCTGGACACCATCATGGTGCATAAACGGTCTGAACCAAGATGGGTGGAGTACAGAAGTTTAACCATTTTTTTAATTTTCAACATCAGTCAAACAAGAATCAGCTCGGGTTGATTACCGTTTCTCGTTTTACTGCGGGAGGACGCGCGTCGGTTCGAATCTCCATCCGGGCATCTAGAGTTCGGTTTTCCATGGTTTCCGCAAATCACTCCAGGCGAATACCGGGATGCTTCCCTCAAAAGGCCATGGCCGAATTCCTTTCCGTTCCTTGTCGCCAGTCCCATCCCGTCTCTAATGAGCTCGACGTCGACGAGGCGTAAAGCTATAAGTAAAAACAAAAATCGTTTTGCTGAACTGAGACACAAGATACTTTTGCGTCTTTCCTCCTGATTTTCAAGCAGAAAATATTTGACCACAAATAAGCTAATGGTATTAAAGATAATTTACTCTCAAATTGACTAAAAGAAATACATACGCTAGTGACAGAGCATGTTGCTAAATAATGAGACGCTTCTAGAGCCGGAACATACAGTTAATCGCAAACAAGCAATGGGAAAGTAGAAGGATTTTTATATTCATTAGATCTGATCAGGCAATAGCATCCAAATTCAAGATAGTGAGGAGTTTTTAAAGTATTTCCTTCAAAATACTATTACAGCAGTTGATTAAAGCGTAAGTGGACGGGAAAATTTTCTCCTACAGCTAAAATTGATAGACTATGGAATAAATTATCAGTTGAATGAGTTACATCAATTACATAAGTCCCATCTAAACCACTCAATAATAACGAAACAATGGTATAGTTGCCGCTTCACGCCTTGGTCAAATAGACTTTTTGCTTTGAATTTGTGATACCGAAAGATACTATATGGCAAGCAAACGAATAATTTTTACTCAGCGACATTAAAAACTTTTTATTTAAGCCAGTATACTTTTGTTTTGTGTGGTAAGAATTTCCTCCTTAATAAAATCACTGAAGATACTACACTAGTGTTTTTCAGCGAATGGGTCACTATCTCCGTTGGGGTCGCGGTTGCAAGCCAGGTAAAAGTAAAAATTAAAGGTTGTAGGTCGTACTCTACAGTAAAAAGACAACATTTACTGTGAGAAGGCTGTGCCTGTTTATTTTTTAGTAAATGGTCTAATCGTGGTTGCATTTTTGAGAGGCAAATAACCAAATCGCTTTCTAATTGGAGAAAATTACACATTGAGGTTTATTATACATGACCTTAAAATCATATTTTATGTTATTCTCGTAATTAAGTCATTTTTCGGTTTTGATTTCCTTCCGCCACTGCCACTTGTAGTAGGGCTGCGCAGATCTTTTGAGAGACTTCACCATTTTATCGTCGCTAGAAACGAAGCACTTCCGTACTCGGTGGCGTACTGCGACAACTGACTGCAGCCAACGAAAACAAACTCTTCCAATTCAGCCGCTGACTCCTCCCCCCCCCCCCCCCCCCCCCTCGCACATTTCGTCATCTCCCGCACCGCCACCGCACCGCCACCGCACCGCCACCGCACAAAGACCGCAGAGTGACCGCAACTACCTTGCACAACATTTGATTGGGTATAGTCTCAATAGAAAGTAAATTAAATACGTCGTTTTTAAATCCCTGAATTAGTTTTATTACGGACCTGGGGAGGGGGGGGGGGAGGTCACCAATTTTTTTTTTTACTCGTAAAGGGGTCGCGTATTCAAAAAGGTTAAAAAACACTTAACTACACCATCTCTGAGACTCGTGACTCAAAACAACACTCTACTACCGTCTCCCGGAACAACATTTAGCCAAAGGTGGAAAGAATCTTAGGATCTGGAAGTCAGTGGAAGAGATCTTGGCGTAACATTTTTACCGTTTGCTCAAAACAATCTTTTTATACGTAATAGCACTTTTACTTGTATGAAGTTGATTTCTTTTTTAAACCCACTAGACACTCAGTGTTTCCGTAGTAGGAACAGAGTAGATTCTGTATACATTACAATTGTTTTATAGAGGAGTGAAATATATGAAGAAGACAATTTTGTAATTCAGAAAGATTACTTGGGATACTAGTTAGTCTTAAGGGTTTTTACACCATTCACAGTCTGTGTTGCGGGTTCCAGTATTAAACTGGCATTTACCAACATTACGAACTCTGACTTCTTTATACCAATGAGATGATTTGGTTGTCAAGACAGTGAAATATTTTATTATGTGTCATTCACTAACAAAACCATGTGAAATCACTCATTTTGGTGCCTAAATTTAAATTCTGTGAAATCTTCAGTACAATATTTACCGAAATGATTTATAAATGTTCCAAGCAATATTTTATTTCAAATGCGCAACAACAAACAACAATGCCTAAAGGATGAAAATTTACCATGTGCAAACTCACTTCGTGTCTCTCAGGTTGGCTGCAGTGCCGTGACGTAGCAGCGTTGCTGATCCCAGCAGCGCATTATCCACAACTAATCGAGAATTATGCCGGAGGGCAGAAACTTTGCTGCATAGGATCGTATAACTAGCAAGTAATTCCAGACCAGAACCATAAACGAAAAGCACTGTGCTTCGTCGGATTTAAATTTAATTGAGAAAAAATTTTTCAGGAATTTAAAACGTAGTTTTCGTCCTCTAATGCTCTTTTAGCAGTTTAAATAGAGAGCACAAAAATAATGCGACAGGGGTATTTAACGGTTGCAGGAGTCTTAGTTAGTAACTTAGGAACATTGAATCTGTCTATTCTAAGCGAGACTCTGCCACAGATTTTTTATTTGAGACAGACGACCTGATTGTCACAGTCTCTGTGATAAAAAGAGATACCGCGTTCTATTTCCGTAGGGACCCGAGCAGTAACTCCTTCACACTAACTATATTTCCAAGATCGTTTAGTACATTCTTTGTAGAATAAGTTGCTGTTCTCCTGATATGTGGTGAGTTTAAATTATAACTGCACCAGCGCATTCCTCGGAAACTTTTTCTATCGCGCTATGAGTCCAAGGCGGGATGATACACCTGCAGGTTACCCTGTGCCAGGCACACACTGTTACTGGTTTCAAACAGTCTGAAGTGAGCCTGATTCGTCATAGCTGTTACTGATGTTGTTTGCTTCCTGCGGCACCGACAATGACAAATCAACAAACTGAATTGGAAGAAACTGCACTTAAATTGCATAAAAATTGTATTTAGTGTTATAGAAATAATAGTAACTATAACTTAACATGTTAGATGCAAACTCATACTATCTGTAAGTGACGTGAGCCTATCGAGCTGCCCCGCACTGCTGTAACGCCTTCACGCATTAGAATCTCTACTGGGAAACCTGAGAGGTAGTGGGGTTCGCAGATTACATAATTAGTTAAATAATCATTGCACTTATTACCGATTTTTTGTCTGTTAAATATGAACGAGCAATGGATTGAATGACACTGCGAAGTATACCTTTATAAAAAAAATATATGTCAGGCTTGTTTTAGTGTACTTTCATTTTTCAACTGATTAATTTTACTTTTTTTTTTTGCATGTGAGGCAGCAGAGCGACCCCTAACTCATTAATAAGGATATTCCAGTACTGATTACAAGAGGCTACTGACTTCGCTTTTACCTTTTCTTTGTATGTGACGTGTGCTGGGATTACTCCACGATTCGTATTGAACTTCAAAGTCCCACAGAAAATGACAGAGTGCCCTAATGTGGTCTTTCTTAAGGATAAAACCACCCTTCTGGTTGTGGGCTAAATCGAGCTTTTATGACGTTAAAGTGAACTCGTTAAATTGACACTTCTTATTTTTGTATCCTGATTGAGATTCTTATTTCAGAAAGCTGTGTCTGCTTGAACCATTGGATTTCCAAGAGCTGTGGTTTCAGCCAACAAAAATATTTAAATGATCCAATTTTGTTCTATAGTACTCAATGAAAAATACGAAAAGGGAAGTATTAAACTCAATTACTTAATTTATGCCACTTTTCTACAAAATTTTCAATTCAGATTCATGCAACCATACATTTCTCTCAGATCAGTAGCGTATCTCCGGAATAAACCCCGCAATTTGGTCGAAACGTTGAAAGAGAATATTCAGCTGTACCACCATTGATCCGCGCTGAGCTCTGTATAGATTGCGCCTTGACATTCATACAATAGTTTTCACTGCTATTTAGTTTCCTGTTTCTGTTCAGACTATCCACATTTATTTTTTTAATTAGTCTTATCTTTATTGAAAGCAACAGTCGTTAGCACAGTTTAGCTTTCTTTGGAAAAAAATTTGGTTATAGGGTAAACTCTTTACTCTGACGGAAGACATGTAAAAAACCCAGTGTTTGCGTACAGTCCAGTTTTTATAGTCTGACCACAATGAAAAAATTCGGCTGACAGTGTATAATGGCATTAAGTGTGGTCTGAAACGAACACGTAGCCCACTGCCTGCGAGCCTCGCTCGCTGAATTACCTGCTGTAGCGCGGGTCTGTATAAGCACACCGCTAGGCGCTCATGACGTGTGTGGTGTTCCGCATCAGTCGTCTTATGGATGCAGTTTTAATTAAAGGCTCCAGCTTTCCAGTCATACACAGTTTGCACTTTGTAAGTTGGAAAATCATAAGTCCATTATAAGTGGCAGATCGCAAAGAAAAATATGGTATTAATGCCATGTACGCAGAACCCCACGAGTTTCTTCGCTTTCCGGTCCTTAATGAAGATATAGGTGATAAAGAATTCTTAATTGATATTGCGGTCAATCTAGTAAGTAAACATTAAGGCACATCGATACAAATACGCTTGTCTACTTATATTTTTGATCGGGGGAATCAGAGCAATAGTAAGAACATTGAAACTACAAACGTTTATTTCACTATCATAAATATACTACAGTCAGCAATCAAATACTAAAAAGTGTCTACGAATGAATCACAAACACACATATGTGTAATAGAGGAAATGCTAGGAACGTCTTCATTTGATTAAATGCCATGTCTCTTATGTCGTGCAGATTCCTTACGGTTTTCTAAAAACAGAACTCATAAGTCTTTTAAATAAGTACAAGGAAACAGGCATTAGAAATTCATTTAACGTTACTATCTTAAATCAGTAGGCAGCTTCTTATTATCTTTATTTTGGTTACATACGATTTATATTCTTTAAACCTTCTTATGAATCTTGACCGCAGATTACTTAGTTTTGTCTTTATTAATGCAATTAATAAAGTTTATCGTTTTCCGAGTAACTTTTCCTGAAAATACACAAATCCAAATCGATTTTACCGAGACTGCTTCTCGACCAACAACGGAACTCGTAATTTTTACCAGCGGAACGTTTTATTCTGCGCTAATACGAGGTGTTACATTCAAATTACCAACACATACATACAACTCGCAGAAGTGTATTCTGATTTTGTTACTGTAAACGCACGCCTAAGGTATTCTGCATCCTCATATTCAGGAATCTCGCACTCTGTCGTCCTTACTGATAAGCGCCGCGTTGTACGGCCAGCTACTCAAAACTGAGGACGGTTAATTAGACTATTATCGAGCTACAAGAGCAGCGTACTGTCTTCTTGATGGCAACAATAATGAGCAATAAAGTATTAATCAAACTGGACTCATATTTTTTTGCCCCCTCTGGGTCGACAGTGGGCATAATTAAAATACACCGACAAATGTACTTGAGGCTGTCAGCTCCCTTCTCAATTAGCTAGTCATCAAGTCGCCTGTAGGCACCATGTTGTTTGAAGAACGTCAAGTGCGTAAGGCAGTGAAACAGCACACTGGCCAGATGAGTCACGGTTAGATGAAGTGATAATGCCCATCGTTAACGACGTCCTTGTTTCATTCACTCCAGATAAACGGATATCTCTCTTCAAACAAATGTCTATAGCTAGCAGAAAACTTGAGATCAGAATCCACAGATCATGAGCCACACTAATCGCTCTAGTAATTTATAACAAGTAATTCACATTCTAATATTTTTTAGAAAACAGAATGCTGTGTCAGTGTATAGATCCAGAAAAAAGACGTTAGCAATTATCAATAAAGTTTCTTACTATAAAGTTCTCCCACCTTCTCCTTATGCATATAAACCTTGCGCAAAGTATGAGATAATTTATTATAAATAAAGGGGTACCATTCTTTTAATAAACGACTGTTTACATAAATAATTTCTATCGTGCAATACTTGTAAATTTGATATTTCCAAAAAAGATTGCTTATGTGGGCAGTTGCAAGCGCTGGTGTCAGTACTTTTATTTGTCTTTGCGCCTGGTCGACGTCGAGGTCAGTAGAGGCGGGAAAGGACCGAGGGCCATGAATGGGAAGGAATTCGACCATAGCATTTTGAAGAAACTTCCTCGGCATGCGCTTAGACTGATTACGGGAAACCGACGGACCGACGGCTATTTGAAAACGCGTCCTCCCGAATATCATGCCCGAACGTTACCGTTCACCCACCGATGTCGGTGCTCTCTCTTTACAGTTTGTCATTACAACCATTCTGTTTCAGTCGTTTAAACTTCTGTTAAATTATAAGTTCGCTACAAATGTTGTTTTCACTGGCATTCCATAAGTCGTGGTGTATAAAAGGCAAATGAACGCGAATTGCGTCAATAGAACACAAATAGGAAAATAGCTGTCAGCGCCATGAGTTCCACTCATGAATATCAAATGAAATGTTCACTAACGTATTAATGAGTACCCGACGGCGGGAAATATCCTAAGCAGCGATAGTTTGAGCACGTTGTGCGTGGCACAGCATTTCCGAATTCGGAGTAACATGTTCGACGTGTGCCGATAGTACGTCATGAACGGTATTACTCTTCATATAGGACAGAGCAGGGTAACCTACCAGGAGTGGTGAATCATCCAGACCTATGACGGATCAGAGCGATTCGAGTGTCTTTACTCACAACACAGCACATCGCCCGCGGCTCATATGGATTTGTTAACACAACTTTTGGACCACAGATGAATGCAAGTTGGTACATCGAGGCACGTTTGCAACGGCACGATTCATGCAAACCGCAAGATCGAATGGAACTATGATTTAGCAACGCATTGTGGTTCCACAAATGTGTAGGGCAGATTTACGTGGATGAATTGGATCGTCTGGTCAAACTGAAATCTCCCTGATGTGCATCTGCAGCTCTTTACGTACTTAACGTACATCAATAATGACGGGAAGTTCCAGCATGACAGTGCGTCACCGGACTCACATTGTGCGCTGTTGGTTTGAGAAGCATTCTGGGTAATTGTGGCATATTACTTGTCCACGTATATCGTCGGACATGAGACCTGTAGAGCATGTTTGGATGCGGGTGGGTGTGAGGACAGTCTGACTGCGGTGGACCCCTGTAGCTGACTCTCCACTCGTTAATCAAGGGGTGTGCGATCCATAACAGAATTCACAGTAGTTTGAACAATTGTTAAAGTATTGCGTTTGTAAGGTTCATTTCTGTAGCGATATTCCAGGCGATTGTTGTGCTGAATCAATAAGCTTCTGTTTGTGTGAAAAAGGAATTCGCTGAGCAGTGTTACTAATCTGTAAAACTTCTCAAGGCAAACCTGTTGACTTCAAATCGAAATTTCATGGGTAGTGTCTGTCAATACATTGGTCCTATTTGCATCCCTTCTTCGTAATAATACATCGTCGCTCAGCCGACTTATCGCGGCATTTTAATTGACAAACTCAATACCATCAACCGTCCGATATTCTAAAAGTTTGCTGCTTATTGTTTATTATGAATTCATATCATATTACCTTCGAGCTTGGACCTGTCCTTCGCGGTCGTCTATTAACCGTATTCACTGCAGTCTTCCATGAGCCCATAAACGGGTTGACATCGTAGTTAAGATGCCTATCCTGCACTCAGTTCTGCGCGTGATATAAAATGCAGTGGTTTCAGTGTAAGGAATCTCTGAAATCATCAAAAGCAGGAAACAGCTGCAAGATATCCAAGAAGATACAAGATTTTCGGAGCAGATTTCGTTCAAGGTTGGTACTCTCGATTAACAACTGAAGCGCAGTAACCACAAGAATGGGTACCACGTGACTGTTTATTGTCAACATGTAACAATTATTGGAATAAAAACCTGAGTATGCTTACAGAAATAGAATTATAATTTCTAATTACTTCTTTTATTAAAAACATAATTATTGCAGTATTATAATCTAATTCTCATGGAATTTCTAGTGCAGCAGATTCGTTTTAATTCCTGGTTGTGTACATTTTTTGTTTAATTTTTGTCTTTCTATGTAACTGTTCACAAACTAAAACTGTTTCGAGGTTAGGAAAAATGCAAGTCACATACACTCTCTTTATTTCTGGTACAGATTTTATTTTGGTCCGTGATTAGTTTGGGCACAGAGGATATAGTGGAATCCACTAAGCTACCCTGATATGGAGGATAACTTTAGGGAAGCGCCTAACTAAAGTAATAAACACATACATTCGACAACGTAAATTTGATAAACATTTTCTTTGTATGGGAAAATCAGGAATATAGCACAGAGACCAATATGTTTTTCTAAACTCTGACAAGGCCGTAGTAGGATGTGGAGACTACCAGGGGGCAGTAGTAAGAAAGAGGATGAGATAAAATTAACATACATCCTCATTTGTATTTGATAAAAGCATTTAACATACACTGAAACTTTTGGGTATAAGTTTTGAAGAGAAAACTGAAATTTCTATTCTGCTAGAGAATGTTGAAAGGCTTGGAAATCGTGTGGGTTGAAGGGGTATTACATAAGAAGTAATCGAGACAAAACCAAAATTGTAGTTTGCAGCAAGGAAGGAAACGTGGATACAAATATCAGCAGTAAGCGGACAGTACTTATATGTAGAGATCAAAATTACACAACCAGAAAAGAAATTTCTGAAGGATAAATTAAACAAAAACTTGCCTCCAAAAACGGAGAAAACTATTCACAACTGATAGTATCATCATAGTTTAGAATCTTCGTTATATCTTACGACTCTACGTGAGCAACTGAGCAACAAATAATAATTCCTTAGTATAGTGAACAGATAGATCACACTGCATCTCAGATGAACACTTTTTAACGAGATATCCACCAAATACAAATACAACACAAATAAACAAACAACCCATCGGCTTCTGTAAATATTTTTGTTTTTCTGATGATTTTTTTTTTTTACTTATTTATTGTTTTCAGAAATATAGTTCCTTAGAATACAAGTAATACGTTAATCAAACAACTGAATCAAAGATTAACACTTTAATAAACGTAATAGAATTGTGGAATTTTATTTAGGGTAAATGTTACAAAGATACTACATTAGGAACGCGTACGGTTTGCTATTGGAAGAAATCAAAAGTCAAACGCATTACTAAGAACACCATGGTTCTCATGGGAGAAGTATTGGGAAAATGTTCTTTTAGAGGCGTAAGCAATTGTTAAAACGTTACATTCCTGTGAATGCGAGAAACTGGCCTAGTAAGAAATCAGATATTTCATCGATGTTTAAGCTATCTACGTCGAATTCTATACAAGTATTTGTCTTTAGTTTTTTGCTCCAGTTTATCATATCAGAAAAACCATGAGTTGGACAAAATGGAAATGAGTTAGTCCTCTATCACGGAACATTAATCTTGTGGTTGTGAAACTACAGTGATTCTACTAAGAACGTGGACGAAAATAGTTCTTTATTGGTGGAGGAAGGAGTTGTAAAATAATAATAACATTCAGGACGTGTAAGTAAAGATTATTAGCAAGTGGTTGAGCGCAGTCTGGCGGGTCGAGTGGCCCGTGAACCTTGAGCCCTCGTTACTCACGACCGCCGACCTGTGACCCTCCGCCGTTAGCGCGCATCGCGCGGGGTTCCACCTTCGTGAGCTTAGGCGTCGTTACGTGTTAACCTTGCGCCAAATGCCATTGCGGTTAGCGTAAGACACAAATTTATTGATTAAGAAATGTTTTTATGGTTGGAAATTATAATTTCTCTCATTTATGGAAGAGTGATACAGGAACACTATGGTACTAAGCAAAATTAAGATCCTCTGTTAACACTAACAGGCAGCAACCAGTGGTTGTATACTGTTCTGTGATGGTCGTAAAGGTGCTATCCAGCATGCTTCTGTATCAACAGTTTTCTGCTGGATGTGAACACAACTAAGGAGAATGTTGGCACATCTTGTTTTATCTCAGTGTTAATGTTGATGATTGAAAGAGGTCTAACAGAAAGTGGACATTAAGAGACAGAAGGACTAGGACTATAGCTCTAGTCGAGTAAGAAGTCCAGCCGCTATGACTCAAAGGCAGCGCGGTGTTGCCTTGTTGTTCGCTACCTCGTAGTTCACTCGTCTAGACTAGAGTCAAGTCCAGTCGGTAAGGAACGCCGTCACACCGAAAAAACTGCATAGCTGAAGATACCTCCGTTCTCTTTTATTTCTTTCACCGGAGGAATAAATCTTTGTACTTGCGTCTAATTCTTTGACTAAACTGAATTTAGGAAACGCAGCCTGAAGATTATTCAGGACTGACAGGAACATTTGATCCTCTTTCGTTCTTTAATGGCCATAAACTGTTTCGAACTCTTTACATATCGTCTGTTCTAAATTTCGCATAAGAGTTTTACAGCAAGAACAATAAATTACATGTTGCATTAGTATTATAACGACAGTAATTACAATATCCATAAGAAAATATATTTCAAACTAGGACCAAAAAAAAAACACGCACACACAATAACAGTAACGTAACAAAATCGATAATCGTAAGGGGATCCTATGGACAAGCTAACATCCGATTCCAATAAGTCACCTCCTCGAGGAGGTGACTTGATTGATAAAAGCAGTGTTCTCAATTTATATAAGACAAGTGATTCGTTACACCCCAAATCGTATTGAAACCCCTTTAACATCTTTATCATATTTAAATATTCAGCTTAGCCGGGATTCTTGGTTGCGTCCAGACGCAGAAGAAGTAAAAAGCCCCTGGCACGAAGATAGGTCGGCTAGTTCCTTTTCTTGGTGAGTATAACGCTTAGTCCGCATAATCTGTTGAGCGCGCGGATGAATGAAATGGGAAGGCGTCCCGCCACCAACAGCGCCGTATCGTCCGACTTGCGCAACATGCTGATTACGATCTGTGTTCCTTCACAAGTAGCATAAAATGAGAATTTCTTCTATCAACAAGACTCGAACCAGGTAGCTCAGATTCAGTAGTGGCTTCAGGCAGAGTTTGGAAGAGCACCTTACCGCGAGCTGAAAACACAGCTTTCCTGATAAACCGAGCTTTGGTAGCTTTCGTACTAGAAAAGAGAATCGGTGTGGTGATGAAGCTCATGAAAGGAACGAGGCCACGGTATAAGTACAGCACCATAAGTTCTGTTACTCTCCAGTAACCTCCCATTACAAATATTAAAATAACTCCTGGACTCTAAAAGAGAAAACATAGCTGATAACTTTTCAGTCACAGACATTTTAATGTACTATCCCGCACTGTGTTTGTTGTCAAACAGTCCACAGGAAAATAAAAGTACAGTGATAAAGCTTTTAAAAAAAAAAAACATGAGAATACATAAAACAAGGAGACATAACGAGGTAAATAAAGTATACCAAACTTTAATCAGAGGGAGAACTGATAAACAATCATATGCACGCAGTTATCAAAATCTTGCGAAATTCGCAGTTATCAATAATGTGTACCATAAACAGACAAATATATCATACAGAAACCAGTTGTTACATTTCTCCGCAGAAAGACATTTTGTTACGATCAAAGTGTGGGTGCTATAAGATAGTTGAATCACTTTCCACCAAATTTGTAGTAATGACACATCACGTACTTTAGCAATATGGAAAAAATAGATCTACATCTCCTCTGTCAACAGCTTAAACTTGTGAGCGCTACGCTATCATTGAAGAACAGGAGTCAATATAAATCGTTCTTATTGAATGCTAATGACCAATTATCGCTGAATGGTGTAAATCATTATAATGACTTAAAGTAACTCACAAGTCTGTCTCAGATGTGAAGTAATGACCATTTATTGGTTAGTAGAAACATGAAACACAATATATTTTATTTTAAAAAGCAATGAGTTTCTGTAGTAATTTACCGTTCATAAATTTTCATTACATTGGTACCGCATTCAGTCCCGTACCAGAATTATTTACACAACTTTCTCGCGAAACATACCATGTTTGTGAACCGGCAGAGGTTATCATGGAGGGCTACACAGATACGGGGCCAACAGTAGTCCCAGCCATTTCCTCTGATACAGCGTCACAAATCTTCTTTGGCATCGTCGTAACCGAGTAAAATTTCGTGTGATTTTGGTGAAGGTGTTTTCTATAGCTCGCGGAGGTGACTGTAAATGAGGTCTGCTTGTTTTACAGTTTTTTATATTAGGCCAGAAGCTGTCAGCTGACAGAACATCCCATGTTATTGCGCCTACATTGGAAGTGAACACAACTAATAGACAGAACGTTGCCATATTTTATACCGGCGTCAGTCTTGATGGTTAAAAGTAGGACTAAACCATAAATACCAGTTCGAGGTTTTGCATTAGCCATTTGCCATTGGCATTCACTCATAAAACTGTCACGCGAGGACTCAAAATCGATGGTGATGCCAGAAACAATCTGCTTCTTATACATTGCCACTGGATCACTATCGAAAAAAAAATTAATTGCAATTCACATTAATCAGATATAATTAACATGGGTCATATATTTTATATCAATAATCGAAAAGTTGTATTAAATATTAAATACATATCAAGATCTCGCCTGTTATCACAGTAAATAAAAGTGATAAATATGAAATCTCAAACAAATCCGATAGCTGTAACCTTTATCTATTGTTTTGGACCACAATGTTCGGTTGATTTATCCGATTGCTGTTAGACTTTAATTCTAGAACTGAATGAACTTCGGTGAATTTGATCTAATTTTCAAGTAAATTTATTAGAAGTTAAAACATCTTCCTAAAAATGCTAAACATATTGTAACTTAAATAACTTGAAAAAATACCCATTCGTTTCAGGAATGATATATTGGCGAGGCGGAACATGCGTCTGCATATAATGACGGCAACGTTTTTGACGAAAACTCGCGACGCGAAAAAAAAGTTTAACACTTTACCGAAAACTTTATGATTTGATTAACGATGTTACTGACCAAACCGTTAAGTTAATGTACGACTCACCTCTTGCCCGGGTGACAAAGCTCCATCTCTGAATGCTGCGAAGCGAGTGCCGCTGATTGCTCTAATATAACGGACAGCCAATCCCTTCTCCCCCCCCCCCCCAACCCCCTGGCACGGCGCTGTCACACACAGCGACTACCGTCAATTGTTTCTTTCAAAAGTGGACGCTAGGGGCGGAGGAAGGGCATACCGGCGCAGCCAAGCGGAGAAGGCAGCAAGCTCAAGAATTTCACAACGCGTAAGAAGTCATCTGGTCACGTGACCACCAGTCGGCAAATCAGCAAACCAGTGGGCACTGACATGCTCACGCCTGCTGCATAAAAGAAATTTCCGACAGTATCTCGGAGCAAAATTAATGCCAGTTTAATTTCGAATATAATATTAAACACAAGAGTTAAAAACTACATCTCCGGATAGGTAACGAAGTAATTGGTGAGACCTTCATATATCTCTCAGTTCCCTAGTTAAGGAAGATATGCGTCCTTGGAAAGAAATAAAATGCAGAACTGTACTGCCCAAAGAAGCTTTGAATAGGAAAAAAGACTACTGTCGGTACCCCTGTTGAAAGCATTAAAGGGATATTGATCAAGTGTTTCGTCTGGGCTTGAATCTGCTACAGAGGCTTGGACTCTGAAGAAACGGTACGAAAGAAGGCCACAGGCTTTTGAGATGTAGCCTAGACGAGCTGAAGGATGGAGAAGAACAGTTGGATAGCGTAAAGAATGATGAGGTTATGATGAATGTTGTTAGGAGGAAAAATATTTTGAAGACTAATTACGTCTTAATAAATTTTAGGCGGTGCAACTTTTTTTGTATCTGTTTATTGCCGTAGGCCATGCGTTTAAACTCTCATCGAGGCATCATCTGCAATATAATTTATACCTTACACATTATTAAACCATGTTTGACGTAATTCTTAAACTGTAACATTTGCGGTAGCTCATTACTTACTAGCATTTACCCCCTCCTCACCAGGAAGGACCTAGGTGTATGAGGTGACGCGTTTACCGGTGTTTCTTCCGAGTAACAATTATTACCCAAGAAAAGTATATTTAAACGTAAGTTAATATAGAGAAATAAATTAATCACATGATCATAAAGCTAAGTGAAAATTATACATTTTAATACGAAGAGGACAAGTTCTGCTCAAATGCGTTTAACAGAAACTTTGGTAAGGATTCTATTTGATGTATGCAATGTTTATATTTGTACCGTATAACGTAAAGTAAACATTACAATTTCTTCTTATTATTAAGACGCCGATTCCAAAAGAAGATTGGTGAGCCATGTAGCCAGTTCTGCCTTGACAATGCTGCGTGAAAAGTTTCTTATGATGTACAGTCGGGGACAGAATTCGCGAGAACCCTCGCCTTTCGATTATTCTTCGTTCTGGACACGAACACCTCATGGGGCAGCATAACTGGTAGGTGGTACACTAAATTCATGATATAATAGACCTTCATTTTCCAGTGCTTTAACCCTAGACTAATAAAAATTACTCCGCGCGCAAGAGACTCGCTGACGCATAGGGGTGAAGTTCGGAGTTCTACAGTCCCCTTTTTACTCATAATAAATACTGAAGTAACGAAAGCGATTGATTTTCAAGGAATTACACCGTTGATAGCCGTAGCAGCATAGTAAACAGCTCCACTTCACTAGCAAATGCAGTTATATGACGGATGCTGAAAAGATTCTCTAAAATAAACACGAGAAATTTTTTAGAACCGATAACAGAGAATGAATTGACAAAATCACACTTTCTGGAGCAGCAGCATTAAAGAAATTTGTGTGATTAATACAAAGTTTAAGCGTAAAAAAAATGAGTTTTACGAAAATATGCAAATGTTTACTTAATATTTCGTGACTTAAGTAATTATATCTAGATTCTTCAGTAGTTCAAAAAAATAAATCCTTGCTTTTATCACCATAGTATTTTTAGAAGTGAAGCTTATCGTGGTAGAACGAAGCAGCAACTATTTTAGCAGTAATAACGATAATTAAGACAGTAAATTCATCTTCAATGTGAATTAGTTGTTTCAGATTTTGAAGCTTAAAGAATGAAAGTTGGAAATCTATCTTCCGTATTTTCAATTAGCACAGATACTTCATTAAAGTTTGCGACGAAGCTTCATGAGTGAGATGTAAACTTCTAACCTGGCATTCGCGAGTACGCGGATTCAAACCCCACCGGACATCTAATATTAGTTTTCCATGTTTTCCGTAAATCAGCTCCAGCTGAAGAGAAACAAGTTGGTTCAAAGTGCAGTAACTGAATTCTTTCCCGATTCCAGGTCCCACTATCCTCCTTGCCTCAGGTGACGCTTGGCATCGACGAGACGAAAATAATACCCGTACTTTTTGCCGATCGCACTCTGGATTTATGTTATTCAACTGCCTAGTGGCAAGAGCGCTAATTCCACTTTGCCGAGGGTGCTCAGTCCCTTTTTATATATTTTCCTTACTGTTCGATGATGTCAAAATCATTAGAGAAGTGACAGAGGGCAAGTTATCGGAAGGGATTCGGCTGAGGTCTTCCGAACGAACCATCCGGCACCCATTGAGTCATTTCGATTAATCATACCGAGCGTGTTGGGTAAGCGGTAATGCTCTGGTCTTGCATTTGGGGAGACGCGGGTTTGAATCCCCGTCTGGGTATCCAGATTTAGGTTTCCCGCAAACACTCCAGACAAATGTTCGGTAGAGACAGCTGCCGACGGTCGCTTGACCGTACGAAACATGTAGAAGAGGGTAAAGGGCTTCCAGATCATTCTGTAACATTCGGGCTGCCCGAGTGACTGAGCTGTTCTCCACGGGAGAGGCAGTTAACGCAGATACAGTCGCGGCCTTGAGTTCGCTCGCTAGTGTGAAGTAGATCGGGGGGAGCTCCTCTGCCTAGTGTTACACTGACGAGATCCAAAGAAAACATATGAAAGAAGAAGATACCAAACAAACTATTGATGATAATACCTGTTGCATCCCTATATACACGCTACTAACGACTTGGTTTTGCGACTGCTGCCAGAATTATTCCTGACAAACCGAGCGTGGTGGTGTAACGGATAGCAGTTCTGGCCTCGCATTCGGGAGGACGGCGGTTCGAATCCCCGTCCGGGCATCCAGATTTGGGTTTTCCATGGTTTCCCAAATCACTCCAGGCAAATGCCGGGATGCTTCCTTGAAAATGCCATGGCCGAATTCCTTCCCATTCCTTTCCCGTCTCTAAAGACCTCGCTGTTGAGAGACGTAAATCAGTTAAAAAAAAATCCTGACAAATAATAGGTGACATCGTACTGCACTGAATTGTTTCTTAACACAGTATATATACTCAACATATGTCGGGCGCCATAAACAAGATCTGTCTATTTAATTTTTTAAGTTGTATCAATCAATACTGTAGCATCGTTCATATTTCTGACAAGCTCTACCGAAAAAGCTATCGTTTCTGACTCAGTCGAGACTACAATAAGCAAACCAATTTATAAGAGATGTGAATCCTAAAAGATTGAGAATTATAAACTCATATCACCTCTTAACTCAAACATATTCGAAAAAGCAATGTACAGAAGGGAGTATGCATATCTACATAAATATGAATTACTCAATAACGGTCAGTTTGTTTTTTATACAAGATGTTTAGACAAATTCTGTAATTTTTGCTTTTATAGACAACATACTCCATGCAATACATGAAAAGCTTAATTCACGCGGAATATTCTCATGTGCAGCCAACGCCTTTGATTGTATCAGTCTTAAGAGTGTCTTTGGTTTATTAGAACATATGTATGGTGGTCGAGAATTTTGGTCTAAATAGTATGTAAAAAACAAAGTAAATCGATAATGGCTGTAATACAAATAAGTTTATAAAATGTAATAATTTAACATGGTGTAGCTCAAGGTACCTTTTGTACAGAAATGATCTCGCACTCATATTTAATGATAGTATGGTAGTCTTTTCAAATAATATTAACATAGCTTTGAAAGTACTATCAGTTCAAATCTCGAAATCACTGCAAATGATAATGTTTGTAATTAAAATAAACAGATAGGATATAAATAAATTAATACTTGACAAAAAAGATACAGTTACCGCATATACATTTATCACGAAAATTAAAAACAAAATACAACTATTATCTGATTGTAAATGAAAACACCGTCTATTAGCAACTTGCTAATAGACGGTGTTTTCATTTACAATTGTGTAACAAGCAACTGCGGAAGGATGGCCATTATACCATATATAATCCGATATCTGAAGGAAATGCTATCAATAAAAGCAATTTTATAAGAATCCGAGGTGTATACACATATGTTTAGAAATTTACATATACTTACAATGTCCTGTGTCTTTCATAGCAGAAAATCCTGAAACACTTCAGTTTTCACGATGACATGCATAAGCTATAATACTAAGAATAACATCCACGAAGATTAGAAATCTTTGTCAATTGTACAGAAAGGATAACATTCGTTGGAGCTTCTTTATTCAGTTTCTAACTACAAATATTAAAATTTTATCTACAAAAACCTGACGACTTTATACCCTAGCTGAGAGTTCTTGCTTCAGAATTCATTTTATCCCGTGAAAGAATTTTCTTTTTGCAGTTTTGCAACTAAAAATCTCTGATAAAATTTATTAAAAAACTATTTACACATTTAGCAATCAACAAGAGTCTCTAGAAATTGTATTCAAATATAGTAAATAACATGGAAATGTTATACAATTATAGTTGACACTAGAAACTGATTACACTCTTGGGATACTAAGTAAGTAGTAAACAACCAATAATTAGTAGCTGGTAATATTATTGAATTAAATACTGTACACTGTTCTACATCGCAAGACAGTTCTTAATCTTATCTGATTCAAGAAACACAGGGCGACCTTCCTGAAATACCGAATACCAGTTGCTCTAACCACTTATAAATCGTACCCCACCTTTGACTGAGACACATGTTAGGTCCTCTTGTGCACTCGAAATCGCTGGTCATTCCTGCAAATCTGGACTCATTCTGAATTGTTACCTGACTCCTGCCGGCAATGATCATGGGTCCATCTGAACACAGTCCTCCGTCATGCACCCAACATGGCGTCTCGTCGAAGGCGTTTCGTTGTCCAGACATCCGAAAACGAGCATATCAGTTCTCCTGGACTCTGCACGCAATTCAACACTGCACTGTTGTGATATCGTATTGATACTTTCGATTTACCAACGTGCTTCATGAATATATAAAATGCCTACTTACAAGCATTCAATCGGTTGCTTGTACTTTTTTCCAAGTCATTATTCTCTGAGTTGGATGCACGTAACTGAAAAGCCGGAACCCTTGGTTTCTCTTAAGGAGTCATCACTATAATGTAACTAACCGATAGTGACGGTACTGAATCATTGATATGCTTGACCAAATAGCGTTCTAGTTGTCTATATACACTTCTACACTGATATTATAAATGTGGAAGTAACTTTGTGTCTCTTTTAAGTTGTCACGACAATATGGTTAAACCAAACTTGACATTTGACAAGAAAATAGTATGTATTATTAGGAAGGACACGGGATACATAACACACTTTGCCATGAAATTTTGAAAACTGAATGGTGACAGACAGACAGGTAGTGTATGTAAGTCTTTGTAATGTTTTATCGGTCCCTCAGACCTTGTTTCTCTCGCAGTTGGTTTGTATATGATATCTTTATAAATTTCATGCACAGACTCAACTTGGAATATAGTATAGATGTGGATTTGCGCTGTACAAGACTATTATTTTGTTCTTATATGTAGCTAGTTTACCAGTTTCCAACCCAAAAAGGCTACATGTTTTAGCATTTGACGGCCAAACCTTAAATTTGTATACAAAACGTTATTGACATAGGATGTCCTCTAAAAGTGCTATAATTTTAAACCACAAACAAAGATCTGCTGTTGAAGGTAGTCTCCCGCAATTAAACACCCGACCCCCTTAATTTGTTGCTATTTTTGAACGTGTTCCAAATTTGATTTTTCGTGAGACAGGATCAGTGATAGATGGCTCTCCCATCAGATTATTCCGACTCCGTGTTTTTTGGGACACCTTTTCTGTAATACACATGTTTCTATGTTCAATTCCAGGAAAAAATTCCAAGTCCATGCATACGAAGTCGCAGGTAATAGCTAGTTTTGAATAAATCCAGTGGATGCCTTCCAAAAAATAAGTGTAAGATTTCTCTTCATCTTCTGTTTCTTCCATTGCTGTGAAGAAATAAATGTAGAATTAAATCATTTTGTATTTGCATTTAGTTTTGTTTTCTTGAAAAAGAAGCGTGCAGAGAAGAAAAAATAATTTTTTAACACATCAGAACGGAAGCACTAAAATGGGCATTTGGAAAATTAACAAACTGTAACCATTTCACTGAATTTATTGATATTTTGATAAAAACAGTGGCATCTTATACTATCACTGGACTTTATTTACGATTGAACATTTATAATTACGTATGAGTGCTCACTACATTTCATTATCATAACACTTGCTCTGTTCACTTGGATTCGCTATGTGCAGACATGGCTCAACAGGGCGGCAAGCAGTTAGTGCGCAGGTGCCAAACCATTCCGCCACACACCTGCGGCACTACTACTTATCGCACTGCAGAGCACAACAAATAAACAGGAGTTCTCCCTTCACTCTGGGACATGCTACTTACCAAACAGTGTTGACGGCGAATATAGCCTTTACAACAGCAAAATAATCAAGAGTTCAGAGTGACTTGTATACCGTTTAGCAGAAGAGAATAATCTCTTCCTAAACCCCTAACTTTTTAACATTTCTGTAAATTTTTCAAAAGAAATCTTTTAGCTTCAAATGTTGATCCAGGGCTCAGAAAGAATATTTTTAAATTATATGCGTAGAGCACATGTGTAGCGAAGGATGGACTTCAGGGATACCAGAAAGAATGGAAATTGAAGCATTTGAAATGTAGTGTTATAGAAGGATGCTTGAATTTAAGTAGACAAATAAAGTACGAAATGAACGTGTTATAGAAATGATGGTTGAGGAAAATTTTTTGTGGAAGTCTCTAACTAAAAGTAGAGACAGGACAGTGGGTAATATTTTAAGACATGCGGGATTGGTTAATTTGTTAGTGGATGGAACAGTCGAAGATAAGAACTGTGGGTGAAGAAAGATATTAGAATGAGGATGTAGGATAGCAAAAAAAACAACAAAAAAACAACCAGCTGGTCATTACAGTTATAAGTAAAATAACAAAAAGAATTATGATGTTTTGGTATCTCTTTCATACCGCCTCGACTACTTTGGATGCCTCCAAGTAAGTATTCGAAGTTCTATTTTCGAGGTTACTTGTAGGTTCAATAACCAGATTGTAGATATGTTTAGAAAGCGAATTGTGTTCCGCTGGAAAACTGGTCTCCACTCTTTTCTTAACATTAACGTTACTGGGAGAATCAGAAAAGTATGTAGTGTTACTGGCTAACAATGACACATGATCTGTTACGAACATTTCATGTTGCCAATAAATTAACTTTTCTTACCACATTGTGTAAATTTGTTTGTCGCTAGAATACACACCAGCTGACACCACCGAAATCGGCCGGGCGTCTCATTCGTCTTGAATCTGAGAGCGATGCGGTCACAGAACTCTAGGATAACTGCTATGTTAACAATGGTGTAAGTAACAACTGATAACTATAAACAAAGACAAAATGTTTCAAATATCTTAGAATGAAATTATATTTTTAGTGAATGAAATGAGTATCTTATTTCATGAAATTACCATTCAGTGAGTTAATGACATTGTTTTCGTAAAAGATGACGATTTCTCAGTTTGAATGAAACTGGAGCTATCGGAATCAATGTTTACGCCTCCTGTGCCCCCCCTCCACCTTCTCCCCGACAGGTATCAGTGAATGCTACAATGTTATTTCTTTAACTAAATAAGTGGTACAGGTATTTCAAACGCCAGGCTACATGAGTAATAATATACTATTAGCTCCATTCCTCCTGTCAGAGACTTTACGTTATGAGATTTTCCAATTTAAATTTATATTTTTTACAAAAGGAGACGCAGTTGATCTTTCCTTTGAATTCTTACACATAGCTATCTCGACCGTAGTACGGTAGTAAAATCTCTATTGCAATCGGCAGGGATGACAAGAAGGTTTCAACTGTATATCATCTTTAGAGACCGTGAAGATATTTCATTCTTTCTTGAGACGTTCCCCATTCTTTAGTCAAGTACCGTTAGACGACGCCACACAAAATGGGTGCATTACTCTTGACGTCGTATCTGTGGATGGAAAAAATTACTGTTCACCTGTCAAACATGCCGTTTTATAGGTCAAATTACTATGCTAATCTCGACCGTATAATTTGAAAATTCGAATGCTACAAATTAATATCGATTTGTCAACGTGAATTTATTATTTATTTTTATAAACGTTGTTATTATGTAAAGGCTAGTGAAATACTTCCGTTTTCGTCGTCATAGAAATTAAATAGCTATGATATTAAAAGGTTCACTGTGGCCTATTGTTCAAACATTGAACCAGCAGTTATAGTAGTAAAAAAAAATTGATACAGTAAGACCACGCTTACACGTGAAAAATGGGAAGTGCTGATCCAGGTGGTGCATAAAGTTTTCTGATTTTTTAGAGAGCAATTGCAAATGAGTGTTTAGAATCCGGATACTATCCACCCTCTGGATACGCACTCCTCATTCTTTAGATGTAAGGGCGATTTTACTGTGCCCAATTTTTTCTAGTGCTACAGCTAAGTACTACAACTATATTAATAACTTGTTGAAAGTTAAGTTTGGAAGATAGATCTACAGTGAGCCTGCAGTTTAACTTCTACGATGACTAAAACAGAAATACTTTACAAGCCATTACAGCAGATTGGACTAAGCCGACCAGTACACAAGACCGTCTTTTACAAAGTGGATATAAGTTGGTAAAAAGATTTAAAACATACCGATCCGTGCCATTATAATTAATAAGAGATCTCATCATTTGACTTAGAAGTTCGCAATAATAATTAAAACACATCAGTCATTGTGGTAATAATATTCATTGTAACAATTATAAATGCTGTTTATAAGAATAATATTAATGAAAAATAATAATAAATTATTATTTTTTAACTGCTCAAAAAAAATAATAATAATAAATTACAGTTGACATATGGGCAACATTTGTAATTATGTAGTTGGAAACATTCTAATTTCTGAATCCAGTGGTCGAGATAGGCGTGGTAGTTTGATAAGTGAAACGACTGTTTTCAAAGGCGAAATGTCATTGTTTTTTTCCCGCCTCAGGATTTTACGTCATCGGGAGTGCCGCTATTTTATGTGATGTCATAAATATTTCTGGAGTGGTTCCGCCTGTTGGAGTCTCCCTCACGGGATGCGATGTCACCATTTTGTATGACATCAGTTAACGGCCCTTGCCTAAAAACCTTGAGAAGTTTACTTCACGAGAGCGAGTGCCGTATCTTCATGGTGCCCATTAAGGATATTGGGTTAAAGTGTGTTTTTATCTCTAATGGAGTCCCAAAGTTTCAAGACTGGTCTCAGAACAAAACATTTTTGTACAACAGACTAAAAGACTTCGAAATATGACCCTTGGGCATCAACACACCACTGCCAGCGTATCAGCGTATTTTTTTTTCCATTGTTCATAGGCTCCCTGGTACTCCGGGGGCGTCCATTAAGTACGTGAGGTGAAATGGGGGGGAGGATCCGGAGAAATCTCACCAAGGAGCATGAGACCTAAAAAAAATAAAAATGAGGTCTCAAAAAGTTGCGAGGTCCATTCGGTGGGGAGGGGGGTGTCGGGTCCGACCAAGTCTCACCAGAAAGAGGGGGGTGGGGTGTCCGGAATTCCGGAAAAACACCTCACTTAATTAATGGACGCCCCTCTTCGCGCGGATTGCTGTCAAGGGACTCCGTCGAAGCTGCCTGTATCGCTGGAATCGTGTCGAATCGCTTCGCTTTCAGAACTCTCTTGATTTTGGGGAACAAAAAGAAGTCGCTGGGAACTAGGTCGGGGCTGTAAGGTGGCTGCGGCAGTTGAACTCGACGGCGAGGGATGTGTGAGAGCCTGGCGCATTGTTGTGGTGAGGAACCCAATTGTCTTTGCTCTCCAGGCGGACGCGACAAGTAATCGAACACTAAGGCCCAGCGCACACGGTGCGACTGTTTTGTGACAACAGTTGGAAACCAGTTTAGCTCTCAATTAGTTGGCTACCTAAACGAAACTTCTGTTCGCACACGGATAGTCTGTTTGTGGATCAGTTTCATTCAATTTATAATAGACAGTGCGGGGTTTGTAGAATATTTGCTATGTCAGATTCAGACGAGGAAGACATAGTTAATTATTATCATTACTTCAGGATACGCAGGGTACAAAGGAAGCATATTTAAGGACCTTTTTTTTCTTTAATGTCCTGGAAGTTTATAGTTATAAAGTACTTCATGCTTCTCTACCTTTCCTACGAGTTTTAAATTAAATTCTTTATCACGCATGTTGTTTTTGGAAAAAATAAGCCCTAAACACCTGGTGGTTTTGTTCGACTGAATTCTGCAACGCAGCTGCGACCGCGGATCCACGGTTGCATACAACTGGTTTGAGATTGGTCTAAAACCGAACGCCTAGTTTGCGGTCCCCCACCACAATGCAATGTCAAGGTCGCATAACAGTTGCGCGCTAAATCGGTTTGCAACTGTTGTTACAAAACAGTCGCGTAGTGTGCGCTGGGCCTAAGTCGACGGTCAGTGTTTAAAAGTTCACGCACTTTTATCAAATTTTCATGAGTTCGGCTTGTTGAAGGTGTCGCAGCGTTTTCATCGTCTTCAACGTCCTCGCGACCATCTTTGAACCTCGTGCCACATGAAAACCACTGCACTTGTTTATAGGCGTCTTGAACCATACCAAAAAGTCTCTGAAGCGGTTTTGTTCAATTTTGCACAGAACTTTATCGAATAACGCTGCTCCAAATGACGCTGTATTTTTTACTCTCTGAGTTTTCGACAGGTTCACTGACAAGCACTCATGTCACTAGCGATCTGCTCACTCCAGTGTCTCTGATCCCACTGTCACTACTTCATCCTGTCGCCCTCCCCTACTCAGGAAAATCAATCTTGAAACTTTGTGAACGCCCCATGTACATTTTTCATAAATTTGCTTTTGAGACAAAATTCTTATTATTAACTATGCGCAATATAGAATTTTTTGATTTGTTTTTGTAAAATATATTTTAGATTCTGCAGAGACGAAAGCAGTTATTAGATAATATCCAAGACTTAATAGTAAAATTAAAATACTAGTCCAAATTAGCAAAGAGATCTAAATGATCGAAGAAACCTTTCGTCGAAACAGCACGTCCACTGTTGGGAGTAAGTAACAGCTTGAACGGAGAAAAATTAGTATTGTAAGTCCGTCGTGTGACATCTGACTTGAAATTTGACAGTGCCTTGAAAAGTTTCGTAGTTTTCCAACAGCACGGCCATGAATCTGGAGATGTGCCAGCAGGGTGTTCGAGCAGTGAACGCAGCAGCGGGCACAGTGCGACTCGAGCGTGCCAAATACTGCGGTCACAAAACGAAAACCCTCCCTTCAGCCGCAGCATCTGCAACAAAAAGATCCCTCCATATAGGACAAGTACAGTTTCTCTTTTTATCTAAACATTTACCTAAGCTGCCAAAGATTGAATAATTTACCAAAAACGTTGAAAGAATTTAAAGTTTAAATTTGTAGAGGGTAAATGCAGGAGGGTTTAGAAAAAAGGAGGGGGGGAGATATGTGTGTAGGGAAATTGCCACCGAAGCCTGCGCTCCATTGCAATTAAATTAAATTAAAGGTTCTGAATTTGAGAATAAAACCAAATAGTTAACGAAATGATTATAACTTCCAAACAACTTTTAATAAAATTAGGAGAAACTTCTGACAGCAAAACTTTTTCAATTTAGTAAAAAAGATCAAACAGGGAAACATGAATTTTGACATTTACTTTGTAATGTTTTGGCAAATACGACCGCTCTGAGCCAAACTCTCGAAAGGAGGTAACATGGATTCGGAGATGCGATCTATCAGTGAAACCCTTCTGTCTCTGCCAGTCACTAACATACGTCAAAATCTGAAGGAAATGTTATTAGCACCTTGAGCTATCTACTGTAACCTCAGCTGTATTCGCTATTGGAAAGTTCTGTTGTAAATTAATCACTGAAATTTCAACTATGGGTTTGAGGAATATCGTTAAAATAACTACATTTCCGTTTGGAGCTGTGTTATAGATATTTCAGTAGCTTGTAGAAAAAAATGAATAAACGTCGTGTAGCTCTAAGACATAATATTTATTCGCTGCGGATTCCGTTTCTGTCTTTGTTTGATCTATACAGGAAACAGTGATCTGCAGTTCAATTTCATACCGTAGCTTTGTTTATAAAACAAAACTTTGCCAGAGGTGAAGAAGGTCTTTTCAACTTCCAGTCCATATCGGAATTCCGTGTATCCTCAATAAGACGCCTTAACCACCAAGTGGGGCATAAGGCTTTGGGAGAGACTATATTAGCAAAAGCAGAATAGCATTAATAAAAAAAAAATACCTTCATGAAAAAGAGAAATCTTTTAGTTTCAAACATTTATCTATGAATTAGAATAAAACTTTTTAAGACTCTATGTGTGGAGCACAGCACTTTACGGTAGCGAAAAATGGACTTCAGGAATACCGGAAAAAAGGAAAATTTAAGCATTTGAAATGTGGTGCTACAGAAGAATGCTGAAAACTAAGTGGACAGACAAAGTAAGAAATGAACGAGTTTTGGAAATGATGGGTGAGGATAGAAGTTTGTGGAAGAAGCTTACAGAAAGAAGAGACAGGCTGGTAGGTCATATTTTGAGACATGCTGGATTGGTTAATTTGTTAGTGGAGGGAACAGTCGAAGGTAAGAACTGTAGAGGAAGACAGAGATTAGAATTATGAAGCAGATAATTGAGTACGTGAGCTGTAGGGGATATGTAGACATGAAGAGGTTAGCACAAGATAGGAACGGATGGAGGATTGCATCAAACCAGTCGAAAGACTGATGATAGAAAAAAAAAGTTAAAAAGATCGTTTGATTCTTACCTTGTTGACAAATGTAATGAAACATCGACTTTTACCCTTGCACTAAGATACTTTCAAATATTTAGTAGTCTTATAAGTTTCTCTTATTAAAAAAATAATAATATTTAATTGTATTTCAAAATTTTAAATGGTATTGGTTTGTAAAAATGATAAATCAAGTAAGGTGCACGAATCCGTTGATGAGAGTTATGAATGTCTTTATATCTGCAGTGTTCAGTTTCGGCACATTTGCCCTTCACAACTGCAGTATGGTGTCCCAGTATTGAATTAAATTGCTTCTTGAATTAAATTGCTTCTTTTCATCACGGATCTTATGTTAATTCAATGAGTTACCTAAATTAATGTCGTTTGATTATTGTAATACAAGCTGAAATCAGTCCTCTGTAAACCATCCAGAGAAAGAATCCCTTTATGCACAATTTTACTATGGAATACTGCTGACAAAAGATGGAAAAATCACATTTATTGGTCTCTTTCAGTGGTGTGGTAACAATCAGAAGAAAGAGAAAGAATTATCGGAACGTTACATATATATGTTTTATCCATCATTAAAGCATATCCTTCATTACCAAGTTCATAAATCTGTTTTTATTATTATTTGCGAATTTACACCATGGAATCACGAAAAGCCTTCATTTTCATAAAGGCTCGTGATTAAGAATTTTTTATAATGTTTTCACTGGGTACCAGGGATTGTCTGTTCCTGGAGCAATTTGGGAACTTAAGTGTTGCCATCTGTTTGCGATTCGTGTAACTTATATTTTTTTGTGAAATATGTAAAGCTACTAAAAGTTCTGTGCTCACTAAACAGACCAAAAGCATTCTGGTTTTCTCACCACTAAGCTTAGCTGTTCGGTGCTCCGTCATGAAAAGAATGAACAAGTTGGCGGACATGAAGAGAAGCACATTACAATATCGCTGGTTGTTTTTTACCCAAATGTTAGCCGATAACGTGTAAAGAATGAAATTCAGTCCACATATTAAAGTATCCATTCACATTCAGACTGAACCTTGTTAACGGCCGAGACATATTTTAAATGAGTGTTCAAAAGTAAACAGTATCGCTGTACCAGGGTATAAACTGCACACTGAGTCGTGTTCAATACATGCAAACGTTGGCTATTCTCAGATCGATGTAATATGTTGCTTGTGTCCTTTAAGTATAGGCCAAGTGGCTACTCAAGGTATATAATTGATAGTCATTGTGGTTTGCCATATAAGTAAAAACTTAAAACTATGAATATCAAACAAGCAACACGTCATACTTATAGCTACAAATATAGTAAGTAATAATAATTCCGTGTGGTCTTAAAGACCTGGTGACAGGGTTTCTATTTACTGCGCCACTGTCAGCCGCCTTAACATAACCCAAACTGCTATCAGGGACAGTGGAGCTACAATTTAACATGGAATCTGAACCACGGAAGCGTACTTCATACTACACAGCAAACTGAGCCAGGAATGAAGGTCGGGTTAGTGGTCTATGAAAATTCCCGTCGAGACAGGGATTCGAACAGTGTACCTTTTGTTCCACAGAGCCAACAAACCGCAACAGATATACCGCTAACATTAGCATGTCGGTGAAGCATGCACTGCTTCACTTTTTGTTGCTCGGGGTGCAGGGTTCGGTGTCCTGGACACGGCTGCGGGCTGACTGTACCGGAAGTGACGTCACGCCGGTCGCCAATGGACAGAATTGGCGGCTGCAGCAGCATGCGGGTGGCACGTGACGCTACCTCACTTCAGAGCCGGCGTCGTCGCGGGACACCCATTCAGTCATTTCCCAGTTCCAACTGCCGCAGTGTCTCTGTCTCGTAACGGGCCGCGATCTGTTCATCACTTCCATCTCGTTACGACAGTTCTCAAGCATAGAATTCTCCCCGTTTGTAAAGAAGTCTTTCCCTATGGCTAGCTTTGATTTCTGTTTGTGAGTCGTTACAACTTCTAACAGACAACTCTTAAAAAAAAAGCTCAATATTCTTACAATGACGCCTCAGTACGTACAGCCTATCATGTGCTTTTTATTATTATTAGGCTTTTACGGCCTCAATGGACCACTTTGGTAATTTTCTGGTAATCTTCTTAGGCATGTGCATGTGCTTTATTATAGAATATTTTTAGTTGTTTACATCAAACTCACAGGAATAAAATTTCAATACCAGAAACAATAAATATCTTGTACAAAACACTACCAGCATTGTTATTAGAACAAATAATAGTTAATTATTCTGGAACGCATCTGTTTATAAACTTCATAAAAGTATAAAATAGTTAGAAGATGATAAACATGTATTTAAAGAAAAACTGGGGGATTACCTTATTGGCAATTCCTTATACTTCAAAAGAATTAGTTGTAGCTAATATACCCTTCGCATAATTTATCAGAGGAAATTAATGTTTCTTTCATTTGTTTGTTTGTAACGTATTAAATTTCTTCATTATGATTATTATTTATCTTGTTTGTATATGTATTAACCGTGAAATGTTTCACGTCCCAGAGGTTCTTTCTTACCAGGGATCTAAGGAACAAGAGCAATAAAATAATAAAAAAGTTATTAAAACAGTTAAAATGTTATTCTCTTTCATTTCGACAATACTTGATAGGTTTTTTTTAATTTAATTTTAATTGCGATGGAGATCACAATCCGATTTCAATATCCCTACCCACCCATTGTTCCTATTTCCGGTACCCATCTACTTTTGCCCTCTACAAATTTCAACTTTAAATAGATTCACCGTTCTTGGTTAATTAATCATCAATTCTCTTAGTAACTTATTCCAATCCCTGACTCGCTTATGTACGAAACAAAATCTTACCACACACTTGTGCCTGAAATCGAGTGCCAGAATGTGATCACGGTCATCTCTTCCCTTTCATGCATTACTTTTGAATCTTACACCAATATCTTTTCACGCTTCATCAGTAATATACGCCTTGTACACTCCCATGACTCTCTTCACCCTCTTCTAATGAATCCCATTTAAGCTCTTTTTTATTGCTTACTTATTGTTTTACGCCTCGTCGACGGTAAAGGTTATTAGAGGTGGGATGGGCCTCAGGACAAGGAACGGGAAGGAATTCGGCCATGTCCTTTTTGACGGAAGCATCAAGGGTTAAGCTCTTTTATCATATCGGTTACTAATTGTGTTCTACAGTAATTTCCCGAGACAAATCTAGCAGCCCTTCTGTGCACCCTTTCCAACTCCTGTATTTGAAAAACATTCTGCACCACTATGGTCAAACCAAAGTTTTGTAACTCAGTTCCTTTACTTCTCTCGTACATCCCCTCATCAGTCTCTCCGACAAGTGAAGGATTTTGAAAACTTTTCCTACTACCTGTCCAATGTGTGCTACCCAGTTGCAGTGGCGTAGCTAGGTCAACAAGGGCCCCGGTGCAAAAAATTTATTTTGGGCCCTCAGGCCAGATGAGCGACCTTTTTTTGCTTGGTGTTGCTGGTAGAGGCCCCCTGAGCTAAGGCTGGGGCCCGCTGAGCAGTGGTTGGGGTCCCCCTGAGCAGTGAGGGCCTCTTAGTGGGGCTCCCTGTGTCTCAGGGGTCGCCAGTTTGCCGTGAATTGCGCTTGGGGGTCCCCGGAGGTGCGCTTGAGGGCCCCCTGATGTATGCTTGGGGCCCACTGAGCGCAGGGACCCCGGTGCACTGCACCGCCTAGCCCCGTAGTAGCTACGCCCCTGCCCAGTTGAGCTTGTTATCAAATGTTATGCTAAGATATTTATATTTCAAGTCTTAAACAAGCAATTCTTTCCACACCTTATAATCATGACCAACCTTTAATTTTTTATCTGTGCATTGGCGGATCCGGGGGGAGGGCTAAAGGGCTCAAGCCCCCCCCCCCCAAGCATCTAGGCCCCATCTCTGACATCGTAATTCTTGAGGTTTTTTTTTATCTCTACTGTTCTTTTAAGGGTGACAATCTGAACTAAAATGTTGACATGAGACCTGTAGTCGATTCCCCCCACCCCCACCCCTATTTTAGCTCATATTATTCGAGTCAAATCCCTCCCCCCAAACAAAAATCCCAGATACGCAACCGTATCTGTGTATCTAATAAACTGACTTTTCCTTGCATTTATCTTCATCCCATGTTTACCAACCCAATTAGATATCCTGTCCAGCTGTTTAGTGTCCGCTACAGTTTTGATCCTTTTATGTGGCATTTTCACATCTGCAACTAATCTATTTTGTTTATAGTAAACCATCAACACAATCATTCATTAGAATAATGAATAGCAATGGTCCCAATACGCTACCCTGTGATACTCCCATTTTCACTTCCACTTCTTTTGTTACTGCATTTCCTACCCTAACTTTTTTACTTTCTACGTTTCAATAATCCTTTCACCCAGCGAATCACGTTCTCATCCAGCCCAATAGTTTTTACCTTATTTACCACCATTATATGTCTCACTCTGCCAAAGGCCTTTGAAAGGTCTGGTGCAACACTACCAATTTCTCGGCCAGCGTGTTACTGATTCTACCAAGTTTGTAAGTAGAGTGTACATTGATAATAGTTAGTTATGTACATAAATAATTCAATTATTCTCAACAACACCATGCACATTTACAGGCACTGACGATGCTCCACGTAGCAAGGGCAACAAGCGTCTGGATTAAAACCTTTAAAAATAATAACAGTTTTAAAGAAGTATGTTTCATTTGGACTCATTCGAGAAGTCACTTTGGAAGTATGACCAAAAACCAATTTATAAGCAAAAATTGTTTTAAAAAAAATTATGTACATGGAGTTTCCATATAGATGAGATGAAATTTCGATGACTATGGAGAGCGCGAATCTATCAATCTGAGAAAAGGAACTCTGTTCGAGATGGCTGAGTTGCAAGTAATAAGCCGAAATTGTTTTGGGATATCTGAGGAGGAAGATTAAGAGAGATTACGAATGTTTGTTAGTAGATGTAATAATTTAATTTATATGTAGGCCTACTGCTTTCAGGAATTGCGCACAAATTTACAACAATTGTTCAAATGGCGTCCCCAGTAACACGAATCCGTGTGTGCATATTCCTTAATAGTAGTGATAAAAGGCGGGTGTGAGCTCATGCCCTGGACCAAAACACCCCAAGCCCTAATTGATTTTAATTAATGTTAATTGATTTTAATTGATTTTAATTAATGTTAATTGATTTTAATTGATTTTAATTGTTTTCAATTGAATTTAATTGATTTTAATTGATTTTAATTAATGTTAATTGAATTGCGGGGAGCCTTAATTGATTTTAATTAATGTTAATTGAATTGCGGGGAGGGGGTCCGCTGCAATCTCACATCTGTAACCTCAGATTGATCTTATTATTTCCTTATGGACGTATGTGTGAGCCCACTTTTTCCCTTATGGACGTATGTGTGAGCCCACTTTTTTCCCCATGTATTTCTTATGGACGTATGTGTGAGCCCACTTTTTCCCCCTCCCCGCCGCGCACGTGCCGGTAACTAATTGAATGCGGGTTCGTAATTGAATTCGCACAGCTGCGCCACACCCGAATTATCGCTCCCCTCGCAGCTGCAGGATGCGGGTTCGTAATTGAATGCACACAGCTGCGCCACACCCGAATTATCGCTCCCCTCGCAGCTGCAGGATGCGGGTTCGTAATTGAATGCGCCACACCCGGAAGCCATTAATTATCGCTCCCCTCGCATCTGCAGGATGCGGGTTCGTAATTGAATGCGCACAGCTGCACCACACCCGAATTATCGCTCCCCTCGCAGCTGCAGCCCCACCCGGCGTCAGTTTGCAGCCATGTCTCGTCTAGTGATGTTGTTCTCCTCTGTCTACCAACTCAACGCTGGTGATACGAAACGTTTGACGATAGGGTTATCGTCCAAACACGAGTTTGAACCTGTTGTTGTTCTGGAAAAAGTGGGACACAATAAAATTGTTTTAACATACGACGAATGGAACGTCCTGATCCAGGTATTGGACGTAGTGTCCGAGTTATTCAACGCCGGCACTGACAGCATCCCACTTGGTGAGCACACTGTCTCCTGCCGAACGATTGCCGGGGTGAAGACTGTTTGTTTCCACCTCAATGACGATCCTGCCAGCGGCGTCTTCTTCGGCCAGTCTACTTGGAGGAACTTTGTCGACGCGCAGCCAACCGTGACCAACGCCTTGACCGTCAAGCAGAAGTGGGGCTACTTGGTGGCACGATATTATACTGAATTTGTGGACATTCTAGCTAATAAAGTGCTACGAGACTTCAATATGGCTACAGTGCAAAAACTGATTGACATGCATATTAATAATGTTCGTGTAGCTCAAGTGACATACAGTTCATCATTGGATTATGCGCAATTAAGACTTGAACTCATTGCATATAAAAATTTGTTAGTATCTGATGATGTAAATAATATTGTAATTAAGAATTATGAACCTGGATATGATGTTTGTGGACCTTATTAACTAAAGTGTTTAAATCGCATCAGCATACTACAAGGTGTTTGTGAGTGAATTGGCTGACAAAGTGTTGAGTGACTACTACACATGTACTGCCTCAGTGTCGAAGTTAATGTATATGCACATCAACAACGTTCATCCTATTCACGTGTCTTACAGTTCTACAATTGACTTTGGGAAATTAAGGAATGAAATAGTTGCATACAAAAAAATTTGATTGTGCTTAATGATGTATGCAGAATTGTAAACAGTAAAGAATAAAATCATTTTACCAGATTTTTCTTGTGTCATTTCACCTATCCTAATTAAATAATAATAAGATAGTATATATTTTATTTAAATCTTTTATTTCACCCACCATTGGGCAATTAAAAATACATTTTCAACAGCGCATATAGCGTTACAAAATAAATGTCCTTTACAAAGTTTAATCAAATTATTTTTCTTGAGTTCATGTAGAGGCGGGCATCCTAAATCTTCTATATTGTAGCAGACTAATCTTCTGAAACCAACGAGCCTTCTCCCGTCCTTTAACGTAAATAATGGAGTCATCTTCATTTGTGATTGCATGTAGAATAGTACCTAGTTTGCTAAAGGTTAAGACGGGGATTCGAACCAGCGCCCTCCTGAATGCGTGGTCAGAGCGTTACCACTCACCCACCACGCTCGGTACCTCCGCGAATGCTGCGTGAAACGGCAGGAGCATAGGGGCGATTGTGAAAACATTTCTCCAGCCCAGTACACAAGGAAGTTGAAAACATCAATTACTTCATGCTATGCTATCGCTCATGTACATTTCATCTTAACATGAAAACCGCTGCTGACTATTAGGAAAATCTACGTTCTACTCATATCCGTCGACATCCGCATGTGGTAGTAACAAGTTCTAATATTTATATAATTTTAGTTCTTCTCTGTACTGTAAAAAATGATGGTAAGTTTTTCTTTGTTTTCTCATTGCTGAAATATCACGCCATAAAATAGACATATTCATAATTTAACTGTCTTTACAGCTACTTTAATGTGCAAAGTATACATTACATAACGTCTGTAAAACTGTTATTGACTGCTACGCCATGTTTATATGCCTTTCTAAGCATGAAGGTAGACAACTTTCCCACCTTCTATTAGTTATGCACTAACGTAATTGCTTTGCGGTTTAAAATTTTATTCCTGAATGCATCTTTTTGTTGAATAAAAGCTGCTGAATATCTCACTTCTGCCAGACAGAATTTTAGTAAATTTAACGTAGGTAACCACTTTTCGCTGGAAATGGCAGCAAAGATCAACAACAAAGCACTTACGAGTATGGGTGGCTCTTTGTCGCTGAATCGGCAATGCATGTAGGGCTACACTGTAACCGACTTCGGCCGATTGTTCGCTCTGCCAGCACACTGCGACCGATTGTTATTTAGTTCTCAACAGATCGCGTTGCAAGATGGAAGAAATTGACGTTATTTAAATGTTGACTGAGAACTCTGTTCAGATTTAATATCATGTTTTGTTATGGAAAAAGTGAATGCGAACCACCTTAGAAGGAATTGTCCGATTGGCATGAAAATTTATACACAGGTTCCTTAGGTGATATAATTTAAGAATAATTGTACATTACAGCCACCATATATATATTTATTTGGTAAAATCGTTCGAAATATGTGTAGTTCCCTACAAGTTATAATCCACGAAATATGTCTTATTACCAGTTGATGTTTACAGCAGATGTTTTTTAGGCTTCATTCTTGAATAAAAAAAAAATAATTTCGTACTTGAATGGCATGCAGAGACGCGATAACGACATGCAATACATTTATTAACAAACACACTGGACGGCGTCTAATTGGCCAGAGACATACGGTGTTATGATGAACCAGAGAAGACATTGTAACATGGCCTGTGATCGAAGTCTAGCAAAAAATAAAATAAAAAATTTCAAGCCAAAACCTAATCTTCGCGGGTTTGTTGCAGGATGATTTTGATGAACGTCGCGGTGTCTACGAATATCCTCCACAGTAAGCAGCTGCTGCGTAGAAAAATACAAACACGTTGTAGCCGGATAACCGTCGCGCAAGATATCGGTCTTTTTAGGCCGCGCAAAATACCGGTCTTCTTAGGCCGCGGTGGGGCCCAAGCCACCTCAGCAAACACTGGTAACTTCGAGAGAGCGAGAGGCATTGTCTTTAAACGCAGACTGCCTTCCGTGTACCTGCGTTAAGTCAGTTTCTGCATGCATATACGTTGTTTCACCTCGTTTGGTACAAACACTAGGCTAGTATGTATAGTTATCACCCTGTGCACTCTGACGTGTCTATAATGATGGTAACTTTATGTGTGTTTAGACTCTGCATGTTTATGTTAAGAAAATTAAGCGTGAGCAAACATGTAATTCATAAAATTTATGTCTTTTCCATGGCCTTTTGAATGAAGCATCCCGCCCCTTGCATATAACAATTTAGATAGAGTTAACGTCTAAGCATGATTTTGAACCGGTTGTGGTACTCAAAAAAGTAGGACACAGCACCAGAGTTACACTGACTTATGAAGAATGAAACGTGCTAATCCAAGTTTGGACGTAGTGGCCGACTTATTCAACACCGCATACCCCCTGATCGTAGTTTCACGCGACAAACACACAGTCGCCTGCCGAACGGTTGCTGGGGTTAAAATAGTATCTTTTTACCCAAATACTGAGCCTAACAACCAACGGTGATTCATTTTGGAGGAACCTCATCAGCGTGAAACTCGCAGTGACCGGCGCCTTGGCCGTTGCCCACGTCGAAACGCAATACCATAGACTTGTTAGCCGCGACATAGGCAGAGTGCGCGGCAAGTCGAAACTCTGTTGCTTTTGAATGTCAACAACTTATCGAGGACTCTCGGTCAAAAATACAAGAAAAAAATTGCCTTAAATGGCTAGGAATAAAAAAAAATCCCTTCCTACGGAAAAAAACACCACTAGCCGTGTTTTTCGCTGTCGCAGCTACTATAGGCGATAAACGGCTATTTGCATCTAAAGTGGTACTACAACAGATTCTAATGAACAGCCGGATCGGGAATTGAAGTCTCCACCTCCACATGACAGTCCCAATCCTAAAAAAAAACTCACCTACCGGGCACGGTAGTTATATCGGCATATAAAAAATTACTCTGAAAGGAGTACTGCACGGGGGCGATCCCGACACTAGCCTCGAGTGATTTTTTGTGAAACGAAAGAAAATCTGACTCTAAAACGGTGCTGCATATCCTCGCGAACGATATATCCGAACGTTACTGCTCACCCACCAGGCTCGGTATTCTATGATCCTCTTGACTTTCGACATACGATGCGCGTTTTCGATGATAATAATAATAACATCATCACTGTTATATAGCTAACGTTCAGACTGTTAGAAATTGTGTAAAATCTTTCGTAGTAATCTTGGGGTATATTACAGCACGAATATAAAACTTTGTCTCGTAACGTTTTTAGACTGGTTTGTGGAGGTGATATTACTCTAACTTCCCTTGTTCAGAACTGACTTTGCTGATGTTGTGATAAGCCAGTCGTCTCTACGCATTCAATATAACCTACATCTCCAACAACTGCTGATTCATTACTTTGCTTTAAAAACTCACACATCAGGGCAGATATTCAGACCGGCATACAAGCAATAACTCCGAAAAGAAGACGAGTGGAATGCATTGAAGAAAGAACATGAAATCACCTGTTTCTTTTTACTTATGGTTTTACGCCTCGTCGAAGTCGAGGTAATTAGAGGCGGGATGTGACTGGAGACAAGGAACGGGAAGGTATTCGGCCATCGCCTTTCCGAAGGAAGCAACGATTTTGACGTCGTGTTTGGACGATAAACCTATCGTCAAACGCTTAGAATCACCAGCATTGAGCTGATACACAGACGAAAACAGCAGTACCGGGCTGGCCATCTCTGTACAGTGGCACTAGCAGTCCATTTGGGTAGTAATCAGGTCTAGTCCGTGGTGGTGGAGGTAAACGTGTTCAGTCCTGTCCTTAGGTAAGGCTGTTACGACTGAAAAACTCTGACGCCAGAATACATACGAAGCGACATTACATTTTATTTGAAAGTACTGAGAAGTAAGGATTTGTTGTCCGGAATTATGGAGAAGTGTTCTAGTGTTGTGTCAACGCAAGTTAAACATCGTGCTGTTATCGAATTTTTAACTGCTGACAAAGTGATTCCTACTGCGATTCATCGTCGTTTCAATGCTGTTTATACCACCAATGCCGTTGATAGGTCTATTGTAAATCGATTGGCACTAAAATTTTGTGATTGCGAGAATGTAAAGGCCATAATTGTAGATGAAAAATGCAGCCGACGTCCGATCACTTCAGCAAACGATGATCATCGCATACCTCAACAATTTGATTCGACCGGTGAATCACTCAAAAAGCGTACCGCAAACCATACTGGAATATCCAAGGAACATGTCGGCTTCATTATTGAGCAACTGGGGTAGAACTGCATCCTCTCTCACTCCAATGCTGAATTTATTAAGCAGGCATAGCCCTCAACTGAAGGCAACAAGACACACTCACGGTAGCCTCTGCACGCCCCAACACAATTCTTCTTGATATTTTTTTTTTCTTTTTTAAGTCTCGTCAACAACGAGGTCATTGGACGCGAGAAAGGACTGGCGGCAAGGACTGAGAAGGAATTTAGGCATGGTATTTTGAATGAATAACTCGGCATTCATCTGGAGTTGGTGGTCGGGGTTTTCTTTTTTTTAATGGTTCTACTCATCCATCATGCTCGTTATTGCTGCAGTCATTTCATGTGTTCAGTTCTGTCCTTAGGTAAGGCTGTTACGACTGAGAAACTAAGTAGTTCGTTAAAGGATTCAGGAGATTTTAGAGGGTATAATTAACTTGGATTATTTCTAATGTAGAAGTATTCATAAACGTTACTACTTTGTGTGAATCATTGTACATTCAAAGTAATGTGTTGAGGATGAAAGCTGTTGTTGGTGCATTCAGTTCTACAGCGCCGAAAGACGGAGTGTGGTTGGGTGAAGGGTGGAGACAACCACAACCGATCGCTGGTTGTATTCTCCCAAAGGAGGCATACTAAGCCATTGCATCAGTGGTAGGACTGTCGCCTTCTGTCCTCTGGGAACTGCAGTTTAACGTAGAATCCGAATCACTGAACGTTCAGTCTTATTTTCCATAGCTGACAGACGTTGCAGGTAAAAGTAGTAACTGTTAGTTACTGTCCTACATATTTAGTTTGCATTGTCTGTGATATGTGTGCGGAAACTCTACATGCTTGCCAATACGGATTCTCGGCGACAAGCAAACACAGATTTCGAGAGTGATTTCTACAAACTGATGAACAATTCAATTTTCGGCAAAACAATGGAGGATATTCGTAGACACCGCGACGTTCATCAAAATCATCCTGCAACAAACCCGCGAAGATTAGGTTTTGGCTTGAAATTTTTTATTTTATTTTTTGCTAGACTTCGATCACAGGCCATGTTACAATGTCTTCTCTGGTTCGTATGTCTCTGGCCAATTAGACGCCGTCCAGTGTGTTTGTTAATAAATGTATTGCATGTCGTTATCGCGTCTCTGCATGCCATTCAAGTACGAAATTATTATTTTTTTTCATTCAAGAATGAAGCCTAAAAAACATCTGCTGTAAACATCAACTGGTAATAAGACATATTTCGTGGATTATAACTTGTAGGGAACTACACATATTTCGAACGATTTTACCAAATAAATATATATATGGTGGCTGTAATGTACAATTATTCTTAAATTATATCACCTAAGGAACCTGTGTATAAATTTTCATGCCAATCGGACAATTCCTTCTAAGGTGGTTCGCATTCACTTTTTCCATAACAAAACATGATATTAAATCTGAACAGAGTTCTCAGTCAACATTTAAATAACGTCAATTTCTTCCATCTTGCAACGCGATCTGTTGAGAACTAAATAACAATCGGTCGCAGTGTGCTGGCAGAGCGAACAATCGGCCGAAGTCGGTTACAGTGTAGCCCTACATGCATTGCCGATTCAGCGACAAAGAGCCACCCATACTCGTAAGTGCTTTGTTGTTGATCTTTGCTGCCATTTCCAGCGAAAAGTGGTTACCTACGTTAAATTTACTAAAATTCTGTCTGGCAGAAGTGAGATATTCAGCAGCTTTTATTCAACAAAAAGATGCATTCAGGAATAAAATTTTAAACCGCAAAGCAATTACGTTAGTGCATAACTAATAGAAGGTGGGAAAGTTGTCTACCTTCATGCTTAGAAAGGCATATAAACATGGCGTAGCAGTCAATAACAGTTTTACAGACGTTATGTAATGTATACTTTGCACATTAAAGTAGCTGTAAAGACAGTTAAATTATGAATATGTCTATTTTATGGCGTGATATTTCAGCAATGAGAAAACAAAGAAAAACTTACCATCATTTTTTTTACAGTACAGAGAAGAACTAAAATTATATAAATATTAGAACTTGTTACTACCACATGCGGATGTCGACGGATATGAGTAGAACGTAGATTTTCCTAATAGTCAGCAGCGGTTTTCATGTTAAGATGAAATGTACATGAGCGATAGCATAGCATGAAGTAATTGATGTTTTCAACTTCCTTGTGTACTGGGCTGGAGAAATGTTTTCACAATCGCCCCTAATGCTCCTGCCGTTTCACGCAGCATTCGCGGAGGTACCGAGCGTGGTGGGTGAGTGGTAACGCTCTGACCACGCATTCAGGAGGGCGCTGGTTCGAATCCCCGTCTTAACCTTTAGCAAACTAGGTACTATTCTACATGCAATCACAAATGAAGATGACTCCATTATTTACGTTAAAGGACGGGAGAAGGCTCGTTGGTTTCAGAAGATTAGTCTGCTACAATATAGAAGATTTAGGATGCCCGCCTCTACATGAACTCAAGAAAAATAATTTGATTAAACTTTGTAAAGGACATTTATTTTGTAACGCTATATGCGCTGTTGAAAATGTATTTTTAATTGCCCAATGGTGGGTGAAATAAAAGATTTAAATAAAATATATACTATCTTATTATTATTTAATTAGGATAGGTGAAATGACACAAGAAAAATCTAGTAAAATGATTTTATTCTTTACTGTTTACAATTCTGCATACATCATTAAGCACAATCAAATTTTTTTGTATGCAACTATTTCATTCCTTAATTGCCCAAAGTCAATTGTAGAACTGTAAGACACAGTGAATAGGATGAACGTTGTTGATGTGCATATACATTAACTTCGACACTGAGGCAGTACATGTGTAGTAGTCACTCAACACTTTGTCAGCCAATTCACTCACAAACACCTTGTAGTATGCTGATGCGATTTAAACACTTTAGTTAATAAGGTCCACAAACATCATATCCAGGTTCATAATTCTTAATTACAGTATTATTTACATCATCAGATACTAACAAATTTTTATATGCAATGAGTTCAAGTCTTAATTGCGCATAATCCAATGATGAACTGTATGTCACTTGAGCTACACGAACATTATTAATATGCATGTCAATCAGTTTTTGCACTGTAGCCATATTGAAGTCTCGTAGCACTTTATTAGCTAGAATGTCCACAAATTCAGTATAATATCGTGCCACCAAGTAGCCCCACTTCTGCTTGACGGTCAAGGCGTTGGTCACGGTTGGCTGCGCGTCGACAAAGTTCCTCCAAGTAGACTGGCCGAAGAAGACGCCGCTGGCAGGATCGTCATTGAGGTGGAAACAAACAGTCTTCACCCCGGCAATCGTTCGGCAGGAGACAGTGTGCTCACCAAGTGGGATGCTGTCAGTGCCGGCGTTGAATAACTCGGACACTACGTCCAATACCTGGATCAGGACGTTCCATTCGTCGTATGTTAAAACAATTTTATTGTGTCCCACTTTTTCCAGAACAACAACAGGTTCAAACTCGTGTTTGGACGATAACCCTATCGTCAAACGTTTCGTATCACCAGCGTTGAGTTGGTAGACAGAGGAGAACAACATCACTAGACGAGACATGGCTGCAAACTGACGCCGGGTGGGGCTGCAGCTGCGAGGGGAGCGATAATTCGGGTGTGGTGCAGCTGTGCGCATTCAATTACGAACCCGCATCCTGCAGCTGCGAGGGGAGCGATAATTCGGGTGTGGCGCAGCTGTGCGAATTCAATTACGAACCCGCATTCAATTAGTTACCGGCACGTGCGGGGCGGGGAGGGGGAAAAAGTGGGCTCACACATACGTCAATAAGAAATACATGGGGAAAAAAGTGGGCTCACACATACGTCCATAAGGGAAAAAGTGGGCTCACACATACGTCCATAAGGAAATAATGAGATCAATCTGAGGTTACAGATGTGAGATTGCAGCGGACCCCCTCCCCGCAATTCAATTAACATTAATTAAAATCAATTAAGGCTCCCCGCAATTCAATTAACATTAATTAAAATCAATTAAAATCAATTAACATTAATTAAAATCAATTAGGGCTTGGGGTGTTTTGGTCCAGGGTATGAGCTCACACCCGCCTTTTATCACTACTCTTAATCCATATTCATCTCACTAGAACTGTTGAATAAAATGTGTACTTCAACTTGTAAGCTTAAAGGGCTCATTTCCTGTTTAATTTTTTTTTATTTGTACAAAGTTTAATATATACCACCCCTCCCGAAAAAAAGTGTTTTTTTTTTTCGTGGATAGTGACTACCCTGGAACATTTACTAAATACGATGGAAATGTTTTACACCGTCAAGTTTGCGAGAAAAATATTTAATGCACAAAAAAGTTTCAAATAGACCAGTATGTCAAGACAAATCTTCCAAGCAAACAGAAAAATCACTTAAGCATGGACCTATGTGAAGGACTGTTTGCAAGTATTACTCGTATTCCTCTTCACAAACTTACAAAGTTTTCTGCAAAATTGCTTGACTCGAAATAAAATACATGAATCAACATTTCGTAAAAATTACATATCAACAATTTACCTACATGTTCTTGAAGAAATAAGCAATGAACTCTTGAATAGCATTATTTGGACTTCAGTTGGCAAAACTACCAACAGTTGTGGTCGGTGCATTAAAACCTTCTTCCTTTTTGATGGCTTCAAAGAACTTGAAAAGGCAGATCATTCTACAATCACCTGATTTGTCAATTGTGGTTTTAAAAATGTATCTCCTGAATCATCTGCTCATGAAAGAGTGTTTATATTTCTTATATTTCTCTCAGATGCTGCTCTCTATAAGATCAAGGCAGCTAAAGTCCTACAAGTATTTTATCTCAATTTTACTCATGTGACGTGTTTTGCTCACGGAGTACGACGACTCGCTGAAGAACTACGATCCAGGTTTGGGGATGTAAGTAAACTGATTTCATCAACAGAGAAAACGTTTCTTAAGGCACGTTCTCGTAATGATGCCTTTAAACTATTTCCAAATGTGCCTTTACCTCCGAAATCAGTGGTAACTCGATGGGCGAAGGTGTGTTGAAGCTATACTGTTTTAAATGAAGAATTCGAGGCCATTAAAGGTGTAGTAAAGGACTTTGATAGTGGAGAGGCTATGACAGTTTGTCAGTACAAGGAAGCATTTAACAATTCTAGTATTAAAACCATAGCTGTGATTAGCATTCGTTTTTCCCAAATACCTATGAGTATTTTTAATATTATTATTACAGCTTTATCAATCTTTATGGCAGGATGTAGCCTCTTTAAGCCAAATGAGCTATATATTGCAATTTAAATCTACATAATTTTATTGTGGTTCCTTCCAAGCTGCTCGATCATGAGCAACTCTCTTCCAGTTCACGCCTATAACTCGATGTATGTCTCTATCCCAGCGATCCGGGGGTCTTCCTCTTGCTGTTTTCAGGTTCCTTGGTATCCAATCCAGTACTGCCGTAGTCCATATGTCATCTCTTTTGCGAGCAATATGACCAGGCCATTACCATTTTTGGGTCATGACTCTTTTTAAGATGTCTGTCACTTTGGTCATTGAACAAATGTGCACGGCCCTTTTCCTGTCTCTTCTTGTAAACCCGAGCATTGCTCTTTCCATACTTCGCTGGGCAGTTCTCACTTTTTGCTTCATGTGACTGTTTGGGCTCCAAGTCTGGCAGGCATATGTGAGGACCAGTAATATACATTGTTCAAATGCCTGTTTTTTTAAGATGTACTGGCATGTTTGATTTAAAAAGTATGGAATTTCTTCCATATGTTCTACAGCCCAGCTTTATGCGTCTATAGATCTCAGGCTTTGAGTCGCCATTCATGTTGAACAGTTGGCCAAGATAGATATACTGTACTAAAGACTCAATACCAGCTTCTTTCGTGTGTGCCTTGTCTTTGTCTTTTTCTGCCCATTTGTTTTGCATGATTTTATTTTTTGACACGTTTATTTTAAGGCCCACTTCACTGCAAGCTGCCTCTAGTTCATTTATCAGTTCTTTTAGCAACGTAATCGTAGGTTTTCCCGGCGAATCCGATGCTTGAAAATCTCTCGAGCATGAGCCCGGATCAACAGATCGTGGATAAACGAATTTTCGACGGCGTAAAGTGCCATCATCTTCAGGTTACGTCTACTGGCCGGCGTGAGGAGCGCAGTCCAGTTCATTTAGCTCTTCCAGACTGTTTGAGAAAAAAACTATATTATCAGCGAATCTTAAGTTGTTGAGACTTCTTCAATTCATTCTCAACCCTTTGCTTTGCCATTGGATTTTTGACATTGCCAACTCCAGGACTGATGTGAATAGCTTGGGAGATATAGAGTCTCCTTGTTTTACCCCTCTTTCTATTGGGAACTCTTTGGTGGCTTCAGCGATGTTGATAAAGGCAGTGGAAGTTCTGTAGATGTTGTACAGTATGTTGATATAGGTTGGGTTCTTTCCTTGTTCTAGAAGGGCTTGCAAGAGTACCTACGAGTATTAAAAAGCTTGAAATTCAAGCTTTGACGTTGACTAAATCTATTCAGTTTACCGAGCGTGGCGGTGTAACGGTTAACGTTCTCGCCTCGCATTCGGGAGGACGATGGTTCGAATCCCCGTCCGGGCATCCAGATTTAGGTTTTCCATGGTTTCCCAAATCACTCCAGGCAAACGCCGGGATGCTTCCTTCAATAGGCCATGGCCGAATTCCTTCCCATTCCTTGCCCCCATCCTTGCCCCCCATTCTCTCCAGTCTCTAAAGACCTCGCTGTTGAGAGACGTAAAGTAGTTAAAAAAATCTATTCAGTTAATGAATAAAACCCGCATTGCCAGAAGTATTCCTGAGTAAAGTCTGAAAATATTTTGAATAATAACCTAGGTTTTGAACCTTTGTTTAAAATTGATTGTTTTAGTAATGGGACGGGTGAACTTTTTTCCAGAAGCAATGACTGCAAACACAGCATCCAATTTCAAATACTGCCCAGTTACATCAGTGGATGTCAATTTCCACTTATAAAAATATTTTGAGAGATCGAAGAAACAATCTTACTATTGAATATTTCGAACAGTACCCTATTGTTTACGTTCACAAAAGAAAATAATGTTAAATAATTGTCAATTATCGAATTTACAAATGTGTTATTCAACTACTTACCAATTGAATGCTGATTTTGAAATAAAAAATCTAAAAATTACTGTTTTAATATTATATAATGTTGCATGTTTTGACACTTTTCATGCATATTTTAAGCATTTTTCATGCATATTTCTAGCTTTTTATGTTGCATATAATCCGGTTTCATGATGAATGGCTAAATGTTGGTCGGGTTGCATACCCTTTCGTCATATCACCTGCAACATTCGAAAAGCTGATTAAGCTTTGAATAGTTTTGGAATAAGGAGTTCTCGGACCAGGAATACAATTGTCCTTCTCCATCATCATCGAGTATAAATGCTGAGTTTTTTTTTTATTTATTTCCTTTTGCTTTCATTTGTTATAAGATTATGATCTATAGATAACTCAGTTGAGAGTTATTTCCAAAGTTTCATGCGAAATAAGATACAAACCTAACTCAGAAACGTCTCTAATGTTTTGGACGAACATGTTACAGTGCAGTTACAATAGACACGTTAAACGGACCACTTAACACCTCCACTCCGGCGTATTGTTAATCTTGATTACTGTTTTTCTCCTGTTTTCCACGATTTTGTGAATTTTTGGAGTGTCGAGTCGCTAGATGTTCCCTTAAAATTACACGATATACAAACCACAAACCCACTTTCATAAAACTTGCTCGAATTGAATACAATCGGCAACACTCATTATCTTTTCGTATTGACTAGTTTGATGACACACTACAATGTAATAGACGAAGCGCGAGACCTCTTTTTTGTCGACTTTAATAATGTTACAATCTAGCAGACAGAATGAGAGAGCATAATGTATTTTTACATAAATAAAAAAAATCCTCGTGATAGAATTCTCTTTTTGAACAGTTCATTCGGCCATTTGAGGCACACAGAAACTTCGACTTTGATTCTGAGCAGATAGGAATCACAAACGAGAGCAGAAACAGGATACGGATTCCGCCTACAAGGCGTTCATGCCACTTGTTCATATGTACAGAAAATAAACCAACAGCACCAGCACCGTTCTTGTCATTTGGCTGCTGTGTTGAGATATAAAACAATTTGTTATGTATCTCCTAGTTTCGAGGATCTGGTTACAGACAGGTACAAACTCTGGTAAATCTTAATATTGTTGTTACATGGATGATTGTTGACACATAACAGTGTGACATTGTATCAGCAGGGTGTTCATCTTGCCCCGGGCTGTGATTTCAACAAAATCAGTGCACCACGTTTCTGTCAACCTTTCTTTCTCATTACTAAGTTGCTAAACCCTTTGCATTTTTAAAAAAAGAAACGAACCACCCATTTTACAAAGGCAGGTTACACAAGCTGGTAGGTACAATTTCTTTTATAATTGGCTCGAAGGAGTATATTTTCATGTAGTTCTATAATATAACAATACAGACGCTACGCTACGAGAAAAAAAATAGCAATCGTTCCAAAGTTCCAACAGGCGACTCTCCCGCTTCGGGGCCACTACGCTATCTGGGCACCTCAGTTAAATGCACAGCTAAACGAAACGAGCACAAGGAAATATTTCATCATGCTCGTTACCTATCATCAAATTACATGTTTACTCCAACCAGTAATCATTACGCGATAAACACCTTTGGATATCTCATCTAATAATGTATCCAACAAACGAGTCTGTGAAACTGAAGCTCTTGGCTTACTGTCCTGCTGCTCCCTGATAGTTGGTTCTTTCCTACGCCCCTTTTACACTATAAGGCAAGAGTACATATTGCCTACAGCCCACCTACAGTAGACATGATATTGTATAAAGTTCGAATTTAGGAAAATAAGACGAACCATAAAACCATACATAAAACAAGCATCAGATTTACTCGTCAATCCGAACAAATCCGGGTGTTCGGTAATAATATCATCTGTTAATGGAGAAATGTTTTTGTAGAGAGTATGTTTACCATAGTTTGTAGCGAAATCGTAGCTTCTGGAAGTACTTTAACTCTCAATTAGTGTAAGTTTGCTTTACTTTCTATTGAACGTAAATATGAAAATGTGATGACGATGAAATAAGTAAGCGTTTGCTTTCGTAATTTAAACGAGAAGAATATTTCTGCTATCTATAACTTCTGTGTCAAATATGCAACGTGTGCCTAATTCTGGCGTTTCCTTAAATCAACAGGGGTGTAGAATTTATGTTTCTCGGTAAAAATTGAACTTCAATAATCTTATATGTATATAAAAATAGACGTGTTTTTTCCTATATTTCACTTTTCAGCCACCACTACCTTGCACAGATCACTGATGTTTGTTGGTGGAAGTAGCATGGAGTTTCCTGTCGTGCACAACGTTGGCCGAATGCCGATAGCTGTGGGGATGTGGGAGATATAATGATTAAAGTTGGTCAGTGCAGGGCGTTTTCATATTTCGACCAAAAATTCGTATCTCCGTATACTTCTCTTTCCTGCCACAACTACATAACATAGACCTTTGGTATTTGTGTGTGGTAGTAGAATCATCTTTCCTGTCGTGCACTATGGTTGTTAGATGTCGGTAGCTATGGGGGTGTGGGAGATATGGGGGTTGAAAGTGGTCGACCTGTGGCAATTTCATACTTCTGCCAAAGACAAAAGTGTCATGGTGTATCAGTTTTCAGCGAAAACTATAGATCACAGATAACTGGCGTTTGCGTGTAGTAGTAGCACAGAGTTACCTTTCGGTCACAACAGCGGCCGAATTTCAGAAACTGTGTTACTGTGGTAGATATGGTGGTTGTAAGTGGCCGACCAAGGATATTTTCGTATTTCGACTGTCTCTGCATATCTCACTTTTCTGCCACAACTACATAGCATAGAGCATTGGTGTTTGTGTTTGGTAGTAGAATCGTATCTCATGTAGTGCACTATGGTTGTTAGATGTCGGTAGCTATGGGGGTGTGGGAGATATAGGGGTTGAAAGTGATCGACCTGTGGCAATTTCATACTTCTGCCAAAGTCAAAAGTGTCATGGTGTATCACTTTTCAGCGAAAACTATAGATCACAGATAACTGGCGTTTGTGTGTAGTAGTAGCACAGAGTCACCTTTCGATTACAACAGCGGCCGAATTTCAGAAACTGTGTTACTATGGTAGATATGGTGGTTGTAAGTGGCCGACCAAGGATATTTTCGAATTTCGACTGTCTCCGCATATGTCACTTTTCTGCCACAACTACATAGCATAGAACATTGGTGTTTGTGTTTGGTAGTAGAATCGTATCTCATGTAGTGCACTATGGTTGTTAGATGTCGGTAGCTATGGGGGTGTGGGAGATATGGGGGTTGAAAGTGATCGACCTGTGGCAATTTCATACTTCTGCCAAAGTCAAAAGTGTCATGGTGTATCACTTTTCAGCGAAAACTATAGATCACAGATAACTGGCGTTTGTGTGTAGTAGTAGCACAGAGTCACCTTTCGATCACAACAGCGGCCGAATTTCAGAAACTGTGTTACTATGGTAGATATGGTGGTTGTAAGTGGCCGACCAAGGATTTTTTCGAATTTCGACTGTCTCCGCATATGTCACTTTTCTGCCACAACTACATAGCATAGAACATTGGTGTTTGTGTATGGTAGTAGAATCGTATCTAATGTAGTGCACTATGGTTGTAAGATGTCGGTAGCTATGGGGGTGTGGGAGATATGGGGGTTGAAAGTGATCGACCTGTGGCAATTTCATACTTCTGCCAAAGACAAAAGTGTCATGGTGTATCACTTTTCAGCGAAAACTATAGATCACAGATAACTGGCGTTTGTGTGTAGTAGTAGCACAGAGTCACCTTTCGATCACAACAGCGGCCGAATTTCAGAAACTGTGTTACTGTGGTAGATATGGTGGTTGTAAGTGGCCGACCAAGGATATTTTCGAATTTCGACTGTCTCCGCATATGTCACTTTTCTGCCACAACTACATAGCATAGAACATTGGTGTTTGTGTTTGGTAGTAGAATCGTATCTCATGTAGTGCACTATGGTTGTTAGATGTCTGTAGCTATGGGGGTGTGGGAGATATGGGGGTTGAAAGTGGTCGACCTGTGGCAATTTCATACTTCTGCCAAAGACAAAAGTGTCACGGTGTATCACTTTTCAGCGAAAACTATAGATCACAGATAACTGGCGTTCGCGTGTAGTAGTAGCACAGCGTCACCTTTCGATCACAACAGCGGCCGATTTTCAGAAACTGTGGTAGTGTGGTAAATATGGTGATTGTAAGTGGCCGACCAAGGATATTTTCGTATTTCGACTGTCTCCACATATGTCACTTTTCTGCCACAACTACATAGCATAGAGCATTGCTGTTTGTTTTTCGTAGTAGAATCGTATCTCATGTAGTGCACAATGGTTGTTAGATGTCGGTAGCTATGGGGGTATGGGAGAAATGGGGGATAAAATGGTCGACCTGCGGCAATTTCATATTTCTGCCAAAGACGCATGTGTCACGTTGTATCACTTTTAAGTGAAAACTATCAATCGCAGATTACCGACGTTTTTGTGTGGTAGTAACACAGAGTCACCCATCGATCACAACGTTGGCCGAAATTCGGTAACTGTGGGAGTGTGTGAGATATGGTGTTCGAAATTGGTCGATCATGAATATTTTTGTATTTCATCCAAAGACTTGTGTATCCGTAAATTTTACTTTGCTGCCGGAACTACATAGCGCAGAAGACTGGTATTTGTGTGTGGTAATAGTATCGAGTCTCCCATCGTGCATTATGGTGGTTAGATGTCTACAGCTGCCAATATGAATACTTTACAATCACAAACGAAGTTGTGGGTACCAGCTATTATATTATAAATGTGGAAGTAAGTTTCTGTCTTTTAGTTACGTTTTGACGACTAAATGGCTATATCAATATTGATGGAATTTAACAATGATATAGTGTAGGAAGGACACAGGACATTTTTTCGGCATGAATAACAGTTTTAGTCACGAAATTTTAAGAACTTATCGAATGATGAAAGACAGACAGATTCGTTTGTTAGTCTGTAATGTTACGTTGGTTGCTCAGTCACGCAATCTGTTAGTGTTTGATTTATTAATAAATTTCGATAAGAAACAAAACTTATTATTTAGTATAGAAGTCAATTTGCTCTGCACTGTACTATTCATTTGTGTCTGTATAAAAGTTTCTGGCACCAATTTGTCTTCCTTTTTGACATGCCTTACGGACGTAAACCTGGCCTAAGGTGCAGGTCTAGAAGACAATGTGCTGCTATTAGATTATAAGATTCAGATGCTCATGTTGAATAAAGAAGAAAAAACCAAGCTGAAATAAAGCTGCCATCAGTTAAACACCCCCCCCTCCCCCCCACACACACACACATCCCCGCACCTTCGCTTACTTTTCTGTTTTTAAATATGTTGTAAATTGATTCTCTTCATGAGACAGATTAGATGATAGGATGATATAATGATGGCTTTCCATCATATTATTTCGACTCGGTGTTGTTTGGGACAAATCTTACGTTACTAACAGTTTTCTATATCCAATTCTGGAATTGAAACTCCAAGTCCACGCGTACGAAATCGCGGGTAACAGCTAGTAAACTGAAAAACGCTTTGTAATTACGCTACGGCGCGGTATGAAGAATCTAAAATTGACACATGGTGTTGGTCTTCGGTAGTTACATACGATGTCATATTTAGGAATCTGTAGTTACATACGAGTATGTCGTAGACAGATATTGAAATCCACCATGCAAAGCAGGCAAATATTTAAAGGGATATTGTTAGAATAGCTGACTGTTTATGTTTAAATTTTCTTATTTTTTATTTAATTAATTTTTTATTTTTATGTAGGGTTACAGTTCTGATTCCACAGCATAACACAGGATTTCACGATGTGTGGGACCTGGTTTGGCAGTTGGCACCCATGGGACCCGACTTTGGTTTGGAATTGCTTCCACTTGGGCCAGGCCCTTTTTCCTTGACCTCCCTCGGCCAACACTTGTTCTTTTCTGACCCTAATATATTCTAGGAATATGAAAAGGACGTCGAACTTGGGTACAAAATGTGTCGACTCTAGAAACCTGTCTAAATCAAAGCGTCGACTTATAGTAGCAAATGAAGATGTTAATTTAAAAAAAAAAAAAAAAAAAAAAAAAAAAAGTACATATGTTTGCATTTACAAATTAACAGCAAATGAAAAATGGAACAGACATATTTAAAACGCAGGAAATCAGAATGCAAAAGAATTACTTTATTACTTTAGAATGAAGTTATAATTAATTAGTGTGGTTAGAGGATTCGAAAATGGAAAAATTATTATTATTTTTTAGGAAAGTTTTTACAAGTCAGGAAAGAGATTGTCATAAAACTGAAAAGAAACTAAATACCAGTTAAACCGTATCATTTTTAAGCGAGTTTTCCTGAGATATTTCGATTAAATGTGATTAATCAACGATGAAGAGAATAGTTTCCTTTATATCGCAAATTGTGACAAAACTTTAACAAAATGGGTTAAACCTGAACAGACCTAAGTTACTATCAAATTAGTATGGCTATTAAACAAAACGTAACAAAACAAAAGAGATTAAATTAAAGTCTGCTAAAAACACAATTACTGAAATATTATTACCGCGAGTATCTACTTGCGTGTAATGAAATGCAAATCTGGTCAATTATTGTAGTCGCAAATACATGCAAATGGAAATGATTACGGCAACTGCAAATCCTGCTTTTTTATTCAACCAAAACATAAACTATGTTGACCAGACCGTTTGTATGCCTATCTGTATTTCAATATTCCTTCCCGTTCCTTGTCCTCCAGACCCATCCCGCCTCTAATGACCTTAGCTGTCAACGAGGCGTAAAAAAAAAAAAATATATATTTAGCTACTGTCGTACATCCCCTTATCACTCTCTCCAACAAGTGCAATATTTTTAAACCTTTTCCTACAACCTGACCAATATGTCCTGCCCAGTTAAGCTTGTTATCAAATGTAATGCCAATGTAATTTCACGTCTTCAACAAGCAATTATTTCTCCACCTTTTACACCCTTGTTCGGTACAGCTAACCACATTACAAACAACCATACTGTTAAATATTAGGCTTATTTTTCAAATCTGAACCGCTATGGAATTATCCTGACAGCTCTCAACAAGTGCCCGAAGAGCATTAAAGGTTGAACCAATTCATCGTCAGGAATAAAACCTGGTTTTAATGTATTGTTAAAGAATCTGCAGAAGTCTCAGAATTTTGAGGCTTTGAGAAAACATCGCTTGCAAGTTGCACAAACGAAACTGACAATGGAACACATCAGACACACCTATCTCCAGTTTGTGATTCGTGCAATGCACATCAATAAGTTCTTTAGAAGATGATTACGTAGCATAACGGCATGTGTCATTCAATGTTGCCGATCCTTCTGTTACCAAACCAGAGAGGTGGTCTTTTAGGCATATTACAGTTAATGTTATATTCTTCAAGAGCAACTAACAAAGTATTCAAAATAGTGTACATTCCAACCTTATATTTCCCAGCAACCCAAAAGTTAGTTCCAAGCAACCGGTTCAAAGGACACAAATTTGACTGGAAACTGTTGAACTTTCATTTATAATTATACTAAATTTCGTATCCGATTTAATAAAGAGAGGTAGTGAGAGGATATACCAGAGAAATGAGAAAATTCTTTTACAAAACTTTGGACACATCGTTACATGGATATGGTGGCGTAGTTTGGGACCCACATTTTAGGTACAATACAAAAGTTGGAAAAAGTCAAAGCAGAGCAACTAGATTTGTTTGTGGAAACTATCAAAGGAATCAGCCAGTGACTAATATGATAAAGGAGCTGCACTGGGAGTCATTGGAAGACAGGAGGAGGATGTACAAGGCGTATGTTGGAGATGGGGCTTAGAAAAAATTCATCTCGAAGGATTCGGAGTAGTAAATGGAAGGGAAAAGATTGCCATAACCACAAGCGGGCTCTCAATTTCGGACTAAAGAGATGGAAAAATGTTCTTTTGTAGATGCGTAAGTTATTGACGAAAATAAATTACCAAGGGAAGGATTTAAAATTGAAATTATTAATAGGAAAAAGAAAGCGGATGGGAGAAATTACAATCGAAGAATTTAAGGTGGAAAAAAAATAAGAAAGGCGGTAAAAGAGCGTGTAGGTTAATTGCCACCGTAAAATGCGCTCCTTTACAGTTAAATTGAATGATTAACAAAAAAATTGATTCAGTCAAACGTATTAGTTAATCAAAAGTTTAATTAAATAAACCAATAGAATTTTTGTATGAAACAGAGACTTATTAACTTAGGCTCAAGAACAATGAATTGTAATGAATACGAAAGTTTGTTCAAGCCAATAGGTAAATTATTACAAAGAACGAATAGTAATATCTCAACGCAATTGCGCTACAGCTGATTATTATTAAAATTTTTGCACTTCGTAAGTTATTATCAGACACGATACCACCACTCCTAAGACGACTATTAGACTTCAATTAAATCGGAAGCTGTGCTATGTAGAACAGGCCAAGATCGCATAAATAAGAGAAGAAGTAAAAAGCTGAAGTCAGCTTGATGTTTGGTCAAGCCACACTCACCTGCCTGGTACCCACCGCGTGCAGGAGTGCAGGCCGGGCCCGGCGCCTCGCTCTGCCTGTGTTCCGCCAGCTGTGAGCGTCATTGTACTCGCAGCTGTGGAACCAGACCAGCAAATACCGAGTGCCTGCCTGCCTGAAGCCAACACACTGTTTTATGCGTTCCACTCACCGCGTTATAAACTTATCGACTGCATGTTTGATTCGCTAATTGCGCTTAAATTTTTGCATAATCAAGTTACTACTTCCGCTAGACTGAATTAACTATAAAAACGCAGTACACCTTTAAAATTTGTTTCACTATAACTTTATTATAAAATAACACACGAAATTAGGATCCAGGAAAGCATAAGCTATTCCTGAAGCTATTATGAGTCAAATAATTGGGTTAAAAAGCAGTTTATATTACAGAATTCTGATGTATTAAAATTCGTGGATCAGACACCTAGAAAAACTATTTAGATTAAGTAGGCTTGTATATTTCAAATCAGAAGACTGCATTCGTGCGTTTGAAGTACCAGTTCATAAAGAAGGGGCGATAAATTGGACTGGGAATTACAGACCGATTAGTTTAACCTCAGTGCTAGGGAAAGGATTCAGAGCTTAACATGCAACCACGTTAGGACTGTCCACAAAGAAAGAAAGTATTTCGTAAATCACTATGTGGAATCCATTTCAGATGAAGTGGTCACTGCGGCAAATATGGTGTAGTATCGAATCTCTGCAAGCCAAGAAAGAGCTACAGGATGGTGTCAATAACGCTAAAACATTGGCCATTCTCAGACGTGTCGACTCGTTTCCGGCACAGCACCGACACGGTGCCGTCGCGGCGACTGCCCTACGGGCTACGGGTCTCCCCACAGTGGCCACCTCTTCACCAGTAGCTTGCACTTGTTGATTCGAAAACTTCTTCAATCTTTTCGTTATTTCGTCATTTATGTATTTATTTGAGTTTCAGTTTCCCCGTTTTTAACAATTATTTAATTAGTATTCTTTTGTCTATACTTATAAAATATGGAATTTGTTCTTAACAGAAAACCCAAACGGTTAAACCTGTATGTACTTTTCAAAGGGTCTAGCGGAATAAGACAGTGAAAAGTGCCCCTGGCTCATCCCGTACATGGGGCATACCAATTCATAGATCTTTGTTAGCATAGCCTTCGGACCGATTTTTATTTCAATGCCGCCACTCTAGGGGGCGCTACGGGGGGTGAATGTGCCATTGAGGCCTACATGCATAACTCGTGAAATCAATGCGAGAAAATTCTGAAAAAAATCTGGAACGTGCACATTGCTACAGGAAATGTCTAGTATTTTTGTGGAATTTTTTGGCGCATTTTACAATGTTTTATCGCAATTTGTTTATATCGAGTTCCTAGTAAACAAAATCATTTCCTTGAGTGACAACGTTTAGATTTCTTGCTAAGAAAATCTTTTTGCAGTGCAAAGCACTCAAAACAAAAATCACAGGCGTAACAATATTTTTCCCCCCTTAAGTTTAATCTTCTTTTTTTTTTTAACTGCTTTACGTCTCTTTTTAACATCGAGGTCTTTAGAGACGGGAAAGGATGGGGGGCAAGGATGGGGGCAAGGAATGGGAAGGAATTCGGCCATGGCCTCTTGAAGGAAGCATCCCGGCATTTGCCTGGAGTGATTTGGGGAAACCATGGAAAACCCAAATCTGGATGCCCGGACGGGGATTCGAACCGCCGTCCTCCCGAATGCGAGGCGAGAACGCTAACCGTTACACCGCCCCGCTCGGTAAGTTTAATCTTTGTCGCTACCCGTTTCTATAACAGGATTTGTATGAATGTCGTCAAAAAGCCTGCTTAGAACTTGAGATGGTCGAACAATTTTGGATAAATATCGAGCATTTGAAAGGTAACGAATTACCGCAGCTACATGAGAACAGCATCCTATCGTTCTGATACCGTTAGCGCATTCGCAGGAATATTGCTTTATACCCGCGTAACCTGAGGAGTTCGGCGGATAATCGATATAGCATCTGTACGTCTTGGCATTAATATTGCGTGATCGAACTTCGAATTTGGCGATGTTGCCCTTCTCTTTCAAATAGCGGAGATTGATTGTGTTAACATCGCTTAACATTTCACTGCCAAATATGAAACAGCCTGAGAAAGTTGGTATGAGCCCGTAAATAGTACTTTCAGGTCTTTTTTCAGACATTTGCGGAAAATTTAATTTAATTGCAATGGAGCACACGCTCCGGTGGCAATTTCCCTACACACCCAACTTCCCCCTATTCTTTACCCACCTACATTTGCCCTCTACAAATTTTAACTTTAAATTCTTTTAACGTTTTCGGTAAGTTATTCATCATTCCCCTTGGTAACTCATTCCAATCCCTGACACCCCTACCCAAAAAGAAAATCTTCCCACACCCTTGTGCCTGAAATCGAGTGCCAGCTTGTGGTCATGGTCATCTTTTCCCTTCCATGAACTACTTTTCATACCTACAGCAATATCTTTCCATACCTTATCGCCAGTATCGTCTATATCTTCAGATGATACTGCAGAAAACAGCCTGTTTCGTCGGTTCCATCCATTTTCTATTACCTCCGTCGCCAAAGTGTTATCTACATTTTGCTGCCTTTCTATCTGCCACAAAACTTCATCGAATACATCGTTGTCGGAGTTGAGACGACGTCCAAAAGTATTATATAAGAAACAAGCTGTGCGGCATAGCACTTGAACATTAGGTAAAAGATTATTATCAACCCGGTTGTGGAGAAAGTGACACTTTTGTCCAATGATACCAGGCATCAAATTCAGTGTTTATCTTTTTTCACTATGTTGCACCACTCGGACAGGTCTGAAATCTGAACCGTAGATATAGTGCCCATAGATAAGTCTACAGTAAAAATCTAAACGTTGTCACTCAAGGAAATGACTTTGTTTACTAGGAACTCGATAAAAACAAATTCCACAAAAATACTAGATATTTCCTGTAGCAACGTGCACGTCCCAGACATTTTTCAGAATTTTCTCGTATTGATTTCACGAGTTATGCATGTAGGCCCCAATGGCACATTCACCCCCGAAGTGCCCTCTAGAGTGGTGGCATTGAAATAAAAATCGGTCCGAAGGCTATGCTAACCAAGATCTATGAACTGGTATGCCCCATGAATGGGATGGGCCAGGGGCACTTTTCACTGTCTTATTCCGCTAGACCCTTTTACACAAAGTTGCGATGACATTGACGAATATATCAAATCTTATACTTCAGTATAAAACGATAAATTAAAACATCTGTGATCAAACAGGAACCGAATACTGATGAAATCAAAGACTATGTTAGCGTGAGATACTAACACATCCAGCAAATGAAACAGAAGAAGAACAAAATCAAATAAGAACCAAAATACAGATTTAATATGCTTGGCACTTAAAGTAAATTCAGTTTAGTTTTGATGGTGCATATGCCCCGGCGGCATATGCAAAATACATCTATTTGATCTTCAGTTCTCTGAGTACTTACATTTTCATACCCACCTAGTTTTGCCCAATCCGAAATTTAATTTTAAATACTTTCAGTAAAATGTTCAGCACTTCCCCTGGTAATTTATTCCAATCTCCAACTCTCTTACATTAAAGAAAATTTTTTCGCTCCCTTATATCTGACGTTAAATGGCAAGTTGTGGTCATGGTCATCTACTATATTGCTAATTCTTCTACCAATATCCATCCAAGTGTTATCACCGATATTCGCCTTGTATACAGCATTGTTTCTATCTTCCAAACATTTCCAGTATGACTCCATTATGGTATCAGCTATTGATAGTGATCTGCTGTTACTTCAGTAAAAAAAAAAAAAAATCTAGTTTTCTTTCTTTGCATCCGCTCCAATTTCTGTTTTACTATCCAAAACATCGGTTCCATTCTACACCATCACATACAAACAGTGATCTGACCAGAGTTCTACAAAGAAAATTTTACACTTTTTTCACTAGTAAAGGTTGGGGTGTGACGGCTCATCTGTATGAATTTCTGTCAAAAGAGTCATTAATCACGACTACGTCCTCTATTGAAATGCAAATTATTCAAACCAGTTCATTCTACAAGTAGGATCACCCGTGGAGTTTATGACAACATCTCTATTCATTTAGGATATAACTATTGTCATATGACTATATTGTATTTGAACCACTATTTGATGCAAAAGCTATTGCTGTCTCACTGCATGTATACAATAAGCCAGACCGCAACCCCACAAAGAACAGAATTTACGCTCCATTATGGCTCTTATTGTAATCGACCGGCCTTTTGAAAAGTTGCTGAGTGTTAGCTAAATAACAGCTACATTTAACAGGCCGTAATACACTTAATATATAATGTATAAAAAGCATTTTTACATGTGTAAGTTCACTTTGAATTATTCTTTAGACATTTATTTTAAAAAATTGAGAATATGGTGAAATACAGCATTTTGCACATAGCATAAATTTTCCGAGTACAAGGCTCACCCATCAATACACAGCATTCGTTACTTACTAGGATCGAATGTTCTAAAGCGAGACGAGGATTTGAACACACATTCTCCAGAATGCCAAACTCCAGCATCGCTGCTCACCAAACAGACTCTGTTTTTAAATTTGCTCCTATTGAATGCGCTATGCGCATCTACCGGTGGTGAATCAAAATGAGCATTTTGGATAGACTCCTCACAAAAGTATACACCAAGAATGCAGCTGTTAACTTGCTTATCAATAGGTAGGCTTTTTCACTACCTATATGATACAGCTGTACCCAGTGTTCTCTAGTGTAAACTTGCTATAGAGACCATATTAGCCATTTGATGCAGTGTTTAACAAATTGTATATCATAATCTGAATCAGGTCGAGTACTTAATACAGATGGCATTACACCTTCATATAAACTTCATGGAGTGATGTAACTGAAGTGGTTTCCTTGCGCTTTACTATTCGATAAAAATGAAGGACGGGAGATGTAAAACCCGGTGTGGCCATTCAGGTTAGAGATCCTGATTTGGCAAATGAATGATCAACGTTTTCACATGCTATCAGTTTACATGCACTTCATAGAGGATTGGAATTCAACCCAAGATTTTGGTGCACAGTCTAGTATTACAGGAATGGTGCTTCACGATATCACCTACCTGATCAATTTGTCCCACCAGCGGGGCTCAAACCAGTCATCGATGTAACATTCAATCGAGTTCGGGCAACAAGGCGAGTAATAGCGGTTATATTATTTTCGAAATTGGCAATTATAATAATGTAACACCAATTCTGTAAAAAAAAAAAAAGTCTTTGAATAAATAACGCGAATCCCGGGGAATCAGCAGTGTGGGATCTACCGCAACTGACTTTCGCTATAAGGGTGCTGATTCGAGTGTGGCCTTAGGCGGGCATTTTTTATTTATGTGCTTTGTTTGTAATGTGCCATATGTCGTGTCCTTTATAACCAATGTACGGTAACTGTTCTAGGCACTCAATGAAAAATCGGCTTGTTGGAGTTCTGGCAGAACAAAAATGGAGAACAAAAATATCAATCCTAATGTGTGAGTGGTAATGCTCAGACCTGGTATTCAGGCAGAAGTAGGCTCAAATCCTTGCCTGGATCCAGTTTAGAATGTTTATAATTGAAAGAGGTCACAGGAGAGTCAATATTACGCTTATCTGTAGAAATTTAAACAGCCATTCGTAATGAGACTTTCCATAGCTCCACCCAGATAAGAGTTAGCGACTGTACTTAATGTGCCTAAGTAAAACAGATATATTTCGTAAGAGAATTGCAATTAAACTATATGAAGCATTTCATTCTTAAAGTTGTTAGGCTCGTTACTTTTTGAAGATGGCTCATATATTTACTTGTACACAGTGAAAGTCATGTCAGCGGACTACTTTTAAGAAATAACTGCTCTATAATTCTAATTCAAATTGCGCAAGAAAATCGAGAATTTCCCAAAATCTTGTTAAATCTATATAACATTAACTTTTATTCAAATGTTGTCATTATATCAGTTTCATCAGCTTTCCAGAAAATATCATCAACAATTAACTATGTAAATAGCGTTGGATTGCACCCGTTAACTCAGACTTCCTCTAAGACCAATCTTACTTTACTCTACTTCCACTTCTGACAGTCTTCTCGAAGGATCATGAAATCTACTGACTGCTGTATGAACTTAGCATTGAAAAAATTTGAATAAAAAATTACTGTTTCCAGTCCCACCTCAAGTTAATGGTGGTATATGTAAGGGATGATGCGACTAAGTATATACTGTAGCAGTCGTTAAAGACTGACCAATCATTCTATCGACACGCATCGAAGCTGACTCTTCGCTAGCAGCATCTTGTTGCAATACTTACATACCAGTCTTAAGACGCAATCATAATGGGCACCACATAGGCATCATGAGCCACCAACAAGCACGAAGGCATCTTCGTACAACTAACACCTGCCGGCAGGGGCGGATCCAGGATTTTGGTTTGGGAGGGGCTTGAGCAGATTTTGGTTTGGGGGGGGGGGGGGGGCTTGGCTTGAGTGGATTTTAGTTGCCTTCAATGGAATTTCGTTTTTTTGGGGGGGGGGGCCTTGAGTCAGGAAAAGGGTAGTCTTAATAGTCTCCTTGGGCCTCAAATCGGTAGAACTAAAAAAAAAAATTGTCTCCAAAATTACAATGTCGGGGGTGCACCTGGAAACTTGGGGGGGGGGGATTGAGCCCCTATCCCCCCCCCGCTGGCAGGGCCCGCTCTAGCGGTTTTGCCGCCCCGGACAAATAGACAAATTGCCGCCCCTTAATAATACGTAGAATTATATAGTTTTAATCGAATAAAATATTTTATTTTAATTTTAATAAAATCGTATATTCGTAAATAAAGTTATTGAATTTTGATCGAGCTGCACACAATAGAGAAATTAATTATGAAATATCTGTACATAGCCACAAATTAACCATATTTTTTTTACATTTTTAAATGCAATTACAGATGGATATTATCACACAAACAATCTAAATGCCATTATTTTGAAAATAAAACGAGATTACATCAAATCAGCTAAAATCACAAAAAAAACTTTTTTTCTTACTTTCAGTTTGCAAATTTTTTATTACATCTTTAAATTTACTTCATCAGCAATTTCATATTATTAAATTGCCAAAATGGCTAAATCATTAAATTATCAATTTCTTGGTTTTCGTAAATGCTTAGCAAGGCGTCGTATACATCTCCCAAATGAAATTTTAAAGGGTTTAATGCCTCTGTCCTACTCTCCCAGCTAGTGTCACTCCATGTTTTCAAAGTTGAACCCTGAACACGCTTTAAAAGTATTGCCCATCGAAAAGTAGATGCCGAAATGAATAAATATATTTTTTGGACCATGTTGAAGAAATTAGTGGCTTCCAAGGATGCTTTTGCCATTAATAACAAGATTGAGAAAATGGCTACTACACGAAACATTGAATGCTCGCGAATTATATTGTTTAATTCTAGATTGCTCTCCTGCTTTATTGCCCCTCATATTGGATTCGTTGTCAGTCCCTGCCCTCTGATATCCTGCAAATTTAAACACAAGTCATTAAGTTCTCCAACTATAATGTCAGACATTTGTTTTCATGTGGATCTTTCGACTGGTAAGAAGCCTTAAAAGCTTTCATTAATTTTAATTTCAACATCAGGATTAAATTTATTGGTTGAAACATATCTGATTACAGGAGTAATTTGCTGTATCTTACTAAAGTCAGGAGTACAGTTTAAAATAATGGAAAAAGATTTGAATTTTTTTTATTTCATTAATAACATGAGACTTTAAACTTTGATGCAGCAGATCTACTATCCCGGTTTGTATATTTTCCCCAAGTTATTGAGCTTTAGTCTCTACTTTTGGAGCACTCAACGCACATGCTCTTTCATAATGGGATCGTATTCAGACAGTAACTCAACTATTTTTAAGAAATTACCGTTATTATGCTCAAACAACTTGTCGCTTGTACCTTGAAAAACCAGACAACTTTTACCAAGCATTTTGGCAACGATTCTTAGAAGCACCTCATTCCAATGATTTATTTCGGCATTAATAACTCTTCGAGTGGCAGCATCTACAGTTTTACAACAATTTAATCTTTCGTTCATTTATAGCCATGATTTTTGTGCCTGAATATGATTTTTCGAAATTTCATGCTCTCTTAAAGTTTTGCCGAGGTGCTTCCAATTTTTAAAACCCTCCTTTGAGAGAGAACTAACTAAACAGCCGAAAATTTTGCAACAGAAGCAGTAAACGTAGTTTTGTGAAAGATAGTAGCTAATCTCACAATATTTGCTCTCCGTTGCTTAAAATTCCTGCATAATATTTTGCGCTAAAATATCGACCTGTGTCATTGGAAGGAAATTTGTAATCATGCAATAGTTTAGGTGGACCTTGCCTTACTAAAAAGCTTCTTATGGCGTCTCGTAAAATTCTTGGCCACAAAGTTTTAGAACGCCTTCTGTGAGTCTCACATTGGTGTCAGTTCAAATTGGTTTAGAAACTTCGTTCATTTTATGCTATTCTCTGACGATTCTGTACTTCTTTTGTATCCCGACCTGATATTGGATTCTAAGATATGTTTTGGTAAACCCTGAATATAGTATATTTTTTTAACGCCCCAGATTGATTCTGCCTTTCCGCTTCCTTTCCCAACCTTCTTTTTTTGTACCGGTAACCAGATAGTTTTCTTTGACCATCAGACATTTGGGAAGAGGCACGCACGTAACTCAAACAATGTACACTATAAAATAACATAAAAAGTAAATATTTATCCTTGTTCTAGATAAGCTAAAACCATATTCTCAGTCGATATAAAAAATATTTATGCACAACACAAAATATATTCCATACCCTGTGAACATAAAGAAAGTCTAGTGTTACTACACAGTCAAAGCTTATTCGCGGAGGATTCGATCCGTAAATTTGCTGCAAATGCAGAAACCATGTATACAGAATGGCAATTTCTATAGGCTTAAACGGAATACGTTCCAAGTTCACAAAAAAATAATAAAATAAAATAAAAAATGATGTTGTGGAGTGACTGTAGCGCAATGCACTTATTAAACCAACTGACAAAGTTATTCACATTCACTAAAATAGTTAATGAATTTCATTTTGTTGAAACGGTTTACAAATGCAGCAATTAGAGTATCTGGAAACCGCATTCGTATATATAATAAGCATCATGGGTTATTATATGTTAGCAGTTAACATTCGAAATGGAATATGCTAATGGCATGTGTAACTAATCGGTAATCAGCAGCTGTTGATATTATTTATTTATTAATGATTATAAGTACTGTCCCACACCCACCAAACTACAGTATTTTCACAAGCGATCAAAGCTAGCGTATGAAATTTAACCCAACCATAACACTTTCAATGGCTATATCTAATTTTTACAACAAATCTGTGAGGCTCAGATTACGAGAAGAAATTATTATGCAAAATATTCCACTTCGATTTCCAATAACTAAGATCCATATTGATTTGGTTCATCAATTCCATAAAATAAATACTCAGCATCTCCCGTCAAGCACTATCGATTCCGTGTTTTAGAGCCTAACTGCAATTGCGAAAAACACTCCTTTTCGCCGTGTCTAGTAACTTGTGGTCAGTATAACGTCGGAATCACCGCAGGTAGCAAAGGTCAAGTGTAACAGCCCCCCCCTACCGCGCTTCTGTTGTGCGCTTTTGTCGTTGTGCGCGTATGTCGTATATCCAACTAAATAACAGTTTAATCATAGATGTAAGTACCTTTAGAAATTATAAAATACTCAAGTAAATTTTATGAACTTTCACTTATCACTAATAACGTAATAGTAAGACTAATGCTGTTGTGTAATGAAACCACTTTAATAATTAGCAATAATAAGCAAGTTGAGACAACAAAAGTCGAAACAGCGTTCTACTCGCGTGCTAGGGCCCAATTCACACAGAAGAGACGTGGCGCGGACTTCGGGCTGAGACATGGCGCGGACGCGGCGCATTTTGAATTTGCTGCTATGGCGCAATTCACACAGAGGCGGCTGTACAACGGCGCGCCCCTATGAGGTCCGCGCCCAGTCTCTTCGAAGTCTCTAGGGTCGCACCCAAATAGCTAAGAACTGTAAGTTTTTAACGAACGAAAAAATAGGTATGTGGATTTTTTAAATTAATTGGGTATTTAACACATTAATATTATTAATATTTTTCTCACACTTAGAGCCGAAATGGCGCCCCTAAATTTTAGCGCCCCGGGCAAATGCCCAGTTTGCCCCCCCCTAGAGCAGGCCCTGCCGCTGGATCCGACCCTGCACACAGTCTAAAAGGTGATTAATCTGAAAAAATGTTCCCATATTAATTGAAATGAAGTTTCAAATTCCAGAAGAAATTTCCAAGTACATCATCATTATTTTATTTCATTAGTTACTCACAATGTTCTCAATTTACCAATATAGCTGACCAGTTCTAAGCAACATCCTGTATAATTTGACTACTGCAGAAGAACTACTGACCTTTCCTATTGATACATCTTGGACAACACCACATTTATCCTCACTCACTCATCTAATTTTGACATCACAGCCAATTACAACCTTTAATCATATTCAAATCTTACACAATTAACCCTAGCAAATCTCCGTAGTAGTGATAACTAAAATTGCCAACCTTTTTCAAATACTATAACTTACACAAAACTTTATCCTTGAATGTTACACATAAATATTAAATGTTCCTTATGCGATGTTACTATTACTTTGCTCCAGATCTGTATGTTTACACTTTTTAGTGACTCCTCTGTATTACCACCATAAGTCCAAATGTTAAAACCTTTCTCAAATTTTATATTACATTCCGGATGATAAAACCAATATCTTCTAGTTTTCCAACACCAAAATTATTTTCCCATAGTTTTTAAATTTCTGAAATTGTTTATTTTGTTAATGTGCTAGTTTGCTTTTGTTTTTCCACGTATTTCAATCCTTATACTCCATTTTATCCCATCAATCTAATATCAGTTTACCTTTTTATGATTTAATATTGCTAAACTTAATTCTTATTATATCTTTGTAAACTCTGAAATAACTGTACTCATGTTTTATTTTCTCTTCACTAGAAGAGATCATAACATAATTAGAAAGATACTTAGTATCTCTTAGCTTTTATTTTGTTTCTATTATGAATGCTGCATATATCTCAGCTTCCTGCAGTTCAATATGTTATCTCTTTGGTATTCAAGTCTTTCACATTTCAAGTGGAAATGATTAATTTAATTTCTAATCATTTACCCTTGCTTTGCCTGGGTCAATTTCCTTGAAATACAGTCTGCTTTTTCCTTGTACGAAGCTTATGACTATTTGTTTCTCCTACAAAAGAGTGACAACCTTTAAGGTAGTTGATTGGTGGGGCTGCCATCTATAGGTCTTCCTTAGCCAGAATGCTTCATTTTCAAGATACTTATTAGCTGCTTTTCTGAATATGGGAGTAGGATTTACTGGCACAGGTTGCAGAAAAATCTTTAGACAATAGGCTAATTGACAGTATTAAAAATATATTATAAATTGTATTCATTCATGTAGATTAATGCTTAAGGAAGCCATTTTTATTAAATTTGAAAAGGTGGATTGTTTTTAATAAAACAGCAAAATAAAAATCGGATTTTTCTTGCCTCTTGTCACGTGACTGAAAATGCTCTAGGATTGGCGATCGCTTTAGTGACGTCACCTGCCAGTAAGCGCTGCGCCTGTGTATGGATCGTTTCCTATTATCCAAGTTTTCAACCATTTTTATTATTTGTTGTTGGTTATCTCTTGTTACTAATGAGATTTTGTGTTGAATATAAAATGAAGAACAATTTTTAGAAGCCTACAGTGGAAAAATACCAAAAACTATTTCTCGGGCTACCTATAGAAACAACCCCTGACTTTTATTCTGCGGAGCTTGAAAATGTAATAATAACTCAATTCGAGAATCATTTATATTTAAACTGGAAGTTAGAGATTAACAGAAATCCTTCATAAGAATGACTAAAATTATTTACCAACCACATTCACTTCACTGCATGTAGAAACTGAGATGTTTAAGTGTTCACTATTAACGAGAAGAAAAGTAACGATGCCATGGTATCCTGTAAGCTGCATGGTTAAAGAGTCCTATAGGAGTTTGAAGATCCTGTGTTCAAACCTTGATGAGGATAATATTTTTTTCGTGTGTACATTTTTTTCGTTTCTGTTTGCTGTTTGTTGCTTTACAGAATTATGTTTTTGTTGGAAGAAGTCATAAATGTCATGCAAATGTTTGAAACATATATTGCTGCCATACAAGAAAACTTTTATAAAAATATAACCGTCCGCTTTTAATTGTGAAACATTCCAGAGATACATTATCATTGCAAAAAATCTAAGTGCTCGGCGGTGAATAATAGAATTTATTTTAACAATAAAATTTCACGACAATCTTGTAATAATTTCGGAACGCTTTGAATACCTTTTGTTTGAATTTTTATGTGATTATACAGCTGCATGTTGCCTTTCTGACATGAATGCATCTATTTAGGGGGTATTTACTTTTAATGCGCAAGTAATTTTCAGTATCTTTTAAGCTTTTATCGGTGTGCAGTCCAGTTTCAGTTTTGAAAGTCTTTTTTAATTATTTTTATAATATGCTTGCTATCCAAAAATTTGTGAAACATATGTAAAAAAATAATATTTTGTTGGATTTTAGAAAAAGAATAAGCGGCACTACCAACAGCAACTAGTATCTAAAGAAAAGGCCCACAAATAACAAAATATATTCCAAAGCAAGTATCAAACCTAAGAACCCTAACCTTACTGATACTCGCCTTAAACAAAGTAATACATTATCGCTACAAGATTATGGTGCAAATGATATTTACAATAAATGGTATGCGACTTGGTCGCAATGTCGTGTGGGTTACTACGAGCAAGTTGCAGCGACTTTTCTTCCTATTTCAACTAATGCAGGAACACACATCTATTTGGAGAGGTTTTATTGTTGTGGATGTAGATTGATGTACCACACACTATTTATAAACCATATTTCCAACAATTTATACACAAGTTCAGAGAAACAAACCAGACGTTACTTATGTAGAGTGAGGGCGCGCCGGCACGTGACGTCACAAGTGTCATTAGCCCGCGCCAGGCAGCAAAGCAGCATTTTGGCGGGCTTTCAAATATTTTAAATTTTAACATTGAATTTTATGTAAAATAAGCACTTTCGTCAAAAAAGAATTAGTATCCAGTAAATAACGTGTATCAATAAACTATTTAAAACCGTTTTCAAAAAATACTCAAATAGCCAACTAGGAATATTAACAGTTGTAACAAAATAAATAAATTCCTTTTATCTTCTTTGGTCAAAAATCTTTATTTTTTAAAAATTATTTTTTAATAAACACTAGTAAACAATATGATTTTGTTAAGCACAATCTTATAAAGGGTTTAAATCATCAGTTTTGCTATAAAAATGAGATATGTACTATGGTATATTTTCAACACTTAAAAGTTAATGTTTTTCTTGTTCAAAATATTAAATCTTTTTGTGGAAAGTTTGAAAATGTCACACAAACAAATATTATCCTCATCAAGGTCAAACTGTCATAATTACTTATTATTGATATCAGTGCCATCTGAGATTAAGAATTTGATACCAGTTCACATCCATCAGAGAAAGCTCTCACTGGGGTCAACAAACAAAAAACAAAATTATTTGTTTGTGACAGTGAAATTTTTAGTATTCAATTCATATAGTAATGACATATGCACTGGATGAGTGTCAAAGAACATTAGTAAATTGTTAAGGGTGTCTTTGTGTTATTAAAAATAAACAATGTTCTGCCATCAAATGTGTTAACTGATACGCCATTTCTCTTGATTCAGATTTACTCATCGTCATCACTTTTCCTATTTTTCCCAAAAAATAATAAAAATATTAATAACTGGAACCTAAAACTATCAGCCACACATAAATCATTTCTTAATATCAATTAAAAAATTTACCTCATCATTTAATGAGGGCATAGTATATGGAATTAATTATTCAGTTGATCAAAATTAAATAACCTTGTACAGGTATGAGAAACATTCATGAGATAATTTTATTTCAGGTAAAGAAATAATGAAAATTTTCTCCTAATACCTTCATTTGATTTAACTGATGCTAAAAAAGAAAAGACATGAAATAGATGGAGGTATGTATGATACACTATTCCCCATAAGTTAACCTTTTTACATATTATTTTCTACAGCTGGCAGTTGAACAGACCAGCGATCAGATAATGTTAAAGTTGTCCTGGTTGAAAAGTTTTCTCTTCCTAACAACAGGAAATTTTCCAGCAGGCCGTCGAGTGACTGGTTGAGATGGAGCATTAACAGGTGACAATGCTGCACCTTCAAAGCAGGAATCCTGGATTATTGTATTGCTAGCTACTCCAACCAAACTTTTCTGCTGCTCCACTTCCATGAGCTTCTGTAAACATTACAAAACTAACAATTTGTAAGGTATCCCTCGTTATATTTTCAAGATTTCGTTAGAATCCGGCCAAGTTTTAGGTTAACTTCAGTACACGATACCACAGTTTAAATTGAGTTAACAACACTTGTAGTAAAGTAAAGTGAATAAATAACACGTAACCAACATAAATAAACTATAAATTGTCATAAAGCCATGATAGATCGGCAGGAAATAGCTTATTCCATGTAAAAGTAAACTTTCAATAACAGATCCTAACATTAACCAGAAAGATATTCTAAACGGATTTAAAAGAAGTAAATATTAAATAATTGTAAATATATTGCCTAAATAAACCTTTTGTCATGATTAATAAGCATTATTCCAAAGATAAACAGATAATTCCAATATAAATCAAACCTAACCATAAATTTTGGCATATACCAGATTTGGTATTTCTAATGTGATTTGCATACAGTAAAGAGTGTAAAGAACTAATAATAGCCAAGCCTAGACTCACAATAACCATAACTTCACAGTTAAATAGAGTTTAGCAAGTATTTTAAAGAAATAAACAAGATGATTGAATAGTAAACTGAAGCAGAATGAAGATATCACATTGTGATGGAATTTGACCATTTTAAAGCTCTAAAAGTAAATAAAAAAATACCTGAGACAGTTTAGTAGGATAATTAACAGGTTTCTGATAGTTTTCAAGCATTTAATACTCACAAGAAGTAATTATGAAGAAATTTGATCACTCATTTTCCTAAACAGTTCACATAAACAATTTTAGGTCTTTTAAGTAATTTCAGGATTTAAAAAGTAGATAAACAAGCAGTAAATAATCTAATCTTTCAGTTTTAATAGATTTCAAGTAGTTTCAATCCATAAAATATGAAATATTAGTAAGAACAGAAAGCCAGTAAATCGACTGAATTTTCGAGACTTTCAGAATTAATTCCGATAAAATTAAACCATTTCAAAAGCGCTAAGAACATGTAAATGATAGTAAACACACATAATTAATTTTCTAAAACCATTAAAAGACATTTTACTGACCTTCTGTCTGGTAATCCAATTTTGAAGTAACTTTCTATAGACACTGCACACATTATATGCTTTTTCACTGATTTTAAACACTGTCATACAATATAAAGTAAATAATAAATTAAAACAGTCCTAAAGAGAATTAAATTCATCTAAATCTTGTAGTTTCCAACCGTTTAAGTATTTTTAAATACGATCTGAACACGTAAAATAAACCACTCGACTTTAACATTTTTTCATTTAAAAACCTACTTAGATTCCGGGTTAAAAAGTAGTTTATCGTAAAAATCCATTCTTCTAGTTTCGTACATATTAATTTCATGCCATTTAAAGCCATAGAACCAATGTTATAGTTTTTCTAAATTCACTCGACATCAAACCCACGTGGAATAAACAAACGATTTTATTGTGTTATAATATAATAGCTACAGAGATGTAATAACATTCAAAATAAGCAGCTTAATTCAGGCTACACATTGGTAATTTTTCCGGCTTAATAATCCTTATATCTTCAGAGTTATACCTAAAAACTTAAAATAATAATCATGTCGGATTGTTAGAAATCATTGTTTTTGCATTAACTCAATGACCACATAACCGATTTAAATAAAGTTTACATTTTTGTGAGGCTAAAAATGGGGCCAATAATTTGAGCATAATTTCATGTTTTTAATTAAAGCCGATTTAAAAAATGTTCTAAAATCTGGTGATTACGAAATAACGTCCGAGGATCAAGGTGTGACCATATTTGGTAATCTTCGGAGAGACACAATTAAAGCTATTTTCTGACATAAAACACCGTAACCATAAACTCACATAACTTTCCCATTCCCGCGTTTAAATTAAACATATAATAAAGAAGTTATTAAATCAAACATAAGGGAATGTTTAGCAGAGTGCATGCGCACAGCGGTGGTACCGCATCACGTGATGCACGGCTATATAGGCTCTAGAGTGAGCATGTGGTCAAACTTGGTTTTTCAGTCTCGGTTCAAACTTGCAGGCGTGAACACGTCTTGGCCAGCGCGGGCTGGTGTTAGGCAGGAAGCGGGTCTACAAGGGACAGGCACGCTTAACAGCAGCCATGTTGGAAATTCGACATCGTTAACATTCAGACAAATAGTTTTGGCAATGTGACTCTAATTTTCAACTCAGTTTTGGGGGTTTCGTGCGGTCTTTGCTCTGATTCTCAACCTGTGATTTTTGGTGAACGATATCTCCGATTGCCTTGCTAACTGTGAACCTGTATTATTTACGTGAAACATTTTGAGAATATAATCCAGTGATTCAACTTGTGACTTTCATTTCTACAATAGTACCTTTCTTGCAGTAGGTTAAAACTGTAAGTGGCGACTGTGGTCAATTTTAACAGTTAGCATAAATATTTCAACATGGTAACAGAACTTTTTTGGACTCAGAATATTTTGGAAGATGACTGGTTCAGGTGAAGAAGCCGATACCAACCCCCGTATCCCGCTTTGTCCCTGACAAATTCGTGAGTGCGACATTTAAAAATATATATACATTACTGGAGATTAAATAGATGGGCTGTATAAAAGATACATGCCCTTAACTGAAGCAACAAATTTGATGACATATTCATATAAGATTCATATAAGATTTTAGGAAGAGAACGTGTGACTGTAACTTCAAAGTTCACTGGAAACCCCTCTTATGGCTCATGTTTATGGACAACATTTTCATGATCTGAACCAATGGGGAAAATACTTTTCCAGTTTCGATGACAGTCTCAATACCTTTAAAACACTGACATACACATGGCTTATTCCTATTCAGGTTCCACATTCCTAGATGTGAATTTGTCCCTCTCCAATGACCACCTCAGCTCTGGTCAGCTCAGGTCTGTACCAAACCTACCAACCCTCAATAGTACCTTCAATTTGACAGCTGACATCATTATCACATAAAGTGTTCCCTCTCCTATAGCCTTGGCATTCATTGGAGGCACATATGTTCCAACCAGCAGGCAGTCACACTTTATTCCAATAACATCTTACCAGCTCTGGTCTCCTGCGATTAACCATCAAATTTGGTTCAGAAATAACTTTCGTCCCAAACCCTCAAAGACCAGATCCTGCTGCAAATTGTGCAATTCCATCTTCACCAACCACATAATTGGGAAAAGCTTTCCCATCATCGGACTTATCACCTGTGCATCCTCCTATCTAATACATCAATTAACCTGCAACTATTGCTCAGCCTCATACACAGCTTTGACCTTGAATCCACTGGCCATCAGAATAAACAGCGACAGACATATGGTATTTACCACCCAGAATCCTGACTACCCAGCATCTCATAATGCCGCTAAGAATGATACCAACAATTCCAGTTTCCATGCTATCAGAATCCTCTCAGACAGAAGCAACATCTCTGGGCTCAGAAGGTAGGAACTGGCTTAACAGAATAAATTGTGTATCAGACAGCTTGTAACAGTCCTCAAACCTAAAATTAAATGTAATTGTATTTTATAAAGTATTGATAGTAAGCTAGAGTTTGGTTGAATATGATCTGGTATGTTTGTTTTGCAATTTCCTGAAAATCCGTGTATATAAACTTTTTTATGAAAATAAATTATTTAAAGGCCATTTAATATGTTTAACAACCGAATTGTGAAAGAGAATTGCTTAAATGTTGGTAATTCCAAATATTAATGCAAGTTAAGATGTCTAAAGGACAATTTGCTACAGTTTAAAATGATTTCTGTAAATAATTTTGTGTTTAAGTATCTTTAATTTCCATGTCCATTTCTGACCATTTTGTATTAATTGTAAATGATTTGGTATTAATTCTGATTGTTTTTAATATGTTTCAATTGTTTAAGTATTGTTAATGTTCGAGAAATATCTGGTGGAAGCTTCTGAAGTGTTCTAGAAATTTCGATAGAGTTTACATAAAGCGGTCATCCAAGACAGAGTTAGGTAGTTTTTTCGGCAAAGGTTTTCACTGACTAAATTATCTGTGGAAGGAGTGTTGTATGTAATCTCTGGATTGTATCTATGCATGTAAACACTATCATTCATGTCTTTTATTTTAGAATAAAAACAAATCTAAACTGAAATACATTGTGGACTACTTAATTATCATATTAATTAAACCACCAATAATCTTATAAGCTGCTGAGTCTTAATTTAAGATAACACTCAGTAATGTTCCTTCCTTTCCACCCATTTCCTAGCTCCTCTATCTCTTCCCACATTAACCACCACTCACCAGAGTTGATCTTAGAGTAGTTCATTATATCTCTAAGTTTGTATTCAAATGTTTATAAATATACATTTTCATATAAAAGAAAATTTTACTGGTTAATATTTTCTGTTTATTCCCTCTGTGTGTCCATGACTTGTGCATGGAATAGATTCTCGATTCTACAATTCTTGGGTTTATGACATTCAACTTCCATGCATACTTTCCACAATGTTCATTTTCCCACATTATAAACCACCTCCAGTTAACTGCCAGCCTCAATGACACAGCTACCTCTTTATATTGTTGATAAAGGATATGAGCCTGAAAATTTCAATGCTGTATATGTGTACGCGTATATACATGTTTGACGCTACAGTGGTGGTTATTCTCATTTTTTTCAAATGTTTAATATATATATATATATATATAAAAGGAAGGATTGAGGAATAAGATCCATCATTTTGTAAGCACCTTAGCATTTTGGCAAATTCTAGTTTTGCTTAGGCGGGACTTAGAAATTTTGTGAAGTACAGTTTTCAACTTTAAGTAATTTCCCTGTAATCTTGCTCACAGTTGTAATTCATTATAAAAATCATTTTAAAGTGTAATTATCATATCGGGAAACGTTTAGTTTAAGAGGTATTCCCATTTGTTCATGTTTTGAAACACGCGATCAGAATAGTGAAATTCTAAGATTTGTAATAACTTTAAATCCAGTAAAGCTACAACCGATCTTTTATCACCAGCTGTAGTCAGCACTATCCCCGATATTTTGGCAATAAAATCAAATAATTTGGTAAAGATTAATTAGCGATTTTAATTGAGAGAAAATAATAAGCTTTTTTATTAAAAGAGATATCAATTTGAATTTTGTATCAGCAGATAGCCCTAATTAAGACGATTTCATACATATATGGGTTTTCATCAAAAGTTTGAGCATTTGTCCGGAAATTAAGTTTTTGTAAAATAGATTGTCGAGGATTGTTGTGCACGCGCGTAAAAAGTTCTAGAACACTTAGGGATTTTACCCAAATTAGAATGTATCACTACGCGGAGTCTTAAACAGCTAAAACATCAAAATTAATTACTCTAAATTTCTCAAGAGACTGCCGTCGGACTTCTAGTGGATAAGTCCAGATACTATCAAAGTTTAAACATTTTTAATAGTCGGGATCGTCAAATAAATTTCGTACTCTTTGAGCTACGCGGAGGAAAAAGATGTGATACAGTTGCTGACGTCACTGGTTCTCGTGGTTTCGATAAAAGAGCCGGTCTGTTCTTGCCGGGGGTCTGTCTGTTCCGGTCTGTCTGTTCCTGCCTGGCGTCTGTTTCGGTCTGGCTGTTTCGTCGCGCTGGTTGTAACTCGCCATGTGGGCTAGTTCGAACATGTGGAAACTTTCGTGTCGGGTTATATTGCAACTTCAATGACTGTTAAGAACTTTTAATTTTGCTAAAGGGGTTTCGGTCGGTTAGTTTTCTCTCCACAATCTGTAATTTTGGAAAAGAGAGTTCGATATGCCTGCTCAACTGTAAATGCTATTTTGAACTTGTGACTTTGAAAATAAAACTGTGGATTTTTCTAACAGTGAACCTGTGTTCTTCAGTAGTTAGCATAAAACCCTTTTCTCTATTTGTGGGTAACAAATATAGTGGCGACCTAGGCATTCAGTTGAGTCATCCTGGCTACATGGTCAAATTAAATAAAATCAAATTTAAGCAAGTATTACTGAGAACTGTGAGTCTACAAGAGTGTAAGTTAAGGCACCAAGGCGATACTATAACCCCGGTATGCGGCCCTTTGGTCCTTACAATTTACCACAGATGATGGCAGCTGGGAATGATGAACACAAAAAATACGAACAAAGTAATGGTACATTTTGGTGGTTAACCTTATTCTTGCAAGTAAATGAGACACTTGACGGAATCAGATGTGCACATACCGAAGTCTGCTTGGTGAATGGAGGGCCCAGATAGCATGGCATGGGTGGCATAGGTGATAGTGGAAAAATATTATTGCTTGAAGTGGTAGAATACTGCCAACATAATTAACGTGTGTTGATTAAATATTAAAATATTAGAAAAGATACAATATAAGATCTATAGATTGAGAATAGTAGTGGCAATATTTGCTGAGTTTACTGGGATAGTCTTATTGGAGACAGAGGCCTGGAGGATGTCTGGTGTCAAGGATATTCTGATAAGCTAGTTCCCATCTGTGGAGTTCAGTGGAGGTTGTGCTGTAAGAGAAAACTCTGATGGCCCAAACTGTAAAACAGTTGTTGAAATTGTTCATCTATAGGGAACTGGCATGTTTTGTTATAGGATGGTATACATTACTGGTATACACTGTTTGCCTGTGGCTATTAAATCTCATGGTGAATGGAGTAATGGTGAGGCCTGTATGTGAGCTTGTAAAGTAAAGGCATGTGAGTTGGTATACAAGATGTGTTAAGGTGAAAGTAGAATGTCCAATGATGGGGGAACGTTTCCTATGTGGTGGACTGGAGTAGGTGGTGGTAGCCAGGTGAATGCCACATGTTTTGCAGTGGGGTCTGCAGAGTAAGGAGGTAGAATGATTGGCGACGAGAGGACTTGTAAGGGGCCCCGGAGGTCTGCATCTACATCTACATCTATATTCTGCAATTCACAATTACTGTGGTGGCAGAGGGTGCTAAGCACCAATCCTAATTCAGTGCATTCCAATCCCGAACAGAACGAGGGAAGAAAGAATACATAAATTTATCAGTATGGCATCTTATTCTTGAATCTTATCCCTCCTGTCATTGCGACCTAAATAGGTTGGTGGAAGAAGTATTTCATTGCACTCGTAAATTAAAGATTTTCGCATATTTTCCAACAAATTCAAACGAAAACGATGTTGTCTGTCCGCCAAACAATCCCAGCCCAACCCACGTATCAGCTCTGTGACACTTACATAAGGACTATAACTAGCGGTCACGAATCGAGCGGCTCTCCTCTGTACTTTCTCTAACGTATCAATCAATCCCTTGCGATACGGATCCCAAATTGCACAACAGTATTCACAAAGAGAGCATGCTTCTTGGCATATCGAAGTAGTAGGGTCTGTAGGATGTGAACAGTACATACCCGAGAAGTTTTTATAAAGCATTGCCGCCGCAAGAACGTACATAGTACATACTAGTTCAGACAGCTTTTTCGAAGCCTCAGCCTCATAGGCACTGTGATCGATGACTACAGTTGATGAGCTCTTGTCGACTGTGAGAATAATTTTGCTCTTATTCTTAGATGGTTTTCTCATGACTCGGATTTCAATGGAACTTGATGTTGTTAGAGTGGAAAATGAATTTTAAGAAAGAGATTGAGAACAAGTTGGATGTTACGAATTCCTGGAAAATGAGGAGGGGATGGTGTTGGGAAAAGAGAGGTGGGCCTAAGCATCATCTGTGTGTGGTAAGTGTTGGGCCTTATTTCTCTACCCTTCCTTAGTTTCATTAACTTAAAGCATTTTCCTGCCCTTTACAAACACATATATATATATTGAATATTTGGACAGGAGAAGAAACCACTTCTTACCATAGAAGAGGATTCCTGTGGCGTCGAAACACGGAAAAAAACACGTACACACAGAGCAGAATTTTTGAGCATATAGCTCTTCTTCAGTTGTAGAATGAAATAGCTGCCTGCCTGATGGAGTTTAGCAGCCAACCTAGTTAGCCAACAAGGCCAGTAGCTCATGCTGGGGGGAAAAACAAACATGGCAGGAAGTGAGGATGGGGTAGAAGGGCATAAACCAGAATTTAATAATAAACCTATAAGTAGGAATCCATCGTGGAAACGTGGTAGATGTCAGCTGATGGTTCTAAATTTTCCTATTACACCATAAAGCACGTACACAAAAACTGAGAAATTTGTTAAATAAAAATATTTGGAACTTAAAAAAAAAATCTAATTTAGCAAACACACTTCAAAGTTACATACTACTAAAAAGATAGGCTCTGGTGAGTGATGGTTCTGTGGAAAAAAAGAAGGAGGTGAGGGGGATGGGTGGAAGGGTGCAGGGAGGATAATTGGTGCTTATCTAAATTTAGTCCTTGTTGGTTGTCTGGTTCCCAAACTGGTACTGATAAGCAGTTTCCCACCCTCTGAGTTCTGAAATGCTGCTTTTGCCCGAGAGGACTCTGATGGCACAGACTGTGAAGCATGTGTTGAAATTGTTGGTGCCATGAGTGGTGGCATGATAAGATACAGGGAGATCAGGGTTCTAAGTGAATACCGATTGTCTATGTCCGTTCATTTTGATGGCCAGTGGCTTGTGGTCAGACTCTGTAGGAGGCTGGATAATGGTTACGATAAATAAGACAAGAGGATACACAAGTGGCAAGTCCTGTTATGGGGAAGTTTTCCCCAGTTACGGAGTTGGTGAAGGTGGTGGAAGGCGGGTGCATATTGCATAATTTGCAGCAGGATCTGTTGCAAGGAAAACAACATTGGGACTGTCTTTCAGACTGTGGGTCCCGTGTTTATGAACCAAGAATTGGTTGAGGTTTGGAGGTCTGCTGAAGAAGGTTCTAGGTGGGTGAGGGAGGATTTTTGGAAGAGGTTTTCAGGACAGGCTCGAAGGAATTCGTAACCTTGGCGCAGGATTCGGTTGATGAATTACAAACCTGGAAAGTATCGGGTGACCAAAATGGGGCTGAAACTTGTTTATGAACTAAATCTTGTGGGTAATTGCAGGATATCAGGGATTCAGAGATGTTGCTAGAATACTGCTGGAGGGCCTGTTCATTGGAACATACATGTCTCTCCCAAATTCCCAGGCTTTAGGGGAGGGAGCGTTTGACGTGATGAGGATGGTTTCTATCATAATTGAGGTACTGTTATAAGTTGGTGGTTTTGATATGGACAGATGAGTTGATGTAGCCATTCGTGAGAGATAGGTCAACATCCAGGAAAGTGGTGTATATATATATTTCTTTATTATTTGTGTTTGTGTCTTTTCTGTGTGTTCGCGCCCCACATCCATCATCTAAAGGTAAGTGGTGGCTCATTTCCCTATCCTAATTTGATTGCTTTCCGCTACTTAGCATCTTTTATTTCATTGTTAATATATATATATATATATATATATCCATCACTCAACAAAAATTGAATGGAAGAGGGTTATAGTGAAAAGAATATTACACAACAACAAAAAACAATATTTTGGGTCACGCCATTACTCATTAAAGTCTAAACTTATAGCTAATATGTGAAAGATAATAAAAAATAATAATTAATAATTTAAAATTTATACATACATATAAAATAACTTGCAAGCAAGGTGAGAAAGCTTAGTATTATATGAAATTGATGCCTGGATGGTGTCTGGTATTCAGAATGAGTTGGCAGACCAATTTTCTTTTCCAGAGTTCAGATCAGAATGTGGTTTCAGAGATTACTCTGATGGTTCTGAATGTGAAACAGTTATTTTAATCAGAAGTGTTGTGGCAACTGGCATGGGCAGCAACAGGGTGGTCTTGATTTTGGGGAAACCTCTCAATCTGTGACCATTATGGCTGATGTAAGAACTCTGGAAATAGTGGCAGATGAGCTAGTGTATGAGGTGATTGTTATAAAGGTGCCATGGCCTATAATGGTATAAGGTTCACCATTGGTAGGGTTAAAAAAAAAGTTGTGGTAAGTGGACTCATATTTCATGTTTTACAATGAGGCTTATAACAAGGGAAAGAGCTGAATAAAATTTTCTCGGGAAACTAGCCGAGTTAGTACATTGTTTAAACACAACGTTTCGGCGGTCACAATCTCTGCCGCCATTGTCAAGTGACTGCTGCCGGTAGGTTATTGAGCCGCTTATATATCACGTGAAGTTTGCGCTACATCATACTTTTTCCGGTCGGCCAATGGCTAGTGATGGGAAACGTTGGCCACTAGCGGGAAGCTTTCCTATTGGTGGAAGCCATTAGCAGCTGGTAGGTAAAGCTGATTGCTGGTGCACAAGAGAGGTGCGTGTTTTCCAGAAGTCCTGCTGTACTCTCATTTTCTGGATTGCTGGCTCCAGGCCTCACTTAACTGAAATCCAGTATCTCTGTTAATAGGTCCTTCAAGATACGGATTTCGATAGCTTCCAAAAAAATACTTTTCCAATAACCTCTCATACATGCAAGTATTCTTGTTTCCTTGAAATTAAAGCCATGTCCCGTGTTGATACTGTGCTCAGCAACTGCTGATTCGTCAATCTGGCCCAGGCGGACATTGGGCACATGTTCGGCACACCTTTGGTTAATACATCGTGTTGTCTGTCCAATGTAAGCCTTCCCACATTGCTTGGAATGCAATATACGCCAGGTTTTTGTAAGGCTATATCATCCTTGGGTGACCGCAGTATATTTTTAATTTTGGCTGGTGGTCAGAAAATGGTTTTAATGCCACATTTACTGAAAATTCTGCCAATATTAGCAGTAGTCATTCCCACATAAGGAAGGAAAGTTAAGTGGCTCGAGTCTTCCTGCTAGCATATTTTCTTCCATCTTGCTCGTCTGCAAACTGAGTTTATCAATGCCTCATTGTAACAATTCTTGCGGAAAGTTTCCCATAAATGACACATTTACACCTGCAAACTATCCTTATCACATAGAGCTCGCGCCCTGTGCCCCAAGTTTTCCAGTACTGCTTTGCATTTGGCCGGGTAGTGGTGGCTGCGCTCGTGGAAATAGAAGTCGGTATGTGTTGGTTTCCTATACACAGAATGATTTACAGTGCCATCCGCTTTCTTTTCAATCAAAAAATGGAAGGCGGCCATTCCTCTCCATCTCCATTGTAAATTTAATGTTTACGTGAATCCCATTAAGATCTTGTAAAAATTCCTGTAGACTATTGATCCCATGCAGCCATACTACAAAGGTATGGTCGACATAACGAAAGAAAAAGGTTGGGTGTTTTGGGGCATTTGCTACAACATGTTCTTCGAAATGTTCCATATAAAAATTGCTGGAGACAATGGCGGGCCCATGGCAACCCCATCAACCTGCTCATAATACTCCTCATCGAACTGAAAGTAGGTGAACTGGAGCACATGACGGAACAGTTCCACTTCCTTGGAAGAAAAGTGTTTCGCTAGCAACGCCAATCTGTCCGCTAGTAGCACCCTCCTAAAAAGTGACACAACATTGAAGCTGACCATGATGTCATCTGCCCCCAATTGAAGTCCTTTCAACACATTTATGAACTCAGCAGAGTTCCTCACATGGTGGGGACGTTTTCCCACGAGTGGCGACAGTCTGCTTGTCAGATATTTTGCTAGTTGTTTGGTGGTAGCTGAGCCTACAGCACTCACTATCGGGTGTAAATGTGTACCACCTTGGTTTATGAAGAATGCTTTTATAAATTTCTATGGCTATTTTGAAAAACTAATGGGAAGGGAGGGTGTTGAAACAGTTATAGATAAGGATGAAGAAGTTACTGAGGATTTGAAAATGGTAGAAAATGGTTTAGTGTGACCATTAGGGACAATGATTCAGGAATGGAAGGGTATAAATCAAAGAACAAGCTTAACCACAAAAGAGATGAGCAGACTAAAAAATTTTAAATTCATCCTCAGAATACCATGAAGAAAATAAGAAAGCAGAAAAATCATATAGGACCAGGACCGTAGTATTACTATGGATATCTTAGAGAAAGCAGAATGTGATGTTGTACAATATCTTGATATATTATTTAAACTGAGTCCGGATACTTGCTGCTTACCAGAACACTAGAAAAGATTGATAGTTCTACCGGTAAATAAAGGAGAGGTGACAAATAGAGTTGGAAATTATAGATCAATCAGTTTGACATCCATGATAGGTAAATTAATGTAGAGATTGATCTGCCACCACATCATAAATAAATTTGAGGAGCATAAGTGGTTTTCAAGTTGGCAACATGGCTTTAGGCAAGGATATTCATGTGAATCACAGTCAGTAGGAAATGCAGTATAAAAAGAAATTGAAGTGTAAATTGGAGTGCCAAATGGTAACGCATTGGGACCATTGTTATTCATTATAATAATGAATGATTGTGTTGATGGATTATGTTTTCAGATGACATATTGCTAAATATCAAATTGGTAGAGGACTGCAGGATGATCTGGACAGGATATCTCGCTGGATTGGTAAACGTGGAACGAAGATATACATAAACACAAATCAGAATATTAGGCACACAGATAAAAAAACTATAGGTGTTTATGATTATGGTAGAGAAAGAATTGCTTGTTGAAGACATGAAATGTAAATCTCTTGGTATAACATTTGATAAAAAGCTCAACAGGATAGGACACATTGGACAGGTAGTAGGAAAAGTTTTCGAAATCCTGCACTTGTTGGAGAGAGTGATGAAGGGGTTTACAAGAGAAGTAAAGGAACTGTGTTATAAAACTCCGGTACGACAATTGCTTGAATATGGTGGTGTAGTATGGGATCCACATTTTGAATATCAAATACAGGAGTTGGAGGAGCACAAAGAAGGGCTGCTAGATTTGACTCTGGAAATCACCACAGAACATGATTAGTAACTAACAGGATAAAGGAGTTGGAATGGGATTCATTTGAAGAAAGGAGGAGGTCAAAAAGAGTCACAGGAGTGTACAAGGCATATGTTGGTGATAAGGAATTGAAAGATATTGATGTAAGAATTAAGAGTAATCCATGGAAGGAAAAATATGACCATCACCACAAGCTGGTACCTGATTTCAAGCATAAGAGTGTGGAAGAGTGTGGGAAGATTTTCTTTTATAGTTGAGGGGCAGGGATCAGAATAAGTTACCAAGAGAAATAATAATAAGTTACCAAAAAAGTTGAAAGAATTTAAAGTTGAAAGTTATAGAGGGTAAAAGTAGGTAGGTACTGGAAAGTAGAAATATAGGTTTGTAGGGAAATCACCACCAGAGCGTGCACTCCATTGCAGTTAAATTAAATAAAACAATTTATGTCCACAATTATGGTTTGTACTTTCCACAAAGAATAATGTAATCATCAAATTTCATACATTATTTTTGCTGGATGTCATAAATGTATAGTTTAAAACAACATGGTTCCTAGAAAAAAAAAACTGTTTTTTTCACTGTTGTGTTATTTTTGAGTTCAAAGATAAATTTCACCCATTTTTAAGTGACTATTGAAATCTTTGCCCCAAGTTTTTCGTTTCTACACTCCTTACACATCAAGCTGCTATAGCAAGCAGACTGTGAGTTTCTTACTTCATTCATTGTGAATTATTGAAATGTGCACCTTAAAAAAAATCCCACTAGGTGTGATGCATGTTCCGTGATTACATTTTTACTGGCAAAAAACATAACGAGTTAAGGTGGAGTGAGCCAGTGGCACATTCAGTTTAAAAATGGCTGCACCAATGTTCATGATGAGCACCACACTGTTCGGCCTAGCCTCGTGACTGATGAAAATGAAAATCAACAATGAGATTCATGAAAATCATTGCTTTACAATTACAGAACTCTCATTTTATTTCGGCCATTTTCATGAAGTTTAGTGCATGAAATTCAATCAGAGAAACTTGGTTATCACATGTTTTGTGGAAGATCAATGCCAAATTGTGGAAGATCGATGCCAAATTGTGGAAGATTGATGCCAAACATCTTGACCGAAGAGCACAAAATACAGCATCTTGCAGGATCACTGAATTTCCTCAAAGCCCACGACAAGGATGGTAATACACTTCTGGATAGTATCATAACAGGAGATGAGACATGGGCAAAGCTTGTCAATTGTGAGAGGGGCACACGAGTTATCCCAGAAAACAAATAAAATGTTTTCAAACGTTGTCATCCAGAAAGTTTTTTGGCAACTGGTTTTTTTTTTTTGGTGGGGGGGCCTAAAGGAGTGCTTCTGGTTAATTTTCTTGAATGTGGTGCAACAATTAACTCAGAAAGTTATTGTGAAACATTGGCAAAACTAAGGCAAGCAAAACAGAACAAGAGTCAGGGAAAACTGAGCTCAGAAGTGTTGTTTTTTCATAAAAACATATGTCCACACTTGGCTTATAATACTCAACAGTTCTTTAATGGTTGTGGATTGGACGTGCTTGGTCACCCATCATATAATCCACATCTGGTGCTGAGTGATTGCCACATCTTTCCACCAATGAAGACTTGGCTAAAAACACAGCACTCTGACACTGTAATTCCGTGGTTGAAATCGAAGGTGGCAGATTTCTACAGAGATAGAATTGAAAATTTCGCACATCATTATTATAAGTGACTCAATTTAAATGATGGTGACAATGTAAAAAATTAGATTAAGATTGTATTTTTAAATGTATATAAATAAATTTATTTTTCTTATTTGATTTTTTTATGTCTATCTCAAAAA